>LR990975.1:12162500-12875000 GCA_905163465.1 Craniophora ligustri | reverse complement strand
AACCTAACCTAACCTAACCTAACCTAACCTAACCTAACCTAACCTAACCTAACCTAACCTAACCTAACCTAACCTAACCTAACCTAACCTAACCTAACCTAACCTAACCTAACCTAACCTAACCTAACCTAACCTAACCAACCTAACCTAACCTAACCTAACCTAACCTAACCTAACCTAACCTAACCTAACCTAACCTAACCTAACCTAACCTAACCTAACCTAACCTAACCTAACCTAACCTAACCTAACCTAACCTAACCTAACCTAACCTAACCTAACCTAACCTAACCTAACCTAACCTAACCTAACCTAACCTAACCTAACCTAACCTAACCTAACCTAACCTAACCTAACCTAACCTACCTAACCTAACCTAACCTAACCTAACCTAACCTAACCTAACCTAACCTAACCTAACCTAACCTAACCTAACCTAACCTAACCTAACCTAACCTAACCTAACCTAACCTAACCTAACCTAACCTAACCTAACCTAACCTAACCTAACCTAACCTAACCTAACCTAACCTAACCTAACCTAACCTAACCTAACCTAACCTAACCTAACCTAACCTAACCTAACCTAACCTAACCTAACCTAACCTAACCTAACCTAACCTAACCTAACCTAACCTAACCTAACCTAACCTAACCTAACCTAACCTTCCTTCCTTGCTTGCTTGCTTGCTTGCTTGCTTGCTTGCTTGCTTGCTTGCTTGCTTGCTTGCTTGCTTGCTTGCTTGCTTGCTTGCTTGCTTGCTTGCTTGCTTGCTTGCTTGCTTGCTTGCTTGCTTGCTTGCTTGCTTGCTTGCTTGCTTGCTTGCTTGCTTGCTTGCTTGCTTGCTTGCTTGCTTGCTTGCTTGCTTGCTTGCTTGCTTGCTTGCTTGCTTGCTTGCTTGCTTGCTTGCTTGCTTGCTTGCTTGCTTGCTTGCTTGCTTGCTTGCTTGCTTGCTTGCTTGCTTGCTTGCTTGCTTGCTTGCTTGCTTGCTTGCTTGCTTGCTTGCTTGCTTGCTTGCTTGCTTGCTTGCTTGCTTGCTTGCTTGCTTGCTTGCTTGCTTGCTTGCTTGCTTGCTTGCTTGCTTGCTTGCTTGCTTGCTTGCTTGCTTGCTTGCTTGCTTGCTTGCTTGCTTGCTTGCTTGCTTGCTTGCTTGCTTGCTTGCTTGCTTGCTTGCTTGCTTGCTTGCTTGCTTGCTTGCTTGCTTGCTTGCTTGCTTGCTTGCTTGCTTGCTTGCTTGCTTGCTTGCTTGCTTGCTTGCTTGCTTGCTTGCTTGCTTGCTTGCTTGCTTGCTTGCTTGCTTGCTTGCTTGCTTGCTTGCTTGCTTGCTTGCTTGCTTGCTTGCTTGCTTGCTTGCTTGCTTGCTTGCTTGCTTGCTTGCTTGCTTGCTTGCTTGCTTGCTTGCTTGCTTGCTTGCTTGCTTGCTTGCTTGCTTGCTTGCTTGCTTGCTTGCTTGCTTGCTTGCTTGCTTGCTACCAATACTGACGTTACCACTACCGACGCCACAAATACCGATGCCACTAATACCGACGCAATAATACCGATGCTACATATACCAACGCCACCAATACCGACGCATCACAATACCGACGCATACAATACCGACGCCACAAAAACCGATGCCACCAATACCGACGCCATCAATATCGATGCCAATAATACCGACGCCAATTATACTGGCACCACCAATACCGACACCACAAATGCCGATGCCACCAATACCCATGCAATAATACCGATGCCACATTTACCGACGTCAACAATACCGACGCAACCAATACTGACGCCACCAAAACCGACTTTCAATACCGACGCCATGAATACCGATGCCAACAATACCGACGCCAGCAATACCGACGCCAATAATACAGACGCTACAAAAACCTACGCTACCAATACCGACGCTACCAATACCGACGCCACAAATACCGATGCCACTAATACCGACGCAATAATACCGATGCTACATATATCGACGCTGCCACCAATACCGACGGAAGATAATACCGACGCCTCCAATACCGACGCCACTGATACCGACGCATACAGTACCGACGCATACAGTACCGACGCATACAATACCAACGATGCAATACCGACGCCACAAAAACCAACGCCACCATCACCGACGCCATCAATACCTACGCAAATTATACTGGCACCACCAATACCGACGCAACCAATACCGACGCCACCAAAAGCAAGGACATCAATACCGACTATCAATACCGACGCCAACAATACCGACGCCAACAATACCGACGCCAATAATACTGACGCTACAAACCGACGCTATCAATACCGACGCCACAAATACCGAAGCCAACGAAACCGAGGAAATCGAACCGACTAAAAATACCGACACCATCAATACCAACGCCATCAATACTGACAGCATCAATACCGCCGCCAACAATATCAACGTCATCAAAACTGACTAGCAATTCCGACGCCAATAATACTGACGCTACAAAAACCGACGCTACCAATACCGACGCTACCAATACTAACGCTACCACTACCGACGCCACAAATACCGATGCCACTAATACCGACGCAACAATACCGATGCCACATATACCGACGCTCAATACGAAAGCCTACGAAAATTCAACGCTTCCAATACTGACGACAAAAAACTGACCCCACTAATACCGACGCCAATAATACAGACTTCGTCAATACCAACGCCATCAATATTGACGCCATCAATACCGACGTCATCAAAACCGATGCCAACAATACCGACGCAACCAATACCGATGCCACCAAAATCGAGGACATCAAAACCGACTATCAATACCGACGCAAATAATACTGTTGCCATAAAATCCGACTATCAATACCGAGGCACCAATACCGACGCCATCAATACCGAGGCCATCTATACCGACTCAAACAATATTGACGCTATCTATACCGACGCAACCGATACCGATGCCATCAATACCGATGCCAACAATACTGACGCCAACAATACCAATGTCACCAATACCGACGCCATCAATATCGACTTCAACAATACCGACGTCAACAATACCGACGCCACCGATACCGACGTCATCAATATCGACGCGACAATCACATCAAATGTCAACTCTCAGCTCCATAGAGTAAAAACAAATGTGTAGCTGGCGCCTCCTATTAAATTCCATAAACAAAATAAAAGCTTCTAATATAAAGGGAGCCTAGGAACCTCTAGGTATTCCTTTACATAAATTTACTAAAATTGTTCCAGTATTTGCGTCTGATGTGATCATGATACCGATGATGATTCATTTGATGTTGAGGAGCTGATGACGGAAGGTAGAACTCCTCAACAGTTAGGAATTAAAAGATTTTTTTTTCAGTTATAGGCATTTATTACATTTACATGTGTTCTTCAAAGCTGTTCAAGTATTTGCATATTAAAATCACCATCTCATGTAATGATCTGATGATGGAACGTACAACTCTACAACGGCTAGGAGTTAAAGGAAAAATCTTTCTTTTCTTGGATAGTTTCAGGCTTGTAATCAGCAATTTTGTTTAAACATATACTTGTAGTTTATTAATGTTATTAGTCTGTACTCCTTCTCAAACTACTTAAATTAAATATATTTTTTTTTAAATACATGTATAAAATTACAGTATACTTAAAATTAAGTTAGCCAGAACTGGTACCGTTTCTAAATGTTACGTACATATGTTCGTATGTTCGGAAACTTTATCTAAATGTTACGTACATATGTTCGTATGTTCGGAAACTTTATCTAAATGTTACGTACATATGTTCGTATGTTCGGAAACTTTATCTAAATGTTACGTACATATGTTCGTATGTTCGGAAACTTTATCTAAATGTTACGTACATATGTTCGTATGTTCGGAAACTTTATCTAAATGTTACGTACATATGTTCGTATGTTCGGAAACTTTATGAAATTATTTTATCTAATACTAGCTTTTGCCCGCGGCTTCGCAGTTATATGCCTTATTCCTCATCTGATTACATTACCGTTTGCAAAAAAAAAACACATTCAGCCACTGATAGATCGCCGTCAAATAGCCGACTGTTCATTTCTACTTAAAATACTAACCAATTAAATTGACAGTCCCGAACTTCTACAAAAACTGAATTTTAATAATCCTCAAAAATCGATTAGGTTTAACATAATCTCTATCGCGTTTTCAAATTCCAACTGTAGGAAAAAATCATATATTGTGCGAGCAAGTAATAACTTTCTTTTTAATACCAGAAGTCAAGTGGCACGCAGACAGCTGAACCAAGTTCTTCCATAATTTGTAAATTCGGTATTAAAATATCTTATAACGGTTGAATAATGTTATATAACGAATGTGTCTACTGTCTATAGCTAACCGTGAAAACCTGTAATTCGCTTTATTTTCTTTAATCTAGTTGCTATTTCTTTCTTTGTACAGCTGTTGGTTTTCCTAATTAATTATTAAATAAATAAAAAAATATATGTTCGCAATTATATGTTTAGAGAAAACACATTACATACCTTTTGTGATATCGTCCCTCCACTCCATGTCCACTTCCATTCTGCAATGTAGCATGGAGAGAAGTTCGATGTATCGATATTGATTTCGTGACGCAACGATCAGGCGTCCCGCACTGATCGGGTAGCGATAGAGGGTATGCATATGACGCTAATGTCAACCTTATGACTACTTTTTTAAAAGTTATAATTGCTCCAAAACATAACAATGCCATCTTAGGTCAAGTAGAAAATTTTCTCGACAGCCGTATTTAGTTTCACGACGACCCAATTAGCGCAGTGGTATTAAAGGTGCCTTCGAATCCTTCTGGTTCGAATCGGTAGGGGCAAATTTTTGTGTGATGAGCACGGACATATTTACCAGAGTCATGTATATTACGTAGTTACTATGTATAATAAGATCATCAAATATGTATAATATAATATGTAAAAATTGAGAAAAATAATATATCGGTTACACAAGCCTCGTTGCTTAGGTCGGACCTAGATGGCGTTGTGTAATAATAATGTCCGAATATAGTTCGTTAACATAATATGGTTACATTATTTGACGTGTGATGAGCATAAACATTTGTATCAGAGTCATGGATGTATCTAAATATACATATATCCTCCTGAGTCCGAGGGTATGATATTGTGGCTTATTGCCGTGATTTTTACAATATTATATGTTTTCATGATAAAGATATAAGGAAAAATAACATAAAATTTTAACACATGGAAAACTGACTTTTCGCGATGTCCTATATTTAGGACATCAGTTTTATATAACTATAATAATAAATTTTTGATGTACTTAATTTAGGATATTCGTTTCCTATATCAAATGAAACAAGTGATGCTTAAAATTATATTTATTTGCAATAATCACTCTTTTCTCTGTTATTGACGTATAATTGACACTTAAACTATTAATATTTTGGTTTTTAATCACAACAAAGGCTCTTTCCATAATTTTTGAAAGAATAACAACAAAAATAACATATAAAGTATCAAAAACTTAACATTAACTTTCTATATGAAATATATTTTTTTAATTGACTCTAATCAGTCTCAAAATTGCGCCTCTGCGTGAAGATTGCCCTCTTCTTACTGTGGACTCCCGTTGCCCCCGAATCAATGAAGATGATGAAAGCGTTGGTGATGAAATTGATGGTGTGAATAATACTCGATAATCATCTAATAGATGGATTGATTCCTCTGATTTGGAGCTATTATAGTCAACAGAATTTGAGTTGGGCCGTACTTCAGGTAGCTCATATAGATCGTCATCATCAGAAGCACTAAATTCACCCTCACTTCTGTCTAGCTCATCAAGAATTTGATCTTCATTTATCACTGAAACAAAAAAGCAAATCATAGTTGAGAGCGAATGTTCTAAAATAAGTACATCCATCCACTACAAAATTACTGTTTAGGAACCTCGTGTACTAAATTAAGGACATTGATAGTAATTGAATCATGGAGTAAGCTAATTTGAGTGTATCAGTGAAATAATTGTGAGTCGTTGCAGTACAAACATTAGTTAGCGTGTACAAACTCTAAAAAAATATCAGATAGCAAAAAAAAATATGATTCAAATGGATTTGCTTACCTCGTCGAACCGACTTGAGCGGCTCTTGATGTTGTAACGCCGTGACCGGTTTGACAGAAGGGACTAAGGGGGGAAATATTCTTTTCAAATGGACTAAAAATGACAACGCTTCGTTTCACTTAAAAAACTTGATACTAAACTGGTTCACTTCGGTAAAATATTTAATAATTTTGATTGTTCTAAATTTAGAACATCAGTACTCAGGAGGATATAACTCAAAGGCGACTGACTGACATTGTGATCTATCAACGAACAGCCCAAATCACTGGACGGATCGGGCTGAAATTTGGCATGCAGGTAGATGTTATGACGTAGACATCCGCTAAGATTTTTGAAAATTCACCTCTTAAGGGGCTAAAACAGGGGTGTAAAGTTAGTATAAAACTTTTTTTTTTAGTTACAATTGCACGCGGACGAAGTCGAGGGAATCAGCAAGTATATGTATAATATGCATGTATTTACAAAATAAAAAGTATATATAGGTATATAAATATGCAATATATCAACCGACTAGTATCCGTAACACAAGCCTCGTTGCTTAGCTCGGAACTAGATAGCGCTGTGTCATAATGTCCAAGAATATTTATTTATTATAACCTATAGTCCTAGTATAATAAAATTGTCTTAGTTGCGGGATGTTCTTCGCGATGGTAAGTCGGGTCCAAACGATCACCTGATTCATCACTTGTCCTTGTCCGTCCAGTGCCGGAATCATCTCGAGTATTTGTGCTTATTATTTGTTGAGTATCCTCTGATAATCGAGCTTAACTCCGATACTTGGAAATCATTTTGATTCAAACCAGTATCAACAGACTGTTGTCGATCACATTTTTCATCATTTAGATATTTCACAATATGAAATGTATTCTCTACGAAAACAAAGTCACAAGGAATTACACCATCCTTTGCATTGTTTGGATCAATGCGTCTATACCTAGTAATTTCTTCAATTGGATACAAATATGTATAGTTTACTTCTTATATCAAGTGTCTTTCTATTTTTCGCAATAACGTAATTATGTAATACAACCAAAAAATTAAATGGTCAAGCTTTACCTTAATTCCACTCCATTTTCCTTTTAGGGTTGTACCAGTACCTCGTCCCGACACCGGCACCCCGCAGCCTGCACCTGACCGTAATGGTTCTATCTGAGCGTTCAGCAACACCCTTTTGTTGTGGAGAATCAGGTACCGTTTTCTGATGTGTATTCCATTAATCTTGAGGAAATCCTGAAATTTAGACTCGTATACTCCCCTACTCAGTCAATTTTTAAAAGTATTAAAGGTCTATTTCTTTCCAGTTTCATTTTATATAAGAGCCTGTTGTTTTCAGAACATATGTCTGATATTTTCTTGTGTAATCATCGATGAAATTTAAAACCTGCTTAGCACCACTTAGAGACGCAGTTGAACAGGGCCGCAGAGGTCTGTAGGCACTAAACTTAACATATCTGTAGCTCTAGTACTGGACCTCTTACGGAAATCTCCTAGATTGCTTTCCTTCAAGACACGGTTATACACTGCCGATATTGAGACGTACTATAATGAATACCAGTTGCCATACCTGATTGCATAGAGCACTCCTGAAGTTGAGGTGCCCCAGACATCTGCCATACCTCTTGAGATGTTGAGCCGACTACATACGTAATTTTCATCACATATTACTTTATCGGTATTCTTCGCTAATCTGTCCAAAATATCAACGTATTTAAACGTAGACCACGCTCTGTTGTTCATATTGGATTATTCTGGCAAAACAGAAAAATGTTAGATAGATACACGAGATTTATATTTGTAAATGATGACCGAACAAAACTAGCTTACCTACGAAAAGAATAGTGAAAAAACAGCGAGCATCACACCAAGAAAAGAAAAAATTGCAGATGTCACTGCATTGCCAGTGTCCATAAAGGTTGCGTATAGGAATACAGTTCTTTTAGGGGCCAGCTTAAACGCAAACTTTTTATTGCATCTGGGGGCACGGTAGTGGCCCCGCCAAGACGACCCAAGTGAAGCGCAAAGACACTACCTACCTTTTCTCAATGCGCTTCGTCGTTTTTTTGAACCCTCATAACTTGGGTTTGAATTATACAAGATAAACAAAATTCTCAGGATATGTTGTCAATAGCATAAAGTTGACTCTCGAAAATCACAAGCCTCACATTTTGACTAAGGTGTAGAGTTTGTGAAGTTAGGTCTTGTAGAGTTAGAGCGTGTAGAGTCAGAGGCTTGACTCTACATGAGATCTGATAACTTTTTGACAGTGCGAGTCACATTAAGCCTTGGCATCATTTTATAGGAAAATGTTTTTGGTGGGATGATTATTGTTTATGTTGACTCCGGGGTGTTGGTGGTCCGTGGTGGCTGCGTGTGGTGAGTGGTGGCGAGGTGCCCCGCGCGGCGCTCTGTCGCTTGTTTACTTATTCAGGCGCCTCTTTTGTGGGCACGCTATCACTGTGAAGTCGGTGGCACAGTTTACTTGCGCGGAAATTTTCCTAGTTGGAAGCATAGAATTAAGGACAATGACTATTTGTTAACAAATCAACAAAAGCATCGTATAACTCACGCAACGGTATTAGAATACTGGTGTTAGGTTGGGTTAGGTCGAGTACGGTGATCGCTATGGAGTAGTGATGGTGCGCGTGTTGGCGCGGAGTGGCGGTGCGCGCGCAGCCGCGAGCCGTGTGTGTGTGCGTGGCGGCGGCGGCAGTGAGCGCGCGACGCCGGACGCGAGCGGACGACGCGCCGCTCTGTACCCCTCGCAACACGCGACACGCGACACAACTTCGTACTTCGCAACTTTTATACGCGCGCGTCGAGAGCGACCCGTTGCAGTCAGCTGTAGTGTTGTGCGCGCCGCGTGTGGCAGTGACAGTGTGAGTGCGGCTGCCGAGCAGTGAGCAGCCGACACGCAGTGCTCAGTTCTGTGGCAGTGCGGGATGAGCGCGGCCCGGTGACGCGGCGCCCGTGACCCCGCGGCGTCTTGCCGCTGCCGCGCGCTTCTCTTCTCAACACTCGTCCTATGTGAGTGTCGGTGGAACCCTTCGCCAACTTTCAGTAACTTAGTTGCGAAATGAGCTAGCTAAATACGACTCTACTAGGTTTAAAGTCCAAGTCAAATGTTTTATTTTAATTGGAACACTATGAAGAAAGTATGTAACACTGAAATATAGCCACTGGGTTAAACTCCGATGTATTTGTAAGTTGTAACAAGAAATATAGGTTTGTATAACTAGCGACAAGTTCGCAAGCAAGGCGGATTCTAGGCACCATTTGGCGCGACACGCGGCGCCACGCTAACTCTCACAAGACGCTCGACGCTCACATTTCAGCGTGTGAACGGAGTTAAGACGAAGACATTAGTCAATGTGCGCGTTGTTCTGACACCGACCTGTGTCGTAGCGGCCTGTCCCCTGAGCGTTACCGGTCAGAACCGGGCCGTGACTCACACGCAGTATATTCCTGCACACGTTACATACTAGCGCGCCTAACGTAAACTACTTGAGGCGAGTACGACGTCACGCGGCAGCAGTTTGGCTCCGGCTGCTCTCCTGTAGTAGTCCAAGGAGCATGCATCGCTTCAATGTCATCGACATCAATGTTGACCTGGCTGGTTGTGTCCGAGCGAGCTGCCTGACTCGGCGTGATCAGTAGTCACGCCGAGTCAGGCAGCTCGCTCACAATACATGTTGTGATATGACACGATCGCGTGACTGTCTCAGTCAGCACTGCTGACAGTCGGGCGTGTCGAGTCAGCAGCCGGGCTCGCGAGCCTCGCGTGGACAGGAAAGCTGTAAGGTGTGAGCACCAGCGTCAGGCGAGCTAGGCCGGAGCATTCAATTGCCATTATATGCATTGAGACTACAGCACACCAGCTAAACGACTTATCTTGAAAAAAGACAGCCATTAAACAAATTTTCAAATCAAATCAAATCAAATCAAAAGGTTTTTATTTCAAATAAACTTTTTTAAGCACTTTTAAAACGTTATGATTCTAGTTGCAGTCAGAAACTAAGCATAAAATGTGTAATTCCACAATTCAATGTTCCATATAAATGTTTCGTTTATTTTCATCACTTAAACTCGTTCACTCATATAATTACGTAGGTAGCTATTATCATCACTAGAAAATATATTTTCTTCTCTACTTTAATTGATAAAATTACAAATTCTACGCAGACGAAGTCTGAGTACTAGTTATGTAGTAAGTTTGTCCCGCCATGCTGAGCAGGCAGGGTGTCTGTTATCTCATATCTGCTGTGTGGAACATGTTATGGAGACTTGCTGTGTTGGGCAGGCTCACGGAGTAACTAGGTACTTATCCGCGTAAGGTTTAATAAGCTATTCGAATAGAAGAACTAAATGACAAAGTAAGAACTTTAGTTTGCTGAACGTAAATATTGTAGGAGCGAACTTAATTGTGCATAAGGTAGTAGGTACTGGTTGAGACCGCGAATTCTAGACTGGCAGAGCCACCGATATAGAAGGTATTATTATTTTACAAAAAACAGCTGTTCCTTTCATATATCAGGTAGGTACTAGTGTTTCTCTTAGGGAACGTTTTAACCAAATTAGAATTTTGACAGTTGCATTATATTTGCAGTATCTTTATGTCAATATAAAATAGTCCAAGACACCAGGGCCACCAGACGTTACGTATTTTCTGACGAAGGAAATGTGGACAATTGAGTAGTGCTAATATGTAATAAGAACGCACCAGCGAGCTTGCTGAGAGGGCCAATTTTGAGGTTTCAGGAAATCAAGGTACATAAGGTGCTATAATATCACTATTAAATTGATTAAAATATGAAAATACATGTGAGCGGGCATATACAGACAAATGGAGGCCAAGTGTGTCTATATATAATATGTCGGCGTATACCTACATCAAACCTCATTAGATGGTGACAATACCTCTGCACATCAAACCTCATTTGACGGTAACAAAATTAAAACGAACACCGAGCTCTGGTGAGGTGGCCATCTTATGATAACTGACAGTTAAGTTTGAATGTTGAGAAGTGCGTTCGCAACCACGTACTCTGTGGACGATTATGTTAATAACAAATAATCAGTGAACAGTGACTATTTAGTGCTTACTTTGATTGAATTATTAGTGATCATAAAGTGATTAACATAGTGCTATTTCGTTCATATATCGCCTCCTCATCCGATAATCCACACCTATCTAAATATACACCAATTCTGATAATAGTCAAAAGACTTTATATATATTTTGTAATTGCTAAATAATATTATTTTTTGCGCGATAAAATGGACTTGTGTATGCATACATAATCATAGTAATTTTATAAATTTAATATTGCATAGGTAATAGATAGATCTACATATTTATATTAATGATTTCGTCAAGGGGTACGGCAGACTCGATCGAAACCTTACCTGAATAATAAAACATAAAAAAATAAAGATTACAAGTCGACAACATAATTTATATTCGCATTTGGATCGTCGAATATTTTGTAAAATTGTAATTGTTGTGGACTGCGATGTATCCGTACATCGCAGTCCCCGTGCTGGCCCCTCTCGCGAAATTATATTATATTAAAAACAGCGTCCATTACAAAAGAACTTTTCACTTAATGGGTACACGGGCAAACCCATGCAAAAACTGGATCTTTGTTTCCGTTGCAACGTCAAAAACCAACACTTTCAGTTAATATTTTCGAAAGTAGTACCTAAGTACTCACCTACCAAAGAAAGTAAAGAAAAAGGCTGAGTGTCTAAAGCAGACACGCAGCCGACAGCAGATAGCCGCGGGTAGTGTCGCCACACAGACACACACTACACGGGTAGGCGCTGCACTGTGAAGTCGCATAACTACTGCTCACATACGTGCGGGGCCGTTCTAGGCACCAATACTAAACTAATTCCCTACAAAGAGCACATCGTATTGACTAAGGTCAGTTTTATGTTTAATTAGGTTAACTTTAAGTTAATATTATTTGTTATGTTATGTTCTGCTTTTATTGAAAAACGAGCTAGCGAAAAGTTTTGTCGAAGGATAAAAATAATAAATAAATATTCCTGGATATTATGACAGAGCGCCATCTAGTTCCCAGCTGAGCAACGAGGCTTGTGTTACGGATACCAGTTGGTTGATATACTACATATATATATATATTTTGTAAATTTATACATACATATTATACATAGATACATGACTCGGATACAAATGTTTTTATGCTCATCACACAAACATTTGTCCCTACCGGGATTCGAACCTGGGGGGTCCAAAGTGTTAACTATCCTGGACTACTTGGATCGTCGCAAGGTCGTCCAGGATAGAATGTTAAGGGTAGTGAGGGAGGGGTTCTTATAATTTTGCAGTTGAATGCCTTATTTAGCGTCCTAATTGTTATCCTGAAGGGCAAATAATATATAATAGCTTCAATTGCTTTCGGCACAATGTTAGAAAATAACTTTTTATTTTGACAGTATTATCATAACGCCTAAAACACTGGACGCCATCTCACACCGCAAAAATAAGTTAAGTAGTAAAATTAACCAAGTCATCTTATTTTTATTCAGTTCTATGACCTTTTAAACTGAACTATGTAGCCACATACATACAATCACGCTTTTTTCCATAGGGATAGGCAGGCACTACAGAATGCCACGCGCTACGGTCCCTGCATACCACTTTTACCTCGTCCACATTCATACGTCACGTCATGCACGCGCGCCGGTTACGAGTCGCTCTTGACCTTTTTGAAGAAGTTCACCAAAAGGTCGCCCCCTAGGGCGCCTCGGTGTTTCTACTGACATTCGCATAATAAGCTCCCTTTGTCAATCGCCTATCATTCATCATCTCGACATGCCCAAAATATCTCAGTATATTGTTCTAAATTTTTATCACTATGACGTCTTTCAAACCACAACGTTTTCTATCACATCAGTCCTCAATCTATCATTCCGTTACACCACACATCATTCTCAAAGTACGCATTTCCACAGCATTTATTTTACTTTCATGCCTCTTCTGCTATACCCAACTTACACTTGCATACATAAATGTAGGTACCAGCACACTATTATGGATAGCCCTTGATAATCGCGCATTTTTTGACACATAATGGCTAGCCATCACTGCATGCATAGCTCCATTTACTTTATTTCCCACATTTACTCGTTTTTCCACATCTTCCATCCCAGATAAACTAACTCATTTACTTCTTCAACACTCTTACCATCAATCATAATATTACATACACACATACACTATCTACCTCTCTTTCCAAACCATAAAATTCGTCTTGCTTACATTTACTTTCATTCCGTTTGATTTCAATGCTTTGTTCATTACTGTCTTGCAACTTATTTGCTGACGATACAAATAATTGATCATAGAGAAGGCATTTGACTGGGAAGTCATGCATTAAAAGTCGGCCTTCACTTTCTTTTAAATTTGCCAAACAACTATCCATGTATAGATTGAATAGCCACGGTGAGGCCACACATCCCTGTCTAACACCTCTGGAGATGCTAAACCAGTCCGTGTACGCCCCATTTAATTACTAGAGTCCCTGTACAGGGATTTCAGTGCCCGTATCAAGCGTCTATCCCCTCCATACCCAGATAGCGTTGACCACAACTCTTCCCTCCGTATACTATCATAGGCCTTCTCCAAGTCATTGAAAGAGAAAAAGACTTTCTTGTGCTTTGCCAGTATTTTTCAGTGCATAGCCCTTAAGGAGAAGACCTGGTACGTGCATCCCATTCCCTTTGTAAATCCAACAATAAATTACAACAATTTCATTTTATTTTATTTAATAGTGTTTAAGCAAACAACAAGTTATCAATTCGTACTATGAATGATTTAATCTAATACAAGTAATTTCATCTAACGCATCACCATTGCATGCGACACCGTCTGTAAATGTTGAGCAATCGAGATCTTCTATTCGGATCCCATCCAGAAAACTTCCTCAGCCAAATGCTACATGAGCCTGTCCTATTAAAGAATCCTCCAAAACGTAACATCCTGCAAACAGCGGCGAAACTAGATAAATGACTTCAAGCGGCTGAACCGGATGATCCTGGTCACTACGAATTTATTCGTTTATTGTATTGTCATCGGTCCTTGATAAGTGTCTAAAGTTACAATTTAATCCATTTGGGTCACTTCGAATTGACCACCTACCTCTGTCTTTATTGGTAATTTGATAATATTTAGCAGACAGCAACTTCGTAGTAAACATATAGGTACGAATATGTATATTGTGAGTGTCACAATGGTTTTCCGTAACAAATTCTTTTTATTATGTTTTCATGTCAAACGTCACGCCTATTTATAAAGTATGAAGTGAGTGACAGGACATGGCGTGGCGTGTACTTATATGTATCTATGGTGTGTTTGTGGCGCGTCAGTCTGCCGCACGTCACGTCACGTCACGTCACATCACGACACTCAGATAAAAGTGAGTGAGTACTGTGAGGCGCGTATTTCTGCGGTGCCCGCGTGAGCGCCAGCGTTGGGAGAGAGGCTGTGACACATCACTACGGACAATAAGATCAGTGACGGGGAGCACTTACAGTGTGCGCGTGTCCGCACGTCATGGGTTGATTTGTAATTCACATTTAATTATTTATTTTTAGAACTCATTCTTTGCGTCATACGAGCGGTTTCAATTTAAATATTGCAATAAAACTACTTTTTACGGATTTTATCGCGGTATATTGATATTTTTTTAATCCGACATTTTGGATCCTTTACGGAACTCGTAGGAATCGGTTTTCTTTTGCAAGGACTTGTTGTTTATCAAATCTAATGTTATACTTTACCTATTCCTAGACTAGTTATTCAGGAACTTGCTATCCTAAACGTTTAATCTATGCATAAGTCTACTTAAAATCTGCAGGCAAGTATTTAATGAGGTTTCTAAAGTACTTATGTACTCATGAATATGGCATATATACCAGCCGGCGCTGAGCTGCTGCGCTAGTATGTAGACGGAGAGCTATTCTCACTAGCACTCGATATTAACACCCAGTTCATGTTGGTATGGCAGATTCACGACTGGCGATCAACGACAAGACATTATGTTTTTGATAACAATCGTGGAAATAGTTTGTATCGAGTTCCCATGGTAACATTATTATCAATCACATCAATAGTCCATATTTTTGTTTGTTTGTTCTGTTCGGTACAATATTTGCAACCGAACACTAAACTTCTACAGTTCCATATCATATATTTTTTTCCATAATTGTAAATAATCTGGTTTTTATTAAACTTTCTAAGCTCTGAATTGTTTGGCGTTCCATTTCATGTTCTCACATTCACGCGTGTGCGTCGCGGCGCCGGCTGCTCTAGTTGTAGCGCTTCATGTTTTATACTATACACAAATATGATCAATGTATTAAGCACGTAGCGTCCTCGTGTGCTCCGGCGGAACACCCGCCTGCTTGCCTTACACCTGCCCGTCACGAGCTCACCGCCCGACGATATTGGCGCGATGAACATTAACTAAATGTTTGATGTCGCCGCCGCGCACAGATACGCTAGGAGATTGCGCTCACCGAATTTCTATTGAATGTCGACAGTGGAAATTTTATCCGATAGAATTCCGCGCCACTCAGCAGTAGAAGCCGAATTGACGTCGCAGTCGGCTCTTGAATGAGATTGTAAATGTTTAGAAGCCGTTAGCTCTCGGCGATAACATTACTGGCGACGATCGCTGCACCAGCGCGATTGGCAGCTGATGTTTACAAACATTGTGGGAGAATATTGTACTACTTTATCGTCCCGCATAAGTTACCCAATTATAGATTTTGAAGTTATAGAAAGATTAGGCACAGCGAGTAGTGGCGATGGCACCGAGATTCGGCACGTGCATGCCTACGTCATTGCACATTATCTCGCAGTACGTATTCACGACAGTACTTAATGCGCGGGGACAAAGCGAGGCTATTTCACAGGTTCTAACAGGCTCATGTAGACTTGTCTTAACTAATTTAAGAGAGGTAGGGCATAGCGAGATTTCTCGCTCAAATTGTGCTCCCCGACTGGGGAAGTCAGGTACTTCCCCAGTCGCCTTACAGAATACTGCAGTGAATCAACAATAGTTGGCTTTCTGCGAGTGAGTAAGGTTACCAGAGCTTGTTGGGGGAGTGACTATTCTGACAGCATGGGCATTCTGTTTGCTGTCAGTTTAGTAATTCCCTATATTAAGAAAACTAAACGGTTTCGGAGTTTGGCAACGTATTTGCAGCCTCTGGTGTTGCAAATGTCCATGGGTGGCGATGATCAGTTTCCACCAGGTGAGCCGTCTGCCCGTCTGCTCCCTTATCACCATAAAAAAACTTACCCCGCCAGATTGCTCACGGTTATAACGCCACATAGCACGTCCCTCAAACAATGTTTTTTATGCGCAGGAAATTAATATTTGTGTTCCATAATGTCAAAATTATACAGGAACCGACCATCGTTATACACGTACAGTCGTACACACAATACTGCATAGCATTACGATTTTTGTTATTGTTTTTACTTTTTTTGGTAATTTATTATACATAAACATACCATCACGCCTGTCGTACCCGAAGGACTAAGCAGAGGTATACTAATTTATACCCACATATTGCTGGTATGTTTTAGGTCCCTTGTAATAGGGAACGAGCCTATTGCCATCAACCGGGTACAGGTCAAAATTTCGAGCTGCTACTGAGAATTTCAAAGAAAACCTTATAATACTTCGCTCGACCTGGGAATTGAACCCAAGAGCTCTTGAGCGCTATCTTAAGCGTCACCTGTTGTGACAGTAATTACAACTGTGAAAACAGCTGAGCAAGAGCAAGATAAACGAGGCAGCAACCGTTATACAACTGTTATGTTAATAAATCTGCCGAGAGGCGCGAGGCGCGAGGCGCCGCTGGTACAGCTGCAGCAGCGCGCCTCGCCACCGTGCGCCGCGTCACGGAGCTCATCACTGCTCCCTTCCACAGCGGTTATACCGCAGCAGCTCGTCGCTGTGGTTTTGTTCCGGGCCGACACATAGCATTGAAAATGGTCGCTACGGTATTGTTAGTTTATTTCGAGGGCACTAGAGTTGAACTATACTTATATATACATATATATCGGACATAAGTCGATTTAGTTAGAAGGACGACGTTCGATCCTAAAAGTTTGCGTAACTAGCTGCGCCACACCTATGATCGCTCTGTAATCTTCTAGGAACCTGCTAGGCAATCTCAAGAAGTCGATTGATAAACGTCCAAGAAGCATTAGCTTTCTCGGGTAAATAATCTGCCTGCGCGTCTATCCTTAGTTGAAACTATCTATCTATCTATCCAGCCGGTGACACCCACTGCTGAGTAAAGGCCTCTTTGCTATGACACCACTGTTGCCGATCTTGTGCAAGTCGCACCCACAGATTCCCCACTGCCTTCACAATGTCGTCTGACCATCGGGCTGGTGGTCTGCCAAACTATTGTTTAATAACTAATATCATTATAATTAAGCACGATCTTGCATTTACATCGAGGTGAAATTGAATTTCTTTTAACAAGAGCTGCAAGATAAAATATTGTTTGTTGCAGGTGTAAGGAGGCGAGGTGAGCGGTAGGGAGCGGAGGGGAGGGGGAGGGTCCCGCGAGATGTTGAGCAAGAGGATGCGGCATCACAAGAAGTACAAGGTGCGGTGAAGCCGCCATGCTGGAGGAGGGCAGCCGCTCGCTGGGCGCGTACTGCGAGCGCGCCGCCGAGCCGCGCTGCTGCCCCGCGCCGTGCTGCCGCTGCGCGCACAAGCGCCGCGCCTCGCCGCTCACCTGCCTCGCCGTGTGCTTCCTCGTGCTCACCTACAACCTGCTCGGCGGCTTCCTGTTCCTCGCCCTCGAGGGCAACGTCACCGCCGAGGAGACCGCTGTCGCCGCCTCCAAGCCCAACCTCAGTCAAGCGCAGGGTGCCAGCAACGACCTCAGGTCGAAAACGGTGGAGCGGCTCTGGTCCATCACGGAGGACCTGAACATCTTGTACAAGGAGAACTGGACCAAGCTGGCGGCCAAGGAACTGCTGGAGTTCCAGCGAGTGCTGGTGAAGTCGATGCGCGGCGGCGCGGACGAGGCGCGCCTCACCCTCCACCACGCCGACTACCGCTGGACTTTCTCCACCAGCTTCCTCTACGCCCTCACACTCATCACCACCATCGGTGAGCCGTCACACACATACACACACACACACAGACAAACAGCACTGTTGATTTGTTTTGCGATTGATTCATTTGTACATATTGTTTAAAAATGAGTGCTCGAGCTGGAGCCACTAGTGTGTTGCTTGAAAGAATCTGTCTTTGTATTGAATATGCTATACACACATAGCCCATTTAATGGTTCCGTCGCCATGCACCCCGCAGCGTATAGCGCGACGGTGTGTGAATCCCTAATTAATGGCGATCACAACTTATTGTGTACTCCAAAGAATGTAATCATGATAAAGCATAGTACTTAGCGTGAGTAATGTCCGTTGTGCAGGGCACGGCAACGTGACGCCGAAGTCGTCGGCGGGCAAGCTGGTGGCGGTGGCGTACGCGTGCGTGGGCATCCCCATCATCATGCTGTACCTGTCCACCATCGGCGAGGCACTGGCGCGCAGCTTCCGCGCGCTGTACTCGCGGCTGTGCCCGGCGCGCCTCGCCCGCCCGCCCTGCGCGCGCCGCCCGCCCCCGCAGTACGCGTGCGACAGCAAGTGCGACTCGCAAACGCGGACTCCATTCCAGGCCGCCCTGAACCTGGACAGCTTCAGTGGCGGCTACCACTGGACGTGTCGGGACCACACGCGAGTGCCGGTTGTGCTCAGTTTGTTACTCATTGTGCTGTACATAGCGTTAGGGACGGTCGTGTTTCATACTACCGAGAGGTGGACTTTAGTGGACGGGTGCTACTTCTCGTTCTCGAGCCTCGCCACCATCGGGTTTGGGGACCTGAAGCCGGGGCTGTACGCCAGCACGGTGTCGGCCAAGGCGGAGGACATTGCGGTGGGCGTGTGCTGCATCTATATCCTCGTGGGCATCGTGGTGATCGCGATGTGCTTCAACCTGATCCAGGAGGACATGAGCTCGCTGCTGCGCGGCGTGTCGGCGCTGTGCGCGGGCGCCGCCAAGTCGCGCGCCGTGCACGCCGAGGCCGCGCGCGACGACAAGCTGGCGATGTCGCTGGTGTCCTGACACCGCGAGACGGCCGACTCGGGGCCGTCCGTAGCGTTCGCCTCCTGCGACAAGCGGCAGCAGGTGACGTTTAAGATAGACTCGCTGAACCCGACCAAGTTCAACAGCTTGCCGAGGCGCAAGTCGTCCAACTACGGCGAGGAGAGCTTCCAGCGCAACACGCCGGCGCGCCGCTCGGCGCCGCACGCCGACAAGTGCGTGGAGTACTTCGTGCCGCGCAGCCTCAGCGAGTTCAACCTCAGCTGCACCGGCGACCTGTACGAGCTGGCGGCGCTGGGGCGGTCACCCGCCGGGGAGCGGGCGGGCGCGGGGGCCGGGGCCGCGGGCGCGGGCGGGGGGGGCGGCAAGGCGCGCGACAAGATGGTGACGTTCGAGGACGACCGGCCCGCGCCCGGCGAGCTGCCCGCCGACGACGTGTTCATGTGACAACGACGTCGACTGCACATACACTTGTTGGTTTGGACATGGTTTGTTATTTATAATAAAACATAAAATTTTACATCAAAACATTGCTTTATTGTAGTACCGACTCCCTTTATCCTCATTCATCAATTATGTATATACATAGGTGAGCGAAGTTCCCTGACATCGAAAACTTGCTAATTAGTTGAGCGAGGTTATTTATCAAGCGCTCCACATTCGCGTCACTTATACACGATCTCTTGACGGCTGAGCTAGTGGCACTGCCCTCAGCCGGGCTGCTCTGACGACGACACCGAACAAGCCGCTCGATTGACTCACTGTATACACTGGTCCTAATCATAACTTGTCGAGTGCAAAAATCGTTGAATTGCTCGAGTCGGTACAAACTTTCTGTTGAGATGGAACCTCATTAAACTTGTTATATAATATGTTTCTCATCATCGACACGCAACAACATCTGTCACTATATAACTCCCCGAAGTCAGTTGACAAGTTGACAACATAACAGTGGCAAGTACTTAAACAAATGGCATGTTTAACTTGACTCAATTCTACGCGCCGCTAGTAGGTAATAATGAAGAATAATTTAGAATGTGCCAAAACTTTAGGTAGTATCCATACTAACCCGTTTCCATACCAATATTATAAATGCAAAAGTGTGTCTGTCTGTTTGTTACCTCTTCACGCTTAAACCGCTGACACGAGTTAAATGAAATTTTATGAGGAGATATTTTGGCACTCATTTACTCAATTATAACGTATACCACTTACTTTAGGAAAACGATCCCACCATCGATTGGAATCAGTGGTGTAGCTAGGTGATCATGGCCGCTGGGGCAATAAACCCTGATCGCTAGGCACTGCGCCCCGCCCCCGCCTGATAAATGAGCCTAGATAGCGCCTGCTTGTTGCATCTATTTGCATTAAGCGTGTAACTTAAAAGATCTCATAGATTTTTTTTGCACGTCATAAATATTGTATAAATGAATGTAATTATCCTGTATGAATAAGTAATACGTCGTGGTACTGAGTAGAGCGGGGCCGGCGCGGGTGCGGCACGCGGCCGGCGCGGGTGCGGGCGGCGCCGTGAGACAGACGGTTCTATTTTAATCCCGGGGTCGGCAGTTAATCCGGCGCGAGTGGCTATACTATAAACCTTTTATCAGACTTAACTAAGTTAGAATTAAATTGTAGTTTCCGTTACCTAATTAAGTAAGTTCAGTAAGCCGATGCGGTTGACAGTATGTTTCGACTTAAAGCCAATTATCCCGCGACGTACAGAATATAAGCTTCAGGTAAAGTCACGCAATTGTATTGTGTACAACACATCACGCACAAAAAGGAGGAAATTTTTAATCGATAGTTTTTTTGTGAACGTTACGTAATATGTAAGTCCACACATTGCGAACCTATCGGGATGATTATCTTTGAGTCGAGTTCAGTATTTAAAGATATAATTAGTATAGGGAGCGCGGGTAGGTACCGGCTCCCAACACACACTACAGCACGGCGGACTCTTGTGTGTTCACACAGCGGTCGCCAACTTATGATGATAACGAATATTATCTCTCGCCACCGCGCGTCTGTGCGACAACTCAAGTTACAAAAAGTAGACAACGTCCGACTTTCAATTACATGAGCAAAGTTGAGCTATTAATTTGAGGCTTATGACAGTAAGCCGCTGAAAAATTATAGCTTCAGGAGCGGCGCCCTCGTCAGCGACTGACTAATAGCAAGCGCCGGCCTGTGCCGTGACGTCACCACGCGCCGGTACAGGAACAACGGACTATAAAGAAGATACTACACTTACACCTTAACCTCAATAATTATATTACTCAAAAGTTATCTCATTTTAGCGAAATTCATTAATTTAATTCCGGGTTAAAATTGGTTTAGGTATCTGAATTTATCTGTCACTATTTCTAAATTAAGTTTAAAGTTGCGTTTATGACTACTACTTGTATCAGAGTTGCCAGTAAGCAACGACGCGGCTATGCCATTTAGTTTTAGCTGAAATCCTATGCAGAATTAGCGGACAACTTCTTGGTATGACCTTTTTTTGTGAGCGTCTTGCTTTCTTTCGAATTACACCAAATGATCATAGATACGACATGGATACAATACATCGTCCGATTATACCAATTTGGCATCAAACGATACAATCTGTCAGCCCTGACTCGTGTATATGCAAAACATAACTTGAATTTGTAGGATGTATCCCGCTTAGGCTCAAAGTCCAAGCAATCATAATTAGAAATTGATCACGGTCGCGACGGCGGCGTAGCGGTTCACGTGAGGCGTAGCGCGGTATACGTGAGGCGTAGCGGTGTATGAGAGGCGTAGCGCCGTAGTCGTTGTTGCGTAGCTCGTAGAAGACTGCGTAGCACACCTTCTACATATTTTGTAACTTTGGGTCCATCGTTAACTTCATAGCTTTTGTAACTATCGCATCTACCCCTAGTGTACCGCAGAGCTGCAGGTGAGTCTCACCGGAGAGACGTGTGGCATGTCGTGTGTAGCTGAGGGCCCCGCACCCCGCACCCCGCACCCCCTCTGCCTGAAGGCAGACGCGACGCTTTATTGACGGTAAAATAAGATTACTTTGTAAATGAAGTGTGAAACACTCACGTCGTTTGTCTTGGTCGGTACACGTGTACTGAGCTCGGCACACAAGCTTTATGAAATATTATGTGCGAAATATTTCGCGCGGCGACGCTCTGAGATTTCATTACATTAGGAATACGACGCGCATAACGCAACGTGTGCTGTTCCTAGAATTAATCTTCAAAATGATTTTATCTAGATTAAGGTAACATTAAAATAAGTGAACGCGAGGTTACGCCGCGGTAAATTCATTTGTATTTAGGTTCCTACTTTACATATAAATAATTCGTATGACAATTTGGAACAGCAGTAGATTTGTTGAGAGCTCAAACAAAGGTAGCTGTCCCAATAGTCTGCCCTTTACAGCTGTACACTGGTGGTGTCCAGGTGTACTGGGCCAGCCCGAGTGCAACCCCCGACCGTTCCAGTCGCATAACCGATACCCGCACACAGCCTCATACGTGATCTGTAGATACGTACCTACTGGCACACATGGAATTTAGAATGAGCCAGCCCACCGGGCAGCGCCCGCCGTGAGGCTGCAGACTACTGTGTATCTGATGGTGTATGATTGTGTCTGGAATATAAGATTTTATTACGAAATACAAGTAATTGTTAACTTATCGTTTCGCACGTACTACGAGTATACTAACAAACACAGACTATAAAGGTAATACACAGTAATTATTGACAAACCGATTTATACGGAATATGCTCACCGTGGTCTCCAGTCGTGCAGTTTTGTTCTTGGATTTAGATTAACCTAATAGAATCTATGATGGGGTTCCAAGCAGGTAATACATAGCCAATTTCTCTTTTTACTTCAATAGCCCTACGAATCATCATATACATCAAATGTCACAAAACAATTTATGACATTTGATATACATGCATAAAGCTGAGGTTTGTCTATGGTGTGTTCACAAACTGCAGACTTCTTGACACGGCGGTGTTTAATAGTGAGTGAGTGTGTTCTTTTACGCGGGCCCCTATGCTTCTTTTAGTTTGACTTATGTAAGAGAGAACACAATCACAATCAAACTTGTTTACTCTTGCGATAAAGTCCGTAAAAAATAGTTTTATGATATCTAATATTCGCATAAATGTAAAAAATCACAAATATATTGATGTTATTTAATCCCAACCGTTCGGACTCTTAGCAGCTTCCTTGGTCATGGGTGGGCTGTCTGTCCGTGCACAAGTAGTTTTATTTACATGTCTAGTATTTGTATAGGTATAGTATAAGTGGAAGAAATCAGTGTATAGTTGTTTGACAAGAACGAAACGTAACGGGACGCGGCTACAGTCGGCGCGGCTCGCCGGGGAGCTTACTACCGTTGGTGAGTGTGATCGTGCGCGCGTCGCTTAATGAATATAAAGTAATGTGGTAACTATCATAGACAAATAGGGAACGTGACCTGAACTTATATTTTCTTTCCTCATCGCAAACCAGTCGGCGCACAACCGAAACATACAGATATAAAGCAGAAAAAACTTAACCTTTTTGCTGCGTATATCATGATGATGATGTTTTCTAAATGCATTTGAATTTTTTAGATAAATAAATTATCCTTCTTGTCAAATACATTTTAAAATCTATAGATGAAATTGCCATATCACAGTAAACATATATGTGTGTGTGCAGACGTTTGTCAAGTACAGCTAGAGGTATGCGGGCGCTCCGGCGGCTGCGCAGCCTCACGCGACGAGACGAGTGCGTCCAGCACTCGACGCGAGATATCCGCAGACGTTGTCTTACATTGCCTCTCCGGGGCGAACGAAACGGATTGAGGGCCTATAGAGCCGGCACTCGATACGGAGCGAGCGTGCCGGCGCGTGCTGGCGCGTCGCTAATGAACAGCGGCGCGCTCTCCGGCGCGATTGCATTAGGGACGAGATCGCCTCGCAGCCGCACGAGCGCTTGTTAAACAGAGAGCCGACTTCTCACTAAACTGCCAACTACGTACCAACTATACAGTATACAGCACTGAAGTCTACACATTCAGTCAAACCCATTTATCTAATTTAGCATCCAGCAAAGCAAAACATGTAAAGAAGACGAGATATGATTTTTATGTTTTCGTTTTCATTGTTTTTGTATGTCAATAAAATTCTCCATAAATTTTTCTTTTTTATGCCAAAAGATGAAAACACATATATTTTCGTGTTATTCGGACTCCTTAAGAACTTACAATTCATCAAACATTGGGAAAATGTGCATTGTAATTATGATATTATCGCCTAATTCGTTTTGCAAAAGCACATTATAAACGAACCCATATTTATGTAGCAAGGCGAGGCGAGGCGGCGAGGCGGCGAGGCGGCGAGGTGGCGAGGCGGCGAGGTGACGAGGTGACGAGGCGGTGACGCGGTGTAGTGGCGACTCGGCTGAGATGCAGATTAACACGTAATGCTATTGAGCACTTCGGCCGCGGCGGGCGGCGCGTGTCAACACGTGACATAATGACAATTTACTAAAACATCGTTGTGGGTGTTGGCAGATGTCTGAGTTTGTCATGTTGTGATACCTGTTTAGGGTAGCCGCCGAGTATTCAACTAATAATAACACACGCGAGTGTCACACATATTCACATTCTAAATCTCATTTAATTAAATAAATTTGTTGCTTATCAACAAAGCTTTTACAAACACTCATGAAACAGTCATTCACAATACAATACAAAATACAAAAATATTTATTTCTTCTCAAACATCGTGATTTTACATAAATTGAGGCAACTCCAGTAAGTGACAAATAGTACTTGTGTTGGAGCTGTCTCGCTTCTTACCTTACATATTAGCTGACAATGATGAGACCAGTTTCAAACATAGGAAATTAAAAAAAATAATAAAATAAAAAATAGTAAAATAACGTAATAGTATCTAATAATAAAACATTAGACGTAGCAGCTCTCAATTGGCATGTGGTGCATGTGAGCACACGCGTGTGCGTGTGTGCGTGTGTGTGTGTGTGTGTGTGTGTGTGTGTGTGTGTGTGTGCGCGCGCGCGCGCGTGTGTGTGTGTGTGTGTGCGTGTGTGCGTGTGTGTACTGTGTGTGTGCGTGTTTGTGTGTGTGTATATGAGTATGACTGTGTATTAGTTTATCCTGACTAAAATATTTTCTGTTTCTTCATATGTTAGGGTTTTCAGCCATTCAATAATTGTTTTCTTGCAATCGTATGTCGGCATCGGATAGATGTTTAGTTTAAGGTTTAACTTATTATAGATATAGGCTGCCTGTGTATCATATTGCCGTCTAGCAAAGACTGTTCGTACCTTTCGGGAGTGAGCCACTATATCTTTTCGCCTTCTGCTCAGAATAGCCGAGTCAAAAGGAAGACGCTTATGCAGGGTTAGTGAAATATCTACTAAATATAGTTTCCTAATAGAGAGCAACCCACTGATTTTATAAAGGTCTGTTGTAGGAAATCTGTAAGGTTTAAAATACATCACCTTGATAAGCGAACGCTGGGCTCTTTCAAAATCGAGAAACTTAACTTTAGTGGCTCCACCCCATATCGGTATGCAATATGTTATTATAGATTGCGTCAGCGCTGTATAGATTTTATTTAAATTTTGTGAGGATAGAAAGTGACGTAACATTTTAAAAACCCAAATCAGTTTCCTAATCCTTTTCATTAGAATCTCCATATGAGGATGCCATGACAGATTTTGATCAATAGTTATGCCCAAATATTTTGTAGAGCTTACTTGTTGAATGTCTTGGCAGCCGATGAGGCTGCAGTCATGGGGTGCATTATTTTGACTGGCATGAATCTTTACTCCAAAGTCAACTCTGGGCTGGGACCTTTTATTTGGGGAAAAGCTAATAAAATTGGTCTTACTCGTATTGAGGGTCAAAAGGCTTCCTTTCAGCCAACTAGCTATCACCGTCAAACCCTCCTCCGCGACAGTTTTTACCTGGTCCCATGACGCTGCTGAGAAAGCAACCGCAGTATCGTCTGCGTATGAGTATATTTTCCCCCCGTTGATCTGCATGTTGCATAGGCTGTTGATATAAATCAAGAAGAGAGTCGGACCCATAACGCTCCCCTGTGGAACTCCGTAGTAAACATCTTCTTCGATACTACATAACTTGTTGATTTTAACCATTTGTTTCCTATCTTTTAGATAGCTTTCAAAGAGGGAAAGAGCAGTTCCTCTTATACCTATGCCTTCCAACCTGCGCAGAAGGATTGGGACGGAAACAGTGTGAAAAGCTTTTTTTATATCTAAGAACACGGTTAGGCATTTATAACCTTTATCTACTCTATTAGCAATATCAGATGTCAATGCCATAACAGCGTCTTGGGTTGAGAACCCTTTTCTAAACCCATATTGCCCATCTGAAAGAATATGATAAGTGTGCAAGTAGTTAATTAGTCTCTTGTTAAGAAGTTTCTCTAAAATTTTTGAAATCGACGGTAACACAGATATAGGACGATAATTGTTGACATCGTTTACGTCCCCACCCTTATGCACAGGAGTAACCACTGAGCGCTTTAGGTCTTTCGGGAAAATTCCTGTTTTAAAACATAGGTTAGCTAGCTGACTTATCAGGGGAACCACAAAGTCCCTGGACATTTTTAAAAATTTTGTAGGTATATCGTCCCAGCCAGGAGCACTCTCAGAGTCTAGACTCATGAGAATACCATCAACCTCCTGGGGATCAGTATCTAGCAACACGAACGAGGAAGCCCAGGAGTTATGGCTGTAACTGTTCACAACCGGCATCCCAATCTGCGCTAAGATAGTTTCAGCTAAGCTTTTCCCTATTGTGGTAAAGAATAGGTTAACGCGGTTTAAGGAGTTTATAGGATGCGGAGTGATATTAAGAAGGTGGGAATTTGAGCTTTTGGGTGCTTTGAACTGTGTAATCTCATTTATGGTTGACCATAGATGCCTTGGATTTTTGGCTGAAACTTCTATTTGTTTTCTATAATATTGTCTCTTAATCTTTTTTATCAAATTTGAACAAAAGTTACGGAAGCGCTTATACGTTATTATTAATATTAAGTTGAAATGGTCTAATCTTGTTCGTTGCTGCATTTTATTCCTAAGTCTTATGCACCGTAGTGCTCCAGTAGTAATCCAGGGCTTCAATGTCCTTTTTACAAGAGAAACTATTTTTGTTTTTGAGTTAGAATGTAGGGACTCCCTGATTACTTCCACCAGTTTACTAGCAAAGCTGTCGGGAAGCGTGAACGTTTTGAATATTGATGTATCTATATTGACGAGGCATTTATAAGCGTTTTGAAAATTCGTTATGGTTGTGGATTTTAAATTGGTTGTACGCGTTTTATTTGAGTTTGTTATATTTAAAAGAACCATAGCATGATCCGTAATAGTTGTATTTAGCACTGCTACAGAAGCGAAGCATTTAGTTTTGTCCAATTTTAGGAATGTATGGCCAAGGCAATTTTGGTCACGAGTAGGTAGACAATGTCCCGGGAGAAGGCCATGACAGGCAAGCATATTAAGGTAATTTAGCCGGTTTGATCGTTGCTGGGATATTTCTGTGGTTTTCTCGATTAAATTAATGTTAATGTCACCGATAACAATAATATTATTGTGTGTACTACAACTTTCCAGGTGGTTGTTTAATGATGTAATGAAGTTATCAGCAGAAGCATTAGATGGAGACCGGTATATTCCTATAATAGTAAAATTAGACACAATGATTTGAAGAGCCGAAGCGTGCGTTAACTCTAGTTCCGTTACTAAGGATTCATGACTGCTTTTTACATAGGCTACAACGCCGTCATTTTGGTTTAGTTGATTTGATGTAAAATAAGAGTTATAGTTATCTAGTATCGGTATTTGTTTGTTATAATTTATCCTACACTCTGTAAGAATAAGAATATCTACGTCGAATTTCATCAAAGCCAAATTTATCTGTAAATCATCGAAATTACTATAAACACTTCTTATGTTTTGAGTCACGACTGTCAAGTAGGAATTTTCAAGCTTTAAGGAAGTGGCTATATGTGCGATATCAACCAACGCTGAATCTGCAATTTCCATTTGATCTAATTCGTTAATGGTATTCAAATTACTATCCATGTTTAATTATAGAATCTAATAAACGTAGATGTATAATCTAGTATAGCCAAGGAACTTTGTTTATACGATTTACTACATGGAAATGTAGCATTGTTATTAATATTACATAAAGATGATACACAGATATAATGGTTGTGTGTATGATAGTATTATGTAAGCGTGTGATGGTTGCAATTCGATTTTTAGTTGATGAGTGTGGAATACAATGTTTGTACAGTGTTAGTGTTCTTAAGATGAATATTTGTTGAGCATACTTTACATAGAAAATATTATTTAAAAACTTATATCTAGAAAACAATAATAGAACATACCTATTTCTTGCAAATATAGTAATAAAGGCCAGTAATAATCTAAATGAAAGTAAGTTAAAAGTTGAAGTTAAAAAAAGTAGTCATGCACTCTGGAGCAAGCCCTGCACCTGCATCTCGTTTCTAATAAGAATTACCTTTGAGTCTTCGTCCTTTTTAAGGAAAACTCGACCGAAAGCAGTCCAACAGAATTTATACTGTTTAGATTTTGCCACATCCCGGGCTAAGAAAAATAGTCGGGCGGACTTGGGAGTCAACTGTTCTGAAATAAATACAAGAACGTCTTCGCTACTAGAAATACCTAGGTGCTTTGCTTGAAGTTTAGTCCTATTTTTTATATTGTATGACTTAGTATTTTTCAGAAAATCCTGTTTTAGTATTGATGAGTCCACTTCCACCACAATTGGGGGACTATTAACACCCTCCTTTTTCCCCTGTGACCTGAAGATATCTTTTATTTCTCGCTTACACATCTCAAGATTAATGTTTTTGGCTAGACTAAGAACCATATTAATTAAATCCTCTCTGGTTTCCTGTATTTTCCTAGGGACATTCTTTATTTCAATATTATTTTTGCGCGAGCATCGTTGCAAGTCCTCTATTCTATCCTCCAGAACAATAATATAATCTTTGTCTTTCTTTATCTGTAATTCTATTTGAGATATTTTATTTTGGAAATCGTCATTTTGTTTAGACAAAAACGCGATTGATGTTTGTATGCTGGTATTCGTCGCTTGAATTTCTTTAAGGTTGGAAGTAATCTTTTTTAATTCAGTTTGTTGGGTGTTTATAAAGGACTGAAATAACTCCTTCATTTCTTCCTTAAATTTGCTGAATTCCGTGGGTAAGTCTTCCTCCCTCATCCTTTTGTTACGTACGGAAATAAAGGTTGGAGGGGTAACATCAATACCCATTTCACTAATGTTTCCGTCCGAAATAGATTTGTTCATCTTGCTCCTTATTAATTGCAAAACACCAGGATATAATAAGTGTAAACAATTATTTGTTAATGAGTTAAGGATGCTCCGGAGCCAATAGGGTTCTCTGTGCTATTTCGTTCAATGGCAGTCGAGTAGGCGTCGATTTGGAATCACTGGGGGTGGGGCCTGGTCAGCAACGACAAATAGCGCAGGCGCAAGGTGGTGCCGCGCTGCTGCGGGGATGACCTCTAGTGATGACACACAGATGCGCGTGCGTTGGTTCGTTGTAAGCGGCCTCAGGTACCAGGGCCGCAGGTTAATTAGATGTTAGTGTAATTCGCCAGTGTGTCAGTGAGACATACGTTATTATGAGTGTACGAATTGTACTCACGTAATTGTTTACACCTCCTCTGCGCTTATGCTGTCCTATTTTTCCTCTGTTATTTAAATCGACAGAAATTTTATATTAATTATATAATTATTAGTAAATAAGGTCTTCTATACGTCTACACCTTACGGTAATCCGAGGGAGAAGGCATAATGTATACAAGTAGATAATGATCTACTTGTATTTTATAAGCTGATTTTTGAATCCTTTTGGTTTTTTTTATATCCAGATAATTTTTCATTGTATTCCCACCTAGTCATAAGTGCTCGCTGTGGACTTCTATAGCTAAAGGAACACGCGACATAAACCTGTGTAACCGCGTATACCTACCACGTGTCATGTGTCATGTGTATCCCTTGTTGAATAAAAAGAATAATACTCACACACAAACATAAAACAACAAATATAAAACTCATAAAAGGGGATAATTTAACACTAACAATAGACTGATATTCAGAACATAAAAAATAAATTTAAATAATCATGTTCGCGCGTCGACATGACCGTATGCGAGCGGACAGCGAGACGGATCACTCCGGCGGCGGCACAACGTTAAGCTAGTTCAATAAATGATTAGCTGCAGGGCGGCCTCGCTGTAGCACCTCGTCGTCGGCGGACGCTCCGGCTTCATGAATTTAAAACTATAGTTATTCAATATTCATGGCGCCGCCAATCAATATGTAAAGTGACAACTAACCGCTGATTGACCTTTTATTAAATTCTGATATTGCGCGCCGCGGATATTAAAATAGAGCCATCTCTTATACATATTTACTCGCGCATACACTAGCTGTCTCCCGTTTTGTTAATGGTAATAATTTATTACCATTAAGGTTTTGTTGTTTCAGGCCAATATCCATACAGCCAGACCACGCCGGGCGGTGTCGCAGTACGCGAGCGAGTCTCTGGTCTAACAGTCCCACACGACGAGGTGCGAAGACTTTTTTCAATAAAACTTCTACCCTTGAATGTCATTGTTTGAAATGGTATGGCGTCAAAATGGGTAACAAAGTGCACTCTACGTAATTACTTAGCGAACACAGAACTAAGTGCATTAGTGAGTTGTCGGACAAGTTGGGCGCGCGGCGCGGCCCGTGTGACCGGCACTCGCAAGAATGTGCTCCCAATTATAATGCTAATAATGTCGGCGTCGCGGCGAGCGGGGCCGCGCGGCCACGCTGACGACGTACCCGGAACGCTGTTGTAGCGGTCGTCGTTCTTGTGCTTGTATGAAACGGCCGACATGTGTTTCATGTCGGCCGTTTCATACAAGCACAAGGAGGTTCCCAGTGATAAAACTGTCGTCATAGTTTCATGTAAATCAGAGGAATAAATAAGATGAATGTCTCGTTACCTCGGCGTCGCTTGTGGAGAAAATCTCGGTGTTTCTGGCCGCACGTGGCTTAATGGAAAAATAATTGAATCCGCGCCGCTCAAGGAAAGGTGAAAAATATCCAAAAGTGGTGAAGAGTTGCGTGGCACTGCTCTCCCGCCCTCCGCCAGCCTCCCCCCCCCTCTCCCGGCACCCTCCCCCGCCGCCCGCTGCATTATACGAGACGTCTTCATTCCTTTAAACCGGCACATCTTTTGAAGGCGTTTCCAGGTCACGCCGGCTTCTATTGTGCCTTTGCTAAAGGATTCTCTGAGCTTGTCTTTTTGCCACAGTGTGCTGGTTTTGGTGGTTTTCGCTGGAGGGATGGGGAGGAAGGTGGTGGGGGGGGGGAGGGACAGAATATCAAAGAGCGTCAAGCTGCGAACATTTACAGCTAAAGCTGTTGTTTGTTAATTTGGCGTCCGGTGTGGCGCGGCGGCGGCCACGCGGGCGAACAGCGCCGAATGCACTGCACAAAGGAGTCATTAGCTAGTTAGTCATCTATCTTGACGAACAAACTCCACATCTCCTTTACAAACTTATACGCATATTCTATATTAATTTCAATTTGATACCTTAATATATTACCCCGATTCCTGAGAAAGAGGGTCTTGACCAACTTGACATATCGACAGACAATGACTTGATTCTATAAGAGTCACGTTTTTTCCTTAGAGGTAAATTTAGACCTATGTCAAATCTGATACCTACGTCCGTACCGCACTAGGTACGAGTGCGGGTGTGACACATGTCAGTACCTACGAGGCTACGACGTGCGCCCCGTTGTATGGGCTAGCGGAGGCACTGATGCACAGGAGTGACACGAGCGGCTCGAGCACCGGGCATCGAGCACGCACGTAGCCGATGCACCATACGCGGTCGTTTAAGTTAGCTGTGTCCATCACCGCAGTGCATGTTGGTGTCTCACTTTTCAAATATTCGTAAATCAATTTAAATTATATAAGTGGCACCTGTTATGCACGAGTTTGGTGCATGCAGCGGCCCGGACGACTCTTACCGGCGAACAATAACTCAGCATCCGGACACGTCCGGCCGGACAGCCGACACGCCGCGCCATCGGATTAGTAGAGCGTTCAGATCGTCAAAATGTGTTAGTGCGTAACGGAATGCCACTGAGTTATTATGATAGTGTACAGCTTAGGATAGCGTTACCGGCTTGCATTTGTAGTCGAGCCTGGCTGCTAAAGCTAAAGCTATTTTTTAACAGCAGCATTTTACGCGACTATATTATATTATATATTATAGTAAAACTCATCTCTTGGTAGGCTCCCATATGTTTCAGCGATTTCAGTTGTTCTTAAATTTCCCAACGCATCGGTTACTTGGGCAGCGCCTACCAACATTGTTAGAACAAATACTTACCATTTGACTAGCGCAAACATATCTACTGAGTGTAACCTGAAGATTGTTCATCTTCATATTTTTGAAAGACGTGGTATTTAGTGAACATCGATGCCACAAGTAATGAAGTAACTCAATTAAAACAATAATTGAGTTCCGGATAAAGTCTAAATACAATCGGGGTCTATTCAAATTCGCATTAACCGCCCCATTTTGTTGGTTTAACGAGCGCACTGTGAGCCGGCCCCGCTGTAATCTATTCAGTTGAGAGACCTCCGCCCAGCTAGTCCATTAGCCGGCCGCGGCGGTCGTCGCGGAGGAGGTCGCGGCGCGGCGCGAGTGTGGCGCGCTCCTACACACAACCGCTGCAGCTCACTACACGCATGGTACGATGACTACCAGCCTCCACAATGTTATGAATACAACACATGTCAAGTGTATCGTGGCGCCTGTTGGTCCGACAAGCGTGGCCCTTCTGTAGTGTGACGTCACACAGTACGCGCGGTTAGTTTCGCCGCGACTGCCGCGTCGCACGCCGATAGCCTGTACTTATGTGTACTGGAAACATAAAACCAACTCGAAATAAATACCTAATTCTTATTCGCAAACATCTGTAGATCATGACTATAAAAATTTGTTTGAATTGAACCCACCGCTATTAGTGCCGAAACTGATCGCTCAGGCACTGCGTTACTGTGCCAACAATATTCATTTCATCAAACTTTAATACGGTTATTATATGATATTATATATTAGCTTGTGTGATCTAAATGCTTTAACTAGTAGATAGAATAACTGCAAAAACATTGAAAGTTATTTGATGTCAAAATAAAACGTTGGCGTTGTTCGTTTGCAGCAGCCTTCAGTATTGTTCTACTGTTCGCAGCCAGTGAGCGCGAGCGGAGCGGAGCGGAGCTGTGCGGACAATGCGGCCACAACACAAAAACTAACAAAGGCTGAAGACTTACAGTTATTGAGTTTTTCATTGGCTTCTTTTGAATGTTTTCTTTTTTTTGTGAGCCGAGCGGAGTATTGTTGTGCGAAGCCGGAGCAGGGTTCGACGTTATTGCGCTCACAGTTTATTCGACAGGTAATGTCTGAGTTATCCTTATTTATGCCTTTAATTTTTGTGCGCACTTGATTGATTCCGATAGTGCAGAGTGCAGGGTGTGACGCTCGCGAACAGATACCACGGTCTCTCTCGAAGGTAAGAGAAACAATAATTTTCATCAAACAAGGTGTTGTAATTAGTTCGGTTATATGTGCACAGGTCAGTTGGCCATCCCTTACTTCAATTAACAAGAAACTATGCGCGAACAAACAGACATTTTTGTCGATAGTTAGTCATATTTATTCAGCCTCTGTTTATTTAAACATGTTCACTAAGTTAATATGTCATAATTCGTTTACGAAAGTATTAACATTATTGAGTGTTTGACGTGTAGTGGTGCGGTTAGTCCACAACTAACATAGTGACCAACAAGGATATGCGGTGCGTGCCGGGAGCCGCGCCGCGCGCCGACTCGCCGCACTCAGCGGATTGGTCATTGGAGTTCCAGTGGATGTGCTAGTTACGTGACACTGACGCGGCTCCACTCAGATAAACTCGACAGTTTGCAGCTACAGGCGTATCGACGTGAAGCTGCAAACATCTCTCAGATACCTAGGTCTGACATAGTTCTAGAAATATTAGAAATAGAACTACATATGTGTCAACTGATATATTGAAATGATTAACTTGTTTATTCTAAAGTTTTGACGTTATTATGTTGTTAGATGTCAGTACAATTGGCTTTATGTCTATCAGAACATATGCTGGTATTATGTCACGACCTTGTGGTACGATTCTATTATACGGTTCTATGTATTATGCAGCTCATTAGCTGGCGACTCTTTAGAGTGATCATCCAATTAGAGAATATCATTGTGTCTGCCGCGTGATGTCATTACTCTTCGGTTCCGTGCGACGCATAAGACCCGGTATCCACCAAAGTGGAGAGGAGAAGAGACGAGAATAGATCTTTTAGTTTTGCATAACCAATAAGATTTCGTTATTTCTACGTCTCTTCTCTGCCCGCTTTGGTGGGTACCGGGCCTGACGAGCCCGTGCGGAACATCTGTAATGTTCAGCGACACCACCTGCCTACACTAATGTAACAAATACTATTAAAAATATAATCCATACATTTAGTTTTAGGTACGTGTATGCTCGTGAACGCGTGTGGCGCGAGTTTATTTATTATTTTATTTGGCAGTTGTGGCTGACAGCCGGCATGTACAAATGTAAATAGGTACGTCTTACACATAGAATGCACTGTATCTGGGGGCACGGCAGTGCCCCCGCCAAGTCGAGCAAAAAAAAAAAGCGGCACGGCCGTACTATACTTTTCTCGAACCAATTCAGGCCATTTTCGACCCCCAATAACTTCGTTGTGGATTAAACTAGAAGCTTGAATTTTCATTACTCAAGCACGCAGTATGTACACATGGTATATTTCAAATTTCATTTAATTTGAACCAGTAGTTTAAGAATTATTACTATTCAAAGTTTCGTAATTTTGTCACTCACTCACTGACTGACCGATCATCAAAACTCTAAGGCACTTCTAGCAGACATAGAAGCTTCACATTTAGAATGCAATGAATGTTTAATGTACAAATAAAGGGAAAAATAAAAAATCTTGAAATTTCAGTCCAGTTTTTTAGTTTCACCAACTGCATACGTAACTTTGTATTCTTATATAAATATATAGGATTACAAAGTTACATTTGCGTTGCATTTAGAATGAATCGTAATTATAGAATAATAGGTGTAGATAGGTACCGAGATATAATTATGTTTAATAATCATCATCATCATCATAATTTCAGCTAAATTATGTCCACCGCTGGACGCTGGAAGCCTCCCTTGCGGAATTCCTCGACGACCGGTCCTGCGCCATTCGCATCCAGCGGATTCCACCGACCTTTACCAGGTTGTCGGTCCACCTTGCCGGAGGCCTAGATACGCTGTGACTTCCTGATCGTGGTTGCCACCAGTTCTTCGGAGCAATGTGCCCTGCCCACTGCCACTTGAGTTTGGCGTTCCTTTGGGCTAGGTCAGTGACCCGGTTACTTCTACGGCTCTTCTTATTTCTGATATGATCACGTAGTGAAACTCCTAACACATATACAATCACTCATAGAGCGATGGAGAAGGCTTCTCCACCGCTCTATAAGTGATTGTGAGCTTTCTTATAAGGCCCATTGTTAGCGGCTACGTTTTGGTGCCGTAACTCATTACTGGTAGCACACAGTCGTCAAACACTGTCGTCTAATAGACGCTGTGCTTCTTGGGAGAAAATGAATTGGCATATCTTCCCGAACGTTACCCAGCCAAGATGAATCCGACGATTGAACTCTTTCTAAGAAGTTGGACTTACCTACCACGTAAACGCAATCGTCAACAACTTTGACGACAGAGCTACCGACCTTTAGCGGAGTCCTAGTCAATACAACATGGATATTCAACATCATTTTCGTCTTGTTCATGTTCGTTTTAAGACCGACACATTCATAAGCTCAGCGGAGGTCGTTTATAATAAACTAAGCTGTTCAGTGGTCTCAGCTATGACAACTATATCGTCGGCAAATCGAAGGTGACTGAAGTACTCGCCGCTTATGATGATGCCAAGCCCTTCCCAGTCCAGAACTTTAAAGACATTCTCTTGTGCAGCGGTGAACAGTTTCGAAGGGATAACGTCGCCCTGTCTCACACCACGCTGCAAGAGGATAGATTATGAGATGTGATCCTGTAGTTGGACGGATATAATTAGTGGCGTTTTCGTACAAACACTTAAATGTTTCGATGTACTTATAATCAATTTGGTACCACCATAAAGACTGCACTATTGCCCAAGTTTCGATCGAATCAAAGGCCTTTTCAATACTCTGTGGTCTTCTGTATAACCTGCCGCAGTGAATATAATATGGTCCATGGTACTGAAGCCTTTTCGGAAACCGGCTTGCTCGGGAGGCTGGGAGTCGTCGAACCTGCGAGCGGTTCTGTTTGTGATGTTTGAATTGAATTATATTCAAAGTTAACTTTGATACATTGAAATGGGAATGTCTAATGCAGTTGTATCTAAATCGCGAAAAGTATTAAAAGTAGATGAAATTGCCCGAATTAGCCATGAAAGAAAAAACACTAATAATCATAACCGCAGCCGGCAAAGGTGGCAGGCCCGCGCCGCAGCTTCCACGCTGTCCGTCCGTCACAGAAAGTCAGCCGCTTTCTTCCATGTAACCCATGGGTCTTGCTGCGATAACACAGGTACATACCCAAACCGCATTAAATTTAACCGATGTAAATTGTATCAGTCAGAATGGGTATACAAATTTTAATAATCTTAATATGAATCCAATTCTGTAGAAAAATAATAGGTTAAATAAAAAACCAATTTTGATTCCATCAGTGATTACTGCACATTCGTTTAAGTTAATCCTCTCTTAAGCTTGATGTTGAAATTTTCTGTTCAGTACATTTACAGTATTTATTCTGAATGAGGTATAACAATTTAATATAATGACATAAATTGTAATATTAAAACCTCTGAAAAATACGCATAGAGACAGACATTGACTGGGCTTTGAGAAAAAGGCAGTAAGCTGAAGTTCAAGAAGTATTAGCGGAACAGAAAGACGAGGAACACTACCAACAAAAATAAGAAAAACTTACAGAGAGTGGACTTTAATAAGATGGGCGGAAAGAAAAAATAGTAGGACTATCTACAAAAAGAAATGAGATGCCATCAAAAACATACCTGTAAAAAACCCAAGTCGCGCCGTTCAGTTCTCCTACCGTAAAAAGTTGTGAGATCCATGTAATACCAAGTCGGTTAATTTATTCAATCGCTACTTTTAGATTTAGATTGACTTGGGCATCGCGTGGAAACACAAAGTATCTCACAAGTACTACATAATTATTATCCTTACAAATATTATAAACGCGAAAGTTTGTATGTTTATGATGGATGGATGAATGTTTGTTACCCTTTCACGCAAAAACCGCTTAACAGATTTGAATGAAATTTAGCATACATATAGTTTATTACCTGGATTAACACATAGGCTAGTATTAAAGCACGGGAGGCAGCTAGTATTAAATGATTGTTTAGTGCGATGCCCAAGTCAATCTAAATGTAAAAGTAGCGATTGAATAAATTAACCGACTTGGTATTACATGGATCTCACAACTTTTTACGGTAGGAGAACTGAACGGCGCGACTTGGGTTTTTTACAGGTATGTTTTTGATGGCATATACTATTTATGAAAATCTTAGGATTACGAGCTACGCGACTAATGACAATACAAAGGCACGCGACGCTAACGATGTATAATGATGTTGTTGCTTACGATTGTTTTCTCATCAACAACAAAATTTTTCTACACAATGACAAAAAGAGATCCGGGTGATTGCGACCTAATGACGCCTCCGAGAGTCATCAGGAATACGTTAGCTCTTGGGCTAATCTTTACCAAAAGTATCCATTCAGTGCTCCTCTTTTATTGCGTTATTGTGCAGCGATAACTAAAGGCAGGCCAGCAGTGTGGACACCCCAGTTGTAACCTCGCTATTAGAACCACTGGAGTGATCGCGCATGCTTCCTCAATTCAACTATCAATATCGTATATTTTAGGAAAATGTAATTTTCGACAAATTGTTTGTTTATCTACCGCGAAATGGAAGGAGAATGAATAAGCACAAACCGGAAGGTTGGCATCGTGGTGCTACAGGAAGGTAGTGAGTGTTGTGTACCGCGGCGGGGGGCGGGGGGGGGGGACGCGGTGCGGGGGGGAGGCATTTATTAAATCGCGCTGAGCTCGCGGAGATCGGGATGCCGATACTACGAGATGCTTCAGTTAATTTTATTTGGGACACGTCATGTGCGCTTAGTTAGTGCCACTCCACACGTAGCGACGCGAAGATACTGTGAGCATGAGCGCCGTGACCAGACCAGACCAGACATTAACCTTCATTAATTTAAGTGTTATGACAATAACATTGGCTCCCGGTGGAATGGGAGAAAACAAACTCTAATCTATTAAACTGGCCCAGATTTACACGCGTTGAAAGTTATCAGGGATAACTCTACTGTATTGTAGACGGATGTTCGAAAAATATGAATGTAAATGTGTATTATATACATAGGTATGTACATTGTGTGAAGTCTCGTACCGTGTCACCGCTGCGGCCGCATCTTATATTATGGACTAAACAAAAGATACTTTGATATTTGAGTGGCAAAGAGTGGCGATAAACGTGTCGACGCGCGACGCATACGGACGAGGCGGGCGCAGGCCGGCCCCGGACACCGGACACGCAGCCAACACGGCCGGACGTGCGCCGCGTGCCGCCGGATAACGCTGGACGTAATCAATGACTGATGTCAGTAATGGCCAATAACGAATAGCCGGCACCTCGCGTGGCGCTGTCGTCTCTTACTTTGTGCAAGTCTCGTAACAACTTTGTAAATGCAGATTACATTAATAAATTACAGTTTAGAGCTGCGCCGTTTCTCAAACTTAAAGCTTCACATAACCCCCTAGATTTTTACAAGTAAGTTGATAACGTTTGTTCAGATACATATAAATACATACAATAAAATAAACTGCACGCTTTACTCTGAACCGATGAAATAATCATAACTAAGTACATATATAAGTGAAAGATTAAAGGTCAGTTATGCAACAATGAGGGAATAAAGGATACTGGAATAACGTAAATGTTTTGTGATAAACAATATCTCGTTGAAAAATTAATCCTCCTGATTGTATTTATTATCTGTGGTCTGACAACCACTTGTTTACAAACTTATTCGTGTTTACGTACTACTCGATCTTTAATCATAGTTATTTAATAAAATTAAACTATCATTAGGGGTCGTGTCAGCCTATGAACATCGCAGAACGTAAACAGAGCGACACCAACGACTAAGCGACAGTTAATGTTGTTAACAACCTATGTTTATAAAATATACTCCTGGTCCCGTATATATTGCATTCGATGGATCGATGCGTGCCGCGAAATAATAAAAAAGTTTGATGGAGGACAGCTATTGGCTGCTTTAAATCTGAAAAAATAACAAGTCGCAAGAATGGGTATCCTTAAAAACTGGCAAATAAGTACATTATGTAACAGTGTCGCTTGAATACGGACGACAGTGATTGTTTGTCAGAGTGCACACCATGAGAACGTGTTCGCACATTCCGCTCGAATGCGTTCTCGTGGGCCTCAAAATACGTCGCCAACTTGTATCTAACGATAAGTGTTCACGCATATGCTTCAAATCTGACTTATTTAGTACCGGTAGCGACATCATGTTCGTAGCCAATCAAAACATCTACAAATGACGTGATAAACGCTTGCCATTGGCTCAACTATTGTCCCCTTTACCCCACTATCCTCGATCTATGTACATACATTTTTTCTTTAATTCGAATATACACGCCTCATGGTTTTCAACGATTACGCATTCTCATTTAAAATATTCCAAAAATAATATCCACCTAGCTCAGCGCTAAAATAGCAAAATTCAAGTACCGACTGTCACAATCCGGTACATGTGGTCCTTCTTCGCCGCATCGATATCGAGAATCAGCATCCTGTGGATCCACTACGTGGTGGAGCTCGTTGCTGCTGAGCTAGACGGAAGACGCATAAATCTGGAGCAACTACTGGAGGCTAAGCGCACATTGGGGCCGAAGTAGGATTGGCTGTCCACTGGAAGTTATACGCAAGCTGGTGGGTCCAACCATCCTCTTTATCCCAACCACTTCCTAGTTCTCTTTGTGATACCGGTGTTTAACCTGATTTCAGTGATTTGCCGTAACGAATCTAGAAGTAATCTGCCTATTCCCGAGGCTGGTGAGTGTGACGTAACCCGTTGTTACTACTGCACCGTGCACGTGGATCAATAGTAAGTACTCCTGTTCTCACTTACCACCAAAATGGCTACCGAAAAACCACGCGATAAATCTCCTCTTACGCTAAATATTGATAGTGCAAATTCTATTTATAAATCAGGCAATAGGTCTCCTAATATCGGGTGTACCGATCCCATGTTACTTCGTGATTTGGTCAAGAAGCGCGGAGTTATTAAAGGTAGACTCACCAAATTTTCTAACTATTTAAATTCATTAGAAGATAATGTAAATCTCATTTCTTCGTTTCGAGATCGCATAGATTTGAAATTACGAATTAAAGGTGCTACTAGTTTGTACAATGAGTTTAATGAAATTCAAAATAAAATTGAAGAGTGTGTTTCCGAGAGTGAGATGTCTGACCAGTTAGATTGCAGAGAATCTTTTGAAACCTCGTATTACAGCATATTAGCCCACGCGGAATCTCTGCTAACATCAAGTAGCAAAGATTCGGGTGAGATTACTGACGGCTTCAATAAGTATTGTTGTAGCGAGCAGTCACAGTCGGTTAAGCTTCCTACTATTTCTTTACCCACCTTCAACGGATCGTATGAGCACTGGCTGATGTTTAGAGACACGTTTGTATCGTTGGTGCATAACTCTAAACGTATTAGTGACATACAAAAGTTTCACTATTTAAAGTCTTCTTTAAAGGGCGATGCTGAGATAGTCATTAATTCCGTAGAATTCTCTGCTGATAATTACCAAGCTGCATGGGAATTATTGTTAAACAGGTTCGATAACCAGAGAATGTTAGTTCATAATCACGTTAAGGCCTTGTTTAGTATTGACGCATTAACAAAGGAATCATCGAACTCTTTAAAGAAGCTTATTGATATTATATTAAAAAACTTACGCGCTTTAAACATACTAGGCGAGCCCACCGACTCATGGGACACGCTTATTAATTACATTATTGTGTCGAAATTAGATAAGACGACCGAACGCGAATGGGAGACGCATAAACGCACATTATACCCTAGCGAAAGCAAGACCAAACGCATTATTAAAGTTAAAGAATTAATTAGCTTCCTTAAAGACCGGGCGGATATGTTAGAAACATTGCAGCAGTCACGTAACAAAAACACACCGATACAACCTGAAAATAAAAAACAGAATTCACATTCACACAGCACATCACACTGCAATGTTTCTACACATAAATCCAACGATGGCCGCACATTTCGTCATAAAAAACCTTGTTTAAAATGTTACGCTAACCATCCACTTTATTCATGCCAAAAATTTATTGACAGTGACTTAGAATCGAAATTAAACTTGATTCGCGAACATAAACTGTGTGAGAATTGCTTGCGTTCGGGTCATACCCTTGATAAATGTATGTTTGGGCCATGTCGCAAATGCAACCGTAAACATAATTCATTAATTCATAAGGATAACGTCGAAAGTTTAGTTGCACTACATGACCATATTACGACTAATGGTCGCGCTGAGAATTCCGTCGCGGGCGCCGTGAAGGCTCCCTCTGACCCCGCCTCCTCAACCGTCGTAGACTCGTCGCCTCCTATTCACGTAAACAAAGCGTATATGCATAATGATTATATAGGTATGCACACAGTTTTATTATCGACAGCTGTTGTAGAAGTTCCTGACGTTAACGGTGTTTATCATCAAGCGCACGCGCTGCTTGATAGTGGTAGCCAGAGGTGTTTCGCAACAAAATCGTTTTGTGAACTAATAAATGTTCCCATGATAAATTCAACCTACGAAATTAGGGGTGTAGGCGATTCGGTGATACAATGTTCGGAAACTTGTAACATTGAAATTAAATCGCTGGTTAATAATACGTTTAAAACACGCATTACTTGTTTTGTATTATCGCAAATAACGTCTATGACGCCAGCTTTGTGTAAGGTAAACGCGCGGTTCTTTATTCCAGATAACATTAGGCTGGCGGATCCACAGTTCTTAGAATTTAAAAATATTGACCTTCTAATAGGCGCAGATAAATTCTGGGACTTGTTAGCGGATGGTAGAATGAGACTTTCCAACGGTTCTTATCTACAGAATACTAAGCTAGGCTGGATTGTCTCTGGCTCAGTTCGTAATGATACGCAGAATGCGAAGCGGGTTCATTGTAATTTCAGTAGTTCTTTAGATTCGCAACTTCGCATGTTTTGGGAGCTAGAAGAACTTCCTAACGTCAGGGATACGCGGACCCAGGATGAGCGTACTTGTGAAGACCATTTTATTCGCACGACCACTCGTGATAGTGAGGGAAGGTTTACTGTACGCATTCCATTCAAGGAGTCACCTGACTTTTTAGGTGAAACATATACACAAGCCGAACGACGTTTTTTCGCATTGGAGAAACGTTTACAACGTTCTCCTGAGTACAAATTATTATATACGCAATTTATGCAGGAATACCTAGATTTAGGTCATATGAGTCCGGTGTGCTCCTATACACATCCGTGCTATTTTATGCCTCATCACGGCGTATTGAGGGAGCATAGCACCACGACTAAGCTCCGCGTGGTTTTTGATGCTAGCGCATCGTCGTCTTCCGGTAAGTCATTAAATGACTTACAGTTAGTTGGACCTCCAATACAAGGTGACCTAGTTTCCATTCTTCTCCGTTTTAGACAGCACATGTTTGTTGCATGTGCTGATGTCGAGAAAATGTTTCGCAATTGTCTCGTCGCCGAAGACCAGCGCAAACTTCAAATGATTTTGTGGCGCGATGACCCATCGCAACCCCTAGGTAAATATCAATTGAACACCGTTACATATGGGACCGCTTCTGCACCTTTCCTAAGTGTTAGGTGTTTGAAACAGCTAGGGATGGACTCTTCTAATCCTGAGGTTCAACGAGCTATTTTGGAGGATTTTTACGTTGACGACTTGCTGACAGGTTCTGATGATAAATTAGTTTTATTACAGCTGTGCACGGATATAAAAAATACGCTTCATGCAGGTTGTTTTCCACTTCGAAAATGGGTTTATAATTTCCCACGCAATAATGATGTGTCATCAAACGATTCAATAAAAATCAGATCTAATGAAAATATTAGTTCTAAAACTTTAGGCTTAAGTTGGAACAATGTTAACGATACATTTCATTTTAATACACAACTGCACAATGACAATAAGCCAGTCACTAAAAGGCATATTCTATCTAATATTTCGCAAATTTTTGACCCACTCGGTTTGTTAAGCCCTACCATAATTATTGGAAAGGTAATGTTACAACAATTATGGCTTCTTAAAATGGGTTGGGATGACATAGTTCCATCTAATATCGCGCGAACGTGGAACCGGTTTGTTAACACTTTACAAGCGCTCACAACAATAAACATTCCTCGCCACGTTATAGGTAGCCAACCTATGTATAAAGAATTGCACGTTTTTAGTGATGCGTCGCAGACAGCGTATGGCGCTTGCATTTATGTACGTACTATAAATATAGATAGTACGGTTACAGTAAGATTGCTTCTTTCTAAATCTCGCGTTGCGCCGTTGAAACCAGTGAGTATACCGCGACTCGAACTTTGCGGTGCTTTACTGGGTGGTAAAATACTTGACAAGGTTCGAAATTCGCTGCGTTGTGAGTTCAAAAATATAGTGTTTTGGACTGACTCAACTATAGTGCTGGGTTGGCTGCGTATGTCTCCAAATAAACTTAAAACGTTTGTCCAAAATAGGACCGCGGAGATTCATGAACTCACACAGAATGTTCTTTGGCGTCATGTAGGTAGTAAGGATAATCCTGCAGACCTGACCTCACGAGGTTCTTACTTGGAGGAGCTATCTTCTTCCAGATTATGGTGGGAAGGTCCCGAATTTTTGAGAAGTACTTGTTTCTCACTTGAGAATTACGGTGTCATGGAAGTAGAACAGGAACTCCCTGAGGTTAGGTCGTCTATTTGTTCTTTCATGATTCATGATTCACGTGAGTCAACTTATTTTTCGTTTCACCGATTCTCACAATTTATGCGTATGAAACGCGCCGTCGCGTATATGTTACGTTTTATACACAATATTCGCAATAAAAATAATAAACGATTCGGAATTCTTAGTGCAGAGGAGTTGCATGAATCTCAGGTAGTTTTAGTTCGGTGGTCTCAAATGGAAAGCTATCCTAATGAATATAAACTTTTAACTGATTGCGCTCAAATTAAGGGTAAAAATAAATTAAAACGACTTAATCTCCTTTTAGATAGTAATAAAATAATTCGCGTTGGTGGACGATTAAGTAATTCTTGTGAATTTAGTTTTAATAAAATGCATCCTATTTTAGTATCTAGCAAACATCATTTTTCTGTGTTGTTGTTTCGTCATGAGCACCTGCAGCTCCTCCACGCTGGACCCCAGGCATTGCTTTGTCATTTACGTGAAACCTGGTGGCCCTTGGGTGGCAGGAGCCTTTCTAGGCGTATAGTAAACGCATGTGTGGTCTGTACACGCATTAAAGGTAAAATTTTAACACCTCAAATGGGTAATTTACCCAGGGAAAGGATAACTTCTGGTTTCCCATTTATTAAATGTGGAGTAGATTACTGTGGGCCGGTTCTCATACTTAACCGTAAAGGTAGGGGAGCTAAAACTTCGAAGGCATATGTTTGCCTTTTTGTATGCTTTATAACGCGCGCTGTACATTTGGAGCTCGTCAGTGATCTCACTAGTGAAGCATATTTATTAACGCTTAAGCGATTTATTTCTCGGCGTGGCAAACCAAAGGAAATATACTCCGATAACGGCCGCAATTTTGTCGGGTTAATGAACGATTTCAAAGAATTTATTCGTAGATGCCATTTGAATATTAAAGATTACGCTATTAGCCAACAAATTGATTTTAAATTCATTCCGCCGTATTCGCCTCATTTTGGTGGTCTGTGGGAAGCAGGAGTAAAATCTTGCAAGTATCACCTTCGCAGAGTGGTGGGGAACGCGCACCTCACCTTTGAGGAATTGAGCACCGTTCTATCACAAATTGAAGCGGTTCTTAATTCCCGACCACTTTCTCCTCTTTCCTCAGATCCCCAAGACCTTTCTCCTCTTACTCCCGCTCATTTTCTGGTTGGTCGACCGCTAACTACACCAGTATTTGACGACCTTACCGAAGTTCCCGAGCACAGGTTGACAAGATATCAACGGGTGGAGAAAATTCGCCAACATTTCTGGACCCGTTGGTCCAAAGAATATGTGACTGAGTTGCAGGTGCGCACCAAATGGACCGAGAACAAGACGGACCTGAAGGAAAACTCACTCGTCCTGATTAAGGACAACAACCTTCCACCATTAAAATGGCACATGGGTCGAGTGCTTCGGACAATCCCAGGCAATGATGGCATTTCAAGGGTAGCGGACATAAAGACAGCTGCGGGCGTCGTGCGACGGGGTTACGCCAAGATCTGCCCACTCTTCGATGATGAGCAAGATGAGTGACGCTGTGTCACAATTGAAGGGTTTGAAAGCGACTGCTTCCAAGGCCGGGGGCATGTTCACGCATATGCTTCAAATCTGACTTATTTAGTACCGGTAGCGACATCATGTTCGTAGCCAATCAAAACATCTACAAATGACGTGATAAACGCTTGCCATTGGCTCAACTATTGTCCCCTTTACCCCACTATCCTCGATCTATGTACATACATTTTTTCTTTAATTCGAATATACACGCCTCATGGTTTTCAACGATTACGCATTCTCATTTAAAATATTCCAAAAATAATATCCACCTAGCTCAGCGCTAAAATAGCAAAATTCAAGTACCGACTGTCACAATCCGGTACAATAAGTTTACAAGTTTACAAGCGCGGGAGTGGGGATCAATGAGTTCCACGAAGCCCTTAAAGGTGCAGACTGTTACTTGGGTTCCATCAAACGGAAATTTATACGCATCAGCAAAAAAAAACACACACACACACATATGTATAATGTCTAGTAATAGTGGTAATACCTTAAAATTTAAAAACTTACAGTAGGTATAGCCCATGTATGAGGCGCGCCTCGCCGGCAGAGACACGCTCGCTGGGATTTATTTGCGACAAACATTTTTTGGTTACTGCAGCCGGGATTGAACATGAACGCCATCCATTTCGGGAAGGTGCTGATACCAACAGGTTCTACTCGCGGAGTCTTGCCTGACTACCGCGGGGGATCACTTAATTAAACGCGACGACTGGGTGACGAACTGACAATAGCCAGGTTCGCTCCTTACACCTCACTGACTTATGACGATGGAGTAAGATTCACAGTCGGCCAGCGTGATTAAGAATAGTGAGGTGATTTAATCTACCGTATGATGTAGGTCGAAGCTGTTCGCCTGAAGGTAGCGAGTAAAATAGATCGGTTACTTTAGTGCCGGCTCTTGTAAGGCACCTTTGTAGTACAAATTGAGAAAGCCGGTTAACGAGACGAGATATCCCGACGACCCTCCCCGTCACCTTCCCACTCCCCCCCCCCCCGGCCGCGCCTGCACCCCCGCCCTGGCCCTCCGCGCTAAATTAATTTGCTACGAATAACTATTCACGTTCATGAATATTAATATCAATAAATTATTAGTTTTGTCGTGAATGATATCAAACTGCGTTATTGGCATTAATCACCAGTTTCAATTATATGCCCGCCTTTGTTGTGTTAGTGCTTAACACAACAAATGAGTATCACTGTAGTAGGCAGTTAGTTTATTTTGCTGATGGATCTGTTATGTTTGATTTGTAGCGTAGTGTAGCCGGTGAAACAACCGGACAAACGACACTTAACTAACTTAGGTACAAAGTATCAAAGGCGCTGCGTGTTGGTACCCGGAGACTTCGATATAAGTGCTATCAGGAAGCGCTCAGTGGCGCTCTCCGCCGCGTCCCACGCGTCATGTGCGATCATTATTATGGTCATTAAATTTTGAAAATTGGAAAACTGTAGACTCCTACTCCTAGTGGAAGCTATAACTTTGTATTATAATATAATACTCCAAGTTACTATACTACAAGTTTTAGGCGGCATCTACATTACAGACTATTGAAAATGATAACATAATGAACATGCATCGTGTTGCTAAATATGGGGACGACTTTAGGACATGATATAATAATATAGAGATCATCAAACCTATGTTTAACGTATATTGGTGTCGCAACATATTGCGACATATCGCGAAAGCAAAACAATTAATATACACTATGCTCGTGTGCCGCACAACCCACAGCACCAGCTCGGCACCATTGCGACCGACATGGTGAGACATAAACATAACGCGACTTTCATTTCATTAAAAGTAATCGAACCGCGTCGTGTGAGTGCCGCAGGGAGTAAGCATGTTGGATGACCGAAACGTATGTGTGTATTTAATTCTACTACCTAATCGTTTGGTGCTGCTTAGCAAACGTGTTACAAGGACTACTGAAGTCTGCCAGACTCGAACCAGTCACTAAGGTAGTGTTTGATTTATCCTCAGTTATCACAAATTTCCAATTTTGCTTTCAGCGAGAGTAAAGATGATAACAGCGCACGGTTTGTGCACGATCTTATTAAAGATTCAGTCAATCAGCCGGAACTGACGTCATTTGCGTGTTATCTGTCACCAAACATGTGAGACCATAGTCACTTAATACTCGATGAACCTACTTGCTCTTTTAAATTGCTATCAGTAGCGCAACACCATAGTAAATACTTTACTAAAATAATTCATGAGATTGAGAGAAAGTTTATTTTTTCAAAGTAGATTAGAAACTCACAAAGTAATCGCTAGTTATCGGAAGGAAGTTTTGTATCACTCACGCACACGCACATAATTTCCGATGGCAGCACGAAAATAGCGACATAACACGCGCGTAACATTATTGCGTACTTTGTTATATTTTTGTATGTCACATTTCATTGTTTATTAGGTGGCAGACGAACGGGTAACAAATATTAGGTTACTCGTTGGAAGTATATAATAACATTGCGGATGGCGTCCATCACGCACCGCTCACAGATAAACACACGTGTCACAGTGGGTTCCGTACATACATTAATTTGTGTCTCCTGCCACAAGTTGCGCGGCGCTGTGACAGAGCGGCGGGGAACACCGCGGGAGGTGCCGCGCGCCGCCGCGGTTCACGAATAGATCCATCAGTTCCGCATATCGCTATTACGCTGCATCCAACGTGAACAGTTTTATTCAGTATTTTTGTGAAACTGGCCAAACATGCGGTGTTTGCTGTGTAACCGGTGCGGGGGCTGAGGCCACTAGAGGGCAGGTAGAGGGGGGCCAGATGGGGGGGGGGGTGACCAGTCCAGCCATGAAATTGAAACACAGATCGCTGCGCGGCCGCTCAGCTAAAACATTTTGACGTGCGACGTCTGCTCCATAAGCCACTGCACATGTCACAGTGTTGCGTTGTGGTGATACGAGTAAATTGGCTCACTTGGCTGTCAGTGATGAAATATGGATCATATTATAATTGTTACCTGAACTGATGCTCCCATAATAACAGCTGTTATGTTTATAATCAGACATGTCGGTAACGCGAATATTGCAATATTGCATGTAATATTAACGTCCCGTAGTAATGTCACTATGTCAGGCAAACACTAATATAATGTATATAATTAATTGTGTTGCACAAACACGAGCGCGGCCGCACATTGTGGAGCTGCTCTAATATTACTTATTATTTATGCACGTCCTCACTAATTGCCAAAACTTATAAATATGAAGTAACTGTAACAAAATGTAATAAAAAAAAATCGCGTCCTAACTCGTCAGCAGTTTCATCATTTTGATGGTGTTTGCTGTTGACGTCGCCGCTCGTGTCGTCGCTCAGGTAACTTTAGCTGTTGACGGACTTAGACTTAGATATACAAAAGTTGTGAAATAAAAATAAACAACTGTATTGAATGTCCAAAATAATAATGATAGTGCCTTTTACCCGCGGGATCGCACATGTAATTATAGAAAATTTTATAATAACATTAAATTTAATATTTCGAAAAACAGATGAGTAAATATCAATAAGTTTAATTTGTAAGGATCATATACACACGGGCGGCATATGACCGGTCGTCGTGGCGATCCTTGGGGGAGACCTATGTCCAGCAGTGGACGTCTAACGGTTGAAATGATGATGATGATATACACACGAATTTAGAGTAGTATGTTAGTGCTAGTACACGGGCGTTACCGTCTGAAATCCGGATAGAAGCGGATTACGAGTGGTCCGGCGCGAGTCCGGCGCCGGCACGCCGCACCGGACGGCGAATGTTTGATATAGCGTTACAGTGACGGCGTAATCCCGGCGCGAGTGCCGGCGAGTGATCCAGCGACTCGGCTCCACGGTGCCTGTGCCGCACGCCGCTCCCGCACTGATTAATGGTACCAACTGTCGCTCAGCGCTCAGTGATCTCAGTATTTGGAACAATTATTACGAGCACGTGTCGGATGTCGCGGAGCGATACGATCACAAGCACATTGTACTTGTACTACATATATGTATATACAATACGTTGGTATAATCTCGAGCAACTGTTCCATCACACGCAGGTCATCACGGCGTCAGTTCTATCGCATAAAATTATACAAATATATTTTTATTTTTGTTGACATTCGACAGTTGAGTCTTCTCCGTCGCTGTATGCAGTTTGTATGTCGCGAGATCGTTGTCAATACATACTACTTATAGAGCATACCATCATCACGCCTTTTTCCGACGGGTAAGGCAGAAGTGTACTAATGTACACCCACATTACGTCGGTATATTTTAGGTCTCATATGCGTGCGGGTGCGATACAATTGGCATCAATCGGAACGAATCCAAACTGAGCTGCTTCTAATTGCTTAGCAAATCCTACACTTCGCTCATCTGCTCTTCGGGGAATCAAACCCAGAAGACCAACAAGACATTATGCTACTTATTAATGTAACTTGATACAGTTCTGCCCGGCAGCTGAACTACTTCATGAGTGTATCGTGCCACGTGTTGCATATATAAATATGAATAATAATTATATAGGTACAAGAATCCAAATGCGAATCAAAAGTGATCCTTGGTTTCAACAGAAAACTTTCTTTTATGTTCACAGAATCTCAGTATTTTTATTTCTCTTATGTTTTATCAAGCAAAAGTAATTTGATATGTTTCATTTTATTTCTATTTGTGGTATAAATCGGATCCGCCCGCCCACACGCCGCATCGCTCTTAATTTAGGGTCGCACATTTAGACGACATTAAACCGTGCCCACGAAAATTATGGATATAGCGCTTTAAAATGTACAACCTTTTGCGGCCTCCGCAGTGAAAATAGAGCAAATAAAATGATTAAAAGAGTGACCAAAGTTGGGAGTACACCCTGCGTTCAACACTCAAACAAACAAGTATTGAAAGTTGGAAAAAGCCTTAAAAATAGGGTTGTTTCGAGGCTTTGGTAGCCAGCCGGCCGGCGCCCACACCGCGCGGCTGTAATGAGACGCGCCGTGACGTCACTACACTAACGCTGACAGGATTAGTACTTGCGACCGCACGCACTAATCCTGTCGACTGTCCGCGGGTGACGTCACACTACAACACATGAGCTACAGGTGGCCCAGGATATTAACATTGCTTATGGCTGGCGATTAATTTCTTCAAATTGATGCTACACTACTACGATGCTACGGTACTACGATGCTACGATGCTACTGATGTAGATGCTACGCGCTGCAGAGTGACTCTAGAGTGAATATTGTTTGTATCAAATTGTAACCTGAGATCTAAAACTTTGTAATAATATGTAATTTATATCAGAAACATTCAATTGCTACGTACGTAATCGCGTGTTGTACAATTATATTAGTAAGAGGCCAGTTATCTCCTCGGCGGGCGCTACAAGGGTATTTTCCGAACATTAGATACTTTCGACAACGTGTCTTTAGGGAGGGTTACTTGATGTAGGGCAGATATAAAAACTTGTGCGGAAGGTTTGGAGGCACACGTTATAGGTAAACTTGGAGCATTATTTTAATTCGGCGAGCTGCGCCTGCGAGGTCGATCGCGCGCAGAAATGTCGGCGCTCGGCCGACGGGGCTTGTTCACTGACAATATACATTATACTTGTTTGTACATCTTTCTCGTCCTATTTAGGTACCTAAGTATGTTTAATTTGAGAAAAATAATAAATCAGGCGAACTGGTGGTTACGCGTAAACCTACAATGTATCGCTTAGCCAGATGCCGCTGATGGAGTCATTGCTGTATATGATGTGTTATCAAGTGTTGCGGAATATCTGATTGTAACATCATCAACATCAACTGCGAGGAAACCAGTTGACGGCAACAAGATCAGCTGAGCACCGCCCGCCACCTCGCCACGCAACACTCTTACATAAGTCAAGCAATAGCCGAATGCACTCACACTACTGTACACTAGTTTGAAGAATATCGTAACACATATTATACTTTATCTAAATGTAGATTATTTATTAAAATTTCTCATTATATACGTACATTTTAAAGAGCAGTTAGTAACTGCTCTTTAATTCTGTCAGATAACGGTAAACTGCACACATAATGTGTTGAGATCGTATCGCAGTGACCCGCAGAGGACGCGGCGGTGACTGCGGACACGTGCTCGCTCACAACTTATCTTTAAACCGAAGTGTCGCTGTGTGTCCCGCGAGACTAGCGCACCAATAAACCTGGTTCGCAGATAAACTGATTAAATTATATAAGCACGAGGCACGAGGCACGGGGCACGTGGCGCAAGGCCGGGAGTAACACTCAAAGCTGTGTCATATCCGAGTAAAGTACAGTTTGTATGGAAAGACTCCGCGAACTGATAGCAGCATATTGTGACGCGTCGTACTGCTCGCGCCTAACTTTTGGCTAAAACTGACTGCAACTGCGCCGACTGTGCTGAACATACTGTCACTGCTAGAGAGACATAAAACATGGCTCAGTTTATACATCTTTATAAATATTTTAATAATATTCTGCCATCACAACGTTTTCATTATCCGACGAACTAAACAGGGCCCAAGGAGCAATAAAACGATTGGGAATATATTACATGTAATTTGAATTTAAAGTAAATTGATGGGAATTTTTAAATTTAAAATTGAAAATTTTAAAAAAAAAAAATTAAAAAAATTTTTAAAGCCAATCTTCCGTGAGAACTCCCAACTTAAGTAACATTTTCTTTCCAGCTGTGGTTCTTCAGATAGACTTACTAAAACTTTAGTGCATTTAACCAGGTGGATCATGAAATCCATCAAGAATGCTAGGTTTTGTTAATTATCACAGAACGCGTTATCAGAGCGTGTGGAGCGGATATTTTATATTTGCCTCCTGTGGCAGGTTACATGTATAAATGAAACACATCAATCACAAATAAATCTGTGTGCCACAGCGGCGTGACACGCAGCGTGCCCGCGGCGTGTCACGGTCGCAGCGTGTCGTGCTGCCGTGCGCTTTATTATAAACACGCTCTGTTTGTTGTTGTTCTAAACAAGCCTACTGTGCCGCTGTCCGCGACTGTACGTGTGATGCATTTCTATTGTCAGGTACGCAGCGCTTTCGTACTATTCAGCGGTATCATTGATTGCATTCTGATTTCAGTTTGTTTGGTTGACATCGGATGCTTTTTGTTAATAAGCACTTCAACTTTTTATCGAGCGTATGTGTACGCGATGTTGCAATATATAGATAGTATTTTATCACAATATGTACTTTAATCAGTCTCTCGTCAATGGAGTAGGTACCAATAAAAAATATATTGTTGACAAGTGAATAAAAAACAACAAAGAAAAGCAGTTATCAATAGTGACTCTTTGAATACAAATGACTATGATGTCGCCGCGAGGTGACCGCTGAAGGCCAACCACTCAACTCTTGACATAATGAAAAATGTCCCTCCGACGCGTTATTAAAAATTCAATTAATATTCTTTAAATGAAAACGTTTTAATATGCGATAGTGACGAGTCACGGGGGTTTCAGAACAGAGGACCCTTCCTCCCCCCCGCCCGCGCCCGCCCGTCTCTTAGCCCCCCGCTAGTGACGAAGCACGTTATTAAACAATACGCTTTTGTGCTGGCTTTAAGTTCGCTGAAAGATTACAGTGGCTGAGGCTTAGCGACACGCGCCGGCTCCAGCAGTTCCTGCGGATAATGAGGAGCACTCCCCCCCTCCCGCCCGCCTGCAGGACACAATGCGTGCCGACTGTAATTACTCAGTTTTTATTCAAAAACTAAAATTCATATGGCAGGTGCTAAATAATCCTCTCACCGAGCCTACTCTAGCGCAGGAGCGAGTTGAAGTACAGCACTCTCATTTATACCTTCATATAAAGTTATTCCAGCAATTAAAAAAGTACCATAGTATAAGTACCGTCAAGAGATCTGAAAGGTTGAACTAATTTAACCACTTAAGGATATCAGGTGGAGTGATGACTTGCGGAAGGAAGCTGGCAGAAATTCGAAGATCTGAAGATCGAGCTCTGTGGCGTTCACTAGGGGATACCTACGTCCAGCAGTGGACGAATATGGGCTGATGATGATGATAATGATGATGAAGGATATCATCAGTAAGTACTGATTTGATACCAATTGCTTCGGATAAACTGCAGACGTTCAGAGTGGAAGTTCACTCCAACATTGTAGCAAAGAAAAGGCAGTATGAACCTGCGACCCAGAATATCAGGACAGTAGCTTAGCAACCATCCTAACAATTACTTGGCTAACAAAGTAGTTTGATGGTTCAAGTTGTCCCGTCACCGGCGCACGGCGGCTGTGCCACTGCGTACAATACGGTGCTCTCAGCTCGCTGCAGATGATTTCACTAAAGAAACTATTTATCATCATATTAATGACTAATGACATCTTGAATAATTGTTCCTTAGCCCTCACCTTCACTGACTTCAGTTGTACTTATCTACTTATACATTACTATAAGCTTAGTGAGGCTTAACTCAGCTCACTAGTCATATTACTTTCGTGTGGCGTGACTCCCGCACTGCACTTTACCACTAGAGAGGGTACGACACGGGTACGGTACGCCACGTCGGCGACGTCTTCATTATAATCAACCAAGCGCCGCCGACGCCTGAACTCTTTGTGAACCGCTTACACCTTGCAGTTCGCAGTTCTATAGCATTTACAGTTCACGGCTTAATCATTGTCTACTTCAAAAGCTCGTGGCCGTCGAGAAATTAATTCTAAAAGACCAGATTCGTCTTTTAAATGACTTCTGTGAACACTATGAATACTAATGAGGTAGTGCGGTACCTACTCTCCAGAAATGAGCAACAATTTATATTCATTTTGTACCCATTTTCCCTTTGTTTTGTTAAGCACAACGTTAGGATTTACCCCATATTGTGGACGTGTTTACGTACACCATATTATCAGACTCGGAATAATCTTTCGAAGTAATGAACTTAAAGTAATTATCGGAACACAATCGAAAAAGTTTTTATACTAATACATATCAATCTGTAACAAATGTTAGGTTCCGTTCAGGTAGTGTTGAAACAAAGTTTACATCGTATTATCATCGGTAAGTAGTCCCACCGTATGTTATTGAAGTTGCACGTCGTGTACGCCGCGTGGACACCACGCGCCGCGGCCGCGATCGGCGCCGAGCCCGCAATGTAACCGCGACACTGTAATATTATATGCCCGCTGATTACTGATTGTAATCAGACAAACCAAACATAGATAACAGCATTACGCTATGTTGTGCTTATCTCAAATAATACATGACATCAATACGTCTATTAGTTTACATGCAAACAAGCTCGGCGTGTCGTGTTGATTATGCAGTCACTAAATTACATTACAGGCGGCTGACAGAGCATCGGTTATCAAACGCGTACATGATACATCACATTATGTCCTGATATGCACACCTACGTAGACATGTTAGTTAGCATGTTAGCACTAAACCTGTGCTAGCCATGATACCTGAAGACTGTTGCTAAATCTTCTCAAATGAGTGGACACCCATGCCCAGCTGTAGGACAATAAATGGATTGATGAATTAAATTAAGTTTATCTAGAAGTGGTTAGATATAATCGGTTTATTTGGAAATTTTAGGGCCGTCAGAGGAGAGCCTGGGCTTTACGTTCGCAGTGGAGGTGCCTTGGCAGATATGCTCATGATGACGATGAAATAAAATGTTCACCTTTCTGAAGTGACTGCTAGTAATTCATAAAATGGTTGTTCATTACAACCATTTTATGAATTACTAGCAGTAAGCGCCAGCTGCCTATTGAGATCTGTTTCCAACTTTATAGATGAAAGATTATTTTATTAATAGAGCTGTAGTAGTGGGCGATTCATGAATGGTTTGAAGGTGACGGCATAACCGAACCGAAATGAATAGATTATCGATAGAAAAAATGATACATCATCAGGCAACTGTTGCGGGAAGTCGCGGGGCGGTGCGAGGGGCGCGCGGGGTACGAGGCGCGGGGTGCGGGGGGAGGGGGTTCAGCTCAACACAATCTAATTCCGGCGTCTCGCCGAGGCTTTTAGCGTGTCCATAATAACGCATTTATGTTTTTAATCTCGGCAAAGGGTCACAATGGAGCGACTGCTGCTAGCTTTTGTCTTTTAAACTTTATCTTGTTGCTGCTTTTAGCACCACGGCCTCTGTTCCGGTGATGGAGCTGACACTTTTATTTAATAACTGATTAGTGTTGCGTACTTCTGCACTACAGCTCCGAACACAATAAGTTACTAGGACATATTTTGTGAAGGACATAAGAATTGGGCAATTAATGTGATTATTATTACAAAATTGGTTAATCATTGATATCAACAGGACAAAAATAAACAAGAGGGTAGCTGTGTGAGTGTGTAAATGGGACTTTAACATTATACACACACACACAGCTACTGGCTTCCTCATCTTGAGCTCATAAAGCGCCAACAATTTACTGAACGACATTCAGTGTCGGATGAAAGTATTTCCCGGCCGAGCTATCGCGCGGTATCGGCAGTCTACTGCGAGCTATTCGGCCGGTAGTTTACAATAGCGGAGCTCCCTCCCCTCCCGCCCCCCTCCGCCTCACCTCTCTACGGAGCAGTCTCGCGTCTCAAAGGAGAGGCACTCAATAGTGTTATAGGAAAATTTCGACTATTTGCTTATTTCTGAGGTTCTGTAGCCGATGTGTGTGTCTCCGCGGTGTGTGTAACACGTAGCGGAGTGTTAGTGCAGATGGATGACGTGCCTTATGAGGCCCAATCTGCTTCACCGTGTGTGACTGTAATCGTAATTAGAGGCGGCAGTACTGGGTAAAACGACGCTACCGAACTGCGAACATACATCACATTATATTTTAAGCTGATAAAGTCACTGTAGTCGATCATCCATAATATCGAGTATCCATCGTTAGATATGAGAGACAATGAGAAGTTTATTCGTCGTACATCTAGGATTTTAGAGATAATGTCTGTGCCATTGCAACAATATACTGGACCACATGATTGGTGTAACTTTTCCCAACTTGCACGGCTTAGCTAGTCAGTCAGCAGTTAGTTACGAGAGCCAGCCCGATCGTGTCAATGGTTGGCTATAGCAATATTGGAAAAATATTGGTTTTCTATTACTCTTTCTATTTTACTTTATTTGGTTGTTATGATTTTGAATATGCGTGTGGAAGCGTGTGTATATGTGCGGTATAATAATTAAAAGTCACAAAAGCGGTTCACTTCACACTTAGTTTATTCTTATGCAAGCATAGGAAATAGAAAGAAGGCACAGATGGACACAAGAAATAGCGAAAGAGTAATACAGAGCAGTCTTAACATAAGCACAAGCGCGTACGTAAATTCAGAGCGGTCAGGTACAGGGAGGACAAGCATACGTCCTGCGTCGTTAAGCGTTAGCTGAGACTGGTGACAGAGGCGAGCCGGCCGGTGAACATATGGTCGGGTCACGCGGCTGGTGCATGGGCGTCGAGGAATGCGCCCGCGCTGACGTCACACGCTACTTGAGTTATCTATCCAATATTACGGGAATGCGCGTGATATATTAGGTATTATTGTTTATGTGATTTTCATTATTTACTTGTATATAATGTATTATGGTTGTATAGTGTGTCATGTCTGTATGTGTGAGCGAATGTATACTATATATATATCTATGCCAAAATATCGTGTAAATATATGTTTGATTTATTTTATTTGTTTGTTTATATTGTCTGTTAAGTTGTGTATTATGTAAACAATGTATGTGGTGTATGTGAGTCACCCACATGCGTCTATGTAATGTTGTATTAGGTAGGTATTAGTTTTTGAAGGTGATGCTAATGTGTTATGCTCAAAATCAATCTCGAAAAATATCGTATGACTGAGAGGATTTCTCAAAGTTGAAGTCAGCCAACGGTCTATAAATCTGAATATATATCTGAAATGTCGGTTTATCTCATCAATATACTATCAAATGATAGTATATTGATGAGATAGACTAAATAAAAGTAAACCTACGATAAGCTACTTTAAGTTTGATATACCTGTGGAAGTAAACTATTTGTAATTGGTCGTTTCACAGATCAGGACGTTATCATCACTCACACAAACACATACATGCTCACACACACTGGTGTGTCACTTGATGTTAGTTGCGTTGGACACTCACGAATCATGCAAACTTCATCACAACACAACACTATACACTACTGTGTATACACGTTACTTTTTATGACCTGAAATAGAAACTGTTCGTGATTACAATATGATGCGTATCACCTTACTGAATATATTATAGTACACATGTACTAGCTTCGGTCAAAGTTGCTAATCAGCCCAAATGAACCACCAACAGTATCTTGCGCACAGAGTCTATATACTTATACATATACTCGTATTACTTTTCGTTTGAAATAAATATATTGTGTGCGTAACGTAATACCTAGATTATTAAAATTAGGCCTGTGAAGGCTTATGATATGATACAAAATGATTTAGTCGGTTCCCTCGCTGGCGATGTACGTAATGAATAGTCCATTGCTGGCGCGCGGCGAGCAATGAATCACTAACGAGCTCGGCGTGTAATTTATGTAATGTGCGCCACCTTGGTGTTTACGTGTAACTTATGAAAACTTCATAAATCCCTGAATTTCATAACGCCCGCGCCGCGCGGTGCGCTCTGAGCCTTAACATGTTCAGTGTTGTTCGACCCCAAATTATATATTGGTACCTACGCCTAATGAAGTATGGCTCTTTATTATTGGGTCGGAAATGAGTTGTTAAACTATTACGTTAACAACTAATTACCTCAGAAAAACTTTCCTCTTACTTAATTTAAATAAATGTAAAGCTCGCAGTCCACTCACAGTAATGGTATTACAGAACACTACGCCGGCAGTGTGTACAAGCTGTTACTACAAGCTGAGTCCGCGGCGCGACCTGCGTCACCTAGCACCGGGTCACGACGTAACACGACGCAGTAGGACCACTCCTACGTGACGTGAAGCTTCTGCTAGGCATATTTAGGAATATAAATATCTTTCAATATAGTCGGTGTAGTGTTTATGTATCTATCTAATGACGTTAACTCGAGCACGCGGGTAGTGGGGGGAAATTAATATATTGATATAAATATAATTTATTAACATTCGTTAATTAAGTTTGCAATTGGCGCGGCGCCCACATATATCAATGTGTCGGCGCCGTGCCAGTATTTTCAGAAAATGAGTTTTGATGACGTTTCTGAGAATTCCAATATTTTATATTCATATCATCATCATCACATCCACTGTATAGACGTCCACTGCTGGACATAGTTGTACCCCAAGGATCACCACGACGGCGACGACCGGTCCTGCACCACTCGTATCCAGCGGATTCCAGCGAGCTTTACCAGGTCGTCGGTCCACATTGCCGGAGACTGACTCAGCATGAGTAGGCCCATGCTGAGTCTTCCAGTACGTGGTCGCTACTCGAGAATATTCATATGGAGACTTTTATATATTGATTGAAGGCCGCCTGATAGATTCGGTGCTGGACATACAAAAATAATGTTATCAGTGATACTGCGGCCACGCCTCGCTATAGCCGACAGCGGGTGCTAGTGCGGGTAATAGCGGGCACTATACTGTTTGGTGGTGCACTAAACACAATCAACAACAATTACAGAAGTATCACTCAGAGCTACTACTACTATTAAGTCTTCCTTTTTTATCTGCTGAAGTTGCAAAGGGATACTCCCTGAAGTGGAAATAAATCAATTTTTTATAGACTTTATTGCATTTATTTTCCAAATATTATTCATTTACGTTTCAGATCCATTATAGCAAATTGAATTATTTAAATAATTATTTACAGCTTAATTTATTGACGATCTGATTTACGCAGAACGAATGGGTACGGCGAGCTCGTTCTGCTGCATAATATCTGAAATGTCGGTTTTAACAAATTCAATATATTAACTTGATAAAATCGATAAAAGGTAGTTTTATTTCATGTCTATGTCCCATTTATTTAATGTCTCTTATTATTCGCTTATGTGTATGACTTAAACGAGGTATAACGTAATCGTTTAATATTTGTTCTAGTGGTCTAGATAAGAAATATATTAAAATTGTTTAGGTACATGAGCGTAGTACGTGCAGTAACGCAAAATTCTATCATAAGAAATAAATAATAGGTATGTTATGGTCACGTCAAGTCTCATCGCGGTCAATCGCATCTTACAACACGTGATAGTGCTGCGACAAATCTGTAACGCCACGTGGACGAGTCTGCTCGTATGCCGACAGCTTATTGCGATGTTACGCCGCGGCCACTGACGTGCACTGTGACGTCAGGCGTCTCCACAGCTTGCCAAGTCTTCGTCACAAGAGTAACAATACATAGAATAGTCAAGTAATACATGACAAGTGACGTGGGTGTGCGGCTGCGTGTCCGTGACGTACACTTAAAATTAAAGTTGAATTATGTGCGAAGCGGTCATTGCATCATAATCATTTGATTTGAAAATAAACGTAATATGATATTTAACGGTTAAGATTATTAATTGAGTTTGTTTTCGACTTCTCTATATACGGTTTATATGCTCAACAAGCAAAGTTGTTCACCAAAAGTTTCATAAGAAGATAAGAAGACCACCACAAAAGAGATTAAAAGAGTAACGGCTCCCGGAGCTACTGTATCTCCTGTACAAAGCGGAGCATGTCCTGTGCATGTAGTGAGAACTGTAACGTAGTTGAGCTTGTTTGTCCATAACATCGATATCCAGATCCAAGTTTGTTGTTCATATAACATCAGTTTGATGCGGCGCGCGACACCAGCCCGGCGGTCGGCAGAAGTACCACAACATGGGCACAACGCCATGTGCGGATATATGGTGTCACTACGCAAATATAACTGTGACACTTGCTTGATTATCAATTACATTATTGTCCCATATGCTAGGCATGGGTCTCTTCTCATTTGAGAGGGTTTAGGCTATTTTCCTCTCGATGTTTCCTGTTTTCCTTCACCGTTTATGCATAACTGTGATATACGTAGGCGCATAACTTCCAAAAAGTTAGTGCGTGCGTTGGGTTTTAACCCAAGACCTTTAGCATCTCAGTCCACTGGTTACAGCGCTTGGCTACCACAGCTTCCACAGCAGACACTTACTCTTGAATCGGTATTTTAACTTATTTTTTAATTTAAAATAATTTTGAATTTGCTTATAATTAAGGTACGATTTTTCTTTCCTGGTGTTGTTAAGAGTGGTAGTTGTGACCGTTGCTGTGCGTGTACAGGTCTGCGGCGTGGCGGCCAGCGCCTGCAGCTCGGTGCAGCTGTACCTACCCCGCCTCCACCTCCCCCCGCCCCCCGCCGCCCTCGCGAACACAATCACGAGCGCTCTCTTCCGTTGGTTGTATATTTTTTGGTTTGCAACTTTTTCTCGGTGCCTCTATACGTAAGCGTCTTTGTAGAAAGTGTGGGAGCTTGGCTCACCGCCAACCGCCGCCGATTGTAGATTGGATAAATAACCCCTACAAAGATAAATATTGATCAATTGTAGTTTAAAGTCTTTTAAATAAATTGATAAGTATTATGTTTATATTATTGTTGTAAAAGAAAATAAAACAGGTTGTTCAATGGTGAGTCATGTCTGACGCGTGTCAGAACATCAGCGACAACAAGAGCGCGCGTCACTCGCTCGCGAACTTCAAGGAACTCGACAAACTAACTTGCTAACTTGTGTTGAACGAACAAAACTCTTAAAAAGTAAGTCGCGAAGTACTTTTAATTAGGGGCCGTTTATGGCTGCGTTATTTATTTATCAGCGGAAACTTTGCAATCTCGGCCGGAACGGCACACTTTACTGTTGAATTATAAATACATAATTAAACTTACATTCCGGACTATAAATACATCTGCGGAGGTAACATAAAGTGGAATTAATTTTCCAGAAGCCACACCTACAATGGCTAGGAAAAGTACAAAAATAATGAGTCGGGTGGAGGGAAGGTTCCGGCTTAAAACATTCACGTGGATCATGATCGTGGCGTGTGACGTCACGCGCGGTGCGAGCGCCGCAGAAGGTCAAGTTACATCACGCGGCGGCGCGCGGCGGCTCCGCGGGTATTTAAATATATAGCAATTAAAGTAACTTGCGGTGAACCGAGCAGACAAACAGACAGCTTGACTTAATGAAGTTAGTATTTCAATTGATCTCAAAAGTGAGCGGTGCACAACGAGCTGGCTTTGTGCAGAAACAAGAACCCCGTCGTTTTGTATAGTATAGTATGTTAATAACAGGTTGACGACTCTATTGGCGCGGTGGCTGAGCGATTGGTTTGTGCATCAGAGGTTGCGGGTTCAAACAATATTTTTTTGAACGATCTACAGGTAGTTGTTCCGGGTTTGCTCGTTTGTGTATGTGAAAATTTGTGTTCGTATACGCACCCACGACACAGAGTAAAAATTTGAAAGTAAGGAAAAGTTAAATAACAGAAAATAAATAAAGAAAGGCTACTGTACTTCAGGTACCTGGGCGCCAATTTAATCAATAATTGAGGAGGTACCTATCTCATCGGAGTGGGTTTACTGTATCTCCATGTATTGTGCGCGTGTAATCCCGCGTGATATAATTAGCCGATCCCAGCCACTGCGGGACACGCAGCGGGGAGGGCGGAGGGGGGGGGGGACACTGGGGAGACGTGGTACTAGGTGACATGAGCAATTGGCACTGGAACCTACTCGATGCCGTTAAATTTCAGTTTCAAAAAAAAAATTAACATCGTTAGCAGACAGGAAGCTTTCGGGAAACTTGTGAGGATATTATGTAAATTAAAAGTTTTTCATGACTAGACAACTGACTCCATAATACTACTTCTATAAACGGACAGTTCAGTATCTTTCTTTGTTTCCATCTATTAACAGTATATCCAGGTGGATCATACAATGCGAAAACAAAGATTGACGTGTGCATATTGCGCACTGGCGCTAGAACAACATGGTTGTTACGACAGAGCGTTTTGATTGGTCAATCTACATGAACGGCGATCAAAATGCGTCGCTCGGCCACCGTGAGCCAATCACTGCGGGTACACATTCCGAGTCCACACCAGATGCGCACAGAACTACTGGTGATAACAATTTGCGTACAAATGATAAAAGACTGAACAAACAGTGTAGTTGTGTTGTGAGAGGCGCGCGCTGCTCGCTGTGAACGATTGTCCCGCGTTATACCACACAACTGACTGGACTGGACGAGTATGTGTTTGTGTGTTTTATGCACATCATTGTAATTGTTCGTTCACTGCACCACTAGCACTACTCTGCAACACTCGCGACCCTTACAAGGATGATGGTTGTATGTAATGAAACTACACGATGAAGTATTAAGTCTTATATTGCGGTTTTTTAAGAAATTGACAATGACGAGCCTAGGTAAATCGCGGAGAATCTTAACACCGCCATTCAGAATTGGTGTAAAATGTTACAACGCCATCTATCGGCACGAAAGTAAACAATTGTTAAACAGTAATAGATAGAAAATACAAACTAATGAACTCAGTAGGGCATTACTATATCCCTGTTACTCATTTATGGTGATAAAGAATTTGGTATTATTATTGAATGATATAACAGCTGGCTCGCACTTCTCCACGATGGATAAATTTTATTGGCGTGAGTGGCAATGGTTTTTGGTTTGATTTCTATGTCGGACAGTGATATCGTGATGATATGGCCTCTTTCTCTCTTTCAACAATACTAGCATGATAGTTACGTTACGTCGACGTTATCTTCAAAGCTGAAGTTTACCGCAGTTAACGTGCCATAACTTCACACTTTCCAACTTACGTGTCCAGTAACAAAGTATGAGTAGACTAAAACGTAGTGATTTACCAGCTACGATCTACCTTTAGATCGTGTAGGTTGCATACATTATCAGGCGGAGTCAGCATGGTATTGGGATTTCTGCATCAACTGATCTGTTCCAGCCTGCCCGGGCGGGCGGCGGGTGCGGGGGGTGCGAGGGTGGGGGGGGGGGGGCTGCTGTCAGCGCGCCACTAATCGGTGACGCGATGCACGTGCGCTAGTACACAACGGCTCACACGCGTGCGCCGCCTCGTAACGTTTGTCGGCGATGCTAATGACAAACGAATTGTTTGCGGATGTACGGAACACGCGGGCTTAGAGACTCTGGAAGTGGTTGAAACTAACTCTAACTAAACTGCATGGTAACTAGTTGTTATGTATAGGAACATTAATTTCGTGATTTAAGTGTGTGACAAAATATGCGTGATATGTGTGACAAAATATGCGCAAATCCGTGCTTGAGTTACTCCTTTGTATAAAATCTGTCCCATATAATCCGTCTTTAGTCCATACCGAATTAATGGGTAGTAGTAACAATTTATTGTAATGAGACGCCTCATCATCAACGAATTATTGTCCCACCGCTGGGCACGGGCCTCCTACTCCTGCTGCGGGTTTCCTCACGATGTTTTCCTTCACTGTTTAAGCATGTGATAAATACGCACATAACCTCCGTAAAATCAGTGGTGCCCTTGGGTTTGAATTCAAGACTTGACATTTCAGTCCACTGATCACGCCACTTGGGTATCACAGCTCTCAGAATGCACAGCAGAATTTCTGCCTAATGAAATCAATATCTAGTTTTATAGTGGCGTTTGAGTCGACAAATAGAACAATTACCTAACATTAAGCCAACAATTGTGTCGGTTGGTATTATGCCTGCGGACGGCTTATGTTTACTGCTGTGCAGTTGTTAACAAACATCGGTAACAATACACAACACGCTAACAGAATGACTAGCAGTCCATATTCATATCAGTGTGTTAGATAACAGAATCCGATTAACTCGTAACAATACTCAAACTCGTATTAATTACAGTAACCGCGCGTGTGCAGGCGGCGGCCGCGCGGGTTGGCGCCGCGCTCATTAACGTTCGCGTAATGATCGGTGATGCTGGCAAACCTATTCACGTTGTATGCATTAGGCAGCCGTCAACAGTTTTGGTAACACGAAAAAATTACAGTGTAAAATGAGAAAGCGCGGTAACACAAAACTAGACTTAGCACTCACACTCAGCCATAGTCATCATCATCATCAACCCATTAATGTCCCACTACTGGGCACAGGTCTCCTCTCAATTGAGAGGGATTCCCTCTCAATTGAGGGGTTGTAGTCTACCACGCTAGCCTACTGCGGGTTGGCAGACTTCACATGCCATCGAGAATTCTCTCAAGCATACAGGTTTCCTCACGATGTTTGCCTTCACCGTTTGAGCATGTGATAAATACGCACATGACTTTCGAAAAGTCAGTAGCCTTGGGTTCGAACTCGAGACCTCCGATATCTCAGTCCACTGGTCACACCGCTCGGCTACCACAGCTCAGACATAGTATTAGCTTCTTATAATTATATATATCGTACATCTTATGTGTTTATCTTAATCTGATGTTATATATTCATTTTGCCTTCAGAGCACATTCCGGACAAGGCAGTGCAGATGACTATCTGTTATCTCTCTCTGTTGTATTGTCATCTGTTTGTCGACATACCCGAGTACCTGTAGTACCTGGCCACACACAATGCTTTCACTGGCGACATTCCTAAGACATTACTAAGCTCTGCACAAATATGTGTCGTGCGTGGCATTATGTATGTTGTATACATACTGAAAACACTGAAGACTAGAGAAATACAAAGTTAAAAAGGTAACATTAGCCTACTTTATAAGACAAAAAGTAATAGAAATACTAGCATGATGGATTGTAGGTCAATGACCCGGTTACTAGACAGGTGATCAGTCACAGCCGACTCATTCCGAACTCACCGGCGCGCGGCGCGGGCGACCGCCGCACATTTTAAGTTTTATTTTAGTTTATCGTAATTACCGGATCGGCGTATTTGTGGTTTAATTTTAACGCGATGTACGTCCAACTTTGGTCGCAGCGGTCTGTGGCAGAATATTACTACGTGAATATTGCTGTCTCATTGTGAAAATACTATTAAAGAATTGAATAAAACTATCTAAAGTAGGACACGTCACAAACATAAGAAGTAATGAGCAGAACTACTCAGGTCATTATCAAAAGATATTGTTGAAATTAAGTGGAGGTGACGTGTTGAGACAGCTCTACATAATTATTTGATTGTAGGAGGACGAATGAAAGGCACTACGGTTCCGACCTGTTGACAATCTTAAGTGGCTACGTACGATGTGCTACGCAGCGCTACGTCGTAGTCGTCGTCGTAGTCGAGTTTTGCTACGACAGCGTAGCATTGTTTAAGCTAGTTCTCTTAGTATACTTCAATTAAATAGTTATAACTGTTTGTTAGTTAGAATGATAGTCTGTGTCGCCGTGTTGAGTCTGTGGGTTTGTACTCAGTACATAAGTGAACTCATGTGGTGTAGTACGTGTGCGGTCACTAAATTATCTGTCTCGCCGGTGTCGCGGTGTCGCGGGCGTCAGCACCACCAGCCGACTGCAGGAGGGACGATAATCAGATTTGTATCAGTTGAACACGCGATATGCTATGTTTTATACCTATTAAAAATGCAATCACTTATAAAGCTATGAATAATTTTGTAGTAAAGCAATGCCGCAATCTTATCGAAATATTGTTTTACTCAATGAGTTTTATTTATTTATGATATCTAGAAGTTGAGATTTTGTCTTACCAAATATTTGTGCACAGAACATAAAAATATTAGCTTTATTTTATTCAGTTTGCAAAAGTACATTAAGAACGGTAAATGCATTATGAAATGAGAATAGTGAGAGAGAAGTCAGGTAGTATTGAAACAAACTCGTCGGCGGCGGACAAACAAATTTTCATATGAAAACTAAATAATAACAAACTCGTCGCTTGAGAGCGCGCGGCGGCGGCGTCCCACGCGAGCGCCGGGCGCGACGCGCGGCCACCGGGCACCTGCGGTGCATAGCGATATACTCTACAGCTGCACATACTCAGTTGATGCAGTTCTTATGCGAACTCGAGAATCCACTCTATATAATCATAACATTTAAGAACTCTCATCAGTTAGTGCATCTCATGAAGGTAAACGTATGATCTAGTGTGAATTTAACTGGCTTATGCCTACGATTTGCAAAATTTGATCACGTGTAGGTATCACCCATATACAACCCACTTCAAAGATTGTTATGATTAACTACAAAGTGCGAAGCGATATATAGCAGGGTATTGTTGGTGATGTGTGTAATCATGCAGTCGTGTGATATTTACCAATATATTGTATCTCGTAACATATGTGGAGCCGCGACGCGCAGCATCAGTCGTCGAGGTGGGACGCCAACGCGAGGCCGAGCGAGGCTGACACGCCGCGGCCGAATGTTAATCAACGAACACGACACGCGACACGACACGCGGACTGAATTGAAATGAAAGATTACGATGTTTTGGCAGCCGACGAACCTTGAACCTTTGAGCTGAGACATGGAATACTGTTTTATTTGCTATTGACTCCTAACTATAACTCTTCTAGCACGCGGCGTATTTTACATAAAACATACATACATTAACATACCATCGCGCCTGTCGTCCCCAAAGGGTTAGGCAGAGGTGTACTAATGTACACCCACGTTTCGCCGGTATGTTTAAGTTCCATGTAAGAGGGGGTCAGCTTATTTGATTTAAAATCTTGCTGAATAGTACTTTCTGTTCGTAATAAATTACATAAATTACGAGCAGAAAGTACTATTCAGCAAGATTTTCGTAATAAACCGAAATTTTCAAACATTTAGAAATATCCATCCTAATGACAGAAGAACAACAATACAGCATTCGCAGGCTGTATGGAATGACATAAAAAATAGCGCATCTTCTATGTAATAAAATTACACAGTTACACGATAAATTATGTATGTAAATATGCAGATTTATAGATAGAAACAAGTCAGTGGCCAATTTTAATAAAATAACCACACAATGTCCCCCAGCGCGACGCGCGCGTGACGTCACCGTGACGTCACCGGAGCCACACAACACAAGTGAACTACTTTGCCAACAGTTTTATTTCCTCAACACACACTAGTTTTAAATTGAAAACTCTAAATGGTTCGCGGTACAGGTACGAATTACTATTTTACCGAAACAAGATTCGTTAGGGGTTTACGTGGGACGGGTCCGCGGTGGAGTGGGAGGCGGGGAGGAGGGGGGGGGGAGGGAAGCCCGCGATTCAGCGAAATTAGTCGCTGACAACAGGGCCCTCACCGACTTGTGCACCAGCATGTCTCAGCGAAGCGAGCCAGCACTACTCACTAGTCCCGGCGGCGGCGCCTGAACCGGTTCTACTTGATGAAATTTACGCACAAACTGTTATTGTTAATAAGTATTGAACCGATGTTTATATCAATTACAGATTGATTGAGAATAGGATCAATGACCATATTGTATACAAAGTGTGGAAACTATTATATGTGTGGAACTATTTTACTTATATTATCCAAATACCTACCGCATTAGACTGTAGCTCGCCATATTTTTAATATCTAATGAATGCAAATAATTTATACAAACAGCGTGCGGCGCGTCGCCGCCCGACATCATTATGTGAGATTGAGACTGAGCATCTATTCACTTTGAGTTAAAGCAAGTGTATACAGGCACAACTGAGGTATTCATAACCAAGTGTATAGAGCTCAGCGTCAAACATTTATTTCAGGTAATATTACTTTACGTTAGGGTCGAAGTCCTTTCAGAGAACTCGCGAAGAATGGCGGCGGCGCCTCGACGCGCTCGCTGAATTAATTTGTTTAACAAGTTACGAACGAACCAATTAATGAATATAGTTTATTACCTGCGGTGTTCGACACCCTCCGGCGAGGAACCTATAATGAGGAACCAAAACGTTTGTCGCACAACTATTGGCTCTGCCAATTATACTGCAACTCTTCGACACCGAGAGCATCCTGAATTTGTCGTATATTTGCATTTGTGAGACGTTCGCATGGTGTAAGCCGCACTGGACGGATCTTTTGAGTCTATTTCCCGTCGGAGTACTTTGCCTGAAATGTTTAAGCAGTGAAATTCTGTTTGACGTTTCATTGGAGACGGCTCGGAAACAAAAACGCATCAACAGTATTTCGGAGGTAAAGGCTGAAGGCCGGCCGCGGGGCGCCGCCGGGTCTCGAGAGCGGCTCGCGGTAGCGGCAGAATTGAAAATGTAATATTCAGTTGGTCGGTCAGTTGCGCGGCTCTTTTGTGTCGTCCGGTTAAAAGCACTGCTGCACCGCTTTGAATTTAGCAATTTAATCTCATTCTGTTTGCACATCAAACGACACAAAGTGGGAAGCTTGCCGTCCGCGAACACATCCGAGCCCCCCTCGCCCCCGCCGCCTCGCCGCGCGCTGCTTTTTATTACCTCGCAAAGCACTAAATACAATCAGTCGGATATGAAATGTGCTCCACGAAACATTTCATTCGGCTTCTTCGTCTATTCATATAACAATAAAGGGATTTTAGTGTTATTGGATTCCGCGGCGAGCGCGACCCACAAAGTAGTCCGAGAGGCAAGTTAGTGATTGACCCGCGCGCGTCGCGTATGATTACATCGTTGGAGTTAGTTCCCTGCACTAATTATGAGTGGTCTCGGCTTTTATTTCTGTGCTCCATTTAATGACGTTTGTGAGTTGAAAACTTTTCTAATTCGCGCGTGTCGCTGAGCACTCGTACTGGCAGGGGGGGGGGGATAATAAAGCGCCCCCTAGCGATTAAAAAGTTAAACTGAACAGTAATTAGCCGCGGCCCCGCCTGCACGGCCGATGTGCTAATACTGCAGTTTCTCTGCACGTCACTGCTGCACGGAGAATCTTTACATACGTGTTGGTTATTGGCATACTCAAATGTTTTATTTCAATCGCATTATTATTACAGGCACTTGACAAGTCAAATAAACGGGTAATAGGCGCTTAATATCGGAACGCAAATCAAGTTATATGTCCAACTAAAGCTTTGCCGGAGTTTGGGCATAAGTTATAAGTTAGCAGCAGCAGTGTTAATCTACAGGGATAGCTTTGTTTAGTAGCAGACGTGTATTGGCCGATATGATTAATGTATTCATAACGCGATTTGAGTCCATTAGTGCCGAGCATTAATACTAGCTACATGTATATAATATGTAGGTACTCCCATAACAAACATGCATCAGTTAGTGTGTGCAACTGTGTACACAACTTCCTCACGTGGATATTGATGCTATACAATGATAAATTAGGCTCTTAAAAACAAGATAACGTTAAGATGCCGAGAAGATATTGCAGGACATAAATGGTGTTCATATAAGAGCTTAATTAAAAGTCACCAAAACTTGTAGAAGCATTATGAGGAATAATTGCGGTGATTAGAGCAGTGTGTGGCAGCGAGAGGCCAGAGAGGGACTGGCAGGAGGCCGCGAGAGGCCAGGGAGGGACCGCGGGTGGTAATGGCCCCGCGAATAATGACCAACTTAATGTCGTCTTCTGTTGCTCGCTAGATCAATGCACGGAGTACGGTGACACGCGGGAGCGAAAGCGGCAGCGAGGGCGGGAGTCTCAGTTGGGTAATGCATAAGCGTTAAATGACAATAGTTTTGAAGTATCTTTATTTATATTGTTACGCGATCGTATTTTAACATGTGTCTGATCTGGCTGTATTGGCACTTGGCGGAATCATGATTAGGAATACGTGTATTCTTCATAGTAGGTATGTTTATTTTTAATATTTACTAAGCTTACGCTTAAGAAGTACACACTTATTCCAAACTTTCAATTTATTTTTTTATTGCATAGCTCACGTATAAGTCCATTTAATAGAATTGAAAACGAAATCAACTGTTCGCTGAAATTGTTTAAGTTGTTAAAAACTGTAATAAAATTGATTGAATAAATATGAAATATTTCAATTCGGTAGAAAGCCTTGCAAGTGTACTTGACACTCGCGTGACACTGAACGAAATTGATCGCGGACACCGAGACAGCGGTGAGACGCCGGTGAGCGCCGCAGCGCCGCAGCCAGCGCTGCAAGCGCTACACGTGCTATTTGCTAAATTGAAAATGTTCTAAATTGACACTCCATCGCTACTAGCAGCAGAAGTGAAACGCGTCTGTGGCTGCGTATATATGAAAGTGACAAGTTCAATATAACACTTCAAAGAGGTTAAAAGCGTCTGATAAATATTATAATACTATGAACTTAGAATTAAATTTATATGGAGACACGAATTGATATAATTGACACGTAATATTTTAAGATCACTTTATATGAGCATAAATTTATTTCAAAATAAATTAGGCTGAGTGTAAATATGCAGAAATATAGCAAAATAATAGAGAGAAGAATAAGTACCTACTAAGAATAAAAGTACTTACAAAACTGTGACGCTTCCAACATCCGTGGGATTTGTGAAGTGTCCAGAGCGGTGCAGTGTGTCCGCCGCCTTACCGCCGCGACGCTTTAAATATAACCGCGCAGGAGTTCTTAAAGCTCGCCGTTACAGATCCCACATGAATATTCCGCTCAGATAATTCGCTCCGGCCCGAACAGCGCAGCTCCCGAAGTACGCTAGTTTATCTCGCGACGTACTTTACTATAATTTATGAGTAGAAAACGTCACGTACTACGTGGATACTAACGGAGTAACAAACATACATTGCTAGTTGTTTGTGTTCTTATCGTGTTGTGATTGATTACGTACAAGTCCTCGTCGCTCCTGGGACTGGGGCTACTTAGACGATACGCTTTATTCTCTGTGATCATATTAATTTGAATATAATACCCGAAAATACTTAATAGTCTACTTAAATAAGGCAATCTGCTTTTGAGTCTGACAGGAAATTAACATGGTTTTTTTTCAAGCCTGCACTGACATGTTTGTCTTGTGTATTTACGTGATTTGATTTTCCTACTCAATGTGACTATTGATTTATTTCATAGGTATACTGGTTACATGTAGGATTTTTCTCATATTGTGGGTGTGTCTAAGAACACAAATTTTCACTCACACAAATGCATCGTAAAAGCTACGTAGTTTTGATAGCGTAGTGGTGGGACCAATGAAATATGCAGTTAAAGGTCACTATTTTAGAAGTTTTTATCACATACTCAAGCGGTGAAATCAAAAATTGTGAGGAGACCTGCATGCTTGAGAGAGTTTTTCGATGCTAGGTGATGTTGATTAACTCGCACTAATAGGCTACTAGTGTGGACTCTCGCTTAATCTCTCCCAAATTATCATGCACACACAGACAGTAGTGGGACAATAAATTGATTGATGAGATTCTTCGACGACCTATGTGGTCTAGTCGTTCGAGTACCGGACTGCTGATCACGAGGTCGTGGGTTCGATTCCCACGGGACACAAATATTTATGTGATGAATATAAGTGTTTGTGTTCGTCTGGGTGTTTCCTATGTATTATAAGTATGTATTTACAAAAAAAAAGTATATAAGTATTATATCCATTGTCTAGTACCCATAGTACAAGCTCTGCTTAGTTTGGGACTAGATGGTGCTGTGTAAAATGTCCCTGAATATTTATTTATTTATTTATTTTATAACTACAAGAATTTGAAACTTCTTACCTGCATCCCGCACTGCATCTCACTTTAATAACTGTTTCAATGTACGGAAGTGATTCTCTTTCGATAGCCCAAACTTTTGTTCGGCGAAATAATTATAACTTACGCTGATTAAGTTGTTAATTAGAGTTGTGCGACGCTACACAAAGCATCATTAAGTTGTGTAATAAATTAATTAGGGAAGTTGTTTTAGTTTAGTTACTTACAAGTTTCGTTATTGCCTTGTTTATGAGAGAGTATGAGTTGCTTCTTACATACGTAATGAAGTAAGTGTGGCGGTAATCTGAGTTTGTAAAATTAAACTAAACTTGTTGAATAGCTAATTTTACTTTGAGTTGTAAGTAAAGATGTTATAGCAACTTGAGTATGTCTATTAAGGAATCTTGTTTCTCTATTATAACTACAGTATGTGCCAGGCGTATGTACGTGAAGTTTGCTGCAAGCATGATGCGTTTGGATTTTCCTTCTTGGTATCTATAATTAGAAATTACACACCTGCAGCTAAATTCATACTAGTGTAGTTATTTGAAGTCGACTGTAGTAGTGTGTGTATGATTTCAGGTATACGATGGAGATGTGATAAACAATTGTCAGCTCTCTTCTGTGTAGTGGAGTTACCGACACGAGAGCCGTCCCGGAATACTTTTATAATCCAAACCATGTCATTCGTGGTGGGCTATTGTGTCTCGTTAAAATACAACGCTTAGTAAGTAACTCCTGTACTTAAAATGATAGTTCCATAAAAAGGCCAATTGAAATTATTTTCAAGACTTTATCATGTTCTATAGTTCAGAAGTATGAGGTTTGCTCGAATACAATACGCTTCTGAGTAACTACGACACCCACAGTATAACTATTGCACGTGTTGTAATGTCCATTCTATGATACCAATATATCAGTAATGCCAGGGGTTGTAATCTGATTGTGTAATCGACATGAGTAGTGTTGCCGTGCGGTTGATCTCGCGACTAGTCGGCGAGGTAGCAGCATTGCGTATCAAATCGCCACGTGTCATTAGGCACGGCGCCGGCGGCGGCGGCGGCAATCGGACAAACAACCGACTCGATATGATTGTTCAATTGCATTGTCACCGCCACTCGATCCCTGCTCCGCCCCCCTCCCCCCTCCACCTGGAGCTGTAGGTCGCTCGCTGGCGGGAGCGCTGAATGTTAACTAGTTTGTACTGCATTGATTACTGAACGGTCCAGCTGGAAAAATATTGGTTGTATTTTTATATTTAAAAGTGAACCCTTAGGCAATTGGAGGATTACTTTTTATTCGTATTACTATTTAAAATCAATGATATTCGGTTTTGTAAACATGTTCCGTTATCCTGTTGTGTCACAATGTTCATTTGCAACAGATTTCAACCAACTAACGAACATTTGGATTGTGAACCATGAACATACTTTTTAGACCATTATTTACGTCGTAGTTTTTCTTGTCGTGTAGTGATTCCTATTGAGGGCTACCATGGCTACTCAGCTAGTTATCGGACTAGCTCATTAGCAGAATATTTTCCATACGTGACCTGAGAGTCGTCAACATGTTGTTGTTGACCGGAACATCTGAGCGGAAAGACTTGAATTATGTGTTTACATACCAGTGATGGGACTTGAATGTTCTAGAGTGGCGACCACGTCCTAGAAGACGCAGTGTAGGCAGGCCCCCGGTAAGGTAGACTGACGACCTGGTAAAGGTCGCTGGAATCCGCTGGAGGCGAGCGACGCATGACCGGTCGTCGTGGCGATCCTTGGAGGAGACCTATGTCCAGCAGTGGACGTCTAACGGTTGATGTGATAATGACACAAGTGATATACTTTAAAATTACTTGTGTGTTATTAGAATTTTAGAGACCCTTTGTTTAATTTTGGTGGGTATAAATCTCTTGAGACACATATTTTCCTTTGTAGTACCTACTATCGTGTTCCCAAGCAAGCTTCTTATCTTACAAATGATATTAAACGCCCTGAAGTATCCTTCAGGAATTTGAGAGAAAAAACTTGGCTGGAATAATGTCTATTCAATTTCCATTACTGAGCAAACCACAGAGGTCGTTAGGTCGGAACCGGACGTTAATAATGTAGGCAAAAACAAACAGCGCCGGCATTGCGGCCGGACCGGCGCGGGGGCCGGACCCGTCGGGTAAAAACAGTCTGTCCGGCAGCCGGGCAAGATTACGACGAATCCACTTTTTTGCCGAACCCTTGGTCACACAATAAATAAACGTTTTCCGAATAGACTGCAGATACAAAATATAGTACAGAAGTCCATATTAAGAAAACAATGTTTTCATCTCATATAAGTTGTACGTAAATACGTCTAGATTTCCCTTATTATGGGAAAGGTAAAATATTTCCTGTGTCATATAAATAAGACAAGTTCATATTTTACGCATGATTAAACCGAGTTGTTGTCAATTATACCGGGCATAAAGTCATCCTTCGAGCTGTTATTGAGGAAATCATTTCATAAACTAATTAACAGTGTTCCACCTGGAAATCGAACTCAAGACCTCAAGACAGTATAATCTATCTATAACCATCAATTAATAAATATAGTCTTCTGGTACTTAATACACTTGTTTTTCAATTCAAGGTTCAGTATATTAGTAAGTATACTGTCCCCTGTTGTCCGGAGTGTACCTTCTGCAGGCACGTCGCCGGCGTGGCGGAGCGCCGGCAGCACGGGTTGGAGGGCCGCGGCCGCTTTGTGGCGTGCTCAGCGCCCGCGCGCCGCCGCTTCTGCTCCCGCTTTGTGTTGGTCGCTGCAAAAACTGGGCAAGTTCCTACTTTTAAAGGATTTGCTCTACGTTACAATAAGTATCACAAAAAAAAATCGAAATACATACCTAGTTTAATTTACGAATAAACTATAAAATTCTTTAAAATATTTTAGAAATGAAAGCAGTCTATATTAAGACATTATAAGATGTTTTAACAACTTTGTGCATACATGAATACACTAATAAATAGAATTTATCATCTAATGTGTATATGTTTGATATCAAAATCTGATAAGATCAAAGTTGAACAACAAAGTAATATTTAGTAAAATTATACTTTATCCATGTTAAGGCTTCGTCTAATATTTTCGTTTACGAAAAACGTAAAGTTCTCGAGCCTCGCAGGCACACGCGGGTTCATACTCTACATGTTTCATCATTATATTTAAATTAGACGTTAACAGCAGTTTGTAACGATGTCTAGAAATTCAACATTTTGTAGTGAACTCTATAGTAAAGAAAGCTTATTCAGTGTAATATTAAAAGGAAAAATGAAAAAAATAATTAAATTAGTACCGTCATAAGAAAGGAATTTTCTCCTTCTTTTCTGGAATAAAAATGTCACACAGATATTGTCCGCGGAAGCGAGTAATCGCTCTCATTCCAACAAAGGCTAAAGTAAAAACTAGTGCAGGGTATTAGGGACGAAGTTAGTCCCTAAATCGTCCCCGGAGCTGCGATTTGTCCCGGTAATGCCGTGAGAGTAACCGTTAGTCATCCGCTATCAGACCGCCGTCCCCGTGCTGGGCGGGCGGCGGCGGCGCTGGGCGGGCGGCGGCGCTTGGCTCGTTTGACAAAGTCTTGCACAAGTTGCAGTGCGGTTTATTTGCTTCACCGCTTACTAACAAAGTCGCAAGTATTTTGCTCAGAGCCGTCACCTGTCTGTAACAAGACGTCGCTTTAGAAATGGGAGTTACATATCTATTTGTTACACATTCATACTTATTGATTTCGTACACGTACGCCAATATTAGACATTGAAATAAAACTACTTTTTACGGATTTTATCGCGGTATATTTGATATTATTTTAACCCGACGTTTCGGATCCTTTACAGCATCCATGGTCACGGGCAGACTGAGGTGTTGGTCGTCTTGAAGTCATAATTACTAACAGCTACCCTACATTTTTAATTATTATTGACAATCCGATTTACACAGAACGAGCTCACCGTATCCTTCGGTCGTGCAGTTTTGTTCTTGGATTTAGATTTAATAGAATCTATGATAGGGTTCCAAGCAGGTGGTAATACCCAGCCATCTTCTCTATTGAAATTTGGGTGTTTTTTAATTTCAATAGCCTCACGAATCATCCTGGGTAGGAATCGGTTTTCTTTTGCGAGGACTTGTGGTTTATCAAATCTGATGTAATGCTGGGGTTTGTCTATGGTATGTTCACAAACTGCTGACTTCTTGGCACGGCGGTGTTTAACATCTGCTATGTGTTCTTTTACGCGGGTCCCTATGCTTCTTTTTGTTTGGCCTATGTAAGAGAGACCGCAATCACAATCGAGTTTGTATACTCCTGCATCTTGTAGAGGTATGTGACACTTGACTGATGGTAAAAACTGACTAATCTTCTTCAGCGGCTTGAAGTAGGTTTTGATTGAAGCGCGCTTCAAGATGTAGCCAATCTTGTCCGTGACTACTCTTACATATGGTAATACAGCAGGTAAGCGCTCAACTGTGGCACGTTTCACACGGTTTCTATGATGAGGGTGCGGTGTTTGGAGCTTGTTGTCATGCAGTACTTGCTTAACATGTTTAAGCTCAGCAGCCAGGTGTTGCTCATCACAGATCCCACGTGCTCTCTGAAACAATGATTTACCGACAGTAGATAACTGTGTTGGATGGTGGTGCGAGTCACCGTTTAAATATTTGTCTGTATGGGTTTTCTTACGATACACAGTGTGACTCAAGGTGTTGTTGGAGTTATGAATAACTAAAACATCTAAGAAAGCTAAAGAGTTATTTGCCTCCGACTCCATTACATCAGATTTGATAAACCACAAGTCCTCGCAAAAGAAAACCGATTCCTACCCAGGATGATTCGTGAGGCTATTGAAATTAAAAAACACCCAAATTTCAATAGAGAAGATGGCTGGGTATTACCACCTGCTTGGAACCCTATCATAGATTCTATTAAATCTAAATCCAAGAACAAAACTGCACGACCGAAGGATACGGTGAGCTCGTTCTGTGTAAATCGGATTGTCAATAATAATTAAAAATGTAGGGTAGCTGTTAGTAATTATGACTTCAAGACGACCAACACCTCAGTCTGCCCGTGACCATGGATGCTGTAAAGGATCCGAAACGTCGGGTTAAAATAATATCAAATATACCGCGATAAAATCCGTAAAAAGTAGTTTTATTTCAACATTCATACTTGTCCGTGATGTATGTGTGGATTTGGCGATTTCCATTACATCGCTGATATTAAAAAGTACCGTTGCAAGAAATAAGTAGTTTGTGAACATACCATAGACAAACTCTAGCCTTACCAAGGAGTTGATAAATCAAAAGTTCTTGCAAAAGATATTCGATTCCCACCCAGAATAATTTATTAGACTATTGAAATTAAGAAAAAAATAAAAAGGTTGGTTAAGTACTTGTTCAAATTCATTCTTGTCAGATTCATCCCACCATAGTTCTAATAAATCTGGTTATTCTGGTTTAATACTAAGTTTATATTATTAATTTAATGTTAATGAAACTCTCTGTCCAGTTGGCACAGCTCCTACATCTGTAGCACACAATACAATCCCATAAAAAAACAAAAAAAATACATAAATTCATAGTAATGAAATAAAATTAGCTTGTCGTACGGTTTACGAGCGGCTCCGCGGGGAGGGGGTGTCACGTGACCTTGTGGCGAGGTCACGTGCTACACCCTAACGAGTGCCACGAACACTGAATAATAAAAACACATCGTGTGTCATGTACGACGAGAGCAGATAATACCCAGCAAAAAACTTTATAGCCCCCCGACTCCGAGAAACTATAAAAATTGTGCTGCGTCGCCGGAGACTCCCGCACACACAGCCCGGCCGGTCTCTGTCACGTCGTAATGGACCGATTCCATGAGCACAATGATGACGTGTGGAAACCGCATATGATTTTAACTATTATTAGATATCATTATTTGGTCGGTATATATACCGACCGTATGACACGTACAAACATTTTAATAATTAATGTGGAAATACCAATTCTTTGTAAGATAATAATTTAATCTGCTTGACAATTGTGGACTAATTACTAAATGCTATTATTTTAATTTAATTTTTAATCTAATTCTTATAATTCATTGTGATCAAACCATTGTTATAGTAGAATGTAGCGAACTGTACTGTACTGTACCTACTACATTCTTGCTAAATAAATGATTTGATTTATTACAACTATAATTAGCTTTTAATATCTTAATGTGTAGGGTGACGACCCTTGAAGAGGCATGCTCAGCCAAGTGAACTATTTAATTACAATATTAGTGTCGTGACCTCTAAAATTAATGTTTCTAATTTAATCCCAGTATCGGAGCTGGTACTTAAAATAGTAATTAGGTTCGTCAGTTAGGCGGCAGGTTGTAATATAATTTAAATAAGCAAATTGGATATCACTATCGCTATGAATATATAATGCGTGTCGCGCCGAGCCGCTGCATACATTGTACTCACTGTAGTTAATCACACGCGGCATTGGGTATACTATTAGTGAAGATGATGGTGATACCATGGTTGATCATCTTCACTAATCGTATACCCGATGCCGCGTGTGCGGTGCCAGTGACCTTCGCCAGGTCGTCAGTTCACCTTGCTGGGAGTCTGCCCTCGCTGCGTCTTCCGGTGCGAATGGTGCTATCCATGGTATATGACTGCCTAATTAGTCGACCGGAAACACGACTGCAGAGTGCAAGGTCCTAGGTTCGAGCAAAATATTATCGGATTATTCTACAAAATTCTCAGTAGCAGCTTGAGGTTTGACTCTGTGCCCGTTAATCGCATTAGGCACACCGCCTGTTACATACCGCTGAAATGTGGGTTTTGATTAGCACAAATTTGCTTAACCCTGTGGGGATGACAGGCGTGATAGTTTACTTTTATAAAAAAAATGTAGATGTCGGTTCTTTAGTCACAATTAGAAATATTTTATTCGTTGGAAGATTTTTTTAACTTCCGATGCTCGCTGGAGCTTGTATTGCTTGAGAACAAGACAAAGGCTACCTTTATCTATTACAGTTCCTGACTGAATAGATTAAATTAAATTAGTTGCAGACTAGCTGCGCCCCGCCGCGCCGCCCGCTGGCTAACCCCCAGTTTGAACTTTAGCTTCTATTTAACACTCAATCTGAACTCGACAGACGAGAACTTACGGTACAACGGACGAGCTACTGATCATCACGCGTGAGTGTGCAGCTTCACATCTAGCTTGGTTAGATGTGTTTGCACAGTATCAAATATTATATTTGTATATCTTTTATTTGCTCCTAAACCATCCAACCACTTATTTCGATTATACTACAGTGAGAATTAGCGCTCGCGACTAGAAGGCATTTGAAAAAAAAAGACACAGATTAGGCAGTAAGGCCTTGGCTTGGGAAGGTCGGCAGGTAAGCCGCAGATACGAGTACTTTATGTAACCTGTGCGTGTGTGTGCGTGTCTGTGTGTGTGTGTGTGAGATCCACAAAAACTAAGCGCGCTCGTTATTAGCTACCGAATTGTAGCTGACGCAGCCTCCGCGCGGAGCAGATTACCTACGTGATAGTAACGGGGCGGCTGTTTTTTATTTGGGCCGGTTTTTGTGATTACTCTTTGAAAGAGGTATTAATGTCTGGAAAGATAATTATTACTTTTTTATACCACAAGGATGGCAACGGCTCGCCTGATGGTACGCCAATAAACATTTGCAGCGCTAGCTAGTTTGGACTATAATAACACCTGGGTATCTATGGTATTTATTTTAAAAGAGTATCTATGGAGTTTCTTCTCCATAGACCTGCCTTTTGGAACCGTGCATGTAGTTCGACAATTCAAAAGCACCTGTTATACTGGTCTACTTGAAATAAATGATTTGAATTTAAATTTGAATTTGAAAAGTTGTAACAACTAATTCACTGCTTGTTCCTACTTCAAAAAATAGGGACGGTTTTAGATTTCTTAAAATATGGAAATAACTACACTGTTAGGATTTGGAATTCCCATGTTCAGAATAGTCACTCCTCTAACGAGCTCTAACCACCTTACTCACTCGCAGAAACACGACTTTCATAATTCTCTCGATAATCGTAACTCTTCTGAAGTTTGGAAGTTTCTAAAAACTGTCGGCATTGGTAAGTCTCCTCTCGCTTCTAGTAATGTCATTGACGTGTGTGCTCTTAATCAACATTTCTCTATACCTCCTGTCACTTTAGATCCACGCGTCAAGTCAGACAGCTTAAATAAGTTATCCAGTTTGCCAGTGCCGCAGTGTCCTTCTTTTGAACTGAGAGCTGTAAGCGAGGATGATGTCAAAAAATCAATTTCTGCCATTTCGTCCTCTGCGGTTGGTTGTGACAATATATGCTCTAGAATGATTTCTCCTATCCTTCCTATATTACTTCCAGTTCTGACCCACATTTTTAATTTTTCATTGTTCTCTAGCACTGTTCCTGAAGCCTGGAAGCAAGCCAACATCATTCCCTTACCTAAAATCCCAAACCCTTCTTTACCGACCGATTTTAGGCCAATTTCTATCCTCCCTTATCTTTCTAAAGTTCTCGAACATATTGTTCATCAGCAACTTTCAGCCTTTTTATATAATAATTATCTTCTCAGTCCTTTCCAATCTGGTTTCCGTCCTGGGCATAGCACAGTAACGGCACTTTTAAAGGTCACTGATGACATTCGCAGGGCCATGGACCAAAAATCTCTAACCGTACTTGTGCTTCTCGACTTTAGCAGCGCTTTTAACTGTGTAGATTTCGACTTGCTTTTGCAGACTCTTAAATCTTTAAATTTTTCCACTTCTGCCACGAGTTGGTTTGACTCCTATCTCACAGGCCGCTCGCAACGGGTACGGTTGGAGGAGTCTTATTCGGATTGGTGTATTTTAACAGCGGGTGTACCGCAAGGTGGCGTCCTCTCTCCTCTTCTCTTTTCTATTTTCATTAACTCTGTAACCAGAGTAATCTCTTCCTTCTTCCATCTCTATGCCGACGATCTGCAGCTTTATCGACATTTTCTGTGGCAGGATGCGAAGGCTGCCTTATCAGCCATGAACGTGGATCTTGATCTGGTTGGTGATTGGTCGCGATCCTTTGGGCTTGAAATCAATCCCAGAAAATCACAGGCTATGATTATCGGTGGAAGGTATATCCGCTATAAAGTAGATATTACGTCCTTACCACCGCTCAGTCTGAATGGTGTTCAAATAGAATTCACTGACACGGCTAAGAACTTGGGGCTGATTATTGACTCGCATTTATCGTGGTCTTCTCATGTCGCAGAAGTTAGTCGCAAAGTGCATTACACTTTTCACTCGCTAAAGTGCCTCCAGACCTTTTTGCCTTTAAACACCAAAATCTCTCTTGCCCAAACTCTGATTCAGCCCATCATAGACTACGCTGATGCCTGTTATTTGGATGCTACCGAGGAGCTTTTAAATAAACTGGAGCGTTTGCAAAATATATGTATTCATTTGTTTTTAATTTAAAAAAATATGATCACGTCTCTAACTTTCGCAAAATGCTCAAGTGGCTCCCAATTCGACTTCGGAGGAACTCTCGAATATTGTGTGTACTATTTAACATTCTACATAACCCTAAAACTCCTTCCTATCTGAAAGAACGGTTTTCTTTTTCTCGTCCTTCGGATGCGCCTTGCAGGTCGCATCTAAGAACCCTCCTCACATTCCCGGCCCACACTACCGACTACTACTCCTACTCCTTTACTGTGCACGCTGTTCGGTTGTGGAATGCTCTCCCTCACGAGATCAGAGATAGCCAGACTATCGCCATATTTAAAAGAAGAGTAAAAGATCATTACCTTTCCATTTCGTCATAGTTGTATATATGTATATATACCTGTATATATTTTTATGTACTTTAGTGTATTTATGCATAATATATGTAATAAATGAATAAGTACGTATATCTTAACTGGATATAATATGTATGTATATTTTATTTGCATATATATATTTATTTTATATGATATATTTTAACTTCTTTTGTGTATTGTATTTAAATTTCTTTTTCTATTGTTATGCACACTATCTGCATGTCCATATGTTCAATTCTCCTGTCGCAGGTATGCTGGAAGAGATTTCTGTAGGAATAAGCATTACCTTTGTACTTTGTTTTTCCTATTCCTTTAATGTATTATTGTAATTATTGTGTGTACATAAATAGTTAAATAAGACAATTGTTGTTTCACTGTCTGTGGCTACTGTTGGTCTTTTGTAAACTATAAGGCGAACCGCCTTATAGTTTACGCGTTTTCCCGCTTTCCCGCTTTTATGCCTTTTATTTCATAACCGATTAATCTAAGAAGGAAGATGGAATGAGGTTTCATTGAGCGAATTCTACAAGATCCACACTCAAACAGCCATCCCAACCAGAGTATCCTTAAATCAAGCACTAAGGCCACATTCCCGGAACTCTGAATAAGATTATAATTGAGGACAAGTCGATGAATGCCTTTGTGTAGACCTCTTGACGAGTCTATAAACGGCACATCATTAGCCGGAGGCTACAAAGACATACTTAAGTACTTACAAAAAGGCTCTTGAGGAGCAATCAGAATCGCATACGCATACACTTATCCCATGATATACAAAAAAAACACACACAAAAGATCCATTCCCAAATTTTTTGGGTTACCTTAGTTTATAAGTCAGAGTAGTTTTTTTTACGATTAATCACATTTTGCTTGTTTGTCCTGTATTTATTGCTTTGCGTTACAAAAGCAACAAATATAATGGCTATATACTAATACTAAATGTTGTTCTTCTAATCTGATACCAATGTGATTTCAATGTTAAATGGTAGACCTTCTGTACATTCAGTAGTGACGTGTGCGGCGTTATATGCAGTGTCCAGCAATAAGCTGAGAGCGACTCATCGCCCAGTGACACCGGGAGAGAGCGCGCCGGAGGAAGGCGGCCGCGGCGGGAGAATATTTGAAATTTGATAAAATTTGGACGAAAAAGTCGCGTTTTAAAATGCTGTTTTGCTCTGATTTTACACTTACACACTTGCAGGATTTGGAATATTTCCCATCACATCACTAATATCAAATGATGTAAAAGAATTAACTATCCGGGTATATTAATGCTGCTTAAATATCAAGAGTTTCATAAAATAGCCACACCGGCTCAGCGGTTTATACCTAACTGCTGAGAGTGAAGGCCTTGGCTCTTGTGGTATTGGGTTTTACTATTAAATTATTATTTTGAATATAGGCGACAAATGTACTAGTGGACTCTGTGTGTACATATATACGTGAGGGTTGGCCACTAGAAGAATTATCGTGCACGTCTAAACATCCTGACAAGGTAATCAGGGTTTCCTTAGCTCGACCATTCATATTATCCGCCCGCATACCGCAGCGTCTCCGCCCACGTACCCTCAGCCATCTCCAATCCGTGGCTTAATATATGTACCGAACGAGCACGTGCGTGCGCCGCCCGCATGCCAATGAGCTCCCGACGACCGACGCCCGGCGAGACCAAGGCACGGACCGGCTTGGACCGGCTCGGACCGATTCAGACCGGCACGGACATGCAGATGCAACGAACCGCCTAATTGTCCATACAGGTCCAATAAGCTTCTGGACCGATCCCAGTCTGTGAGACAGTGAGACACGTTTTGCTTTGACACCTGTTTGAGAATAGAGCATGATGAGTGTGTACGCTAATTATATACCTACCTACCTATTGTTTTTAAGTATGTGTCACATACAATAGACTTCTTCAGAAAATATGACAATGGAAAAAACACTGAAGCATTCAAGCTAAGCTTCGATGTACAAAAATCGTGGCTATTATCTGTTTAACATATAATATTATATAGCTCTTGTATTATAACGTTCCTTGTCTAAGCCTTGTCATATGCGAGGCCACAAAGCCAGCTATGGTAGTTAATCAGCTCTCGTGGCCCCGCGTGCTGTGTGACATCTAACATACATGACTTAGGAATGGTGAGTGTAGTGGGCATATGTTAGGACGCTTAGGTCTCTCAAATATTACATTATGTTGATAAATTTGTGATAGCCTAGTGGAACGTGGAATGTGCCTACAATATTTTTCAGCCAAAGACAATAAATATAGTGTCCCAGCTAATCTCCAGATCGTTCACAGATAAACATGTATTAAAACATTATTTATGTTATCTGTGCCGCAGCAGACTATCTCAGTTATGTAATAGATTCTTTACACCAAGAGGGGTTTTATTGTTGTTGAGACGAGAGTACAATAACTTGACTGACTTAAATAAGCCGATATCAACTCGACCGCGTTTTTACTGCCCACCACTGCCAGGCAGACTGCCTGTCTGTTGAACATCGAATCAAACTCGAGAGCTGTAACTTGACAGTCCACGGGTCACATCACTAGACTGCCACAGCGGGTACACATGCAATATCACATTGCAAAGTGAACAACCGATTGTAATTCCAGTTGACACCCATCATAGTTGGTTGCCAAAATGACGGTCGCTGTAATTGGATACGTCTAAAGTATAGCGCGTTTGACCCTTTGTGTAGAGCTAATTGACTGCGATAATCGCGTTTATAGTTTAGACTGAGGTGTAATACAGCGGCCCAGGCGCCCTCAGCGCTACCCCCCTCCCCTTAAGTACGAAGCCTTGTTGCCCAAGTTTTGACGCTCAAAGAGAAATTGAATTAATCAAAATGTTACTGCTTTATATTTAGAGCGAGGCGAGAAGCCGATGACATTAACGAAAAATTATGTTTATGAAAAACAAAGCTGAGTAATGCCGAGCGTTTCTTTAGGCTCGCTGTATATACGGGGAAGGTAACAAATCTAATTTCCTCGTTAACAACAAATTGGACAAAGGCAAACAATTGAATGATGAATTTTTAACGTGAAGTTGAATAAAATATTTCTGAATTTCATAGTCTCCGTATGTTTTTGTTTGTTAGTAATGACGTCACTTTCTCGTTACGTTCTTAAGAAAAGATTGCTTATAATATTGGATAAGTTCGTCAACGAAATCCTAATTTGTAGGTAAGATATAAATTATTGTTTGTGTGGAAACTCAATCAAAACTACCGCGCGGCCGTCACCGAGGGCGCAGCGCCGGTCGCTTACAGCTGAACACCTCCTGTAGTGTGACCGCCGCGGGCCGGACGTGTGGGCCCTCCGCGCTATTGTACACAATGATTGTTCATACTTCCTCTCATGTGGAAGTTTCGGGTCTGTTGGCTCCGAATATTTTTGGTCTCCACTAGATCTCATAAACACAACCCCTGATTAAAGTTCTATTATCAATCCAATACCCTTTGTTCGTGAGTTGATAGTTATTGGAATTTATTCCATAAGAGTTTATTTAAAATAAATACTACGAGTAAGTAAACCCATAGATGTTACAAATTATATGCTGTGTACCTTTCAAAAAGTCTTCTTTTGCGAGTTCATAAGATTTTGGTTGAATGTTTAAGTAAATCACATCACAGCTGTTACATTGTGTGGCAATCTGGACATTTATTTCCAGTCGAAAGGTAAATTCTAGCCAGAGGGTCCAAAGTAACTCAATAGTTGTCCAGCCACACAGCCGCACAGCCTCGCAGCTCCGGCCGGTGTGAATAATCCCGGCTCCCACACTCCGCCTTCCGGATTAATCTTTTCCGTTTTTGCTCTTTTCGGTTTTCGATATTTCCCGTGAACAATCGGCTAGCTATATTAGATTCAACAGAATCAATAACAAACATTGACACTGGGCAATGGCACTGGCACTCACTGCAGGAAGTCTATAAGTTAATGAGTCAATTTATTGTGTTGTTACAAGTTAATATCTATTTAGTAAGAGGTGGTAATGAACTCATACAAACGTAATAGGTATTTGAAGAAACAGGCTGAGTTAAAATAATATTACTTCATACATCTTAATTTATTGGGATTCAAGTAACACATTGCTATATTCACACATTGGTTTTAAAACCAATTGAAATTAATACAACATCCATTAGCCCTGTCTTGGCCTTTTAAAATTCATGATTTAAGAGGCAGATAGACATTAAATGAAGAATAAGTATTAGATAAGAAATAAGTTCAAATACATTATAACAATAATAAAGATTATGACTTTAAAATTATAACACCCAATTATGTTGATGTGTCGTGTCGGTCCGACGCGTGTTACCTACATTGTAGGAAGTGTTAGTGTCTAGTGCAAAGAGATAGCTTAAACTTTTTTTTATTGATAAGATGAATTGTGTAGTGAAATTCTATTGCCTTAATTGACTTCAAGTGAAATGTTCTACAATAAGACAGTAGAAATTGTTGGCGTTATACAATAATTGTTAATTTCCCAGATAAAGTGGATGAGTAATGAGCAGGGGAGTGCTTAAGAGTGGGAGTTGCGCGGGAGCTGCACATCCATTGCCCTCGGCTTAGCGCTCGCCGACAACTGATATTAATTATTGCACTTTCTACTGATCACCTACTACAGCTGCCTCGCCCGAGGCTCCGGTTTTACTATTATGTCAACCCTCCTGTTGTGTGCAGCGCGCACAGACACGTGTGGCGGCGTGTCGTGTCGTGTCGTGTCGCCGGGAATTGACTCATTTTGCTAATTATGATTAGTCTGTATACCGCGTGCGTGCCGGCCGACGCGGCGGCACGCGTTTTCAGCCGCGTCATAACGTTACACAGTCGTACTGTTGTACACAATTAGATTGTTCCATAGCAATGTTCTCGTGATTATTTGTAAACTAAACCTCAAACAAACATTGCAGTCATTTGGCATTTAGTACATAGTATTTCATGTTTTACAGTGTGAGAATAACTTTTTCTATCCATTTACGCGTTGTACCAATAGGTGTCGATTTATAACGGATAATGTCCACTTGCAGTTTATCAGACGAGACGTTTTAATACTAATAGTTGCTCTTAATGTGTATCTTTATTGTTATATTCTTTATTTCTCCCACCAAAAGCGTAACCGCAAACTAAGGCCTTATATAATAACTTCATTAATAGAAGATCTGGATGCTCAGTAATGCCAAAGGTCATTAAATCATGTTTAATCAACACTTGACAAGCCAATTAGCACACGGGTATTAAAGGCTGCCTTGGGTGGTAAGGTTCCATTTCCGGTCGGGGCACATGTTTGTGTCATGAGCTGGATATTTGTTCCTGAATCCTAAATATTTCTATGTTTAATTAGTATGTGTGCACACTTTTGTTTTGGAAACATTTTTAACGGTTTTATTTAGCTTGCTTTGTTTATTTATTTATTTTATTTCTAGTAAGAGGTAACGCGCAATTCTAGTAATAATATACAAACATGTTAGTTTTTCTCACAAAGAAAGAAAAATCACTGTGTAATTGAATGTAGCTCCAGCGTACACTTTTATAAAATATCCCGCAGAGCAAAGTTCATACACACATATTTACAACAAACGTAAGCAAAATGTTTTCATTTAAAACTTGGCATCAGCACAAACACGAGTTGTTTAGTTGCCGCTACACTGCGGTACTAATACATGTACCTACAGCGGGTTGTGTCTCATATTAATTAATTGATTTAGGCTTTTGGTTCACTCGTGCAAATATATCATATAACTTAGTTTCACAATACAGCGACCAATAACATTATAAACACGTCGATGGTAATAAATTTCAAACACCTAATTAGTTTTGAATGTTTGTCTGTATCAAAATTCCCGGAAATAAAATAATATATTACTTTAACATGACAATATTTAGTATCTGTTGTTAGTGGATTATTGGCGAACAAGTAGAACTGCTATGATAATGAATAACTGAGAATCAGCGTGAGTTATAAAGGTCCACTCATTTAAAACATAAGATCGTCGCTATTTTCACAATGAACATACTTTGTATCGTTACGAACCTACTGGTAGTGTAACAAAAAACATTTGACAAGCGCTTAAATCAGCTGAATCATTTTGTTTTTCAAATGCAGTTTATGAAACAATGCGTTAATAAAACTGTGAAAATGTTCAGTTTTTGTTATTCGTTTGAGCGCGCGATCGGTTTTGAAGCCGCATACCTAAATGCAATCGAACATTTTGTCGGAGATTTAATTAAGGCTCGTACGTGCCGCGGCGCGGGGTCGCCGCCCGCCGCTAGCTGTAATAACACGCGGGCGGCGCCGGGCGGCGGCACCTAGCTGTGTGCCGGCCGGGTTCCGCAGTGCTGCGCGATATAGCTCAGTAGATTTACTCCAAACGCGGCAACACGAGTAAACTATTACTGACGTCGTATATTGAATACTTTACGTTGTGTATTGAAGATAAGAGCATATCAGGGATGTGGTGTTCAGAATAAACGATAAGTAAGAAATCATTTTGATCACCACTAAAGTATTTGTAACATTTCATGGCAACGTAAAGGACGTTGCTAGCTTGAAATAAAATTATTATAATTTTTTTAGTTTGGTATCTAAGTTTGTGGGACACATGTTTCTAAAAGGAACGTTGAAATATTTCGTTACACAAATAACTTATCTATGTATAGGTACATACTTCAACTTACCTACCTTCGAAAAGAGCACACACTTCAATTATAAATGGAGCTTGACATGATTAAACGATTTGAAATTAGCGTCGCTTACACAAAACACTCGCAATTGAAACAATAATGAATAAACTAATGCGAGATATTGAAGCAAGCGATTATCACTAGCCTGCGTGTATTACTAGGGTATGAGGTACTGACAACTGTCAAACGATCCAGTTACGCTAGCTGACTGTCAGTGTCAAATGTCAAACGAACGTCAAGTAGAGTGGAAGAGTGGGTAGTGGGACTTCTGCTGGTGACCCGCGCCGCAGTGTCGGCGGCAGCCGGCAGGTGTCTCGGCAGATACCGCGACATGTTGTAGTGTTTACTGAGCGGCGGCGGCCTGTTCCTTTGATTAGCTCCGAGTTATTGGCGACAGTTCAACCGATACGCCCGCGCCGCCTCGATATTAATATCGCAGCTTATATTGACAACCTACAGGATTATATTCAAATAAACACCTCCGAGCTCCACGTGTGTTATTGGCGTTTGTTATTATTACTCCCTATATCATGCGCATATTAATTAGATTTGGAAATAGTTTCATAACTACAAGATTACATTACTGCAGTAACGGTAACCACTTTACATCAACCAACAAACCTTTACTTGTTTCTTTGTGACGTTATTGTATTAATTCCTTTATTGTACTTAAATAAAAAAATTCTTGCTACAATTCCAATATCAGTACCTATCTAATGTTATCTCATTGAATAAGAACACATAAAATACACTTTTAATCTTACTATATCGAATCCACTTCATCTGCATGCGTATAAGAAAATCTTCTGTCTCTTTAACCTCGATATACATAATTGATAAATAACAATATTTCGTCCTATCACGCTATTAGGGAGCGAATCTAATCCCATCTCTATAACATAATCCTAATCCTCAGCGTCTCGCACATCTTGACACAACAGTGTTGAGTCTGGAATTAAACCCCGCCGCCGACACACGACGCAGTCGCGCTCGACAACATGTCTATTGAAATGGAAACATTATACAAAATATTTTATCAGCTTTGTTCTTATTCTATTCAAATAATACGTCCAAAATACCCCGACCCCTGGTTTGTAAGTGATCTCTCCCGCGACGCCCCGAAATAGCCCACATCAGGGCGAGCGCAAGGGTCAACTAAACTGGTGTTATAAATATTGGAATGTGAACGAATCGCTCCATGATGGGATTGTGGGAGGATAATCGATTATTCGGAAATATTCGATACTTTGACCTTTGTGACCTTTGCTTAATTGATTTACGTTTGTATTGAAACGTTTACGGCTGTCATTTTGAATGACAAGTAATTACTTAAGTGTTGTTGAGGAAATTACTCAAAAGGTTTGCGTTAAAGTTCTTTACGTAAAGTCTTGGACCCAATAAAAATTCAAGTATAAGTTTTTATAGAAAAATACTATTAAAGCTTTTTGTCTAAAATTGAGTTTGATACCGGTACAGACTACAGAGACACTGATAATGATCGGTGACAAACTTTTCATGGATCGAAGAGTTTAGATCTATATTTTGTACCGTGTTTTCAAACAGATTACAAAGAAATAACTCGAGGCGTTTCAAGCAATCTCCTCAATATAATGTTGTACAATAAACATTCAAGCAGAAGTGAGGACTAAGTGAGTGTAAAGTTGTTCGAGTTAGGGAATTAGATCGTCTTCACTGAACTCAACAGAAGGTTTTACTTATAATTATGTAGTTACGATGTTTGCCGAGACATCACGCGTCCGCTCGAGCGATGAAAGCGTGTTGTTACCTGCGTCTTAAATTAACTTTATTTATATACTATTATTTATAACATTAAGAAGCTAGGTATCTAAATGGCTTATATATGTAGGATGGTAAAACAAATTCAAAATTTCTTCACAATTCACATTCCTTCTTCAAAATTTCTCCATACTTTGATGGTTACACGAAAACGTTGAAAATATGTCGACATAGAGCCGATAAAACTGTAACAATGACATTGCTACAAAATGATATTGTTAGCAAAAGTTTGCAAAAAATATTATGTTGAAACAAGATAGCATTCCGTAAGTAATCGATTTATAATTCGAGTAAATCGAGTAGCGAGTGGTAATCGGTATGAGACGTGCAATCGCCGCGCTATCGGGACGGGCCATTTGCAATAACTTATTGCCTTTTATTCGCTTATCCTGTAACCCCTCCCCCCTCCGCCTCCGTCTCCTCGCTCCCCCTCTGTCGTCCTCATGTCCGCTTTGTTAGGTAGGAAGGGTTTAATGTTGACTCAATACACTAAGACCTTGTGTGGACGGACAAAGGGTTTGTGATGTCAGTGCTGCAAATACAATTTGCCGGTTAAACGGTTTACGAGTTTAGGAAGATTTGTCCTATATATCTGTCTTTACACGTCTATTAAAGCACTTTGCTTCTGACCTGTAGATTTTTGCGATCTACATTTTTAATGTTAAGCTAGCCTTATTTGGAATATTTAGTTTTATGTACAAGTAAACACCGGATGGAAAGTCTAAGCATATAGTATCGCACAGCATAGCATTTAATCAATCAATTGTGGATGGATTTTGGGTATTATAGAAACAGATATAATTCATGAGTTTAAACATGACATATTATTATATTTTATAAGCGTCACGCTTGTATTCCAAAGAGGTAGAAGAGTATTCTTATGTGAACCAGAAATAAATAGTACAGGATAGACAGGCATACTAGGCAAGAGTGCAACCAAACCTCCGGAATCATATAAGGCTTATAAGTTTATAGTACACTAGCTGTTACCCGCGACTTCGTCCGCGTGAAATTTAACGAAAAATTTAATGTTCATATTCATGAATTGGTCAGCTCCCGCGTTAAGTCATACGGAACTCTAATTCGTTTCTTGTTCTTAAATTAAGGTGGCCTAAGTTATTTCTTATAACTATGGTGAAAGTCCCTACAAAATCGGTCGAGCTGTTGCAGTAATTAGAAGGAACGAAGGGAGAGACAGACAAACATTTTAGAAATTATTTTTTTGTGTGTATTACCGTATATATACTTTTATATATGCAATTACAAACAGAAAATCCAATTTTAAGGAGTATAAAATATTTGCATTGCATAAAGCTTTTATGTGAGTTCAACCTCTTTGAATAAAATTGGATTGAGTTTTCAAGCATGTGTCAAAATAAAAAGTAATTTAAATCAAAAGCACTAAGGAGTATTGATATCACCTCCAACATAATTCTCTATCTCTTTTTAATCCCGGGATTGAATTGCGATAAAATATGAATTACGTCTTCCATCAATTCTGTTAAAGAATGTTTATGCAAAATTTGAAGTAGATTGGACCAAGGAATCACGTTGTCTCTTACAAACTTGGTCCCCCTATCCTCCCCCCCCATTATGGGCAAAATTTCGGAAAATCCTTTCTTATCGGATGCCTACGTCATACAAAGACTACACTCGCCAAGTTTCATTGAAAATCAAAGAAATTTCATATTAACTTTGCACCCCCATTTTAACCCTTTAAAGGATGATTTTTGAAAAAATATTTTACACATGTTTCATAACTTTCAATGAAAAACCTTCAAACCGAATTTCAATTGAATAACTTCAAAAACAGCCAAGTTACATACTAACCTTACACCCCCGTTTTACCCACTTAGGGGGTGAATTTTCAAAATTCCTTTCTTAGTGCTCCCCTACGTTATAAAAGGAATCCCTGTGCAAAATTTCAAGTTTCTAACCCTTATAGTTTAGGCCCTGCGTAGATATGTCAGTCAGTCAGTCAGTCATTCAAATTCAAATTCAAATATTTCAAATTCAAATTCAAATATTTTTATTTCAAGTAGACCAATATTACAGGTTCTTTCGAAATGTCAACACTAGTTGCACGGTTCCAAAAAGTAGGTCTTATGGAGAAGAACCGGCAAGAAACTCCATAGATACTCTTTTAAATAATTCGTTATATTTACAATTTTCGTTTTTAATATTAATATGAGAATAATGCAGTCTGATGTGAAACGCATGAGTTATTCACTAGCACTAAAAAAATTTAATAAAATAATTATAATATAAAACCCGGATGCCATGACATGTATAAGCCGACCAGCCCCAACTGACAGCACCCGTTCACGAGCATGACGTGTGTATCAGCGTCGCTCTACTCAACCATGATATAGGGAATAAAGGGACCCGACACACAACGCCACCATCAGTAGGACATTTGAGAGAGCATGACAAGCCCAGACTGCCTGGCCAAAATGTCTACCAGTAGGTATGCATTTTTCATTTCGCAAAGCAACATCGAAGCCAACATTAATCTCATATTTTACAGGAAATTTTACAAAATCTAAAACAAAATTTTGAAATAAAATAAAACTATTGTAACTAAAGTTACATGCATGTCAGTTAAAAGTGTATAAATTAAAATAATAAAATGTCAAGATAATAAAATCATAATTGTGCAAATTTCAAAATTATAAATGATAAAAATATAATGTCAAGAATATAATAATAATCATAAACATGTTTTGATAGCCCGTTTCATCAGAACTATTCAATCCCAAGCACTATTATCATCCATGTAGTCTTTCAACGTATAATAACCTTGAGAACAAAGTCTCCGTTTAATAATAGATTTAAATTTGCTTAGACTTAATTTTTGATAATGTGTTGGAATTTTGTTGTACAAGCGTATGCATTGACATTTAAATGATTTACTTATTTTTTGGAGCCTAGTTGCAGGAACAATAAATTTATTTTTATTCCTGGTATTAACATTATGAATATCACAACGTTTTTTAAAAAGATTGATACGCCTGTGTGCATACAACAAATTCTCATAAATGTATTGTGATGGAACAGTCATAATCAATCTCCTTAAATTTATCCCTCAGCGAATACTTGGGACTTAATTTATAAATTGACCGAATAGCCCTTTTCTGCAGCACAAATATTGTTTGGATGTCAGCAGCATTCCCCCACAGTAGAATGCCGTATGACATCACGCTATGAAAATAACTAAAATACACTAACCGAGCTGTTTCTACATCAGTTAAACTACGGATTTTCTTTACAGCATAAGCTGCAGAACTGAGCTTTTTCGACAATTTTTCTATATGTGGGCCCCACTGAAGCTTAGCGTCTAAGGTAATTCCTAGAAACACTGTGGATTCTACAAGATCCAACTCTGTTCCGTTAATGTGTACACTGGTTTTTACTTGTCTAACGTTAGGTGTTGTGAACTTAATACATTTAGTTTTTTTTTCATTCAAAAGTAAATTGTTTGCATTGAACCAGTGTACCACTTTAGAGATAGTACTGTCTACATCATCAGTGGCCATTTGCTGGCGTTTTAATTTAAATAGCAGTGAAGTGTCATCTGCAAACAACACTATCTCTTGATTGTCCCCCATTATATAAGGTAAGTCATTAATGTATATTAAAAATAAAAAAGGGCCAAGAATTGAGCCTTGCGGAACTCCCATAGTAACCACCGACCCCGGAGATCTCTATCCATTGACGTCCACTCTCTGAATCCTATTACCCAGGTACGAATTAAGAAGATTCAGAATAGTGTCCCTTACACCATAGTGGTGTAACTTCCTGATCAATGTTTCATGAAGAACGCAATCAAATGCTTTTGATAAATCGCAAAAGATACCCAAAGCATCGCGCGATTCAGTCAGTCAGCTTCTCCTTTTATATATATAGATAGATTATTTACGAACAATTCAACTTGATGTAATGCAATGACTAGGCAGTCCATCATTGTGTTGTCACAAGACAAGAATGTGATTAAAATGTATATCTACGGGTACCATTTTGGACATCAAAACTGGTAACAGTTTATAATTGACTGGCAGTGTCTTTTTCTATACAAAATAATTGTTTCTTATAATCAAGAAAAAAAGTCAATTTCCACATGTTGTTTCAAATTTATACAAGTCGTGGACACAGTTCGTTTGCACATGTGACTAGTTTGCCGAGTATCATCTTCATCATCAGCATCATATCAACCGTTAGACGTCCACTGCTGGACATAGGTCTCCGCCGGTCCTGCGCCACCCGCATTTAGCGGATTCCAGCAACCAACCAGGTCGTCAGTCCATCTTGCTGGGGGTCCATGCTGCGTCTTCCAGTGCGTGGTCGCCACTCGAGAACCTTCAAGCCCCATTGGCCATCCGTTCTTCAAGCGATGTGCCCTGCCCACTGCCACTTGAGTTTGGTGATTCTTCGGGCTATGTCAGTGACCCGGGTTCTTCTACGGATCTCCTCATATATATACCTCCTCCGAGTATACCCGCCGATAATTCCGTTAGCCGTGTGAGCGCGGTTTCGATATCTATTGGGTTACGTATTTGTTTCACGTATACTATAATAATAACAACGTTATGTTATGTTATATTTCGAGGTGCTATCATTTTATAAACGTAGGTGTTGGTCACGTGACCGGGCGCGGTGAGGACGTGCCACTTATTAGCCGTATCGATCTCTACACTCTTCGCCAAGTGTCGGTGCACGGGAACAACTCCTGCGAGAGGAACTGTGACACACAGGTATTATTGTTCATTTTGCACCTCACTCTGGTATTGTTTAATTTGCCATCATAATTTTTTTAAATCTACAAACTGTTGATCTATAACCAAAAAGATTGTATGCATCCGGTAGAACCAGAACATTATGTGGACCCTATTGGTATTAAGAAATACTTGGCTGAAAGTTAAGAAAGTTGTGCAAAATATCCGTTTCCGAAGTTCCGGCGCGAGTCCGTCAAAGCTTAACGGTTTAACGAGAACTTTGAGATCTGCTGAAATTTTCATAAATCTTTGACTTTCAGATTCTCACAGAAACGTGAGACCGTTTCAATGGAACTCTAAAGTACTTTGTTAATAATGAATTAAATTAAATGATTCATGTTATTATGATCACCGGACGCGAATCTTTGCAGAAAATTATATCTCCATCGTCATCTGCTTTTTAATGAAAGACGAAAAAGAACAAGGCAAAAAAGACTTCATCTGGGAATAAGTTTTCTTCAGTTTGTGTCATTGGGATGCTTTATGAGTACTGCCTAGTACTGTCTGAGTGGAACAACGTCGTCAACCCGTCTCACTGCTGTACAGGTAGACACGATTGACAAGTCACAACTATATATACGTCATAAAGTTGACACCTACAGTACAGCTGATTTTGACAGGTGATACCAAGTTATAAGTAACAGCTCTTATAGAATACTAGCTGGTTCCCGCGACTTCGTCCGCGTGCAATTTAATGAAAACCGGCAGTTTCATACTAACTTTGCACCTCCGTTTTACGCCCTTAGAGAGTGAATTGTCAAAACTCCTTTCTTAGTGCTCCCCTACGTTATAAAAAGAACCTCTGTGTAAAACTTCAAGTTTGAGACCCTTATAGTCAGTCGGCACTCTTTTATATATATAGAAGAAGTGCGTGATATCCTTGTACAAAAAACTTTTTTAATCGCGGCGCGTGGAGGCGCGCGCGTGAGGTTCATCGCCAACTGTCAGTCGCATGCACGCCATTACATGGGTTAATATCTTTATGCAAATACTTGGTGAAGGGTGCGGGGAGCGGGCCGAGGGGTGCGGGACGGAGGGGGGGGGCGGAGGAGATAAGGGCGAGGACAATGGGAGAGAAGGATAGAAGGCTCGTTGCTCTTATTAAAAACATAAGCAGGAATAGTAATCAAAAGAGTAATCAATCAACATTAAAACAAGTAACAGTTGTAATTGTGTACTGTTATGCGCCAATTTGCTTCCAATAAATCAGATTGCGAATAGCTTTACATTGCACAATGCTCCATTCTCTATCCAATCGATCCATTTAGCGGATCACACTTCTGTCACAGTCTCTGTTGTATGATAATCATGACCAACCTATTACCGTCCCACTGCTGGGAACGTGTTCTTCTCTTTGGCCTCTCATGAAAAGGCTATTGTAAACCACGCTAGTGGGGATGACGACAGATGGCTGCAGATGCACGTGACTTCGGCAATGTATTACGTTGTACATGTAGTAAACTCAAAATATAATTTATTGTAGTAGTACCTATGTATGTAAATGTACTAAGATTATTCATTTTTCTCATAAACTGATAGATGTTTCACACGTGTGACGGAGTTTGGTTATATATATTAAGCTATTGTGTATAAGTGATGTAGACAGTCGACAGAGAATTTAACGATCACTGAATTATAAAGTTATTTGTGTATTTATCACATGCGACGAATCGAATGAAGGAAAGAGAATGAGAGAATCTACATGTTTTGAAATGTTTACCCGCACTTGACTAAAATGGTGGACTATAGCCCCGTGGCCAGTGCCAAAGCCAATTGATAAATTGTAACATTCAAATAAATGGTGTTGTTTATTTATTTGAACGTGGTGTTTCTGGGATCGATTGATCGATCTTTCAACGATATTTTGATTTTGACATTATGATGTAGTGAATATTTTAATTCACAATTCCTTTAAATAATAAAAGCAGTACTGTATGTAGCGACATCTATCTCGCCACATAAGAACTACGAACTCAGCGCGATGACGCAAGTAATCCTACATCGCGCAAGTGACATTTGCACGCGAGATTGCATATATACAACCACCCAACATCAACCGTTGGGCAGTTGCCCACCAGGCACAACTTCTCGCCTGGTCGGAGGATCCTCCTTTTCCAGTGGAGGGATTACCACCTCCTTCCCTCCATACTGGTGACCCCGAGCTGAACATCAACGCAACCTTCGATGACCAGCAGCTTCGCCATCATCACTCCTCACAGCACTCTCCAGCGCATCAACCTGCCAGCCAGCAACCCTCCGGCTTCAACCCTGACCATACGCCTGTAGCAGACGCACATGCCTGGTCAGGACCTTCAGCCAGCATCAGCAACTTGGCACAGCACACTGCACTTCGGCCGGTCATCTAGCAGAGCCACTCTCTCCTGGTCGACGCAGCAGCCAGCCACTACGCTTCACTGCACCACCTCGACTCACTGAGGAATTCGCAGCATCACAGTCCCGACTCACCGTGGACTCACCGCAACACAGTCCCGACCCACTGCGGACTACGCGGCAACCTGTTCCGACTCACTGGAACATCACACCTGGCACTGGCAACAACCAAACAACGCCGACTCCATCATCTTCATCAGAAGAATATCGACCTCCGGTCTCGGAGGGGAGTGATGTAGCGACATCTATCTCGCCACATAAGAACTACGAACTCAGCGCGATGACGCAAGTAATCCTACATCGCGCAAGTGACATTTGCACGCGAGATTGCATATATACAACCACCCAACATCAACCGTTGGGCAGTAGCCCGCCAGGCACAACACCACGCCTGGTCGGAGGATCCTCCTTTACCAGTGGAGGGATTACCACCTCCTTCCCTCCATACTGTAGTTCTGTGAATAGGTAATAAGCTAAAGGATACGTGAGTCCAGACTACGTGAGTCCTTTTTGTTCCGATGTCCCTTCAGGTGAGAAATATGCCGAGATTTAGGCGATGATAGGATAAAACTGGATTTTCTGAGAAAAATGTGTCGAAAGTGACGTGAACGGTCACGTGACGCCACCGCGTCATATTTGTGTCACGTCCCATTTTCCCCCGCGCTGTGTAAACTGCGCTTTATATTTAACTGCTTTCATGTTACTAGCTCTACATGTTGTTAATTACATACATATATTTTGTAAGGGTTGAATGCCCTGTGGACTTCTTAGATGTGAGGAGTAATGACTTTGGCTCGAACTACAGTTTTAATTTCATATCTGTTAGTGTAGCATTAAATGGTGCGTAAAAAATGGCACGGCGGACCCTCCATCAGATTTCTATGATATATACAATGTTCTGACGTCAATATTTTTACAGACACAGGACAGAATGTCATCTTTTAATGGGACAAGCTCGTTTCCTGCACTAAGTCCTTGCTTTTACAACTCCTGTAAGCTGTTTTAGCTTACAATCCTAATAGTTACCATCCAGAAAAGAAGATGAAGACTGACAAGTCGTAGGGGAATGTTTTTAATTGCCTTAGAACTTGCAACGATATCAATTATAAAAATTAGAGGAGGGCAGTGAAAACTAATAATGTTTAAAGCGAGAGAACGAATAGAGTTTAAATGTCTGTGGCACAAGTATTTAAAAAAATATTTACAACTAGATTAAGCCTGGTTGCCAAGCATTACATCAGACAGATGAATAAGTATTATATGTATCTGATTCTGATAATAGTTATGGTTTAAACGCATTGAAGTGTATCCTAGTCATCACAAATATCCGTGTCGTACGAGTAAGTAACCTTAGCTGCAACTAGCAAACTATCGAGCAAGATATTGCGTTGAATTTGCTACAGACAACAGTCACACAGAATGTGAAACTAACTATCTGCTCATAGCTAGTTTTCACGGTTTAATTTCGGGCCCCGAGTGACGAGTTTAAAGGAAAATAATTTATACTTAAGGTTGCCATGTCTTCTGAGGAATGGGGCAACGTAGTGGTTAACCTCCAACCACACCCTCACTCACTCACGGAAAGGTGGACAAAACTGTAATAACGCTCTGTTTGTGGGTTATCTGACTGCTGCAACTGGTCGAATATATCGACAGCATAACCGGCTTGCCAAGTTTCAACCCGGCCTTGGTAAGTTAAGAATGGATCACCCCTAGTTCAAAAGTGGGAGGGTCCTACTGAAACTCGTAAATTCCCAATCAATTGAGGTTGTCAAAAGTTCGAGTACGATTTTAACTAATCGAAATACTTAGCCGGAGCCAGTCTAGTCAGCTTTAAAGTTTAAATATAAACCTCAATAAGTAACCTGAACATCTTTGTGCGAAGTTTCTCGTATTCCCAAAGTCGTATTCAACAGTGTTGGGCCACACAGCCGGCGGCGCGGCGCGGGCGGGCAGCGTGCGGCGAGTTCGGAGCGTGGCGGTAAATAAGGCGGTGTTTACACTAGCCCATTGTGCAGCGCATTAGCACGGCGCGCGTGACGCCGCCGCACAAGCCGCTTGTTACTGTACAATTTGGAGATCTGCCGCCGACCGCGCACAGCTCGGTGCTGTGATTTAGTTCCAGTGCGGCGTGAATTACTGAGGAAATTACCTCACCGGGACGTCATGTGTGAGGTTCATTAGCCACATATTTGATGTAACTTTAATCGGTTTACATCTATAAATGTAGGTTAATAAGAAATAACGGGCGTGACAAGTCTACACTTATTTCGAATACGTAACACTATAATAATAACAATACTTTTATTCTGGCTGTTACTGTGCTAAAACATCAACAGTAAAAAATATGCCACCACACACATTCACACATTAAAATTGTTTAAATCTGGTTAACTGAAAAAATTTGCAGTGATAGCGCAACTAAGTCGGACAGCGTTCATTGTGCACCACTTTACACGTCAACACGTCGTGTGTGCGGACGGCGAGTACACACAGCGTCCTGTAGCACAACGCTCATGTGCAATTAGCTTAAATTAAATGGCTTTCATTTGATGTTCACTGGAAATCGAGACGAAACCACACCAAAATATCTAGAGAAGGTATAATATTTATTATTTAATGACTTATTTTATTATGTTTTGTAATTACCTCTCTTTATGTTCAGTTACCAAATACTAAAACAGATGGGTTATTTCACGAAACGTCTGTTTAAATCGGGTTTAAACCAAGGTCTTTAAAGCGTGAACTGTGTGAAGCTGTGTTTATTACCCCTGAGTTAATGAAGCTGCCATTAAACCAGATTCCTTTAGAAACAGTGACCCAGATGAGGATAAGTGCTCCTTGAATATCTTTAGCGATAGCAGAGAGCATTAGTTTGTTGATAGAAAGAGTAACAGTATGATATAACACAATCGTACGTGTCAGGTATTGTTGTACGAATATTTGCAGAAAACATATTTATGTTAATGTTCTTGTTGTACTAAGATCCTCATTATTTACACCGATATACAAACATACATACATACACTCACGTCTTTTTCCCATGGGGTAGACTGAAACTACAGAACACACCGCTTCATATATATTCCTTTCGTCAAATAACACACCGTTATACCAAAACACGCAGAACGCAACATTCGTATCGGACATAAAATTATCCGCATTTTACGACACAATCTGACTCACAAAACAGTCATATAATATAAAAATCACATTTCAATCCCGGAGTCTGCGACCGTCAACAATATTTGATTCATTTAAGCCGCGCGACTTTATGAGTGCCATTATTGCTAAGAGCGGTTGTCGTGCCGTGCCGCGCCGTGCCGTGCCGCTGCCGTACATTGCCGTCGGCGCGGTACCGTTCTGTGCCGAAAAACGAGTACCTTTATTGCCGGCGATTTAAATAAAACAGTTACGCTCGAGACAATTTATTCGGCGCTAAATGGGGACTGCATTACTGTATTTTACTGTTGACGATGCTACATTGAAATATTTTCTGAAGTCGTTGGTGCACTTCATTTTTATAAACCCTATTTTTCTGCGTGGGTAATTTCAGAGAAACTTTTTTTGGTATACATAGATTAATTACGTATAAAATTCGCGTTACAATTTTTTTTTCTTTTACCTTCTGACATATGTACGTAACACAGCAAGTTACATTCCGTCTCATTAGACCTGTTTTTGTAATTGAAGCTACACAGACGGCGTACGATAAGACTACAATTCTGTTGCTTGGGACTTTATTCAGGTTGCTAAGAACTTAGGATTAACATGTGGTTTCAGACTATTGTCAGCCTTTCTCGGTGTGGTTGATCACAGTTCAGAAGACAAAGCATTTGCAATGAATAATGTAACGCTTTGGGAATATAATTTATAGTCTATGCAGGCGTTACGCTCATATATTATGGTGACAAGTTTACAATGAATTTTTGGATTATAATCACCGGCGAAGCGGTTATTACACGCTGCGCGGTTATTTATGGATACAGTCCACATAAATCACTCCGACCTCATTGCTGCAGTTGTTAAAGTGAAATTGACAATTTTGGACGATTAATTTATTTAAAATGCTGGAATTAGTTATCATCTTTTAATAGAATAAGCAATAGATATTTCATGCTATTATAAAGCTGTAATGAAACGTACCGTTCCACAAGAAATAAATTAAACTCTCGCAGAAATCATTTGCAGTAAAAACTTTCAACATCTAAATCCACCCGTAAAACCTCCTCACGTTCCAGTTATTAATTATGAGTCGCGGCTCCACGCTAAGCGTAGCACTCCTACGTACACGTGGATTACTACGCGGCGTAGCACCTGCGTAGCACTTAAGTAGATGCTACGCCGTAGTACTTCAGTTTTATTATTTACATCTATTTAGTATTCTAGGGCTTTAGTATTTTTATTCATTTGTGTCCATAATCATCAAACTTCATGAAAGTTTCGGGTTGAAGTGTAATCGTTGCCGATTTCGTACCTTCCTTAAACTTTATTAGCGTTTATTTTAATTGAAACTAATGCTCTGTGATATTTTATTATATGACTTGGGGCACAATTAAGTGCAGAGTGCCCATTACTTAGCTGGCTGTTGTAGGGGCGACTAAAGGATTACACCATGATGGATGGCGATGGGGGGCTCCCGTAACATGCGCCGGCATGATAGTGGGCTTAGCTGTCCGTCCGCCCGCTGATAATAACACTATCTCTTAATTATAATACATTCTGAATAGTATAAGAATACATTATTAGTTTTAAAACAGAAAACGTCTGACACATAGGTTATATCATGCAGCGTATGCTTTTACAATCACAAATTCTAACGCTTAGATCTTTTTCCGAAACAAATACATGTTCACAACAACCTATTTATCAACTCACAGCTGGGCATGAATCTCTTTTTATTTGACGGACTTATTTTCTATAGTCAACGCTAGTCTAATGTGGGTTGGCAGAGTTTACTCGCACTCATAGTAATCTGTCAGGCATGTAGATATCTACTCGATGTTTGAGAACTTTAACTTCACAGTCATTAGGTTATCACAGCTTCTTGTAGGCTACATAAATATTTGTTGCGTGCAGAATCAAATCCCGACGAGTGGTGTAGAAGGCGATCGATCACTCAGTTTCTGAAGATAGATTCGTCATATTTCTTATTTGTCGTCTGTATTTAACTAACGCTTTGAGTATGAGATTGTGTTTGTTAAACATTGATCTGCTACAAAGTAAATGATGTGTATGTACTATTTTATGGCGACTATGAAAAAAATGTGCTTATATGTTATAACTATTATTAACAAAAATAGTGAAGTGTGAGTTGCAAGGATTAAGGATATAAAATTCATTTTCAATTTTAAAATATTAACTAACCTGACAAGGATGTGGTTAGAAAAAGGGCTTATATATGTGGAGGATATTGATAACATGTATTTTGGGTTTGTACAATGATGTAATTAAAACTAAAACTATCCAGTGGCATTTAAAGCATAATTGACTTAAAATGAGATTTAAGAAGAGGATGCAAATAGGATTGATAGAAAATATAAACTTCGGTTATTTATTAAATGCATTAATCCACATTCATATCATATTGTTAAGTCTTAAAACGGACATTACAGTATATAGCTAGTGTAATTGACATCAGAACATAAAGTACCGTCGCTTACACTCACAACACTCAAATGTTTAGCAACATGTTTGTTTCGCCGACACATTTACTTCGCCACTGGATAATCAATACCTACTTTGATTTAAAAGCCAAAGAGTGTTCTTTATTCCTTTACAATTTGCTCCAAAAACCCATTATAAATACATCACACAGGCGAGTTGCTCGCACAGGTGAGTGTGTCGTAAGTAGCGGAGCACCGCCGCGCCGCTCGCGGCTCTTTCAGCGGATAATTTGAGTGTGAGGCGTCGGCGGCGACGTGTAATGCTACCGTTTAACGATCCATTTGCTCACATCGACATTGAATCTATTTAAAGAGCGCCGAGCTCCGGCTACAGAGTCCCTTTTTAAATAGGACAATCGGTATCCATATGTGACTAGACAAGATTTAATGGTTACAAAGAGCCGCGGTGATGGAATGCTTTAGGAGATTTTCTACAAGAAATGGGTTGTATTTAAACATAATTTTGTAGTTATATGCCGATTCTAAGAACAATATACCATTGTAAGAGGTAGGGCATAGCGAGCTTTCTCGCTCAAATTGAGCTGCCCGACTGAGGAAGTACCTCCGCCTTGCAGAAGACCGCAGTGAACCAACAATAGTTGTCTTTCTGCGAGTGAGTAACGTTACCAGAGCTCATTGGGGGAGTGACTATTCTGACGGCATGGGAATTCCGGTTGCTGTCAGTTCAATAGCTCCCTATTTTAAGAAACCTGAACGGTTTCTAAGGGGTTTGGCAACGCATTTGCAAGCTTCTGATGTTGCAAATGTCTATGGGCGGCGGTCATCACTTGCCATCAGGTGAGCCGTGTCGCCAAGTCCCCTAACCACGGGTACTGGACGAATGTCTAAACTGAGTAATACGTCACTAATTACGTATTATCTAAACACCGACATTATAAATATCGGTTCTCTGTTCGTGCCTGGTACTGCACTGGTCTAAGTAGGGGCCTGGTCCCCAGTAGTGGCCTCCAACCTCCCCTACAGCCACCCCATGCCTCGCTAAATGATACTTTGCGCACAAAGTGTCCTGAATCTCAGATAACTGGGTCTGGATCTGAGTCAGACAAACTAAGCTGAGCCTGCTCTCTCTATATCTTATCACTGTCCGCAGACAGCCCGCACGCAACGGTTTCTCATTTCTCATAGGCACATAAAACACATATATTCTAGTACACAGGTAATACACAATCAATATATCTGGTATAGAAGAATAAGCACTGAGATATTAGTAAGCTCACTTACTGATGTTACTCCTGCGCTGCTGCCTCTCGTACTGACCAGACAACCCACAAAGTGTTTCAGCGCGCGCGCGCGATCCCCTCTCTTATTACGACATCACGTGATCTGTCGCTAGCCGCGCTATTATCAAACTACCTTCCATTGTAATTTCGAACTATAAATAATTTACTACCGACTATTTAGATGTACCTTCGCATTCGCGACACTCCCGCCCGCAGGGAAACCAATAAATCAAAGTCTTAGTTAACTGATTAAACTGATTTTAATAATTAAATTGATTTGACAAAAGATGATCATAATAAAGGCAAATTAGGTTTTATTGGAAAAGACTGATCATTAATTGTGATGTCCAATCCTTAACTCTTTCCCTAGCTTTGATTGCTGATGCTCTGGTTGGTCGCTTGGTGCCATGAGTTTCTGCCAGGACTGGGTTATGGGATTCATTACTGATGGCGCTTTCGTCACTAAAAGGTTCCGCTAAATCTTGCGCAGCACTAAGTGGTTGTTCAGTTGGAACTGATGCTAGTTCATCGGGTTGCGATCTTTCTAAATCACTACTCTCTCTTGGCGTTGGAACTGGCATAGGTACTCTGATCTGATCGTCATCAATTTCCAGCGGATAAAGATGACCTATTGAACGGTTAAATAATTCTCCTGTTGGCAACTTAACTTTAGCTACTCTTATTTCTCCATCCGAACCTTTAATTAACTCTACTATTCTGCCTACCTTCCAATGTACCCTATTACTATCAGACTTCAGCTGAACTATATCTGACATTCTAGGTGCTCTATTGACTACTACTCTAGGTTGTTTGTGCTTGTCACTTCGCTCACGAAGACTAGTCAAGTATTGATTTTGGAACATCTTTACAAATTCTGATAGAATCACTTGGCCACGCTTCCAGCCCTCTATAAGGTTAGATTTGGTTACAGTGCCTGATTCTAAAAATTCTTGCTCTGACATATGAGTTGTAACTGGTCCGCCTATACGTAGGAAATCACTCGGTGTCAGTACATGTTCTAACTCAGCACCTACTGTTGTCAGAGGTCTGTTATTTACCACGGCCTCAATTTCTTTTATAACAGTGGACATCTGGCTGTGATTAATAAGATGTTTATCTAATGTCCTTTTCATACAATGCTTGACTAAACCTATGAGACGTTCATAAAAACCACCGAACCAAGGAGCTAGTTCAGGAATAAACTTCCAGCGAATATTATTTTTTATGCAATAATCGGAGGTCAATACCTCTGCAGTAAGTTTAAATTGTAAGGCGTTGTCTGATAAAATAAGTTGAGGTAAACCTCTAACTGCGACAAATCTTCTTATAGCTAAAAGACACTCTTCGGCTGACAAATCTTTAACTACCTCCATATGTATGGCTCTAATTGCAAGACACGTTAATAGACACACCCAACGTTTCTCATTAGTAGCTTCGTTCACATAAAGAGGACCAAAGTAATCAATGCCGGTAAATGTGAAAGGTAGACTGCTTTTAACCCTCTCTTTCGGTAAATCTGGCATAACTGGTAGTTTAAAAGGACCTCCACCGTACTTCACACATTGAGGACATTTTCTGATAACCCTTTGAACCGTTGATCTCCCGTGCGGGATCCAAAACTTTTGCCTTACTAAGGCTACTGTATGTGAGACACCTACATGATAATTTTTCTGATGTAACTCAATGATAATATTATGCGTAAAGTCTGCATCCTTGGGAAGAAGTATGGGTTCCTTTTGGTCTGGTTTTAAATCTGAATGCCTAAATCTACCTTTGCATCTAAGGACTCCATCCTTATCTTTGAATAAGTGGAGTGCCTTTGACAAGTTAGTCGATATGCCATTAAATTCTTTAGGAAAATACTTAGTCTGTATTTCTAATATTGTTCTAGTTTCATCACTTACGGAAAGTTGACTATCATCCACTACCATAGGTTCTGCTTTATCTAAATCTGATCTATGTATACTAATTTCTGATGAACTGCTATTCGTAAGACCCTCCCCGGCCAAGGCACTTTGAGTTGGAGTTTTATCGGTACAATAATTATTAAACTCAGGCCAACTTTCAGGGCCTTTTTTTAGAAAATCAGGGCCCTTGAGCCACACTTCGTATGAAACAACTCGCTCTGACCTGGTTCCTACATCAGATGGATTAAGTTTGGTTGGGACATATCTGATTTGCAAAGTCTTGTTCTGCTTTATCTCACTAATCCTACGCGAAACAAATGGTGGAAGTAGTTTTTCCGACTTATACCAGCTCAAGACTATTTGGCTATCCGTCCACAAGAATTGTGCCTTTATTTTTAGACGCAAAAATCTCATTACGTAACTTAAAAGCCTGCATCCTATCAGTACTCCCATCAATTCTAATCGTGGAATTTGCAAATTATTTTTGTCCTTTATAGGCACTAATCTGGATTTGCCAATAACCCAACTAACAATGCTATCAGTGCCTACAGAACTACGTAAATACACTACCGCAGCATAGGCTTCCAAGCTAGAGTCTGTAAAACAGTGAAGCTCATATTGGATATCATGTTTAGGCTGTAGTACATTAATACCCCGGGCATAATATCTATTCACATGTACATTCTCTAAATGTGAAAAATTTGCTACGATACGTCTCCACTCAGTTAGTAATTCGTCACTCAGCTTTGTGTCCCACTTGACTTTCTCTTTCCATAACCTTTGGAAGAATAGTTTTGCTGGGAGTACCAACGGGACTGCAAAGCCACAGGGGTCATAAATTGAAGCAATTATCTTGAGTACCTCCCGCTTTGTCTGAACTATAGTTAAGTGATCGATCTCAAAATTTAATTTTAAATTAAGTTGATCGCGGTCAGTATCCCATACCAAACCTAATACTTTTACGAATCTATCGTTAGTTCGGTATTTATCTGGTATACGAGAAACCAAATCCTTTGAATTAGAATTCCATTCGCGCAAATTCATTGACAAGCAATCGAATGATTGTTTTGTCGCCTTATATAAACTAAACGCACTTGAAACAGTCTGCGAACCTGTTACTATATTGTCAACATATATGTCTTCCGCTATTTGCCTTAAGAGGGTACTGTTCGATTTCATCAGGTGGTATCTTATAGCAGCATTCAACAGAAACGGGCTCGATATAACGCCAAATGGGACACGACAAAAGCGATAGTGTAAAATATTATCTGAACTGGGCATATGATTTTTGTCCTTCAACCAGAGAAAACGCGTCACGTCTTTGTCTAAGTCTTGGAGACCTAACTGTAAGAAGGCCTTTTCAACATCGGCTATTATACCAATAGGGTGCTCCCTAAACTTAATAAGTAGCCCCGTAAGGTCTTCTAACATCAATGGCCCACGATATAAGCATTCGTTCAAACTTCTACCATCTGCTGTTTTGGCAGAGGCATCATAGACAATGCGGAGTTTGTTAGGCTTATCTCGAGTATGGACAGAGTGATGTGGGAGATAATGAACCGGATGTGATTGTGGCGTAGTAGGATCTGGAACTATTTCTATGATACCATTATGTAATTGTTCCTGAATAACTTTATCATAGGATTCTATAAGAGCTTTATCTAAACGTTTTAGCAAACTATTCAGACGACCCCACGCTAAACCTAGATTATTAGGGAGATTGGGTGGAAATTCCATCCAAGGCCATTTAACGTAATATCTGTTTTCTTTGTACTGGATGGTTTCGTTAAACTGTTTAATCGCCTCTTCATCACGAGTTGTTTTTGGAGAGTCTGTAATACCTATCGATTCAAGGTCCCACAACCGCTTGACATCATCTAACTGTATCGGAAGATCTGGTCCTATCAATTTACTATCAAATACTGGATTTGATTGGAAATAAGTAAGTACCGTTAACTGATCGGAGCTATCAATATGTTCACTGATTTTACCTGACCACACCCAGCCAAAATCTGAGTTGACTAAGAAAAGATCTTTAGTCACCATGATCTTTTCATGTGACATGAAGGAGTGATAATAGTCATTGCCTATTAATATGTCTACCCTATCGCCACACGAACCATCATCTGCAAATTTAAGATTCTGCAGTCTAGCATTATGCCATGATTTGGCTGGGTCATTGAAGACAGGTGTCCGTACACCATTTGTAATGTGAGGTACTATATTTGCGTGTATGAGCCGTGTAATGCCAGATAGAGTTTTAATTTGGAAATTGACTACGGGGCTTTGTATCTGATATGGTGATTTCGTGCCGAAAGTAAATATTGATAAATTAATTTTTTCAACAATCCGTAATTCTAAATAGGCAGCTATACTCTTTGTAATATAAGAGCGTTGACTACCGCAATCTAGTAACATTCTACATTGTAATTGTTTCGATTTATTCTCTAACTTGGTAACCTCAACAAGGCAAGTCTGCAATAACGTCGTACCATCGATTTCATTTCTAATATGTAAACTATCCGTTTGTACAGACTTTCTTGATTGGAGTTGTATCATTTTGGTAGGACATAACGCGCGATTATGATTGTCTTTGTTGCAATGCCTACATCTACGCTTGGAACGACAGTTTTCGGCCCTATGCCCTATATTAAAACAGATATAACAGTGATTTCCTAATTGTGACTTTCTATCCTGTACAGTTTTGTATCTCGTACATTCGTCGTTGAAATGATCCTGTTTACAGAAAATACACCTGCTCATAAACTTCTTCCTAGGCGGGTCATCTATTTTGTCAGAATTGTACTGAGGTCTCTTACGTGATAGTATATGGGTCTTGCCGAATTTCTTATTGTCAAATCTAGGTTTATCGTTTGTAAATGTTGCTAGTCTACGTTGTTTACTGTTTCTTATTTCTTCGGACCTAACATGCAAAGAGCCTATCGTACATTTGTCCTCTGTGTTTTTGTCTTCGCTAGTAGTCGTATCTGTTTTCATAGTGTCTGTAACTCTAGGTCTCTTCTTCAATCTACTCGATGTCTCTCTAGCCGAAATAATAAATTCTAAATACTTCCGAATATTATCTATGGATTCGTCTTTGTCGTTCATCTTCATTCTTAGTTCATAAATAAGGTCTTCTGGAAATTTTTCCATAATCATGACCCTAAGATGATTGTGATTTACATCCTCGCCTAATGAGCTCAACACGCGAAGATGTCTCTCGATCTCATTGAGGACGTGCCTACAATCTTTAACTTGATTTGTTGATACGGTTTTGATCCTATATAGTGCTACATAATGGGCGTCGATTATTGCGCTGGGTTTGCCATACCGTTCCTTCAATGTATTGACAGCGATTTGGTAATTCTTATTCGTAGTATCCAGTCCTTCTATAGCCTCTTTGGCATCACCCTCAAGAACCGACTGAAGGTACAGTAACTTATCGACATCACTAATATTTCGACTATCTACATTTGATGAAAACTTATCCCAAAATTGGTACCACTTCAGGACGTCACCGTCAAATTTAGCCAACTCCATTCGTGGTAATTTACTAGTAATGCTAATATTTTCACCGTTACTTGAAACTGTTACTCCGCGATTACGATTATTTTGTTTAATAATAACATCGCTTTCAGATAGTAAATCCTCAGCCTGAATTTGCGTAGCGGTATATTTACTGATTTCATCAACATCTGGCTCTATTGACAATTTATAATAGTTATGGATTTCAGAGACAAGTCGCTGGTTGGCACCTTTTAATTTGGAAGTTACTAACTCTAAATTCTTTAAAAAGTTATCTTCGTCTATTGATTTTGCTAGGGCACATTGGGCTGAAGTAAGGCAGGATTGGACAGATTCATGAATAATTTTTAAACGAGTTCGGATAACAACGTCCATTCTGAATATATAGTACCTATGCGAGCCAAGAACGAGAGCAAGAAACTATGTAGGTCTTCACGTAGGTGGATACGTAACGTCCGGAAATCTAAAACAAAGTTTTATTGTAAGCAAGACCACTTGCTCCACTTATAATTCTGCTAAAACCTATTCAATCTATTATCTGAATAATACTGTCTATTCACGTTTATTCGTGTTAACAAACCACTTCTGAAGTACCTACTTGTAACAACAAAACTATCAGTTTACGAGATAAAATAAAAATGTATCAAGTCAATCTAAGTTATAAAAATATGGGGGAGGGTAGGCTACTACTTATTGCAAGAATCGTGGCGCCTGCGCATCGCATGATTACCGACATTCTGTCACCTTCAACAACAATGGCACACAATACAAAATAATTCAGAAGTCTAACCACCGACAAATATTATTAGTGTCACTGTATATCTCACGCTCACCCTATAAATAAATTCATACTTATTACGAATATCGTGGTACATATCATACGCGCAAAATATTCTTTCTTTTAATTTATTCCTTAAAAATATGGTACCTATCAAACCGTATCATAACCCATCTCATAAGACGACAAGTTTTGGTTTGTAATTAATCGAACTAGAAATCACTGAAAGATAGATATACAAGCAGGTACGAATGTCTAAAAAAAACCAGAACAGGTAATACTTCTGTAACCTTACCGTCATAGTGGCTAGTAAAATTATAAACGCATTCGAACCATTGCTACTAAATGAGTAAGTATATCATATTCACAATAATTAGGATCCCAGCATCTCCACCATGTCGCCAAGTCCCCTAACCACGGGTACTGGACGAATGTCTAAACTGAGTAATACGTCACTAATTACGTATTATCTAAACACCGACATTATAAATATCGGTTCTCTGTTCGTGCCTGGTACTGCACTGGTCTAAGTAGGGGCCTGGTCCCCAGTAGTGGCCTCCAACCTCCCCTACAGCCACCCCATGCCTCGCTAAATGATACTTTGCGCACAAAGTGTCCTGAATCTCAGATAACTGGGTCTGGATCTGAGTCAGACAAACTAAGCTGAGCCTGCTCTCTCTATATCTTATCACTGTCCGCAGACAGCCCGCACGCAACGGTTTCTCATTTCTCATAGGCACATAAAACACATATATTCTAGTACACAGGTAATACACAATCAATATATCTGGTATAGAAGAATAAGCACTGAGATATTAGTAAGCTCACTTACTGATGTTACTCCTGCGCTGCTGCCTCTCGTACTGACCAGACAACCCACAAAGTGTTTCAGCGCGCGCGCGCGATCCCCTCTCTTATTACGACATCACGTGATCTGTCGCTAGCCGCGCTATTATCAAACTACCTTCCATTGTAATTTCGAACTATAAATAATTTACTACCGACTATTTAGATGTACCTTCGCATTCGCGACAAGCCGCCTGCACGTTTGCCCCCTTATCGTCATAAAAAAAACCATACATTTAAGATTTTTTTTTAAATTTGGGTAGGTAATAGTAATTACTATATAATTATTATAACGACCCAATTAGTCTAACGGTAGTTGACACTGCCTGCTGTGCTATGGGTCCCGTATTCGAATTCCGGTAGGGACAATTTTTTGTCCATAAACATTTGTATCCGAGTCATGGATGTATCTATGTATAATATATGCGTATTTAAAAAAAAAGTATATTTGTAGTATATCAACCGACTAGTATCCGTAACACAACCCTCGTTGCTTAGCTCGGAACTAGTTGGCGCTGTGTCACAATGTCCAAGAATATTTATTTATTAATTACCCATAACATTAAGATGATCAATACTTTACCAAACGTCGGGATAAAATATTATCTGTGATTAATTCCGTCAAATTTTTTTTCATATCAACACAATACACCCATTAATATATGAAAATGTTAACGTATTTATTACCTGATTTCTTAAGGACGATAAGTACCTACACTCTAATTATACTTGACATATTATTCATAGAGTAAAGACACAATACTTATTTATATTATGATGCCCTCATTTACATAACACGTAATGTTAACTGACGAAGTATATACAATACAATACATATTATAAATTATAATATTTGGAATCAAATGACAAAACTGGAGTTCCGTATTAATGAAAACATCCGTCAGTAGAGTCAACATGTCTTCCGCTAACTTGAGTAGTTTATTTAACAGCAATAACATCGGCACGGGCGCGGTGCCACGCAACTTGCGACCCTGTGACCTCCCACTTGTGTTGACGTTTGCATGTATCGTATAATTAGTTCGATAAACTTCCGCGACAGATATTATTAGTATAATTACTGCGAACTCGCTTATGGAAGGTTTGTGTGTTTGTGTGTCAACAGGGACGGCTCGTGGGTGATTTGAGGATTTCTCTTCATAACATAAGGGTCGCGACATGTTGCGATGTTGTTCATGAAACTTATGTTTGTGGGATTTTGAAACAAAATAAATTATCACTTAGACTTTTAATTTTTTTGTCAAATTTACGACTTTTGGACGACTGAATAATATTGACAATAAATTGCTGTTTTCGTAAGCAATATATAGGATAATTTTTAAACCTTTAAGTATAATTTTCGGCACTGGGATTATAAGGGATAATATATATTATGTTAGCAAATTGTAGTAGATTTAGAATTATGCATTATACGTAGCTAAAGTCATTAAAAAATGGTTTCATAAATGCCCGACAAACTTTATTTGAATTATAAACAATTGCCTTTACACTGATGTTCATTATTCGTAGTTGTTTAAAAAAGACCTATCGTCCCTTGTAGAGTTAAATATTGGACAAGCTTGATCACCTCAATTTGCATCTTGTCACTGCCCGGCGCCGCCCACGAGCTCTGCCGGGCGCTCCGGGTTAATCAAACTTTGCGATAGAACCTCTTTGACCCACCGCCAGCGCCAGCCGATACAAGTTTTATGATAACTCGCAACATGTTTGTGAAAAATGTAACATTTCCTCTTTAGCTTATTTCAAATAAAATATTTGCCTTTGAGGAGGAAATAACTTCTCCAGTTTTAAAAGTTGTTGCAAATAACATTTTTGATGTTAGGAAAAAAATGCTACACCACGCTGTAGCTGCCGGAGTTTTACCGTAAGTTCGAAACCAGAACTTTTTAATTTTCTAAACAGATGAAATTAATATTGACTTCTTGACGACTTCTATCGAAACACGATAGATGAATCCTAGGTGCCCCAGCCAATGGTACACTTGTAAATACACAATTACAAATCAAAGACTTCCTAAAACGTAATACTTAGATACGTCATCAACATCGTTCGTTGCGGCGTCTCCAGTTAATTCGCTGCTCACCACTCTCCCTCCCCCCCCACCTCCTCGGACGCAGCCCCGGTGGGTGGCGCCGCCAAGTTGCAGTGGCCACTATGTTTTTCAGCTCGATTTACTGGCAAAGAGAATCCGCGCTCCCCGCCCGACGCGAATTAGCACTTCAAAAGGCGATGAGTGAGCCGCCTCCTCTATTTTGTACACTTTTGATGTTACTCGCACATTTAGTGAGAATTTAAAATACGGATGCGCTTTCAAATGGGTACGTAATGGCGGCCAAATGTATGAATTGCTGCGCTGATTTTAATGAGCGAATTACTTCCGAGCGAGAGTTATGAGTCGCGAGTAGTGCCGCTTAGTTTAGAGTGGCAATTTTTATTACCCAGTAATGTGTTTAAGTGCCTTCAAAAAGTGGTTCATAAAATGTTGCAATTCGTTTAGTCAAAAACATCAATACCTACTAGAAAACCAATCAATAGCGTTATTAAAACATTCCAGTCTTTGTTTACGTTACAGCTCCTCAACAACACGTATTCACTTATAGCAAGAATTTAATACCTAAAAGCAAATACAGCGAGTGTACACAAAGCAACTATCAGAGGTTTAATTAAAATCTTAAAAGTGCAATAGTAATTTGGTCCGGGTCGGGTGCCCCGGGCGGCAGGCAGCCGGGGCGGCGGCAAAAAGCAACAGCGACCAAACACCGCATCTCCGGAGCACGACAATAATAATGCACACTGTTGTACAGCGCGACACGGCTACTCACGAGCGACCTGTCGTCCACTGCATTGAATATCGCGAATGTCACATTGACGACGACGAATGTTTGTTTTAGGAAGTATTGATGATGTTGGTGCTGTAAAAGCCTGGTGGTGTGACGGTAGTGAACTCTGGAGCTAAAAGTATCGATTTTGATCCCAAAGCACGCTCCACTGTTTTTTGAAGTTACGTGTGTATTTATCATATGCTTAAACCCGAGACCAGTGCTCAGCAGTGGGACAATAAATGGGTTGATGATGATAATGAAAAACATTGCGCATAAATTACTGTCACTGTGTTTTTTTATAAGAGATTATTTTCAAGAATAAATACGTAAGAGTTTTATGAAATTTAACTCTTTGACTTGGAGTGTTTTAAAACTGAATTCTAAATTAATATTTTTTAATTTGTAATATTTGAAATAAATTTACGTTGTATAATTGAAAATATTTGAAATAGTTAAACTGAAATAGTTTTCATTTAACAGCAAACTTTTTTACTAATAAAACTGGTTTTTTAATAATGTTCAACAGATTCGTTTGGAACAAAAGCTATTGACTGGCCACTGTATGTTGGATGCAATTTACTATTAATAATTTCAGTTATATATATTCGATATAGGCTACTAAGTATACCAAATATATAAAAAAATTCAAAATAACACAGGAACGTTCCTAAGTGCTCCAAAAACGTCATGTTTCACTGTTAACTCAAAATTGATGGTTAAAGCATGTTATCGATATTATAAGCTCGGTATTAAATAACAAAGTGCAATAAGTGCACTATCTCTCCGTAATATGTTACACATCGGTGTATGACAACCTTAACGTCACGTGAACCATTTTACCGGGAAGGATTTTAAAGTCTAAATTCCGACAGGCATCGCATACACGGGGAATAAAAGGAATACCTGCCTCGCTCCTGTCATAAAGCACCCAATCTTCGCGTGTAGCCGTCCTAATGCACCTCGTGAAACTGACTGGACTTTTATTGTACATACTCGTACACTGACGCTTTGAATGGCTTTATTTAAAGGTTTCATTTAAATTTTAATCTTAGTGCCGTAATGTAGTACTCTCTGTGGTGAGACTGCTCGTAACTGCGGAGTGAGTAATTGTGAGCCGTCCTCCGCGGACTTAAAGTTCATTATATCGGAGACCAATTCAGTTGCTTGTGACTGAAACGATTAAATTTGTAGCTAGCATATTATTATGTTATTTGTGGTTTATTAAGTTGTGTTCCCGCTACATTCCGCTTCAACAATATTGTCGATGTCAGCTTTTTGGCTTTGTGCTCATCAATGATATTAAACCGAAATACAATCCAATTTGTGAGTTAATATTGTACTTAGTTCAACGTTAATGGTTACTTTAGTGTTTGTATTGGTTAATTGATCAATTTAAGTGCCAATAACTGAGATTAAATCCCACCACAAACACGTGTAAAGCCCATAGGGCTAGGCAGAAACTACAGAACGTCATGCACTACGAGTTTGACAAACCTCTTTTGTTTATTCCACTTTCATACATCTTATTTGGACATCCACAGTTCTACGCGGGCGTGCAAATGTTTCTCGTCGAGAGCAGGAGGTTATTTCCGATGTTCCTTTTAATATCATCGCTCAGAACGTTACGAGGAAAATGAAGGATACAAATAATTTCGAGTTTATTCCTACTCCGCACGTACGATACGATTTTTATGAGAAAGCAAAGCAATTAAGACGATGTCTGAACAAAAATGAACTAAGAAATGTTTTAATTCCCAGTTTCTATAATGTTTATACCGTACTTAAAGTTATATTCATTGTAGCTAGTGTTTTTATTATTTGTCTGACTTGAAACTATCTTTTTATCGCTGGGTATAATTTTTATAAGCAAAAACCTCGAGATTGTTTAATATAAAATATTAGGATCGCTTTTTCTCGTAAGTTATGTAATGTTTTAAATGTTGTGTCAAATTATACTAATTTGTGTTTTTAATCATAGTTCTAACTAGAATGTGTTGAAATATATTATAATTATACGATAATTCCTAGTGTTTGTTCGTATGCGAGATATTGTTTGCACTAGAAATGTATGTATTGATTTCTTACACTTACTGCTGCAAGATATTGAAATACACCGACTTTTTACGTATTTTATTCGCAGTATATTGATATTATTTAATCCCGACGTTTCAGCTTATTTACAACATAGGTCACACATACAGTTTGCCCGTGACCATTAATAAAATCCGTAAAAAGTAGTTTTATTTAAATCCTAGTGTTATCTAACAAATACTAAGGTTTTGTACAAATAAGATATTGTGTTTATCCGTAAATTTTGTCCGGCGTGTAGATGATCTAGGCTGCTGACGAGCGACCCACAGATAATAAAGAATAGTGGCCGGCTCGCCTCCGTCGTTACTGTCCGGCCCGGCGCACCGGACGCCTAATGAGTGTCGCCGGACGGCCCCGGCAATTAGTGACTGAACTGGGTACACAATACACACACACGCACTATAACATTTACTACACACACACACAAGTAAGGCTCGCTTCTCTCAACAAAGGCTCGTGTGTCGCAATGTTAGTGTTTAATGGAATGTTTTGTGAAATTTCTAATCTTCTACTTTATGTAATGGAATAATGTATGAATTGTAATATTTATTAACATATGCTACCATTTAGTCAATTGGTTTAATTGGTTTAATAAATTGGTCCTTCTTCCTACAGCGACTTTAATATAAATGGTCTTGTACCATAATACATATGTACATATAATACATATAACATTTTATTTTGATTATCATTGGTTCCTGTTTTAAGAAACACATTTTTATACAGACTTATATATTACAGTGAACTCGCTACAAACTAGTTTTGTGGTGTGTAGACATTTGTTAAGTCGCCTTGCTACATGTAGCTGACTGCGACACGGCTCCGTTACTGAGCCGTCAGTTGCGTGCGGTGCGTGTTGACTCGGCGGCGCGGCGGCGCGGTGCTGACAGCCTCGCTTGATATTTACTGTTTATTTTTATCGCACGTCCAATTACAAGTAGCGCTTCATTAGAACTCCAGTGTTTTATTTGTTGTAGTTCAGTTGATAACATTGGCTTAAGATTTTGAAACGATACAAGTTAGTGGGTAAACTTAACGTACGTGCTTTTTGCGTTTCATAAGATAGAAGTTTGTAAAGAAATATATTTTGGTCAGAAAACTAAAATATCCTATAAATGCCTATAATCTTACACCTTCTGTTCAGCAGTATACTACAAAGCCACTTAATTAACTTTGAACACAACATAATTCAAATATTTGAATATTCCGGGCAAATATATCAGCATCGCTATCCAATGTAAACTACATGCCATCAAAAACATACTTGTAAAAAACCCAAGTCGCGCAATTCAGTTCTCCTACCGTAAAAAGTTGTGAGATCTATGTAATACCAAGTCGGTTAATTTATTCAGTCCCTACTTTTAGATTAAGATTGACTTGGGCATCGCATGGAAACACAAACAAAGTATCTCACAAGTGCTACATATTATCCTTACTAATATTATAAACCTCAAAGTTTGTAAGTACGAATGGATGGATGTATGGATGGATGTTTGTTACTTTTTCACGCAAAACCCAATTAACACATTTGAATGAAATTTAGCATACATATAGTTTATTACCTGGATTAACACGTAGGCTACTTGTTATCTATATACCATGCGGGCAAAGCCGCAGGAGGCAGCTAGTATTAAATAAGTTTGTATATTGCGATGCCCAAGTCAATCTAAATCTAAAAGTAGGGACTGAATAAATTAACCGACTTGGTATTACATAGATCTCACAACTTTTTACGGTAGGAGAACTGAATTGCGCGACTTGGGTTTTTTACAAGTATGTTTTTGATGGCATCTCATATCTTTTTGTAAATAGTCCTACAATTATTTCTTTCCACCCATCTTACTAAAGCCCACTCTCTGTAAGTTTTTATTTTTTTAACCTACTTCCAAAAGGAGGAGTTAATCAAATCAACTGTATTTTTTAATTTTTTTATGTTTGTTACCTCATAACTGTGGATTGGGTGAACTGATTTAAAAAAATCTTTTTTTTATATGAAAGCTGATGCTTCCCGTGTGGTTCCATAAAAATGGTGAGGATCTGATGAGTGGATCCTGGGGAAATCGAGAGAAACACTCATATTTTATACGCAGATGACGCGTTTATTGTTCAACCTCTTACATACTATCACGCCTGTTGTCCCCGAAAGTTTAGGCAGAGGTGTACTAATGTACACCCACGTTTCACCGGTATGTTTTAGGTCCCATGTAATAGGTGGCGAGCCTATTGCCATTAACCGGGCACGAATCCGAACTTCGAGCTGATACTGAGAATTTCACAGAAAAACCCAATAACACTTTGCTCGACCTGGGAATCGAACCTGTTACCTTTAACCTTAAAACGAACATGAACAAGACGAAAGTGATGTTGAATATCCATGTTGTATTGGCTAGAACTCCGCTGAAGGTCGGTTGCTCTATCCTCGAAGTGGTTGACGATTGCGTTTGCGTGGTAGGTAAGTCCAACTTCTTAGAAAGAGTTCAATCGTCGGACCCATCTCGGCTGGGTAATGTTCGGGAAGATATGCCAATTCATTTTCTCCCAAATAGCACAGTGTCTATAGAAGACAGTGTTTGACGAGTGTGTGTTACCAGTAATGAGTTACCGAGACGTCACCGCTAACAATGGGCCTTATAAGAAAGCTCACAGTCACTCATAGAGCGGTGGAGAAGGCTATGTTAGGAGTTTCACTACGCGATCGTATCAGAAATGAGAAGATCCGTAGAAATACCCGGGTCACTGACCTAGCCCAAAAGAAACGCCAAACTCAAGTGGCAGTGGGCAGGGCACATTGCTCCGAAGAACTGAAGGCCGGTAGGGCTCGAAGTTTCTAAAGTGGCAACTGCGATCAGGAAGTCACAGCTTATCTAGGCCTCCGGCAAGGTGGACCGACAACCTGGTAAAGGTCGCTGGAATCCGCTGGATGCGGGTGGCGCAGGACCGGTCATCGAGGAATTCCTCAAGGGAGGCTTATGTCCAGCGGTGGACGTGATTTAGCTGAAATTATGATGATTGTTAAACATAATTATATCTAGGTACCTATCTACACCTATTATTCTATAATTACGATTCATTCTAAATGCAACGCAAATGTAACTTTGTAATCCTATATATGTATATAGGAATACAAAGTTATTTATGCAGTTAGTGAAACTAAAAGAACTGGACTGAAATCGCAAGATATTTTAGTTTTCCCTTTATTTGTACACTAAACACTCATTGTATTCTAAATGTGAAGCTTCTATGTCTGCTAGAAGTGACTTAGAGTTTTGATGATCGGTCAGTCAGTGAGTGACAAAATTAAACAAAATTAAGAAAGTTTGACTAGTTATTATTCCTAAACTACTGGTTCAAATTGAATGAAATTTGAAATATGCCGTATTCACACAATGCGTGCTTGAGTGATAAAAATTCAAGCTTGTAGTTTAATCCACAACGAAGTTATTGGGGGCCTAAAATGGCCTGAATTGGTTCGAGAAAAGATAGTACGGCCGTGCCGCTTTTTTTTTTTTGCTCGACTTGGCGGGGGCACTGCCGTGCCCCCAGATAATTTCTTTTTTGGAACTATGGAAGGAATACTATTAGTTTTGATAGTTGAAATAGTTGTTGAATAGTTTGATAGTTTTAATACCTGAAATGCTGAATGGGTTTATATATATTAGGGATATTTAGCTTTGAAATTTCTACTTAAAAGTGTGTGCCTATATATGGCGCAGTAGATATCGTAGTGCATGGTACCGTCTAATTATCCTCGATACTATTACTACATGTTTATCCATCGTTCCCTCCTTCCACAAAACATGGGAACTGAGCTTTGTTCAACGTGTGTAGCGAGCGATGTATGTCGCCACACACGCGTCGGACATAGCGTCGTGTTATCCTCGGCGTCGGCAGATCGGGTCAGTGACAATGACACAAGGCGTATTGAAAAGCATCATAATAGCCAAGGAACCGCCGCCTCAGCGAGTCTTTTGTGACGTCACGGGGAGCGAGTGACGTCACGTGAGCTTATTGGGATTTTAATACTGATGTAATGGTGGCTAGGGTTTGGGCAATATTAAGTAGGGTTCTGGGTTTGATTTAAAAGTCAAATGAACATGACAGTGGCGAATTAAAGAAAGCTCGGCAATCGCATATTTGAATTTTCATCTAAGTAAGAGAGACACATAATGTACAATAATTTACAAATGAAGATCAATGATTATAACTAGAATATACTGAGTGAATAAAACTTTGTTTTGGACATTTTTACAAATGATCAATCAATTATTTGAATGACTACGGAAATTGCTAACTACCACTAAAACAATCAGAAGTGTCTTGTAAAAAACAAACCCATGTTTAAGTTACATAGTAACCGATCGCCAGTACATTGATTGCACGTCGCATGCAATACACTGCGCGCTGTCGTCGATAATCCCGGCTAATCCCAACCCTAAGCTGCGCCAAACACGCAACGACTCACTATTCTTAAACCACCTTAATACTCAGACAGTAAGGTAGAATATTGCACATCCCGTTTTATAACTATGGTATTAAGGATAGTTGTCATAACAGGTCCCGGGCGGCCGGGAGACGGACCGGATCAGGCGATATTGACGTATTTTTATGCGAATACCTTTCACGTTTTGTACGATGAAGTTTGACGCTTCGATTGACTTTGATGGAGGTTGCTTGTAAGAGCTTCTAAATATTATATGTAACATGTAAGTACAGCCTAAATACAGCCGCGTGTTTACTTTAGTAGACAAGTTTATAATCTTCAAAAGTCTTTTGTTGAAGGCTTTAATACTACCTTACTGGTTTAGTGGTCGCAAGAGCAGCTGCTAATAATGAGGTCTTAGGCACAATTATCAAGTCATGTAAAGTTTTTTGGTTTTATTGAAATCATATTCATGTATATGTCTGGTATACGTACAGAGTAATTAAAAACGTATATTAAATGCAAAAAATACTGGTTACTTTATAATAATACCATAAATTCACATACACAAACACCTAGACCCGAACCCAAAATACCTGTACCTAGATCATACAAATAGGACCGTACGGGGATCCAACCTACAACCTATGACGTAAAAGCTGATCGCTCAGCTACTGCGTCAATCGAGTCGTTGGGAATCCATGGTTAATCAATATTTTTTCTAGTAATTATCCAAAAGGTACACATACTTGATGCTCTTACATAACGACTTACAATTAGCACATCCACTTACAAAAATATAACTCTAATTATTACGCGTATGTAATTGTTTTGCCGCGTCTGTTCAGTTCCGCCGCTAATTACCAGGCGCACAAAAGAGTTGAGGCGCCCGGGACGGCTCACATTCATCTTTGACGTAATTACATCCTGCCGCGATTGTCAAAGTTTACATGTGCCCGACGTTCAATTCACGTTACTTTGAGTTGGTTAAAAGTTTAAGTGTATTTAAATTTTTACTGGTCTAGAAGTTTTGTGCGTATGCTTAATAAATTGGGTGTAGCAGGTTGGTTTTGACGCCTAGCGCTGGATATTTTCGCGTAGCCCGCAGCGCTCGCTGGAAAATCTGTAGTAAGAGCGGTTATCACCAGCTCTCCGCTTATCTGCCCTCATTACAGCCGACGATAAAAGAAGATTTGCGCCAGACGGCCGGACCGCTGAAATATTAAAATTCCTACATCAACACAGAATAAAACACCGACTCAAAGGCGGGTGGGAACACTTTTATTTCTCTATTAAGTTTACATTAATTTTGATTTTATGTTGCAGTAAGTAATTGAAATTTTGTATTTTAATAAAATGCAAGGAGTACTCAGAAGTACTCTCTCTACTTTTGAGTGAGGAACGAATATTTATAAAATGAAAAGAAACGTGTATTAATACAGCGTTCGGTACGGTGGAATTGTGTTTGTTGACATCTACGACATCTTGTGGGTTAGCAGGTCAAGTGAGATTGTGGTTATGTGCGGAACCCAATTATTCTTAAAAAACGAACAATAAAGGAGAAGGTACCAACATCTCTGTATACAGCGCAGTATGTTGTAGCTATTAATGTGATTGGCCGACCGTAATGCCTTTTATCTTTTAAAACTCGCCCTAATTTTCTATCCCTTTATTTTCTGAGCTATAAATTTCATTATCTCTGGCAAAAAATAAACAAAAGAATTTCTTTTTTCCACTGTAGCTATTGTTCAAATTTGGCGTCAGCCTATTGTCTATACTTGTGTTGGTGGCTCATAACAGATAAAGTATGTTGAGTGTAGGTCCACAGCCGGCGATAACACGGTACATAAAAGTTATTGCTATCAATATTAAGTGCAGGCCGTCCAAAAAGTCACTTCGGTACTAGCCAGCGTAACTAGAGCTGTGTTTTATTTGGGTTGGTTCGAGTGTGCGGCGGTGCGTGGTGCGCGGCGGCGCGCGGGCGGGTCTCGGTAGCGTGGCGAGTGTTCACGATCGCTCTTCGTCAAGTCCCGACACGACAGCGCGTATGGCCCGGTGTCACTCGTAATATATTGATGATATTGTGCCGCGTATCGCCGGTGACACAAAATTGGAATATTGAAACATTAATCCCATAAAAATATGATTTATCGTCGCCGACCAGTCAAGTGTGGCCAAATTATTTATTGAAATAAATGTGACTACTCATTGTGCGTGATAGATTGGCGACACTAAGTGATTTAATCAAATATTTGAGAATGTTCTCAACATAATTATGTTTTGTGGGCAATCCTACTTGTATTTATTATTTAATATTATTTTAATACACAGTATATTTTTGACAACACAATTAGCGAGTATGCAGAGGTATTAAAGTTACCTACTGTAGAAAGGGACCCGGGTTTGAATGCAGGTAGGGTAAATTGACATATAGATACATATTATGTATATATAGAAACATCCAGGACTCAGGCACAAATGTGCATGCTCATCATACGAACATTTGCTCTTACCGAGAGTCGAACCCTTACGACAGAAGGCAGTTTTTAATATTACTGCACTTATCGGATCGTTCAAGTCATAATGTTTATTTATTTGGTGCTCGAAAGACGTAAGACAAAGATCACAATAGTTCAATGTTTTTATGATCAATAAGAGTTTGATGCCATTTTCACAGTAATATTAACGAAACGAGCGCGACATTAACCGTAATAACATTACTTGACGAATATCATAAAAAAACGATTGATTACACTCTTGATTTCTTAAGCTTATGTCTTGACAGTAAAATAACGTCCATCACATGGGATTAAAATAATATGAAAGTATCCATAAAATAGCATGCTATCATATTAGTTTTTAAAACTGTCTGTTGGTGTAGTATCTATGTGCTACTGCTGAGCGGGTCTTAGTTTCAATTTTCAGGTTAAGGAAAGTGTTATTGGATTTTCTATGTTAGAGTTTGTATAGAGAGATATAGAGTTTGTTAGACACGTCCACGTGTTTTGTTGATGGCAATACTCCCATGTAATGCGTGCGAGCCTAAATAATACACGAAATTTGGTTGTACATTAGTAAACCACTGCCTAACCCTTCAGGGTCGACAGGCGTAATGATGTGGTCAATAAAATTAAACAGATTATCACCAAGTTTACGGTAAATTGTCACAGTTTACAGTATGTGTTTTTTTCTATCTTTGAGTACACAGTATACTTCTCAGAACACAATTATCTCAAAGCTTACTTCTTCTTTTATATTTCTTTACGATAAATTCATTATATATCATATTCGGGATAAAAGCATATCTATAGCGCCGTACATCACACTGTCGGAGGAAATATTCTTCTATCGGAAAACGATTGTCCAAATAAAATAGCGAGATTATCTCCAACGCTTACAACTAGTCGGCGGACACACAAAGTGCTGTGTAATACACACAGTTGATCTGCTATCTATTATTTACAAAAATAAAAGTATTTCAGGGTACATAATAATAAGAATTGTCACAAAGAACTTGTTGGAATACAACAGATTATATTTGGTTTGATCCTCTCTGTATTAAGACCTTAATACAGAGAGGATCAAAATCAATTACTCAATATCAATTAATCAATTACTTATAAATGTATAGTAAGTAAAAAAAGCATCATAATACAGACAACATGATACACCATCAACTATATACCAGCAACAAATATCGTCGTTGCGTCCTGGTTTCGGAACTGGAAAAAGCGGTAATAACCGGAATATTCCGGCGGGAGCCAGTTTTTATTTGTGTTAGCCTCGTTAATGTAGCCGCGCCGGCAGATTGGTCTCATACAAACTTTCTGTTTCAACTCATTGCGGCATCGACCCACTTTTAAATTTATATTTTTTGGAAACCACGACTCTGATTACACATCGTTCGGTATATTAGGATGGGTAGACTACAAGGTACGTGCATATGTTTTAAACATCAATTTTACAAACGAGATATTCCCTTGAAAGCCAGCTCTTAACCGGTTCTTAGTATTTACTGGGACGAAGAATTGGCTGTTAAAACTTACCGAAAGAACTCATGTATCTTAAAGAAAAGAAAAACATGTTTTATTTTACTCTCACAAATTAACGGAGCATTCAAAACAATCCAATCTGTCATAATTTAAATAAAATACCTGAGTCTATACACATTAAGATTGCTCCTACATAGCACCAATAAGCATCAAGATAATTTTATCTAGTTTTTATATTGAATTTCCAACTGAACCTGGAAACTGTTCGTAAAGCTGAAGTTCTGTTAGTAAAGTCAAGCGACAGTTCGTAATTGTGACAGATTAATAATTCCGCAAAACATATTTATGAAACAAAAGGTCTGGTAATACTTTTCAGTTAAACATTAATTATCGCACACAGCAATGTAACAAGAAATCCCACAAAGTGCATAACACAATGAATAATAAATGTTTATCAAAAGTCATAAGCCTCCGTAATTATCTGGCGACCGGACCGGACCGGAGCCGGCGACACATAATTACTTTGAAACGATGTGTTTACACATTGCGCGGCCTTCAGATTGTTCTCGAGCGGGAGGACCAGCCCGGCGGGCGGGAGGACCAAACTTTATTACGTCGAAATCAAATAAAAGAATGTAAAATTCGGTTAAATTTTACACTCGCGTCGTAAATTAAATTATGAAGTTGGTTCCGAGCAAAGAGTACTAATTAACGTAATGTCAATATTGGATTAAAAATACTGGAGGCCAGCTGTGGTGAGCAAACAGTAAAATATTGGTAGGAGCGAGGTCGCGCCGCCCCGCGCCGGGCCGCACCGCGCCGCGGCCGCACTGCGCGACCTGTTCACGCGCGCTCCAGCTGAACTATTCCGCCGGCACTCGCGCGGTTGTTGCGGTTTCAGGATTGCTATTTCACTGGTACATTAAAATAAACTTAGACAAGCATCTGGTTAAGTTAATACCTACTTCAGGATACAAAGCTATTTAAATAAGTTGAGTTATACTATAGCTCAATTTATAAAAAACACGGAAACTTATTAATCTCCGGCTATATCTAATTGATAGTGAAACATTTTCAATTTAAGTAAAGTCAAAACGTACTTACTGTACATTAGATTATACTCTTAAATATGCTCGTCTATTCAACAAGGTGTAACTGACACCAACAAAAAAAAAAGGAAATAATTAACTTATAAAAATATAAGGAGGAAAAAGATGATGTTAAACTGTGGCACAGCCACAGAATATGTAAGCGAGGCTCATACAATATGCAGTAAATAACCTAACCGCTTATTGTGCGTCGCCTGCTACGCTGTCAGGCACAGCTACGGCGCTACGTGTCCGCTACGCGCTACGTGCTACGAGATGGGCTACGTCTAATAGTGGGCCGAAGATTTCGTTTGTATTTGATATGGGCACGTCCGGGCACAGCTGTGTCTTCAGGATTATTTCTGTATAAAATAACGGACACCAAAATGTTGTTATTGACCCGAAAGTATTGAATTTTAACTATGTTCGGACACGTATGGAATACCGGAGTTCCTATTATACTATAATAGGAACTCCGGTCTTTGGTGAATGCTATATATATGAATTCTAAATGTAACGCCCCAAATCTGATTGCAATGGCGTCTTTCTTTTCTTAACAACATTAGATTACAGTAAATTAAAGTAAATTAATTGCAATAAATTCACTAAGTTTATATACTATAAAAACATACACGCAATAAAATATAGTGTCATAGCCTCGTGGTGTCACCAATGGATTGGAAAGTCAAATGTTTCGGGTTCCCTCCGAAGTCACGGACCACTGACTTTTCGAAGTTATGTTTGTATTTATAACACGCTCAAACGGTGAAGCGAGGGGACCTGCCTGCCTGATAGATTGTCTCGATTGTCTGTGAAGTTGCTAACCTGAATCTACTCTTGAAAATTGGGTTACACCCAGTAGTGAGACAGTTATCGGTCGATGATGATGAATTATGTAATTTTATACGATAAAAATAGCACAAATACATGTCGTTTCTACGTTTGAACAATACATAAAATTAAACAAATCAAGTGTTATTGTCAGTCTGTTCTGTGTTGGCCCGGCTCGCTCGCTCGTGGACCGCGCGGCGCCGGGCGGTGCGCTTCACTTATTGCACAGATAAGAGACACAATTTAAAAACGCAATCATAGCGCATAAGGACCGGCGGCGCTCGGAGAGTCAAACAAAATAATCGTAACATAAACTACACCACGCGGAGCATCGCGACTGTCTCTTATTGCACAGTTAGTTTGTAATGTATGGCTGTTCAGTGCTGATACAGATCTGCGAGTGCAATAGTCTCCAAGACTATTAAATACAGTCATAACATTATTGTAACAAGGTGTCCTAGTTATTTTCCTGACCTGATTTTCAAGATTGTATATAAATAAAGTCGCATGTGGAAAGGAAAAATTGTGATTAAAAAAATATCAATATACTGCGACGAAATCCGTTAAAATTGTTTCATTTCAATAACACTATAACAAATTATTTGATTACTGCATGTATGTTTTATTTCGATAACACTAAAATTGTTTTTTGTTTATTATGTAATTAATTTAAATGATCTCATACTCTGGAGGTTACCTACTTAACGTCATATATCCGACCTCAGTTACTTTCACTTTCAAGATTTATTAAACACATTCTTGATTATTATTAAAATTTATTTAAGGATTTTAGTTTGATTCGGATGGATTAAAACAATATCCAAATAACAGCGTGCAGTGTCGTCAGCAAAACATGTCACTAATAATTTTTATGGACCTCGCCTACATCTGCTACTAAACCGATCTCTGCTAAACTTGCGAGTTCAGCGAGTTTAGCAAAACATTGAACATGTTTGTTCGCTGACGCGCTAACTAGATAGCTTGTTTAACTGCATTGGCGCGGAGTTTCATTTGTTGGAGATAAATAAAATCAATTAGTGAGATTGAAAAAGGGTTTTCTATGTTTGACTGATCCTAATGTAGTTTTTTTTTATATATATAAACGTTCTTTTATTCACGGAGGTTTGGGCTTAAGGCCTGCCTGGTGGCATGTTACGTAGCCTGCGGACGTCTGAAACGCCAGAGGTGACGCTCGCACATCGTCGTCTCTGTAAAAACTTTTTTAAGAACCCCATGGAGTATTTACGGTATTATTACGGTACCGGCACCCCATTACGGTATTACAAATTTAAGTAATACGGCATATGTATGTATGTTTGTTAAAGACTATACTTATTGATCTAAGAATCAACATAAAATAACCTGTCAAAAAAGTCCAAGAAGATCCAGCAGCTGGTTTTTATTAAAGGTAGATTTCTATCTCTTCATTTTCCCCTTTTGTGCGTATACGATCAGTGTGCGCGGACCATTCAAGCGCTGCAAATACTAACGTCCCTTCCGCAACAAATAAGGCGATCTCAGTCGTCCTCGCATTGTTGCAGCGATGCAGCGCTGCGAAGTTATGATTAGTTGCCGTTCTCAAGGACTGTTTTGTCGCCTTTTAATTTATACCGCGTTGTTTACGTGGAACTTCCTATTGTTTGCAGTTTTAGCTGACTAGCTGGCTAACGGGTATAAAGGTGTCTTAACTTACTTTATTTATTGCTGCAGCGGGTAAGTGAATCGAAGACACAACAAACTGAAATATACACAAGAATATTATTGGTGTGAATTATTCTAACTTACGCCATTCTATCATTGAAAATCCTTGAATTGACGCACAGATAGTCAAAGTCAAATGTTCTATTTCAATTGGACTAATATTGCACGGTACCAAAGGTAGGTCTTATAGAGAAAACGCGGCCAGAAACTCCCGTCCCGTCCCGCACGAATTTCAGTTGATTTGTGGAGGTTTCCGTGTATAGTACACTTACCTACTAATCTATAAAAAAAGTTTGTATGTAATGTAAATGTATATTTAGTTTAATTGTCAGCCATCAAGTATCCGTAACAATAGCATCGTAATTTGGCTCAAAACTTGTTGGTGTCGTGTAATGTTAGTTAGTTAAGTAGGTAATGTTCAGATATATTTTGTTAAATAACTTATTAACGTAGGTACATGACTACAAGCATTTGCGAGCACATTTCCACTAACATTTGCTTACGCGATACAATCTCACTCATTGAAAACAAACAAGGCACATAACTGGGTACAGTCGCGCACACAAGTGACTCACGCACATCACACTTAATTAAAATCGCCGCGTTATCTGCGCAAAGTTTACGACACGCGACAGCTCGGGTGTCGGGATTACGAGAGGGAGTGCCGCCGAGCACTTTTGTTTATAATGTTACTTTGAAAGGTCGGAAATGTTCTTATCTGGTACAAACATTCCGCGCAGATCGTGACATATATAAACGTAGGTACGACGTGAGTTTTAAAATTATTCCACATAACGATATTTTTAATCTACTATACTAAATATAAGTATAGTCTGTATTTCTAGATCATTTGAAAAAAATACTTTTAAGCATCAAATAAAAAATATTGCACTATCGAGTTCCAATAAAGCCATAAACGGATTCAGTAAAATCCAATAACATGTTATGACCAACGCGAGCGAACAATGCGCAAAAAAACATAAAGACCATTTTACTGAACTGTTCGCTGACTTACGAGACAGCTGTTATGCACTCAAAGACGGCGCTCGCTATAAACGTCACTTGCAGAAGACTGCCATTGCTTTGCCTCGGCGTGTCGCGTGTGTCACGTGCGCCGCGTGCGTCACATGCACGGCGTGTGTCACCGACTGTACCACACGTCACACATTTATCGTTCCTAGTACAAGTTTTATGCGAGGCAGTATCTCAGTGTGTCGCAGAGGAAAGTTTTCAGGTTTCAAAGACTATTGTCTTAGTTTGTGCCACGAAATATGGAATATTGTACAGTTTAAAGTTCGTTTACTTTGTTGCCAATGTAAACGATACTTTTATTTTGTGTCTTTTGCTAACATGTAAAAAAGTTAGCTACGCCCTTATAAATTTACCGCAAGGTAATGCTAGTATTAATAAATTATGTAGTTTTTAGACTTATGTATATTAAAGTAAACAAAAGTAATTAACAAAATGTTCACGAGTACATTTTCAGCGACTGTTAGCTCATAATTAAAATAGTGACAAATATTGCGTGTAACTTTATTAATTATTTAATTATTGCGCCAAAATCGTTGCTACGTGCGGGTCGCGGCGATTGGGGAGAGTTTGACAGCTGAGTGAAGGCGGTCAGCGGCCGCCGACGATTGATTAAAATAATGTATCGCACACGTCACGTGACTGTGAGGCGGGAACTTCATTATCTGATCACATGTCGCATGTTACCGTGATTACATTACGAGGCGTGTGTCAAGGAAAATTAAATACTGAAACAGAATAATATTTTTAAAGGATTTTTTTGTCATACGAAATTATTATAATTTTGAAGAAAACTTATAGATTTCGCGATATATTCATCTCATTCCTATCGTTCTAGGTCCTTTACAGCAGTCATGGTCAAAGGTATAGTAGGAGAGCGGGTAAGAAGTAGTTTTATTTCAATGACGAATTAAACTGATCGAAAAAAGGCTGTTTGGAATGTTGCCTAAAATGATGTAAAAAACCTAAGAATTTGTAAAACCTACAAAACGCTTGGTGTCTTGCCAACACCGTGACTGCAGTATTTAGAGCAATCTATCCTAACTGAAACGTCCGTTCATTTCTGATATTTTAACAATTTATACACAAACGAACACTTGATCCCGAACTTGATTATTCAATTGTTTTAATTCGCGTGTGGCAACAGTCGCGCCCGAGCGCCGCACATTCCTATCTGATCACAATTTCCACGCGACAGTACTAATACAGCGACGAATCAACACTCGACGTCCATTACTCGTTAGCTTCACGTCATTAAACAAAACTGTTAACACGTAACGCATGGTATGCGCGCCAGCGATAAAATACGGTGACTAAAATATGCTTGTGTGGATGAGCACGTGGAATACGCGCGGCGCAGTGACAATTTGATTAGAGCGCTGCCGGGACTAGTCGCTGAGTGGTCCGCAATGGATACATGTTGAACACAATTTCACACAAAATTACGTACCTACGTATATACGTATATCTTGCGTGGAAATCCTGCTGGACTCAAACCACTGAACAAAAACTTGGGAACTTAGATTGAGAAATGTTAAGATCTGGATAAGTTTCATCAGCTATTTGCGAACTGTATCGCAACAGTCGGTTTGCTGCAGTTTTTTTTACAATGAGATAACAAGGTAACGTATTTCTGTGAACTTGTTGTGAAGTTAATTTGAACAATGTTTCCTCAGGGAACCAACCCTCCGTGTTGTTTAGTTTTATCTTTGTCTAGTTAGCAATTACTTGAAATTTCTTTTTACACTAGAAAAATACTGTATCGTATTGATCATTTCACAATCTTTCTCGTAAGTAGATTTCAATCAGCTTTTCCAAAGAAAAACGTCAGTTCGCTTCTCCTTTAGTTAGACACGACTTCTACACAATAAACTTGCAGATGAACATAATAACTTTAGTTTTATAAAACAATTTGAGAACAAGAACCAACATACGAACAGGATCAACTCGCAAGTAATGCATACTAACAAAAACCTTGCGACTTAAAGTTGCAGTCTCAAATTGAATTCCTTAGCGTCGCAAGAAGCGCGCGGGCGAAGTTGTTCCGTACAGAGCTGGCGAGGAGTAATGGCATTAGTTGACGCCGCCAGCAGTTGGCGCGGCGGCGGCAGCGGCGGCCGGGCGCACCGCCACTTAATAAGATGGACTGGCGATACCGGGCCACTCATCCACACAAAGGAGATCGAATTTTATGTGCACCCACTCTATGAAGTGGAAACGAATGAATTCTACAGTTATACACTGACGAATGTGGTTTTATTTGTAAATATTAGGTATACCCAGATTTATGGATTGTGTGGTTAGTAGTTATACCCATAGTCATAATGGATGGGCTGGCAAACGAAAGCTGCGACTTGAATTTGACTTGTATTATAAATACAGTTTTACTGCACATACTGTAAAAGTAAACAGTTACTAAGCTAGTAAGAAGGAAGAAAGTAAGATTATATTAATTAAAGTAAGAATATTTATTAACAATTAATGCTAAACTTAAATGATGTACTCAACGGTTTGTTTTCGGTGTCTTCATTTTAGTAACTTTTCATATATTTTTGAGTGAAGTTCTCAATCAAATGGAATGTAGGATGAGATATGTACGGCAATGTTCCGGCACTCGCCAACCATTCATATTGCACTGCCGAGAGCCGGTCGCCCGGACCTCTCCGCTATGCGGCCGGTGATCTAGCCGGACCGGCCGATTTGCCGGCCGAGCTGTCTATATTAAAGCAATTGAAGTCGTGGAGCACGCTATTGGTGGCCGGTATTGCGTGCGCCGCAATTTTGTTCTGCGTATGAAACATGATGATATTATACGGCCAATTTTTTTTTCGGATAGTATTAAAAATTTTAGAATTATATATATACCATCACGCCAGTTCCTCACGAGGGGTTAAATCAAATCAAATCAAATCATTTATTTAGCGAATATGGGTACATGAGTTGTTACATTCAATAAATTAAGTATTACATTCAATAAATTCAGTATTAAGCAGATGTGTACTAATGTACACCAGTATATTTCAGGTCCCTTGTAATAGGGGATGAGCCTATTACCATCAACGGGGCACGAATCCAAACTGTGATACTGAAGATTTCATCAAAACCCCAATAACAGTTTCTCATCCTGGGAATCAAATGCAAGATCTTGACCTTACCCAGCAGATATTGCACGGCGACAAACATATCTTATATACAGGGTGACTTTGAAAGAATGCGACAAATATAAATGGGAGGTTCAGGAACGATTACCCATTCATTATAAAATGTAATTTTACTAATCTAAATTGTCAAGGACGTAAATTTGGTTTTGGTTTTAAATAGTGTAGACTAAGTTACATGGTAAATGTTAATGACAAATGGTAAATGTTTTGTATAAAATATAATATTTAGCTAATCTTATTGTAAAAAAAAACTGTATAGTTTTTTATAAGAAATAAAGTCTCTTTAAACCGAAGTTATCTTATAAGAAAAACATGATTTATCAGCTTTTAAAAATTAAATAAAAGTAATTATAAACTTTAATAAAATAATTATAAATTTCAAGTATCAATTCAACCGCGCCGAGTAGACTATTATTTACCCATTCCACAGGAACATACTACGTGAAGTATGGCAACGCATTGTATTTAATATTTTTAACTATTTCATTGAGAAAATAGGTAATGACGCGCGATGTTGCCAAACCGTTCGGCTCATCTTACGCATCGCTTTGTCCTTGCCGGCTTGTCCGCGCATAATGTAAACAAATGAAATTTGATTTGTTATGATTTGACAGTCGCTCGGCCACTTCCTGAAGAGATCACGATTCATTCATAGGTTCATCGCACACGCATTAAAAATAAAGGCTATACGCGGAATTATAATCTTGATACTTTCGCCACTTTTACGTTTTTTTGCAGGGTCAAAAAGTACATATTCATTTCTCATATTATCACGCTCTAAATTTTCTTGGTTCCACGTAGAATTATATATTTAATTTTGTCGCAAGTTTTCAAAGTCACCCTGTATATAAAAATCTCGTGTTACGGTGTTTGTAGGTTGAGGTAGGTCTGAGAATCGGTCGTAGGCTATTTTTCACACCCCTAGGTGATAAGGATGTCCCTCACCAGACATTATTTTCTTTTATTTTGCCAAAATACTTATAACCCTAAATTTTCACTCTTACCACCAACTCCTAAAATGTGGCAATACAACGTTTGCTAGGTCAACTAGTTTTTATATAACCACTTGTACCAGAAATTATAAATCATCCAAAGAAAGGCTTTATTTGTAGTGATGTAACATCCCCTAAATATAAACAGCTGCTAGTAGTGTGCGTCGTGTTCTCTCGGCGAGAACGAGCTCCTTGTCGCCAAACTTTGTGATAGAAGCGTGTTTACTTGTACTGAACTGCGGGATCACCCGGCGCCGCCCGGCACAGATAGATGTCCCAAAACTTTATTTAACTGATGTCGAACATTAAAATAACCTTTTCGGAACAACACATTCATGAAGTACTTTAAAAACCGCGTGCAAAATACGAGACCGTCTCCTACGAGTACATTTATACATTTTACGCATTTTATCGCAGTAGATATATTAGAATCCTTTACAGTATCTATGGTCACATTATAATTAGGCAAAGGATGGCAATATGATATTACAAAATTAATTACAGTGTGAATACGAATCCCTATCATACAAATTAACACGGTACATGAAGGACAAAAACAGTCCCCAATATCACTGAAAAAGCAGACTTGCTGAAATTTGTAAAACAAAATCATGTTGCAAAACTTTTCTTTTATCCTGTAATCTCAGAAATGTTCATAGGAAAAATATCTGAGTTACTCAATCATCCAGACCGCGGGAATAACGAAGAAGTTTCTCCTTACGTCGAGAAAGGTAAACAGTAAAAATGAAAAAAATATATGTATCGGCAAGATAAGACAAATTTACAGGAGCAGCGCGCCAAGCGGTCCCGGGGGAAATAGCGCGGTCCGGACAGACAATACGTCAACACCAAGCGTACTGTGACGAACTGTTCCGGGAACACATACATATGTATCGACGAATTTGTATTGGAGTTAGAGAATGCTATATGAACGTGGCCTCATCACCGGTACTGGAAACAATGCATAACACAGGAATAGGTGACAAAAGTTATTACCGATTTGTTTGATTGGTTGGATGACATACTGAATTAAAATGTCGAAAAATATACATTTATACTACAATTTCCGCTCATTACGTTTTCCGCTTCAAAACAGTCCTGGCAAGTATCATTAGTATATGCGGACGCCGCGTTACCATTCCTCTATGATCTGCGAAGATTTTTATCGCAGTTTTGTCACCGTGTTATAAAATGTATGCAATCGTGTAAATGTAACAACGCGGGACTCGGCACTGCGGACAATGATTTATGCATCTTGATACTGTATTGCTTCAGTACTTTGCTCGCCTCCAGAGAAATACGACATTCGAGTGTGCCCACATGAACTATCACATCAATTCAAGAACATCGCTTTGCCTCAAAACATCGCTTTGCCTCGCAGTGCGCGGAGGTACCACTCAATAATTCCCGACGTGCTTCCGGCAGACTTGTAGCGGCTGATATGCAATCGAATAATCCCGAACAATGCCGAACTTAGCCGAGGCCATTATATGCACCGATTGGTACAAGTTCTGCCGATAAGATGAGTTAGAACGCTTTGCCGATAACCGATGTACCGGTGTTGCGCAGAACTCAACCAACTAAACCGAGACTGGAGTTAAGGTATTCCTAAATTTGTAATGAACTTTGATGCACAATATCAAATGGAAGAAATAATTTACATTTGAGTACCCACCCATTAGTTGCTCTTTCTTACATCTTATTTTACTCTAATAAAATAACCTGATGAGATGATCTGTAGTGTTTTTGAAGTAATTTACCAGGAGTGCAGAAGTTCGAAGAACTAATGTTACACTCAGTCGTATCTATCTCGTCTCAGTCGGCGATGAGCGAGTTCGATATCGATGTGTTTTGGCAGTAAGGTACCAGGAGCGCACAAGTTTTATGGAGTTGTTTTATCTGCAGGTGCGATCTGTTCCCGGTGCTACCGCCAACTTAGGTTAGTTAGATAACACTCCCAAGCTTCTGACTAGCATCAAATTTTCTTTTTAGAAACACCCAAGTTTAGTGAAGTTTTATAAATTTTCGCAATTTCGTTTATAAAGTGAAACCATTATTAAAATAAATTTCATCTCGAGTTTCTAAATTAATAAAATATTAAATTACTAAAACATAACGTATTGTTTTGTCCAACAAACTTATAATTTGCAATTAAATATTCAGCGCAAAGTTTTGATTACGAAAACTAAGAGTTAATATTGAAGAATGTTAATTAAATATTGGACTAAAATAAGTTGTTAGAACTTTGTTTGTCTGTTGAGGCTTTCTTTGTTAGTTTGGCTCACACACGCTCGTGTTTACTTGTGGCCCGGTTGCGAGGACCACGCAGTATGAACAGGACTGCACGCGGCAAGTTCAACTTGAAGAATCCTTACAAAGGTACTTCTACGGTGATAATTATTATTATTTTGATATCATCCCGCCTGTGTTACCTAGGTTTAGTAGAGATGTGTGTGATGTTGTATGGGTTGGTTGCTTTAAATCGAAGAATTCTTGTAATAAAACCACAAGAACTTTCCTTAAGTGAAGCTGTTAACATACCTTAAACCAGTATTCTTATAAGTAGGAAAGATTCCATAGTATAGGTTTTCTACTTGTTCTCACTTCTGAGAATCATAATACAGCAAGCAAATATAATTTTTAAACCAGTCAGTGTTATTTTTAATTCGCGGTTGCATAACAGCAAGCCGACAATGATGAGATATACTACTGATGATTATATCTTTTACAGTATTTGTCATGATAACTGTTTTGTTTTTTTCTCGTTGAACTGTTGTTAATCTTTATACCTACTTGTTAATTAAAATATACGTTAATTAAATACAATACGGAGCTGTTAACACGAAACATTATGTAGTACATCATGTTTCTCGGTATTGTGTCGGTGAGTCGGCACAAAGGGGATCAAATTAAATATAACCGCGTTAACAAATACTTGTTGTTATTGTTTGACCGACAAGTTACCGCAGCGGCGGCGCCAATGAAAACATCAGCCATTCAACTTAATTACATTATTATTATCATCATCATGTTTCTACGTACTATCTCTGATAGGTTTGGCAATAACCACACCATAATTAATACAACCATTATCTTTTATAAATTGGTAATTATTTAATATTTAATGAAAATATCAAGTTTCAAAAATGGCTTTATGCAGTAAGCTAACTGAAATTACGTACGATGAACGCAGTGGTTGAGCGATCGGCTTGTGCGTCAGGGGTTGCCGGTCGGCCAGTATAGGTAGTCGTTTCGTGTTGGACGTGTGAGTGCCAATTCTAGCGTGCACTCACGACTCATGAGAAAATCCTAGAGAATTTAAAATAACTACAATGTTACTTCAAGTTGTCACCAATATTAGCTGTCTGCGTTTATACATAGTTATCATACGATGAGAAGAAATGGGCATAATTATATCATGAATACTCAGAGCAAACCAATTGGTGAAATAAAATTACCTGTCATGATAGCGTGACAGCACACGCGTATCTTAATAAGAGGGCAGACAATCGCATGACGTCACGAAATCTCGTGAAAACCGCAATGATATCGTATGAGCCGCGTAACGCAATCTACCGGCTAACATAATTAATTCCCGCGGCCCCGCCCGCCGCTGCTCTTGTTTTCACATTATATTTAATTCGGAGCTCAACGAGACCGCTTCCCTCATTATTTTATAAATTATTTGTAATTACGGAATCTTTTACCTCATTTATTCGTCAGGAATAACTTAATAATAATTAATTTTTGTTCCGTCATTTGTTTTCACAGAAGAGTACCTACGAAATAATGAACAGCTATTACTAACAGACAATATTTGCTACAATAGTTTGGCTAGCTAAGTACACACGCCATTAAGAGATGTTCTGTCTACGAAGTAGTTTGAGGGGAAAAAATATTGTGGACAGCTTAATTGGTACGTACGTAATGATGAACAAACAAATATTATACCTTCAATAATTGTCAGTGTGCTGACAATTCCTGAGCAACACTGCTCTAGCAAAAGAACGCACGTTCGGTTTGTAATTGATGCTACCCTCTTCTGTCGAGGGATTATGCATGAGGAGGGTACACTGTCACACAGATTGAAGCTCATAATGTTTCCAAAACGTTATAATAAAATATAATAATAATACAGCAACTCTCCACAACCCCCCTCTCCCAGCGTTTGTGCTATTATTTATTTATTTGGCAAGTCAAGTCACCGTTTGAAGAATTTTTCAGGTTGGTGGACCGACGCCGTTTTCTGTTAAATGAAGTTCCCAATCCATCAAATCCCATACCATATCTAGTTTGCTAGTATGCGCTGGACGTTTGTCTTTGGCTAACCTTCCAAAGAGCTAGAAGTCTTTTTCACGGGAAAACATGCCAAAAAGAGATAGGTACCAATGATAATTATTGGGACGTAAACAGTGAGTCAACCAATTTCACAAAACAAAAGCGCGAATCACCGATCATGGGTTGAACCGAACCTTTTCTGTTCACTTCCAGCACCCTATAACTTAAAATCTATTTGATCCATACATTTACATTTAGAAATATTTTGGAATAGAGTAGTGCTTATCTCTCATTGTTATTGAACTTGATGTTTAACACAACAACTCTTGTCATTTGAAAATCATCAACGACTGGCTGACCGATTCATCGAAATCTGAAACCACTTTTAGAACGCTTAGTATGTAGGTACTCTAGAATATTTTGAATGGAACTCGTGAATGAGAAAACTTTTATTGTTGTTATGAACGACTTTCATCGAAAATGGGTTTGTGAGTTATATGAGTATTGAGTGGACTCGGATTTAGATTTGGACCTTCTTTGGAGCCGGATCGGAATTCGGATTATACATTGAAATAGATCCATGATTTCAGTTAAAATGTTCGTATTCATCACACAAACATTTTTAAATAGCAGAATTTAGAATTTTGGCCGCACGACACCCTAACAAACGTGTCGGATTGGAGACAAAGGTTTTTCATAAATATTTAAAAATATCGACTCGATCTACTTCATAGAGTTTACCTACCTACGAATTCTGATAATGTATTTACATAATATTATTAACAATACACTAAAAATAACAATAAAAAAGGGATTGCTTGAATAAGAGGGAGAGGTATACTAACCAGAAAATAAAAATATTCTTTTAAATTAAATCAACACCATTATGAATGACATAGGAGATATGATTTAAGACCTTCGAAAGTACTTAGTATGCAGTTAAATCTCACTTCTTTGGCTAGCGAAGCTATTATACAAGTACTTATTTTTACTAGACTTTTCCTTAAAACTTGGCTGTCTTCCACATTTGTGTTATAGGTAGAATTTATAGTATTTTTTTAAATGGGAAAGGGTCATTTCCAATATACAGGAGGAAGAATAAATAATCGTTTTCGTACCATCCTATCTACATGCTTCTCTCTTTGAAAAATCTCATGTACAAGTAATAGAAAACGACGACAGAAAAGAGGTGAAATACCTAAATATGTGTGCATGCTCTATCCTTCAACAAACAACAGGTAAATAAACGATAAGCTAGCTAGATCGTATTTGATATTTGTTCGGCAATACCGAAATTAAAATCCAACCTAGATAAGCTACGCAGCGAAGTAGCCCCCACACTCGGCACTCACAGCCTCCGAGCCGACCTGCTTGTTTTACAAATTACATTTAATTACTCGTCCAGCGAGACTGCTCGCTCTCATTACTCTCCGTATATTTATAATTGCCGAATCTTTTCCGCGACCAGTCCGCCGGGACGCCGTGATGAGTGCCCCCGCGGGAGAGCCTAGCATTGCTTCATAAAGATTGTTTAAACAATTAACATTGGCTGCGGCTTCCCTCTGCTCTGGAGATACAACGATGTTTATTGCTCTCTCTTTCTTTGAAAATTCTCCCCTGTATACTGACTAAACATGAGTAGTTATAATAGAATATATTTATAAAATCCCTTATAATAATGCTACCTTGTTGAAATACGCGCCATTTAAGCTATAAAATAATTCATATTTATACTTTGTATTTTTTAAGTAAAGAAGCTTTTAATTTAAAGCTTTTTTATTGGATGTTTTAGTCAAACTATTGAACCGTGTAACCAGGTTGCAGACTATCAGATTACGGGTACCTACGCTGATTGTGACAAATGTTCCAAAATCAGATCACACTTGCAAATCGTCATCGGGAGTGTTAACACCCAAACCAATTGAAATTGCTTATAAAAAATCGATTACAAGCAATGAGATGGTGACCGTTTTTATTTTTGTTTCATACTTCATTTTTTTTTTATCTCAATATTTATTTTGGTACTCAAATGGTACGGTGTATTTAAACAATGCTACCTACATTGAAATAAAATTACTTTTTACGAATTTTATTGCAATATCATTATGGATATTATTTTAGATCGTCACTGGCGTAATATCAATATACGACGATGAAATCCGAGTATAGTTTCTTTTAAAGTACCAAATTCCGATTGAAATATATAAAACTAATTTCAAGAGAACAAAAATGATGCCTCAACAAACTATATCAAATAGCCAAACTTTTCCTTATAAGAGTTAAGTGATTTGTGAATGGAGTCAATATTTACAAGAGAGCTTTCTTTGTAAATATTCGCTCTATTTTATAACTGCTCTGTGGTATTCGCGACACTCGCTCGGCAGGGTTGTCAAAGTAAAAGTGATATCATAAAAATATCGTGCAGCGTTTTGAGCGATGGGGAAAGTAACGATTGTTGTTCTGCATTCTACCCGCCCCTAATGGTGACGTGAATGGGGGCGAATATTGAATGTATTTTTATTGGTTATTGTAGTGGAGTATGTACTTTACAACTTGATCGAGTTGTTTGAAAAAGGTCCTTGTGTTGTTTAGTTTATACGGTTTTGTATTGATACGTGTTTTGGAAACGCCGGGAGGCCCTAGAAGGACCTAATTGGCTAACCATACACCGACCTAATTGGTGAACTTCTTCAAAAAGGTCAGGTGTGCTGTACTTGTAACCGGCGCGCGTGCATGACGAGATGTATGAACATGGACGAGGCAAAAGTGATATGCAGGGACCGTAGCGCGTGGCATTCTGTAGTTTCTGCCTACGCCCACGGGGAAAAAGCGTGAGTGTATGTATGTATGTGGTTTTTCCATCAATGTATTTTGGTCTTCTTTTTTTCTCAAACTGAATAAATGAGGTAATATTAATTTTAAGAGAAAAGACTATTATCTCAACTGGCTTCTCTGTATAAATATTTTAACCTTATATTAGTGCAGTGAATATTTTTATTGTTCATATCACTTGGACCAAATTCTTGTCTTAGCTTTAACTTACGCAGCTAAGACTAGAATTTTGTCCAATAAAATAATATTTTCTTTGGAGTCTTCAATTACACGTTGTAGTCTTCAATTCTCTATTCAAATAAATTGGAATATTGAAAACATAAAATAAATGCTCTCCATGCTGAGAATTTATATTTCTATTAAAAAAACACATTCCACAGAAATATATTCATGTCACTCCTTTTTAGTTACACATGTATGTTTGTTTGAGCCCCGCTCCGCTCGCTCCGCTCACATAAATCAAGCGAAGCTGTAAATATAAAATATTTTGATCAGATTGGTTCCCGCGGAAAAAGTTTCGTTCGTATATCATTACGTAGGTATTGGGTTTGTTCGTTTGTTTTGTCATCACTCAGTGTATCTATGAGTGACATAAAAATAAATAGATATGTTTGGAACGTGCGACTATCAATATTCAAGCCTGACGTTTTTTGCTTTGTTTTATTATACGAGAGAGGCTCATAACTATATTGCCGAATCTGGTGTGGTTAATCTGCTCCCACCAAGACCAGGCTATGGTTTGGTTAATTTTATAAATACATACATTCTTCCTGGCAGGCTACGTCTACGTAGCCTACGTAGACTAGTAGTACTTGTGCAACTCTCTGATGGCAGTCGTTTCGAAATTAAATACTGATTTTCAGCTATATCTACGTACACGGAAATCCGTTTTTATTTTCCGCGAAACTATTAGTAGCATTTTGTTTGTGATCCGGGTTTAAATTTAAAGTCGACAAAACTGATTCCTTTTTCAAAAATAGTTGGATCCGCGTAGTATTGGAACTGTGCCCAGTAGTGAAAAGTGGGAGCTAATTCCGACATTGGCAGACTGTGAATAAATTTTATTCGCGTAAGTGTAGGAGATCAGTATAACAGAAAATTTTACTGTATTTTTTTTTATTATATTTGGTAATTTTTTGAGTACGAATGACGCAGTAACTGGGTGATGGCTTCCCGTATACTAGGAATATGCATATATTGAGGTCTGAGTGGTTTATAGTAGTGTGGGACGAAAGTAAATCTTTCTGGTATTAATTTATCATAATTTTCCAATTTAACAAAATATAATGAAAATGCATTTTAATGTTATGAGTCATGTCATTGAGGATTCCAAGTCAGGTTTACTTTCAATTTATTCAATGTGCTATTGTTGATTTTGTGTTATAAGAATTTCAGTCAATTTAGCGTGGTGGACTTGTCCCAAAAATAAAAAATACCTAACATATACCGCAATAAAAAACCTCTCAGCCTAGCTTTTTATTTAAGAACCCAGTTTAAAATTGGAAAACTCCTTACGCAATGTCTGTGTCTGGGGTGTCGCTTGTTATTCGCGGCGACAGCAATGTGTACCGCGACACGGGACGGGCGGGCCCTGGGGCCCTGGACCCTACTGATATCCGCCCCCCGCGCAATATAAATACTGGTTTTACTACAATTTCACGGGTACAATGGGAAGGGGAAAGATATAATTTTTTAGCCTAACTACCAAGCAAACATGACGACACAAGAGAAAATACTAGTGTGGGGCAACGTTAAACAATCTAAAAAAATATCAATTATTATTTCAATACTATTAATGACATAAAACAATAATTAAACGAATGCTATGGTGTTACAGTCTCTAAGAGCAAAATATATTCTGCATTTAGTTTAAAGTATTTATGGCTTATTTGTCGAGATTTGGGAGACGGCCCCGCTCGCTGTAGATCTTGACCCAGTTGGGGCGCGGAGACTGCGGCGCGCCCGCCGAGACTACTTCACGGAGATGTCGTATTGGTGATGCGGCTTTTCATCACACTAGAAATACGTACTCTCTGTAGGTTTAAATTGTTGGAAATGTTTTATAGCAAATAAGTTATAATGTAACTTAACTTAAATATTTATGTTGTGTGTTGATTTATTTTATTCATACTCACAAGACATTATAGCTGAAAGGTGTTTGTTAATCACAATTTGGACTTAGCAGTTCTGTGTAAGCATTTTAAGGGACTGTAAAAAATTATAGCAATAGTCTCATTAGTACGTCTCTGCCAAAGTCTTCGAGGACTACAGGCGTGATGATAATTATATATGTATTATAAAAAATGAGCAAAACTTTACTTACTTTATGTAGTAAAAAATATTTTACTAACTTAAAATAAGCTTTTATACGCACAATAAATGTCACTTTAAATGTACACTAGCACCGTGTATCACTGACTATGAATACCCTAGCATCTTCGTAGCAGTTACGTAGCAACGTAGCGTGGCTACGACGTACTACGCGCTTGGGACGTTACAAGACATTTTATGTGTAAGAATGTTTAACTATACAACATAAATGTCGCAGTCATTTAAAATAAATTATGTTCTACGTAAAAACTTAGTTTATATTCGTGTATGGGGAGTAATATACTACTTTTTAATGGGTTATATCGCAGTACATGATCATTATACCCACATAAAGAGTGTATATTATATCATTAAAATAATCTTACTGCTGGGGACGGGGCTACTCTCATTTGAAAAATTAAGCTATAGTTTACCATCCTACCCTAGTATGGGTTGGCAGACTTCACATGGCATCGAAAGAATCTTTCACGCGTTTGAGCATGTGATAAATACGTACGTATCAGTCTTGGGATCAAAATGAAGACTCGTGACTTCTCAGTCCACTAGCCACACCATTATTACAACTCCATTTAAAATATTACATTACATTAAATATTCCACTACTTAGTTTTATTTTTAAGGTAATATAAAAAAAGTGTTTATTAATATTGAAAGAAAGTATCGTTTAGAACTAAAACCGGACTTTCAACTGAAATAATGCAAAAACCTAAATGCCTGCCGCGTTCAAATATAAACGTTGGCATATTTGCGCCGACGTTGCCGAGAATGCCTGGCATTTAGAGCCACTGAATAGAATTTATTTTCTTTGAATACTCTATATTTTTTCTTTATTTTCTACTCATAAAAATTCTCGTACGTGATTTTTCGTTGAACATTTTTTGTCAACGTTAACAGTTTATTAGTAAGTTCAGTATCTTCTTTACATATAAACCATTCCAGTGACTAAGATAAATATCTGCTGTATATAGAAAGAATAATCATAATTTCAACGCAAAAAAAAAATGTTTTATTGTTGAGTGAAATTTTAAGTTATATAAACTAAAAACTTATTAGTTGGTAGTCTAGAAGTGTTTAGATTTTTCGAAACACGTGATACATGCTTTACTCATAGTTACCATCTGCATCATACAACGTTTCAAAAGTGCTCGAAAAGTTTATTTCAAATAAAACCTTACGAATTTGATTTTAAATAACGGATCATCTATAAGCCCACCAATGGCCACCGAATTGTCAACCGAGATTGAAATATAATAGGCTGTATCTACAAATATTGGTTTTGTGCGTGTTTCTTCAGCTACTGCGTCAACCAAACACTTAACAGCTGTACGGGGACTACTAGGACTGCACTAATATTGAGATTCATTATTTCCTATTGACAAGTTCAAACAGTATGATGTATGTTTGTTTATTACCAGGTGGATTATTCAAATCTAAATTCTAAAGTTCACATTCTTTGTATATGATACGTGTGTTTGAATGTAATATATATAGGTAGTTTAAAAGCTGTAAAAGAATAAGCTATGCATACAGAGATAGATAAAATCCTAACTTCATGGCGTATTCGGGTACAAAAAATAAAAGAATATAGGTTGTAAATGTTTCATACACATTTCTAATTTATTTAATGATTGCGCACGTTTCGTGTGTTTTGCTAATGTAGCCGAGATGAAAGTTAATTTCCAACAAAGGCTCCAGTAAGCGCAAACATCAACAGGCATTAACTGCGCGATATTTACGTCTTTCATCTTTCATTACAAAAGGAAAGCTCCCGAACACATTTTTTACAAGACATGCGAGTACACACACACTTCCATTCGTACAAATAAAACAAACAAATTTGTAGAAACAATATATGAAACATTATACATGTACGAACCACCAGCCTTTTGTGAGAAACCTTATAATATTTTAAAGCTATATATTTTATTCTTACACATTAGGACTTTTGAATTGAGTTCAATTAATTAAACAGTTAAAAAAACAGACTACTTACGGATATAGAATACGTCAGACTAGTTGACATTAGTTACTTTCAAAGTTGCGTCTTATGGAATATTATTATGGGCCGCGTTTCATAAATAGAATCAGTCAGCATGGGCCATCGAATCAGATCAATATAGATTTTATTTTATTTGAATTCCGAAGATTTGGATTCTTTACAGCATCCATAGTTGTCCGTTACCATAGAATGCACTAATATGCATGTTTAACTATCATGAAAATCATTATTAATTAATTCAATTTAAAAAAATCTAGAAATATGTTGTGGTAGTGACACTAAATTGATGTAATAATCATAGTAATATTCTCCAATAAGACAATAGTTATTATTTAACACAGCTAAATATCATGAATCATTTCCTTGAAACAAAGATTATTGAAATTTTTTCATATAAATTATATCTGAACGTCTATCATAATTATCATTTTCTCAACTCGGGGCTCGCGCGAGCGTTCGCGCATGAATTGATTGAAACAAATTCCCTGTTCCCCTCCGTAACAAACGCTTTGTATCCGCGTGATAATGATGTCTGGCTGTCAGTCGCCGCACGCGCTAATGGAATATCAATGCTGCGACCTTGATTTGTTGTCACCGGCGACAGCCGAGCCGGAACAGCCCGAGACGGGGAAATGGTACGCCTCAAATTATAAAATAATTTTATATTTTATATGTATAAATACATAATATGTGTCAATTTTGACTTCATTTAATTACTGAAGTAATCCTTACTTCCTTATTTAATATATAATTTTACAATATATAATATAGTCTGTCTGTTGGCTCTTCACGCTATACCCGCGGTACCGATATAGATGAAGTTTGGTAGAGAGATAGTTTGAGCCCAGGGGAAGGACATAGGATAGTTTTCATCACTAGATGAAATACTAATTTTACGCAGATGAAGTCGCGGGCAAAAGCTAGTGTATAAATATTTTCTGTCTGCCTACCTTGGTTATTGTGCTTGTAAGTATACTTTTTGATTTCCAGACTAAGCAAAGTCTGCCGGTGACCTTGTATGCTGTAAAAGATTCGAAGCGTGCGGGTAAATAATATCAATAATTATATTGCGATACAATCTGTGACAAGCATTTTTATTTCAGTGCTATTGAGTTTTTATATCCAAGTCAAGGTGTTCGTATCTGAGTGAAAATAATTCTTTAATTATAACAACCAGTAATAAAATATACAATTACTTCATGAAATGTTCAATAGAAGCTGGGAGGCTTTATTTATTTGCAGTTATTACCAATATCCAATATCTATGAGCGCACCAACAGTTAAATCAATAATAATTTATAATCTTTCGAGGATGTTGGGTTATAACCGCGGCCTGGAGGTTTGATTGATAGAAATAGGCAATTATATTTAACGAATGAATTAATAACTATTATAGTTATATTCGGCGGCGCATGACCGGTCGTCATGGCGATCTTTGGGTCGACGTCTAACAGTGGATGAGATGATGATGATGATAAAAGTTAATATTCTACTTAAAAGTCTGCGTTTGCCTGTAACCTGTCACCTCGAATGTGTCCTACATGTCATTGCATTCCGCCTATTACCCAGAGACAAAGTTAAAAAGTCGTCGTGATATAAAGTTAAATGGAATTCAATCGTATTTTTTAAACGCGTCATTTATCGTATAAGTCTGAAATAAGAAAAGCTTGTCGATTCAAAAGTGATTGATTTATATATCGCATATCGTTTTGTAAACAAATTGAATACAAAGTGAAACAGATAAGTTCGCTCGCGTCGCCAAACTTGTTGTCAAACAAGTCGATACGTTTGTCGAAAGTTTTATTGAATTCGTGATTCAATGATGTTCGGTTATCAATAGATAATGATACTGTCAAACTAAACTCTTTGGAGACAATTGGTAACTAATTACCTTACGTATTGTGACGTAAATGTGATGTTTACGTTTATTTAAAGTTAATCTTCCATTTACGATAAAATGTATGCGGGCTAGCAACACCTGTATTTTTGACGACCCAATTAGTCCAGCGGTAGTTAACACTGCCTTCTGTGCTATGGGTGACGGGTTCGAATCCCGGTAGGGACAAATGTTTGTGTGATAAGCATTAACAGTTGGATCCGAGTCATGGATGTATCTATGTATAATATGTATGTTTTTACAAAAAAAAGTATATAAATGTAGTATATCAACCAACTAGTATCCATAACACAAGCCTCGTTACTTAGCTCGGAACTAGGTGGCACTGTGTGTCATAATACCCAGGAATATTTATTTATTTTTATCTAACCAGAATCTACTTTATGCCTAGTGAGATTTTTCACTTTAAAAAAGAAGGAGGACATCAATTCAACTGTATTTTTTTAATATTTGTTGCCTCATAACTTTCGACTGTGTGAACAAATTTTGATAATTCTTTTTTTATTTGAAAGCTGGTGCTTCCCGTGCGGATCTATTTCGTCGTCTAGTTCAGAGACAATTATTTCAGTTACAGTCCATGTCTAAATACTAGGGTATAGAGTATAATATAATATAGTAGGCCGAGACTTCAAAGGTTCAAAGATTTAATGAAATCTTCGGTATTTGTGTGTGTGATTATGGACATGCATGGACATCGTAATAATATACATGCCATCAAAAACATAATTGTAAAAAACCCAAGTCGCGCAACTCAGTTCTCCTATCGTAAAAAGTTGTGAGATCCATTATACTTTTCTCGAACCAATTCAGGCCATTTTCGACCCCCTATAACTTCGTTGTGGATTAAAATAGAAGCTTGAATTTTCATGACTCAAGCACGCAGTATGTAAACATGATATATTTTAAATTTCATTTAATTTGAACCAGGAGTTTAAGAATTATAACTAGTCAAAGTTTCTTAATATATTTATTTATATCAGAATACATTTATATTTTCTTAGTATCTGTAAGCGCCACCATTGAATACGTTAGGAGTTGAGTATCGCGTATTATACGGCCGGACCCTTTCATTGTTTCATCGTCATCTATTTGAATAGGACCTCCATAATGCATTGAGCTGCCAAAGTATCTACTAAACAGTAACACAACGCAAACGTATTAACAAAAAACCATGATTTCTGAGTTCTATCCTAGAGTTGTTAACAGGATTTTATTATTAAGATAGTCAATATTACATATGTACATTGCATTTGAAGTGGATAAATAGAAGTGTTGAGCAATGTTTTCAATTGCTTATAATCATTACAGTAAAGTGTGAGAGGATGCTAGACAGACCTATAAAAAGATAACCTGGCTGAATATCAAGGCCAAAGATATAATCAAAGGCCGTCAAATTATAATCCCTGTTATGTATGTTCTTCAATTGCAGTCCATTATGTTATATGTATAGCCATTTTGCTTTACGAACTTGGCTGGAGCACTATAGTGCATCGAGATTGTGATAATAGAACTACCTTGAGCTAGTACGTTTAAAGCGCTTTGTGATAGAGTTGTGAAAAACGACCCGCTGTGTCAATACATTGAATTCAAGGTTTTCTTACCGTCTATAAATTTACTGTGACATTACCTTGAAATTGGAATAAAACATTTTATCGGCAACGCCTCACCCTTTAGGAGAGCGATACCGGAGTCCGCTCGAGACAGCTCGACGTGTTTTTCTATGAAATATGTATACACATGATACGGGCAATATGTGCCAACAGCCGGGACAGCGATGTTTGATGTCTGCTGTGTAAACACTGGACATTCGAGCGAAGTGTTTTCTTAGTACTTACGTCGCGTCGATAGTTCTTTAGATAGAAAAATAATAATCAATGATCAAGTTACAAACTCGCTTTATTATTTTTAAAGATTATCAAATACATTTACATGTGATTTTTGCTTATTTGTGGTAAATAAAGTGTGTCGCGTTTAAAATCTTATAAAACGTGCAGAGTTTTATAAGATTTTAAACGCGACAAACACTAACGTGCCACTTTAAATCTGTGCCTTGAAATTCTGACCTTTAAGGAGATTAAACTTTAAGAAGATGAATACTTCACAATTTTTATTACAGCTAAAACTAACCAATTTTGTAAATGGGTACTTGTTTGTGATGACATAAATATTGCACAAGTATCGTACTTATTTACAGTTTTTAAATAATAACTAGTATTATTTAAAAACTGTAAATATTATATTCAATGAGAACAAAACTCGTAATAAAAAAACAATCACATAAACATTATTAGGTAACAATACACCATAAAAAATAAGTTTTCAGTTAGTGCGGCGCGGGCGGGCGGCGGCCACGTACTCTTGTTACAAACGAGTCGTTTACTTTTATGAAAAAACAAAAGCGAGAATAAACATTGTTACGATACATTTGTATTTACATATAAAGTATGTTTAAAACGTGCCCGTTTAGTACAAGTAGGTAGTTAGTACAATTTATATACCATTTAATGCCTCTCTCACCAACGTTCTCTTACTGTACTGGCTCGAGGCTCCTTTTATTTAAGAAGAATCAGGCTATAGTCTACTACTAAAGTCGTACGGCTCGTCTGTATATGGTTGGCCGCAACCGTATTATACTGGATATAAGCGCGATAATTCACGCCTTTCCACATTGTGATGTCACTTGTCAAGCCTTATTAATTGTCCCAATCATTTTGCGCGAACAAATATTCTGCCATCAAGCTGGTAGTGCGCTTGTTAGCTGTGTGTCAGTTTAAATGGTAATGAGTGAATAATATTTCTGTGCAAAACAGAGTTCGCAACAGCTGACGTATCACAATGGCGCTAGTCATATTATTGGACCTTTTGCTTGCTCGCCATCTAATTGATTTCAAAGTGAGAGATTAGTTCCACGGTTGACCTACGTTGTAGGTTCTATCGCGCTCTTTCCATTATAGAATAGCTTTCATTCAGAGTTGATGATAGAGCTAATCTACATTATTTCACAAACTATTAATAACTTATTATATCTAGCAACCAGTGGAACATGGGGACCGCTAAAGAAAAAGCATACACACACTTAAAAGGTCGGCAACGCATTGGTGACAGCTAAGATGTCGCTGATGTCCATGGGCGGCGGTGCCCGCATGATGGTTTTCCCCGCCCTCGATTATATAAAAAAACTATGATACTAAGTAGTAGTCTTAGTTCTCACAGACTTTTCTGAAATATACTCGTATTATTTCTAAAGCACGTATCAGTTTTTTTATGTTCATATATTTTTCTTTATTTTTTGCTTCAATTCTCTAAAAGGTTTCTTTGTTTGAAATGTAATGCTGCCTTTTAGTATATATTTCAAATAAATGAGAGTTCTATTTTATTTTAATTGAAATAAAGTTTCGATAGTGAGAAACATGATCAAATTCAAATTCAAATTCAAAACATTTATTTCAAGTAGACCAGTATAACAGGTGCTTTTGAATTGTCAAACTAGTTGCACGGTTCCAAAAGGTAGGTCTATGGAGAAGAACCGGCAACTAACTCCATAGATCGTGGGAGAACATTACTATGTATTCTCGGATCATTGTTACCTACAGATGTATTAATAAATATATACAGTACGGACATTTTGACACAGCGCCATCTAGTTCCGAGCTCAGCAACGAGGCTTGTGTTACAGATACTAGATGGTTGATAGTGTTGATACACTACATAGTACTTCTTATTTTTTGTTGTAAATTTACACATACTCGTACATAGAAACATCCATAACTTAAGTACTAGGTATACATGATCAGCACACAAACAAATGTCACTATCGGAATTCGAAGTCGGGTACCTTACCACAGAAGTTAGACGTTAATTTCGTTGCGCTAATCGGGCGGTCTGAGTACGTCTGTATAACACACTTCATGGCAGCTAAACTTTAAAGCCAGTTTGGTGGAGTGCGCGATTTTGGGCAGAGTGCAGCCGACCATTGTCACAATTACAAGTTGGGCTTCAATAGAGGACTTGTATCGTTGTGGAGAACTTGCTACAGCAGTTAGTCATTACTTAATGGTATGGAGACTGTTAAATTTTATTTGCTTTTGAACTGGCTGTGGATAGACTTCGTTATTGAAAGAAATAGTTATACTGTAACTAGCTTTTGCCCGCGACTTCGTCAGCGTAGAATTAGTAATTGTATCCAATCTGCTTATTTAATTGTACACTGTTTTAAGAAATTATCGCCCTTTTAGGGTATAATTTTCGGGAAAAAAACTATCCTATATACTTTCCTGGGACTCAAAATATCTTCATACAAAATTTCATCAAAATCGGTTCAGCGGTTTATAGCGTTAAGAGTTAAGAGACAGACATACAGATACACTTTCGAACGTATAATATTAGTAAGGAAATGTAGTTTTGAAACAGTTCACACAACCTGCTTAGATGTTTTTTCTACATAGATAATTATATTTAATTAAATTAAACTATTAAAGTTTAAACGGATTTTACAGCAGTATGTAATTGAATTAATTTGTCTTGGTATTTAAACTCGGATGTTGTTTCAATTATTAACAATGTGTGACAATATTTTATGTAGAAATTTTGAGTAACGACTTCAACTAACTAGTTATAAGCTAGTTAGCTTAAGTAGCCACATTCCGGATTTCTTATCGCTCCTAAGAGTAGATGTGAATATTTGCTTAGTGTAATGTACTGTAATAGAAAAATAAAAAGACAATTAAAAGTAACTTCTACAACAATTAAGTACACAAGTTTCTAAAAGATTATGGTCCGTGAAACAACGACAAAAATATTAAGGCGTTGTTACCGAAGTTGGCTCACTATTAACATACGGATATTTTAATGAGGGTAGGCAGAAACTACAGAATTTATGAAGCAATACGACTAAATTGATGACTCAGTCACAGTGTCTTAGCGATCAGCCTGTGGGTCATGGGTTGCGTGTTGTATTTATAATATTTGTATTATTCTGGGCGTTTGTGTATGTAATAATTTGTGTTTGTAATTGCACCCACAGCACAGAAGAAAATCCTAGTGTGTAAGGGTATTTAAAAATAAAAAATAAATGAATATTTTAAATTCTGAAACAATTGCATGCGTACTGCAGGTAACATTAAATTAAACGGTTACTTTGGTCGTTAAATAAAAACTAAGTGTTATTTTTACTAGGAACGTCAGTTTCATTTCAATTTCAATGCTTAACTGCAACATAAAGAATAATTTTCATTGACTTTTTGTACTACGATAACATAAATTGCCAGCGAACGATTGACATCAAACGATAAAATTTAAAAGAGGTTTTAACTTTGCGTTTATTTGAAACGAACTCGTAATGTGAGAAGATATTGCGATATTTTATGGCGCCTTGTACTGATGGTACTCAGCAGAAATATACAGAAGACTAAGTCTTCATGAATGACGTAACTATACGATGAACCAACACATAGGGGGAAATGTGAGTATAACAAAATTATAATACTCTTAATTACTTAAACCGAAACTCAAATATAATTTATTTAAGGAGGTAATTTATTGGCTTTTTTTTGAACATTTACAATTAAGACTGTTCCCAAAAATAATAATGCCGCCCTTCACAACGTCTGTTTTCATTGGGGAAAAGAATGGTGGAAAAAAAACAAGCAATACATTTCTATCCGTTTATTAAAGTTCCACCATCTTAGTAATGTATGTTCGAAACATTTTTATTGTAAAAAATCTGCTTTCAGCGAGTAGCAACAGTGCAAGTGGTATTAAAATGTTTATATTTGTGTGACTGTGTATACATTAATGGTTGAACAGTATTCAAACCAAATGTATTAATACTGAACCTTCTGCATATTTCTATTGAGTGTCCCAAGCATCTTTTACATAGGTGGGGTTACCAGTTATCGGATCCAAATTCGAAAACGTTGATGTGCGGATGCTGGCGTGTGGCCAGGCGCGAGCGCACGCTATCTGGCGCGGACTAGCACGAGTTGTGGTGCCGCTACCCTACCCGCCACCGAACTGCAATGGCGTTACATCATGATCGCATTTTAATGTATATTTATATGGAAGATCAATTTTTATTCGCTCTTTAGATAAGTTTGTTTTGAATGTGACGCCTTTCTTGACGTTGGAATTTTTTACACGAAGAGACGGTCAAACAAGCCTTTGTCCCACCCGATTCCAAGCGGTTACCGTAACCTTTTAGGTTTAAAATAGGGGAGTTACTACACGGACAGAAAATGGGATTCCCATGCTGCCAGCACAGTCATTACCCTAACGAGCTCTGGCAATCATACTCACTCTCAGAAACAACTATTGTTGTTTCAGGTCTGCTGTAAGTCGGAGACACTTCCCCAGTCGAAGTCAATTTGAGCGACAAATTTCGCTATACCATACCTTTCGTAACAGGGGTCGAAGAAACTCTATTTCATGCTTATTGATTTCCAGATTGAACCCTATTATTATAATGTTAAATATTAAATTGAAACAGCAAACTGTTGTACACTAGTAGCATGATAATGAATTTGAGGGTAACAGTAAACCGCAATGTTTCTGTGTCGTGCCGGCCCGGAGTGTTGCCTCGAATAAATCTTTGCGATAAGCGAATGCATTGGCATGCTATGTTTCTCTTTGGTTCTTTAAGCGAAAGAGGTTGGGGCAATATAAAACAATAATATATTATCTTACGTATAATCACAATAAAAAAATAAAACTACATCGTTAGTTTAGTGGTAAGTTTGCCTGCTGAGCAAGAAAGAGGTCTTGGGTTCGATTCCAAGGTTGAACAAAGATATATTGGGTTTTTCTATGAAATTATCATTAGCAGCTCGGAGTTTTTATTTGTGCCCGGTTGATGGGAATAGGCCCCTATTAAATGGGAACTAATGCATACCGTCGAACTTGGGATATGCAATAGTACACCTCTGCGTAGGCCTTCGCGAACAACAAGCGTGATGGTTTGTAAAAAGAAAAACAATATAAGGGACTTAAATATAATACCAATTTGAACTAGCATTGTTCTGAATCCATTCAAGTAGTGACTATTAACAATGAGTCTAGCCGAGCTAAAAAATGAATGTGAAAACTAAAATTTTGAAGGTGACCAAGTTGTTCTGCTGAAGTCAAATTGAAAAGTCGAAGGATAGGGGCTGACCGGGCATTGTATAGAACTTCAGTGCCACTTGCTATCGATAAAGAAAATAAATAGAAAATAAAATTCATAAATATTATTTTATTTAAAAATCGAAAGCTGTAACAAATCTGTAGTTGCAAGATAGATGTGTATTGATACAAAACGGCTTTCAGATTTTATAAAGATTAATTACAAAATACGTTTTACTTTTTTTGTTTCATGTGAAGGCGCCATACTAAAATAATAGTTATCGGAAGTGTTGATGTGTTCTCAGCTCTATGACTTTATGATTAGGTTTAAAATACCTATTTAAACTTTGTACGAGAGCAATAAGTATATGTGTTGCCGGCTTGATAAAGTAAAAACCTTTAATGATTTAGTTGAATGCTCCAAAGATCACCTTCGACGTTATTAAGAACCACATTGTTTTTAAATAAATCATTTTTTTCTCGAAAGCGCGCGTCAGAAGTTTTTACTGATTTTACTCTTATCTTTTACTCGTTCTGCATAAATTGGATTGTCAATAAACTCAAATGTATGGTAGCTGTTAGTAATGATAACATCAAGACTCACAAAAACTCAGTCTGCTCGTGACTATGGATGCTGTAAAGAATCCGTTATCGGAATTCAAATGATATCAATATACCGCTAAAAAAAATATTTCAATGTCTAATATTCACGTAAGTGAAAGAAATTAATATTGTTGAACTATTGCGTAGTACGAGAATAGAATAGTATAGATAGTAAAGCAATATAATCTCATATAATATTCCGAGAAGTGGGACCCTCCCGAACTGTATTATAACGGAGCCAAATATAATATTAGGGTAGTGACGTCAAGTTCAAGTTCTCGGCGTCCTAATATCGGTTACACTGTAGTTTATTTGTGACGGCTTTGGGCATTTGAAATCATAAACTGGCTGTATAGACCGTAATGTGTATGAACCGGGTATATATATGAACCGGGTAGATACTGTTGTGATAGCAATATATCGCCCTCCTGCAAATCAAAATGTATCAATTTTCATTCATAACTTAAATGAACTACTGAAAACCTTTTGCACTTACAAAAATATAATTCTAACGGGTGATATGAACATTGATATATCCGAACCCAACAACGACCCTCGTTCCTTTGAGTATCTTAATATGGTAGCATACCATGGTTTGCTGCCGGCGCACACAATCTGTACAAGATTTAATCGTTCTTGTATTGATCACCTAATATTAAAAACTAAGCTACCATCGTTTTGTTATGTAGCAAATACTTCCATCACCGACCATGATACAATAATATTTAGTCTCAGTTCTAAACATATCACGACTTCCACACATAAACTTAAATCAATTAAAGTTACTAATTATGAAAATATTGAAGCAGACATCATCAATGCAGACTTCTCACCAATATATAGTTACCTTGACGTTAATGACGGAACAAACTACTTCATCAACACCTTAAGCTCGATTATCTCCGCAAACACAGTTTTGAAACCCATTCCCAACCGGAAAAGAATAAAAAAGCAATGGATGACCCCGGGATTGCTTAAGTGCTTGAGAAATAGAGATAACTTACATTTAAAACTCAAAAACAATCCAAATAACGAAATATTAAAACTAACTTATAAACGATATAGAAACTATTGCGCTAACTTACTTAAAAATTGTAAAGCTAAATATAATAAAAGCCAAATAGACAATGCAAAGGGTAACTCAAAAAAAGTATGGGAAGTTATAAAAACTATCACGCATACCAATAAAGATTCTACTCAACCACTCGAGCTTCTCTCTCCTTTAGACCCAATCACTTCAGTAAATGAAGTTAACTCGTACTTCGCTAATATTGGACAAGCACTAGCCAGCAAAATATCCAAGATTAAAAATAGTTCACACCCAGATCTTGGTCTTCTTTCCCACCAGCACTCTTTCACTTTATTAGAAACAAATGAGTCAGAAGTTGAGACTGTTATAATGAACCTCAAATCTGACTGTGCAGTTGGTAGCGATAACATTTCCGGTAAATTTCTTAAGCAGTATAAAAACTATTTAATTCCACCTATCACTTTTTTATGTAATCTTGCTTTTAATACAGGTAAATTTCCAGAAGCTCTTAAAATCGCAGTTGTTCACCCAATACACAAAGGCGGCGATAGGGATAAATTAAACAATTACAGACCTATTTCTATTTTACCCACGCTCTCTAAAGTACTTGAGAGATTAATGACTAATAGACTAGTAAAATTCTTGGACCATATTAAATTGCTGTCGCCAAGGCAATACGGTTTTCGCGCTGGTATTTCCACTATCAAAGCAGTTCTAGACTTAACCAACGAAATTATTGAAAATCTCGATAAAAAACAAAAGGTAGTAGGTGTCTTTTTAGATATTGCAAAGGCATTTGATACAATTTCTATCCCTATCCTTACCACCAAATTGGAAAAAATAGGAATAAGGGGTTCCCAGTTGTCTCTTTTCAAAAGTTATCTTGAAAACAGAAAACAGTACGTAAAGATTAACGATTACTACAGTGACCAACTCCCTGTTAGATGTGGAGTCCCACAAGGGAGTATTCTCGGACCTACCTTATTCCTATTATACATAAATGACCTGTGCCAGCTACAGTTGAAAAATACCACTATATTCACCTATGCCGATGACACTGCTCTTATATCATATGGCAGCTCTTGGGAATCGGTATTTGCGAGCGCTCAATCTAGCCTTGACGCGATCACTAATTGGTTAGCTAGAAATGAACTGACCCTTAATGTACACAAAACTAATTACCTCACCTTCTCTTTAACTACTCCAGGTAAAATCCCTTCTCTATCACTTTCTCTCACTGCCCACAATTGTAATACAACTCCTCAATCTCTATGTAATTGTCATATCTTATCCAGAACAAATTGCGTAAAATATCTTGGTGTACAGATTGATGATACACTTTCTTTTCACCCTCACATCGATGTTCTCACCTCAAGATTGAGAAAGCTAATATTTGTTTTTAAAACACTCAGCAATGTAGCTGACTCGCAAGTCCTTAGGATGACCTATCTCGCTCTTTGCCAGTCTATCACGCAATACTGCATTGTCACCTGGGGTGGAACGAATAAAACTCACTTCTTGAAACTGGAGCGTGCCCAAAGAGCAGTACTAAAAGTTGGCTGGCGGCTACCTTACCGATTTCCTACATATGACCTTTACAAAACATGTAATGTCCTCTCCGTTCGCAAATTATTTATCCTCAACACTATCCTCACTTCTCACTCACGCATTGCTTACAATTCGTCCAAATTAGACTTTAAACGTCGGAAACACCAGGTTTGTCCTTCGATTTCAGTCAGAACAAGCCTAGCTCAAAGATGTTTCTATTATCTGGGTAATTATGTGTATAATAAAGTAAACAAAATTTTGAACATACATCCATTAACCAAACTTAAATGTAAAAAAGTAGTAACCACCTGGTTAAATAATTTAGATTACGATAAAACTGAAAATATTCCCAGCCGCATAAAAAAAAAAAAAAAAAAAAAAAAAAAAATCCTTCCACCCATACCTTCTTTTCCACTCTCATCCACTTACACACACACCCAATTACATTCATACACATATCACACACACACTTACTCATACATATATATATATATATATACATATATATATTTATATACAAAATTTCTGTTCATACACAAACACATACATACAGAATGTCTAAATATAATAAAAAAAAATTAATAAAAAATAAATAAAAAAAGACCTTAGTTCATGTATATTTCTTTCCGTAACTTTAATTAAATCTTATATGTATCACGTCTCATTGTAAACAGAGCCTGGAGATCTGTCACACAGGTTCCGTACCTAATACAAACTCCAGCTCTCATCAAGGTGTTAGATTAAGCTATAATTTAGTTCCTAATGTACCTTTTTGAGAGAAATAAACGAAATATTATTATTATTATTATATGTGTAAGCTTAGTCGTTAACATCAAGAATACTTCAGATGAGATAAGAGACAAAAAAAATGACACTTGTCCAGAACAAAGAGAAGCTTTATGTAAATAATTTACATATCTCATGCACTTTTTTTCATGTTCACACAATCATAGAATACTAGACTAGACACCTAGTGGCCTCCGATTGCATAAATTATTTTATAACCAAACATTTCAAAAATCTCTACAAGTACCTACATGTAATTTGAATCATTTTACCATTATTTTATTATCTCCGCTTTCATCGTGTTCAAGACGGAGATGTTTACTTTTAATTTCCTAAAGCAATAAAAATAATTTGTTATCTCATTCTCTCATATTTCTATCTCAATTGTGTTCATACACTAACCTAATGTCAGCCACACAGAAATATGAATAAGATGAACTCGAATAAGCCACACACTGACTTTTGTGAAAGTCGTACAGCTGCGGTATGATTGTCCAATATGTAACATAAAGTTGGACAGCGACGGGACGGTAAAGTCGCGGAAAGTCACGCACAAAAAGTCGTGTGACGGGACCACGCTGGCGGTCGGTAACAAAGTTGTTAATAAACCCGAAACAGATACAGACGGAGGTATGTGAGAAATTCATCGTTATGTTACAGAGATGAATCGTCACTTAAGCATCTAGAGAGGTAATAATAATGATAAATGATATTTATTTCTGTTAATGGATCTTTTGAGAGCACTTTTACAAGTTATAGACTAGATGGCGACCTCTGAGAAGAAATGCCAGAGAATCATTGTCATTTTCTAGTGCAGATATTTTGGTAAAGAATATGTGATGGTAACAATGTCATATTCTAGATTTACTTTTTGAATAATCATGTTTTTTGGTAGACAAAGGCGATTGGGGTGTCCACGCCGGTTCTTTAGTTAAATTTAACCAAATCTATCTTTTCCTTTGGCCCGCGTGAACACAAAAATTTATGATAGGATGTATTGTTCCATTTATAGCTTTCTTATAATTAACAGAACTGTGTGAAGTACTAATAGAAACATGTTTTAAAGAGAATTAAAAACCATAGCCTACCATTGATCATCGTCAGCCCCACGTCTGCTGAGCGTCTGTTCGTAATATCAATTTGTCAAAATATAAAAGAATGAAAATTATTAAAATCTATCAAACGAAAATCAGTGGGGTCACGCGGCGCGGCCGGCCGCTCCCATAAAAACTTGGTCGTCTGCGAAACACTGATTGATTACATATAACACGCTTTATTAATTGAATGACACTTTGAAAGCGCAGTTTAATCACTCTGTTCACTTCTTGCTTAATGGTGAAAGTTGAACGGCGTTGTGACGAACGACTATACGGAATATTTAATGACATTGTACAATATTTACGAACCATTTTTGTACTTAGTGTTTTGGTTCTTAAATACTACACTACATTGAAGCTCCCCTCACTACACTGTATCTATCGTTCGCTGATTGAGTTTTATAGTTAGGTTAGATAGTTTACACTGGTACACTGTGTTGTGATTTATTTTTATTTTTGAAATACTTTTTTTCTTCGTAGCCATAGCGTAGTCTCGTAGCTCACGTAGTATGTATTATAATTAATGAAACATAAAATTAAATCAACTACTATGTTTGTTTTATCCAGTTATTTAAGATATTATATCATTAAAATAAAGCTTCTTCGGATTGTATTATAATAATATGTTATATCAGTCGAGCATGCGTGACCATGGATTCTATAAAAGGTTCAAAACGTCCGGGGATAAATAATATCAATATACAGCTATAACATCCGTAAAAAGTAGTTTAGTTTCAATAAAAGACAAGTTATTCATAATAACATAAATATTGTATACTTTCAATATTTCACAAAGGCTAGGATTTGTTTCGAATAAGGCTAAGAAATCCAAACGCTTAATTACGAACCCTTTGTACAAACGACAACCCTTTAGCGAAATATTGAGTTTATGTAAGAAAGACCTTCCATTACTTACGGAACCCTTTCTTCCAAATGAAACCTAGATCCTTTGCTAAACGAAGACCATTATACAGTTAACCCTATTTTGTATTCAGCCACCTACTGTGTAATAAAAATGAATTGAAATAAACTGCCTCATTGATCTAGTGATCGTTAATGCGACCGCAAGCAAGAGGGTCTTGGATTCGAATCCTAGTTCGAATAAAGTGTTATTGGGTTTTTATGAAATTCTCAAGGTTTTTAATTCGATCCCGGTTGATGGCAATAGGCTCGCCCCATATTTTTTTTAGCATGTAAGTATTTGTTACAGTCTGTTCAATCTCACCTGATTAGTGAAGATGTGATCCAAGATGAAACACGCTTACCTAGAAGATACCTATTTACTAATTAACTTCACACTTGTAGACCCTCAAATGGGATAGATGAATTACAAGGGACATAAAACACACCGGTGAAATGTGTGTGTACATTATTACCACAACTATTATAAGTGTTAAAAATGAATGATGCATAATATTCCAAACCACCAAATGTATATTGGATGCATTAGATCCGGTAATGGGTTCGAACATTAATCAGTTCGGATTTATGACAGATCCAGTTATTGCTTTCAAATGGTCCGTGTGATATCAAATGCATTATAATGCAATAATGACGTCACTATCGTTAGTTATACAGTTATGAAATATCTCCGCTGGGAGAAATTGTATGTTTTTAGAGCTGGTATAAAACGAGGCGAGTTATTATCTCCTGTATCCTGGGTAAGTTTATAGTTAAAATAATTATATTCTGTAACTTATACGCATATTATATAATATTCTCGTACACTTACCATTTGTAAAGAGAGATTGTATAATAAACTAGCATAGCTAGTCTTTGTAGAGGTGTAGTTTTTTTATCCAATTTGATTTTTTACCATTCTGCTTTAAAGTTATTTCTTACACTCATCTTTTGAAAATTATCGTTTCCGCATACAAACTTTCATTCCGCTTTTCCTTTCAACGGGACAAACTAACTGCATATTTCAATAATATGTATTTATGAATTCGGTATCGACACTACAAAAATAGAATGTTCTCTTAGTGTTGTAGGGCTAAATAATAATTTGTCACACCTAAGCGTCGTACTGAGAGTATAGTGAGGCGGGGAGTGTCACGCGTGCCGATACAATTGGCCGCGAGCGTGACCGCACTCCCGATTGTTCGGCCTACGTGACGCCTTGCCGCGCAGTATGAACCTCCGACGTAGAGCGCCAAGAAGCCTCACACGCAAGTTAGAAGCTTTAAACTACGATAACTAGGATTTTTTTAAGGGTTATTGGTCTAGTTTCATATGACAAAATAATACGATAGTTTATTATAATTTACAATATATTTAGTAAGATTTAAATTCAGACGCGATTGTGAACAGGAAGACGCTGCGTGGGTTGGCCCCCAGCAAGGTGAACCTGGTAAAGGTTGCTGGAATCTGCTGGATGCGGGTGGCGCAAGAGTGGTTCTCGTTGAAATCCTTGGCGAAAACTTAGTCCTCCCTCAGTGGACGTCTATTAGCTAAAATGATAATGTCCCCGTGACATGTACAAAGTAGTTTTATTTCAATATTTTGTATGTAAGATTTCGTACACATGTATGAAATCGGTAAGTCAGTGTGTTGTATAGGCAGTTTTTTGGGTGAAATGAATGTGTTAAGTCATAACTTTCATCACCTGTCTCATGAAAGCACTTGGCTACTTGAAACTTGTCTTATTCGTACTCTTTAATTCGCAAAGGCCTGTTTATGGAACCTACCTTATTCCCCGTATCGTTAAATGAAATAGAATACCCGCAATACAGTTTTCATTCGATTACATATCGAGTAAGTAATTGTCGGCGCGGCTCACGAATATCAAACAGGGCGGCGGCGGCGCGGCGCGGTGTCCGCTCTGCTTGTAAGTGATATTGACGGGGTTTTTTGCGAGTTCCAGTTTGAAAGGCTTTACGTGCACCGCCTGTATATTTATAGAATTTGTTCAACTATACTGGAACCATTTATTGAAATAGAACTATTGGCTTAGATTTTATTTTGGGTACAAAAAATCGTATCAGTATTTTCGTCACCACAATTCACTTATATTGAATATGACGTTATCCGATAAGCGCGCGGCGCCTGTAAATGAAAATAAAATTGGGAAAACCTTTGAAAAATAAATAAGGCGAAAAGCGATGACCGCAGGGGTTAGGGGAGCTCTGTGGAACTCATTACATAGCGATCGGACTCCATATATTTTTGTGGGATCGTTCTAAGCTTGAAGGCGTAATTTTCCGTTGAGCAGGCGGACGGGCTTTGCCGAGTCATGCAAAAATTTTAATTTCCTCCACCGTACGCGCCTGCTGTACTGGTCGCGTGTTGTGACGTCACTGGCTATAAATCACGCCAAACTTTTCATTGGAACCGATCGACGGAGCGAGGCGGGAGACAGGGGAACACCTCCGACACAATCGCGGCCGTTACACATTTTATGGCAAAAATACTGATTGTTTATGTGAGTGAATCTCTTTGAGGCGCACACAAATATGTGGCGGAGATAAAGGTTTGTGCTCACAAACAAGTTTATTTGAAATGTAAATGTGGTGAGCGGTGAGCCACGTGAGCGGGGTGATTGGCTCCGCGCAGTTTCGCGGGGTAACAACACTTATTTACTGCCGCGTTACCAAATAACAATGAAAATAAAACGCCGTTTAACAACTTGACTCCCAATAACGACATTCTGAATTTTATCGTTGAAATATAAAGCAGTGATGACCGGGCGTCGTAAATGACGAACTGCTAAGTCATGACTCTAATCCAGAAGTACTTATATAAACCTCTGACTGTCATTATATGTGTTTAATTTATCAGTCGCTGAAACACGAAAGGAAAACTTTCATGCACGAGGACAAACGTGATGGATTTCAGCTTTACCCCTCTTCATCGAAAGGTGAATTTACCAAGCAGCACAGTAAATGGACTCATAATAAAGCAATATTAAATACATATCACGATCTTCTACCTAATAGGTACCTAATCATCATACTCTTTTACACCAACTCTTAATGGACTCAACTCTTTAAACGAAATAATTAAGTATTGCCAACGATGTGATCAAAGGCAAGTGCCCATAAGATGAGGTATAAAATAAAAGTGAGAGCACGCGCGAGGAGGCGCGGGGAGGCGCGAGTCCCGCCCTCCTGTACCAAGGTTTATGTGTCATAGTCGTTAAGCGGCGAGGGTTAATAGAGCTCCGGTGACAAGCTCATATAATCGAGTGCAGACAGTGCGCGCGGTGACCACATATACGTATTTATTACGGACATTATTTTAATTAGTCATAATAATATGTAGTACTATTTAATGTGTTATAATAACCGACTAACAGACGGATGATCTGAAAAAGATGGTCGCGGAAGCTTGGAGAGCCAACCGATATAATATGTATTAGACTATTTCTCAAATTCAGTCATTATTACGGATTTTTCCTGTAGCGTAAATAAACAAATGTCACATCCAAAATATCTGGATTAACTTTTTAGGTTCAAATATTTGCTTTAAGTGGTTATCGAACTCGTGACTCACAGCGCAAAAATCAATAGCTTGACTACAACTCCAATCCAAAGTTTATATCCCCAGTCATGTCTATATTTATATAAAAACCAATCACCAAATAAATTTTAGTATCCACTCGCTCCGCATTGGTTTTATTTATACTCAATCACAACTTGTACGTTATTTTATTCAAACTCATAACTACGAACTCAGCAAAAACATTGAAAATGTAATTTTTTAAACTAAATCGTCATTAACCTATTTATTGTCCCCACTGCTGGGCACGAGTATCCTTTCATTTGAGAGGATAGAGGATTGTTCACAACATTAGTCGGTTGGATAGCAGTCACAATGTTTTTCTTTACCGTTTGAGCATGTAATAAATACATACATAACTTCAAAAAATCAATGATATGATTCTTGGGATCGAACTCGTGACGTTTGTCGGCACAGTCCATCACCACAAGCCTATAACTAACTAAATTCCTAACACTTCGAAATCGTCATTTAAATCGTTCTAAATCTTTAATTACTTTTCAACCAATATCATCATATATTATATCACAATAATTTATTGCAAAAAAAATTGCCCAGTCGTGCTAAATACAGGACCTAGTTCATACGAGTATATGTATATATTATATCTAGATATCATGTCCGACAACCGACACATCCTGATTTGCCTGACCACCTATCAAGGTCTCAAACACGTGACAACAAGTTCCTCTGCAAACCTTTTGTCGTGGATCAAAACGATATAATATCATCTCTTCGGTAAACTCTATCCCCCTTAAGCTAAAGCTAGGTTTTAAATACTTCCGTCACTTTCTTATGTATGGTACACAAAAGGGACGGGGTTATTTTACAACCTGTGTTTATCTTAGACAGACCATCTTTTGCTTGACGGAGGTCCACATTTTGCATTGTTTCATAAACCTGCAATTTCCTCATTTCAAGCTTGCAAATTGGCCGCGGCACCATTATTTTGTTGTGCTTAAATATACGTAGATAAAATGCTAAACAATTGGCTCGCTTTACGTTCTAAGGGAACATAGTTCGGAACACGGCGCGGTGCGGAAAAAACACGCGACTATTTAACATTCATTGAGTTTTAATTGGAGCGGAGTGAACAGCCAAGTGACGTCATAATACAACACAATACAGAAGGTTTACTTACTACATGGAAGCCAATGGGTGGGTGAAAATACAGACACAAAAGTATCAATGTGTTCCTAATTGATAAAATTAGGTCTCATGTAATACAAACATACGTACCGTCACGCCCACGCTTGTTGTCCCCGAAAGGTTAGGCAGAGGTGTAATAATGTACACCCACATTTTAGGCGAGTCTATTGCCATCAACCGCGCACGGATCCAAGCTGCGAGCTGCTACTGAGAATTTCATACAAAAACCCAATAATACTGCTCGACTTGGGAATCGAACCCAAAACTTCTTGTTCACAGTCGCACTGTACGACCACTAGACAAACGAGGCAGTCTGGAGATGTAATATAATGTTAGTGAACCTATTGCCATGAACCAGGCACGTATCCTAACTTGGCGGAGCTGTAATTTTGAGAACACTACTTTCACCTCACGAAGATTTACAGTTACTATTTGTATATTTAAACATTATAATAAACAAACTGTTTATTATTTGTCTAGCAAACTGCCTATGTATTTAGTGTAGTAGATGTGAGTAGCAGGACATTTATTTATTTAATGTTATAATATTATCCTTGTTTCTGAAACGTTTTTAAAACCAGCTCTCCCTTCCACTCAATATAGTCTACCAGGATACAAGCTAGTAAGAAATGACAGAACAGGCAAGGGATATGGAGGGGTCGCAATATATTTACGAGGAGATCTAGTTCATAAAGTGATCGATCAATCTCCGAATGAATACTCCAAATTCGCTGAACACCTCTTTATAGAAGTGGGTTTTCAACATTCCAGAGTGTTATTAGGAGTTTACTATAGTCCATCGTGTCATATTGATTACTTTGCTTCTCTGGAATCAAAATTGGAAAATATGTCTTCGCTTTATGACCATACTATTATCCTCGGAGATTTTAACACTTGCTTGTTGAAGGATGACTGGCGCAGCCGTAAGCTTCAGTCCCTTGTCTCTTCTGTTAACATGCAAATTCTTCCTTTAAATGCTACTCACAGGGCCCCTCACTGCTTGCCTTCTCTACTAGATTTAATTATTGTCTCTGACCCTAAAAAAGTAGCTACGCATGGACCACTTTCTGCTTCCTTTTCTTATCATGACCTAGTCTTCCTTTCCTATAAAATACGTCCTCCTAAACGCAAGGCCAAATATCTTTTACTTCGTTCTTTTAAAAATATTGATATGGAGCGCCTGGGAATGGACGCGGACAGTATTGATTGGTCTTCGATTTACTGCTACAATGATGTGGATGGTAAAGTGATAGCATTCAACAAGATAATGATGGATTTATATAACAAGCATGCTCCGCTCAAAAGAGTAAAAGTCAAACACTTACCAGCGCCCTGGTTATCAACAGCCATTAAAACCCTAATGGCCAAAAGGGATAAAGCAAAGCGGAGTTATAGAAGTATGCCCTCGGAGGAACACTGGGAGTTGTATAAAAAACTCCGCAACCGCTGCAGTCGTATGTGTAGAGATGCCAAAAGACGCCACATTCACAGCTCGATACAAAATCTAAATACATCTCAAGTATGGCAATTTCTCAAGTCACTGGGTATTGGTAAAGTCTCATCTAGTAACAGCTCCGACATAGACGTCAATGTGCTTAATGTTAACTTTTGTAGGCCTCCAATTACCCTTGACACAAATATTAAGTCTTCAACTTTGAAATATCTATCCGATCTTCTTCTGCCACTAAATACTTCTTTCAGTTTCCACTCAGTTGTTGAGCAAGAAGTTAAGAAATCTATTTTATCCATCTCTACAAAAGCAGTAGGTGACGATGGACTCCAAATTCAAATGTGTCTTCCCATCCTGAACCAAATTCTCTCACCCATCACTCATATTATAAATTTTTCCTTGTTGACCGGCTCCTACCCTTCTTTATGGAAAAAAACCATCGTACTACCGCTGCCTAAAGTCTCAAATCCCACCTTACTATGTCAATTCCGCCCCATATCCATCCTTCCAATCCTGTCCAAAGTCCTTGAGGGTGCTGTACAAAAACAGTTATCACAATACCTCTCCTCAAATAGCCTGCTAAATCCTTTCCAGTCTGGATTCCGGGTTGGCCATAGCACAGTTACAGCATTAGTGAAAATCACTGATGATATTCGACTGGCTATGGAGAAGAAACTGCTAACGGTTCTCATTTTATTGGATTTTAGCAGTGCTTTTAATTCAGTGGATTTTGATATACTCCTAGGAATCCTTTCCTCTCTTAACCTCTCTTCCTCAGCAATTGAGTGGTTCAAATCTTATCTTCGTGGTCGCTCGCAGGTGGTCCGCGCTGGAGAGGTTAGCTCGGAATGGTGTGAACTGTCTGCGGGTGTTCCTCAAGGTGGTGTTCTGTCTCCTCTTCTCTTCTCCGTTTTTATAAACGAAATTACGAAAGTCATAACTTCTCAATATCACCTCTACGCAGACGACTTGCAGTTGTATCGTCATTGTAAAATAGACGATATCAAAGGTGCTGTAGATGCCATCAATGATGATCTTGAGAATATTCATCAGTGGGCAAACTCTTTTGGGCTTGTAGTAAATCCTACAAAATCTCAGGCCCTGATCATTGGTGGCAGATACATGTTGAACCTTATAGATTACCAGTCACTTCCTCCGATAATCTACAACTCAATCCCAGTGGCCTACTCTAAGTGTGTCAAAAATCTTGGCGTTCTTATAAACTCCACCTTAACATGGGAAGCACACATTGTGGAGGTAAGCAGGAGAATGTACAGTTCGTTCCAGTCTCTCAGACGACTTCAAAATTTCCTTCCTTTTCAAACTAAGGTAATACTTGCGCAATCACTTTTACTCCCACATCTTGACTATGCTGATGTCTCTTTTCTTGATGCAAAGGAGGAACTCCTAAATAAACTCGAGCGTCTGCAGAACCTGGGGATCCGCTTCATTTATGGGCTTCGGAAGTACGATCATGTATCGGAATTTCGAGCCAGATTGAAGTGGTTACCCATTCGGCGACGCCGGGACTTACATATACTTTGCCTTCTCTATTCTGTCCTTCACAACCCTAACTCGCCGTTATATCTCCGAGAGCGTTTTGAATACCTTGTCCCGAGGGACAAACTCTGTCGTGTCAGTTCTTCCCTTCTATTGCGAACTCCGGCACATTCTTCCAGCTGCTATGACAGTTCGTTTACTGTAAAAGCAGTACGGTTATGGAACTCTCTACCACACTCATTACGCGCTAGCCCTTCTCTGGACATTTTCAGGGGGAGGACTAGGGAGCATTTTCTGTCAGAATAATATGTCAATAATTGTAATATATATTTATTTATTTATATAGCTATATATACACATATATCTATCTATCTTTCTATTTGTTTACTCGTATGCTATATAGAATTTCTTTGTTATTATTGTACACTTTGTCTTTTTACCCTTCTTTTTAAAACTCTCTCACTCAAAGGTTTGCTGGAAGAAAATTCAATCTTGAATTAAGCTCGCCTTTGTGCACAACACTTTAAATGTATTGTTGATATATGTTATGTTGTATCTTTTTTTTTTTGTGTACAATAAAGAATTAATATTAATATTAGCACAGCGCGGCGCCCGGCCTTTTGAGCTGCCCGCTGCAGGTACAGCACAAGTTTGTACTACATTCAACTTTTTATTAAAGTAGTATTTTAGTTCTGTGCTGTGAGACTGGCCACAATATGTTGGTAAAACTGCCATATTTAAAAAAATATTATTTGTTATCGGAATAAATATCATAAATAAATATAAGGGTTATCCATTCGTTACCGGACACCCTGTATATAGTGTGTAATAGAGATGGATAATTAGATAAATAGCGAACCACACTATTGCATCAATGTTTTTACTTGTAGTGATAGTGTTGAGTATGTGTGATAAATAAAAAAAAAGGACAGAGATAATTGTGTATATACGGAACTTTTATACACAGAACCATCTGAGCTAAGCAACGAGGCTTATGTTACGGATACTAGATAGATGGTACACTACATTTTTTTATGTCATAACATAAATAAACTATAGACGTTTGCAATTCAAAAGTACTTGTAATATCGTTTTAATTGAAATAGAACATGTTAAAGAAAGAAAAAAAAAACATTTAGTACAATTTAAAGAAACAATCACACCAACTACCAACATTTTGATTATATAGTCGTCCTGCGGCACATCAGAAAAGGGTCCATTCTTACGTTTAAGATTGAATCACCAATTTGTACTCAACAGCTTGCAAATTCTATACAAGGTGTTGATTTGCATCCTTGTCAAATTCAAGGACGTAATTATGCTAATGATTCTCGACCCAAAGCAACAATAAAATGAGTAGGTATTTTATTTTTTTATTTTGCTTGTTTACGGAAATCCGTAAGTGTGAACCAGCCGTATTTAAACGCAGCCCGTCTGATACTAGCCCTATAACCGCGCTTTCGCACACAAACAAACGCAAACAATACATACACAACGCATACGCAACGATCATTCATCGATCGATTCGTAGGTACAAATCCCACCCTGCGCAAGCTCCTAGCCACGCCGCCGCGACCCCGGAACTAACAGTCTGTTTGATGTCGCCGACGTGTGCGCGCGCTTTGCGAATTCCACTTCTCGGTACATCGTTGAGACGTAGGTACGAAGTGCAAGATGACGGACAACTATTCGAATGTCGAGTTGGTAGAGATGGTCCGCCTGTATGCTATCAGTGGAGACAGCCTACGTGGAGCCATCCGGATGTTCACCAAAATGTTTCCCGATCGGGAACCCCCATCACAGAGCGTCATGCTCGCTGCCATGCAGAGACTGCGGGATCATCGGCAGTTTGACGATCCCCGGCATGCTCAAGCTCGCGGCAGCGTAGGCCTGCCTGTCGCCTTGCAGGAAGACATCCTGGAATACTTCCAGCGAGACCCTCGGGCAAGCACGCGGCAGGCTGGTCAACACTTTGGAGTGCACCACACTACAGTGTTTCGCCTACTGAAGCGTGAACTGCAACACCCAAAAACTGGAACTGTTGCGTCACGTTGTCGAGGAGATGTTGGAGGATGTTCCCCTGACACTCCATCGCAACTTGTACTATTTCTTTATTTTCTCTTCACAATGGTTACCTTAAATTTACACATAGTTATTTATATTGAGTAATATGAACGTAACATTGTGAGAGACTGGTGCCTGAGGTAGGTTTAGAGAAACCTGTATTACAGGTCACCAGGCCTCCACCCAGTGCTAGGTCTATGGTCTATGGACTATGGACTATGGTCGGCAAGTACGCGAGTACTTGACCGAAAGTTTTGGTGACCACTGGATCGGTCGCGGAGGACCTGTGGCCTGCCCTCCGCGTTCTCCGGACCTGACGCCTCTAGACTTTTATTTGCGGGGAGACGTTAAAAGGTTAGTTTACACGGAGGAAGTGATCAGTGTTACAGAATTACGTGCAAGGATCATTAGTGCTTTTGACACTGTTAAAACTAATGTGTTAGTGTTACGTAAGCTGAAGGAAAACCAGCTACGTCGTGCTCAACTGTGCGAAGAGTGTGATGATGGCCACTTTGAACAATACCTCCGGGTAACTTAAGTAGGTAATTTATTTATTTGTACATTTTGTAAATACGTTATTAGCTTTATCAATTTGATTAGTGCAAATAAGTTGATTTCAAATTTGTAACTACGCTAATAATACCTAAGAGTCGAAAGTATCACCACGTACTTACATTCAACTAGCACGTCTTTCCATTTCCATCATAAGTAGATCGCTACACCAACTAAGGTAGGTATTATTGCCGGTCCTAAGCCCGTTAAGTAGGAAGGAAAATTTCAAATCAATCAATTTAATCCACAAATAAAACAAAATCACTACGAAAACTTTAGGTGGAAGGATAAACCAAAACTAACATTTTATTAATCATCTGATAACAGGTCAATGAACTTTTCTTTGGCGCACTAGTATTACTGCCATTAGTAAGATTTCCGCATTCCAATGATGCTCAACAATGAGTTCATTATCAAGCAAAATGTATGACAATAATTTAGGTGATTTTCGAAATAAAATTAGGTAAATGATTGCTACCGATCATTCGTTCGCGCGCACTAGCATTTCGTAGGTAAGACGTCGACACTCACGCACACAGCTGCATTGTCGCTGTGTGCGTAGTCGGGTGATTCTGTTTTATTTGTATAGAATTAAGGGTTTAATTCTGAAATACTGTTACAATTCAACAACAAAAAAAGCAGCACTTTTTAGCCATTGCCCACTACCATACTTTCAATTGATTATTTATGTATTTTATGACAACCTCCTGAAATTTGACGAGGATGCAAATCAACACCTTGTAGATTCTCCACGAGATCACAGGTAACTACCATATAAAATAGAAACTTCATAAAACAACTGCAAGTTACACGATAAAGTCCTCGCAGGACGTAGTTCCGTGGCTTTAGCTCAAAGTAGGTTGAAGTCGCGGCCGGCTATCGGTGTAGTATGCTGGATTAAAGTTCACTGAACGAGGCACTCGGCGACTTCAACGAGCTAGTTTCGTCGGAGCAGCTTTCTCGTTATTTGATAGGGATGTTATAGGACTAGATTATGTTACAGCTAATTTACAGGTAACCTAACTAAACCGCCACAGTCAATCGATCTGTAAGGTTAAGCGACGCATACTGGGGTCATTATATGGATGGGTAACCAGTGACTTAATGTAACGACCCGTACGTGCTTCTAAGAGCACATTAAGCTTTCGGTCCCGGTGTTAATCTTTACAGTATTAGTATTGCCGAGTAAGTGGATTCGGCGGTCTGAGGGCCGTCGCTTCGTACATAATCATTGAGTAGCATCTAGGTAGACTGGAAGCTGATATTGAAATAGTGGAGAAGAGCCTAGGATGATAAGTAGTCAGGTAAAAGATTCTAACATACCATCACGCCTGTCGTCCCTGAAAGGTTAAGCAAGGGTGTAGATTAGTACACCTCTGCCATTTCACCGATATGTTTTAGGTGGAGTTTTATTCCATCAACCGGATACGAATTGAAACCCATTACTCAACCTGGGAGTCGAACCCAAGACCTCTTGCTTAGCAGTCGCACTTCCGACGACTACACCAACGAGAGAGTAAAAGCAAAAGTTTTCTATTATCTATTTTCTACAACTATAGATCCGTAGCGATTGTTGGCGATGACGAAAATGCAGTAGACCAAAGTATATTATGGCACCTGTCTTCTCGCCAGTTTCCGCGCCACTGGAAATAAATGCGCGCCGAGATGCAAGTACTTATCGTTTGCTTTTAGAGCGACACAACACTGCTCTCACGCTCACGGTCCATATAACACGGAGTCTGGAAGAATGGACGAATTTGCGTCGTACACACCTCACCTTACGGCGTATTCTCAGATTGGAGACGAATGCACACGATGTTCTCGTTTTACTCGACTGCGCAAATATCCCTTCAAGTTTATATATCGAATAAAAAGTTCTTTTGATATAAAATTACATTTTATGTTGTTTGCCCGATAACATGGATGCTGTAAAGGATCTGATACGTAGGTATTAAATATTATTTACATATAAGAAATCAGCATTTTTTTTAATGATTTCTGATTTTTGGGGTATATGTTAAGGTTTGATATTATGTTATTGTGGGTAGAATAAGAAGTTGAAAATAAATCAGTTAGATTCCAACCGGTGTTTCTGTTAAACGTTCCATTGGCGACGAGTTTGATAAAAAAAAAAAAAAAAAACATTAAACGCGTGTTGTTTGGCAAGTTTATAAGATTAAGAAGTATCTGGTGATAAGTTTACCCAAGTAACAAAGTGCAATAAGTGGACGTCGATTATTAAGTGCAATATGCCTATCGGTAAAATTGAACCATTTGACCTCAATTCGAAACAATGGCCGGCGTATATCAGACGAGTAAAGCAATTTATATTGCTAAACGAAATTAAGGAGGATTTAAAGGTTCCGATGTTGATAACTGTAGTTGGAGAAGCAACGTACGCCCTAATGTGTGACTTGTGTGCACCTGATCATCCGGAGAACAAAGAATTCGATACGTTGGTACAGTTAGTCACTAACCACCTGGAGCCGCAGCGGTCGGAGATAGCCGAGAGACACGTATTTCGTTTACGTAAACAGAAAATAGGGGAACCACTATCAGGATATTTACAACATTTGAAACATTTAGCCGTAACTTGTAATTTCGGTAACAAATTAGAGGAGAATCTCCGCGATCAGTTCGTTTCGGGGCTGGCAAGTGACGTCATGAGGTCTAGAATATTCGCGGAGAAGGATATTGACTACAGAAAAGCGGTGGAGCTAGCTCTGGCACTGGAGGCCGCGGACAGACATGCGGAGGTGAGCGGCGCGAGCGCAGCGCCAGCTGGCGCCTCAGGTGCGAGCGGCGGCGGTGAGGCGGGCGAGGGCCTGCATGCGGTGCGCGGGCGGCGCGGAGGCGCGGGCGGTGGCAGCGGCGCGGGCGGCGGGATCGGCCGAGCGGCGCAGCCAGCACGACCGGGCGCCGGCGGCGGCGCCCCGCGCCTTGCGGACACAGCTTGCTGGCGGTGCGGCAAGGCGCATCGGGCAGATAGGTGTCGATTTGTTAATTATAATTGTGATAACTGTAATCAGCGCGGGCATTTAAAAGTGATGTGCAAAGTGCGTGATCGGGACAGTGATAACAATTTTTCTAGGCGGCAAAATTTCATAGATGAAAGTTCGGAGGACGAGTTCTATAACCTTCAGGTTTCGGCGAAAGGTAACAAACCCTTTTTCATTAAGTTAAAAATAGAAGATATTTTTTTAGATTGTGAAATGGATACTGGAAGCCGTATATCAGCTATTAATGAAGATTGTTATAAACAACTTTTCCAATGTAAAACCATTAATACCGATAACCTTATTTTACGTAGTTATTCCGGTTCACCAATTGAGCCTCTGGGTTATATTCTAGTAAATGTCACTTTAAATAATATAACTGCGAATGACTTAGTGTTATATATTGTCAGAGGAGGGGGCTGCCCTTTGCTTGGCCGGGATTGGTTGCGAGCCTTAAAAATCAATCAAATCAATATTCACGAAATGCTTGATGATCAGTTTGTGAACCGACTTCGTGAAGAATTTCCTGAAGTATTTGCCGAGAAATTAGGTACATGTAAAAGAACATTGCGTCTACAGCTCACAGATAGCAGAAGTGTGTATGTTCGCGCGCGGCCGGTGCCGCTGGCGTTACGCGGACGCATTGAGCGTGAGCTGGATAGGCTCGAGCGGGATGGTACGATATATCGGATAGATCATTCGGATTTTGGTACACCGATAGTGCCTGTCGTCAAGTCTAATGGGGAGATTAGAATCTGCGGCGATTATAAAATCACAATAAATCCTAAGTTAAAGCGTGATTTTTATCCTTTGCCGCGGATTGAGGAACTATTCGCTAACCTAAGTAATGGGCAAGAATTCTCAAAAATTGACCTTAGGCATGCATACGAGCAGGTTTTATTGGATGAAGCTTCGCAACGATTTACAGCCATCACAACCCACGTCGGTACCTTTGCATATCGTCGCGTCCCGTATGGCTTGTCGTGCGTACCAGAACACTTCCAAAAGTTAATGGAGGAAACGTTGCGCGGCATACCGGGTACCGTTGTATTTTTAGATGATATCTGTGTGACAGGACAGGATAGACATACACACTTGCGCAATCTGAGAGCAGTACTGGAGCGATTACGGCAGATGGGCTTAACTGTAAAGTTAAATAAGTGTAAGTTTTTACAGAAAAGTGTGACCTACTTAGGCTTTATTATAGATAAAGAAGGTTTACATCCGGACCCAAATAAAATGGAGGCGATTAGTAACGCACCAAAGCCAATTGATGTGACCCAGCTAAAGAGCTTTCTTGGGATGGTAAATTATTATGGAAAATTCATCCCCAATTTGAGTTCTATGTTATACCCACTACATTCCCTTTTAAAAAAGGAAGCTCCTTGGCAGTGGGATTCTCGGTGTGCGAAGGCATTCAAAGATGCAAAGCAAGCGTTATTAAACGAGTGCGTTTTGGCGCATTATGAAGAGGGGCGAGCGCTCGTGTTATCAGTGGATAGCAGTGGCTATGGTTTGGGGGCGGTCCTTGCTCACCGTTACGCAGACGGCTCCGAGCGACCGATCAGTTGCGTGTCGCGGACACTCAATCCGGCAGAAAAAAATTATAGTCAACTTGATAAGGAAGCTTTAGCTATATATTTCGGTATAACGAGACATCATCAATATCTCTTTGGTCGAAAATTCGTGTTACGCACTGATCACCAGCCTTTGAGTTTCATATTCGGGACAAAAGGGGGCATACCTCAGACGGCCGCTAGCCGACTGCAACGGTGGGCCGCGCGGCTGGCCGGTTACGATTTTTCTGTGGAGTTCGTCCGTTCAACAAACAACGGCCCCGCGGACGCGCTATCTCGGCTACCACTGTCTCAGGAGCGCCTCCCATCTGAGGCAATAGGGTATATTAATTTAGTTGAAGAATGTTTGCCGATTAGTTTTAACGATGTTAATAGAGAAACTAAAAAGGATGTAGTACTAAGTAAAATACTAGGTTATGTATTGTTTGGTTGGCCATTGGTTGCGAGTTGTGAGGAGGAAAAACCGTACTTTTCACGTAAAGAGCACATTTTTACAGATTTAGGTTGCTTGATTTATAAATACAGAATTATAATACCACTATCGTTACGTCAAAAACTTTTAGCAGAAGTTCATGAAGGTCATTTGGGTATCACAAAAATGAAAAATTTAGCACGAAACTATATCTATTGGCCAAGCTTAGACCAAGATATCGAGAATATCTGCCGCGTTTGTGAAGCTTGTCGGGCTGTCCGCGATGCGCCAGCGCACGCGGCTCTGCATCCATGGGAGTTTCCACTCCATCCCTGGCAACGTGTACACGCGGACTTTGCTGAATATGCCGGAAAAAAATATTTTATTTTAGTAGACGCGCATTCGAAATGGTTAGAAGTCGTTGCAATGAATCGTACAGATGCGGAAAGCACAATTCTGGCTTTAAGGGCGATTTTTGCTCGCTTCGGTTTGGTCTCACAATTGGTGACTGATAATGGCCCACCATTTTCTTCAATCGATTTTAAAGCATACTGCAATAATAATTGCATCAAGCACGTAACCTCATCACCGTACCACCCCCAAGGGAACGGTGCGGCTGAGAACGCTGTCAAAACGGTAAAAAAGGTAATCAAACGAGCAGTGCTTGAAGGCGAGAATGTGTCTCAAGCATTAAGTAAATTTTTATTTCAATACCGTAATTGTGATCATGCTACAACGGGGGTATCACCGGCAGTGGCTATGCTGGGCCGTCGCTTGCGGGGGCGACTTGATGCTGTGAGGCCGAATGTGGCGACTGTTGTACACAAGGCACAGACTCGGCAGGTAGCCAGTGCGGGTGGAACTCCCAGAGATATCAGGGTTGGGGACCCTGTCCTTGCACGCGACTACTCAGTAAGGGGAAGCAAGTGGACCGAGGGTAAAGTAATAGATAAAACGGGACCGGTATCTTTTAAAGTTAATATGGGCGATGGGCGCGAATGGCGCAGACATCAGGATCAATTAATTACGATTAAGAATCGTTACTCACTGGCGCGTGCAAGTGGAGGGTCACCACCAAGAGAAAATAAAACTATTGTTAACAAAGAAAATGGAGAATGTAAGGAAGATGAGGAATTTATAGATGCATCGGACGGAACAGGGACGGAGGAGACTACCCCGCTGACTGCCCAGGGAGGTTTAATAGTTAAGGATTCGATGGTGATGGCAAATCCGACGAGTCCTCCCTCCCCGCTTAGTCCCAATGCATCCGCACGAGCATTACGTGCCTATAATAGAAATAAAAACAAAAAGTAATTTTAAAAAGGGGGATAATGGGGTATATGTTAAGGTTTGATATTATGTTATTGTGGGTAGAATAAGAAGTTGAAAATAAATCAGTTAGATTCCAACCGGTGTTTCTGTTAAACGTTCCAATTTTTACTATATTTTGTATCGCAAACATAACTTCTCAAACAATCAATTGGAAAAACCCGCAGTTTGTGCATCATACAAATATTTGTTACAGATTTGGCCAGAACGCCAATAGTGTTTTAATTATAGTTGAACTCATCACTTCGGCATTAGATCGCCAACTGATTAAAAGTTTTAAGTATAAAAGTTTTAAAGTACTTAAAAACTTACAGAAAATCAAATGTGAAAGCAAGTAGGTTTAGACAGGTATTAAATAAAGCAGATTATCATATATAGACGTGTTCAAAATTTTATTTTTAGACAAAGTTTTCTACGATCTACGATACGATATTACATCAATGTTACATATCAAGCCTACGAAATCCGTCCAGAGTCTTCGTAAGGTATTTGAACACTATTCGAGGCACTGTTTGCTCGTTACTGTGTGACGAACTGGAAAGGCTAGATTCGGCAGCTCACAGTGACATTTTACTTATTATAATTCCAGCCCAGACGGCAGCGTCAGCGATGATAGCGTGACGAAATGGAAAAATTAGGAAATAAAATTGGGATATTTGACGACCGGTAGGTTATTAAAGTTAATATTTTCCAGTTTTTTAACGCCAGCAGTAAGCACCGAAATATTCTTCAAAAGCTATTGTATATAATATCAAGAAGTGATAAGATATCTCAGAATTCATCTGTGCATTTGAAAATAAGAAATAATCTCAACTATGTAAATAAGAGAAATATAAAAACTCCGCGCAGCTCCATTACTCGGAGCGAAACTTTCTCATTTTTAAACAAGAAAATCTCATTTTAATATGAAACCGGGGAACAAAACGAAACAGGTAAATAAGATGAAGTTGCGGACGCAATATAAACATCAGCGCAAATCCGCTGCAGAGACTTTCCGGATGACGGGAACAATCCGGATTGAGAACATTCTCATTCAAATGTTCCACAGATACCTTTAACGATATTACTACTTTCCTATTACCTTTTCATTCAATATTTTAATTCATGCAAAAAATACGGAAAAATTATATTCAATATGCCATTTCATGCTTGGTTTGTCCATAGGGATTCCGGGTAATGGTTGGTTTGTACTTATGTTTGATTATACTATTGTATATAACATCAGTCTGTCAGAATGGCAAAATGTAACTGTTCTTTAATATAATATTATGTAGGTACCATCTTTGAAAATAAATGAAGTATTGAAGTATTGTTGATTTTAGTTTAAATACATATTATTATATATTTATACTTCAAAGTATCAGCTATTAAAAAAACTTATTTCTTTTTTGTATTCTTTAGTAACATATTTATGACATTATGGAACTATCACTTCCTCTTTCATCCTAAAGTGCGGTGTTTATAAAACGTTGGCTAGTTTAAAACCTAGTTACCTGGTCGGGGACACTCCCTCTGCGCCGGATATTGCAATGAGATTGTTTTTGGATTATGGCGACTTACATTGTACTGTTTAACTAGAAATAAACACGTTTTCGTTGTATCTCGCCGATCCATCTCCGTTCTGTTATTTGTTGTTTACGTTTGTTTACATTTACTTTATTAGCTGTTGCATTTGTATGCTGTTCCACAGGGTAATAATATAAGGGACATTACAAATCAGATAGTCTTTACTAGACTATTTTCAGCCCACATTTTTATCCTGAATACAAAATAATTGATAATAAGCATATTTAACGGCCAACGTTATCTCAAAGATTTTGAGTAATGCTGCAAGTTAATTTGTCGTTGAGGAAACACAACACAATCGCGGTACAGTTCGCTATGTTGTCGTTTGACTTGTATGTTTGTTTGTAGTTCAATTAATTGCGTCCCGATGTCCCTTCGTCGACACAAACTATTTTATTAGTTCCCTCTTCACCTTCGCTGCATAATGGCGCGGCTCTTCTGATAAATATTTATGAAGAAACTTATTTAATTTAGAGCTGGTCGTCTGTCCACCCCGCTCCGTATAATGTGACGCGAGCACAACAAAGTTCAGCGCCTGGCCCGGCCCGGCGGCGGTTTTTTTTTACAAGTTTTGGATTCCAGAATGTTGTGTTGTTTAGCGCTGCCTGGAGAAGTTCCGTATGAGATTTGCTTCTCTGTGGTGCTCAACTTTATATTTCTTAGAATGCAGCAGTTGGGCACGAGTGTGAAATGCAGCGCTTAAGCGGAGGCGGCGCTTTTATGTTAGCATAATTTTTGTGTAAACTTTCATCATATCATGTAGAAGTACATTTTACTAGTATATTATAGTACCTACTGAGAAAATATTGTGGGTATTATTTTGAAAATCAACAACAGCAAGTTGATGAAGTAAGTTTTCTTGTGTATTTATATACATACCATTGAGACTTGGCATCTTCCTAAAACAAAAAAACATTTATTGTATTAGCAAGTGTATATTTAATACATAAATAATATGGTCTTGGCAGTAGTAGTAGTCAGGTCGCTGGGTCACGTCTCTTATATAATAATGATAAAAATTACACGTGATAACCGAACCCCATTAAACACCGCCTCGATCTGTTTCAGTATATAAATAAAATTGTACAAAAAAAATCATTTTCGACTATTCGTTCCAGTTGTTTTAATGTTGCTAGTTAAATATTAAACAATAAAATGTCTCCAAACACTGTTAAACACTACGGTTATTTGTGAAAGATTTCATTATTCTCTGCCCAACAGCGGCGTGTTATCGGATCTGGCGACATTAGTATTCAGGTGATACGCCGAGGGTCTGAAATGCTAATATTTACAGCGCGAAAATTTTATAACCTCGTTTACAGCTTTTAAAACAATGGATTTATAAACGGTTTTTAAGAAAATAGCATTCATAAAATTTTACCTTAAATCTAGGCTGTGTTTGATAGTAAATATTACAGCAGTTTGTCTTTGTTTCGATGATAATAGAGAACTAAAGAAAGTAAAGATGTATTAGATATATTATTTCTTATAGTATTAGTATTAACCAAGATTTAACTCTCAAAAATAACAAATATATCTGTGTCGCCTGTATGTTATTGAACCACAGTCTGTTGAAGGATCGTCTAAATGAATAATACACACACAATTTTGCAGGAAATAGACGATGTAGATATCGCACATTCTACTCTACTACAAATTGAGGACTTTTCCCAACATTTTGATGTACAAAATTTAGATTTCACAATTGTCTCACAAAATATTCGAAGCATTTACAGTAATTTAGATGATTTACAAGTTAGTTGACCCACTTTAAGTTTGATGTTGATCTAATCATTTTAAGTGAATGCAGACTGGATGCGAACAAATACATCCCCGATATTATAAATTATCAGTCCTTTTTTACTAATAATCACATAAACCGATGCGACGGCGTAGTAGTTTACGTTAAAAATACGCACAAAGTAAGTGTCAAAGAAGTAATACTGACTCACGCGTCATGTTTACAAATAAGTCTGCCCAATCTTACTGTCCTGGGTATCTATCGCTCACCATCAAACCTCAATGCTGACTACTTTATAACTTCCCTTAATGAGCATTTGAACACTCTAAAATCATGCAAAAATATTGTAATAACAGGCGATATAAATATAAATATTATACACAAGGCAAATGAAAAAACAAATGAGCGTACAAATCGAAATAGCTATCTAAACATGCTGGCAATGCACGGCCTACTACCAGGTCACTCATTGCCAACTAGAGGTGAAAACTGTCTGGACCATTTTATTTTGAATATGGACAAAAACAAAAATACTGCCTCTATTGCAGTGTTGGATACGACAGTGACGGACCATTTAATGATATTCTTAAAATTATCAAATGTCAGAAAAATTCATGAATGCTCTAAAATAAAATCAGTTATAGATTTTGAGAAGGCAATGGTCACTTTGCAGGAGAGTAATATTTTTGAACTGTCAAAAATAAAGGACCCTGTTGAACTAGCTGAACGTCTAATTATCCAACTCAGATATTGTCTTCTACAAAATACCGTCACAACCTTAATCCCGAGAAATAACCGCATAATTAAACCATGGATTAGTATAGGAATCCTACGTTGTATCCGGAACAGGAACAATATGCAGAGAAAACTACGCGTAGATCCAAATAACGATATCCTAAAAATAACAAAAAAGTTAAATAAAAATAGAAAAAAAGTTAGCTCGTAATATTTAAATTAAATTAAATTTATTTTATAGTATTTAATCCACATAAAACACTTGTAATTTCATAGTAACTACTAAATAACTTAAGTGCCCAGTGTTTACAAGGTGCTTTGTCAATAAATCAAGAAAATAACGTGCATATCAGTGGCAGTGCTAGTCAACCACCCAACGGATGAATTTGGATTTAAATATTTGATCAGCAACTTGGTCAATCCTGGGGAGTATATTGTTTTATTTTATTCCTTAGTTTATCACCCCACATAAACCTAAATTTTAACCACTAGCTAGGTCCAGTATGCAATTTCACTGTGTGGCTTGCAAATCCTGTTTGTTGTAATAATTTGACTACTTAATACTTAGTTGTTTGCTAATATTTATATACAACTATATCAAGGCAGTTCTCCAGATAGTTAATATATTTTATTTCTCTCAGTAGCTCAATTGAAGTTATTGCCTAAGCCATTATAACTTAATTAAATATTTAAACTCCATTGTTATAGCACTATCCAATAGATCAAATATAACTTGTTTTTATTTATTTTTTTACAAAAACATTTAACAATAGACTCCAATTTTAACTTAGCATAAATATAATTAGTTTACTTAAATCTTGTCAATCCCTTCATTTATTTCCTTCTACCCCCTACTAAACATCTCTCTTTTTGTTTATTATTTCTTGCTGTTCAGCTGACTATTTTCACATTCCAGGTGACTGGAATATATATTTGAAAATGATGACCCGCAGTGCAATTGTAAGAGATATGGAGGTTAAACTGAGAGCAACCCTAAAGGAACTGGAGTCTTCTAAATGTCTGTGTACACAACTACTACAGGAAAGGGAAGACAGTGAAGTTGAAATTAAGAACATTAACGACAAAAACACTGTACTTAAGAATGACCTGGCTGAGCTTCACATACAGCACATGGACTTACTCGACCAGCACAACCAACTTCAACAACAAGTGTCTAACTTTCACAACTGTTCAGACACGCATGAATTGGCACTGAACCGCATTTCTCAATTAGAACATGAGTTATGCGAGGCCCATAAGGCTAGACTTTTTCTAGAATCAGTTGAAGCCAAAAAGCAGACCATTAACACCATCAGTCTGTATGATGAGTTGGTAGGTTGCAGTGGGTCCAAGGTTGTGTGTGAGACAGCCGTGACTATTGATTTGACTGGTGATGATACCATATCCATTAATTACAATAAATGTCTAAATACTAAGTTAGCCAGTCAAAACATAAATAAAAATAATTGTGATAAACAATATTCACGTTTTTTCGAGATTGTAAGAAATGAATTTAATAAACATTTCAAACTAAAAACCAAGAACGTAAACATTAGATTCAAATTTAGTGACTGGGCAACTATAGGCATTCGTAAAAGTCGGGAACACTTATTTGAATTATATGAATTAAAGTCATTTAATAAAAGTGAAGAGTTTACTCAATATGTTAGTAAATATTCAAAAACTTTTAAAATAGTGTGTCAATTAGCAAAAAAAATATACATAAGTAACAAAATCAAGAATGCTGAAAATAAGATAAAAACGACTTGGACAATAATAAATAATGAAAATAATAAATCTAAAGTATGTCATAACAATAACGCACTGCAAACGGCACGTGGTCTTATAACCACAAATTCTGAAGTAGCTCAAGAATTTGAGACATATTTTGCGAACATACCCCTTACAATAACTAAGAGTTTAAATTCTTCTTCCGCACTTTCCGTTGCTGTACTTAAACAGAATGTTACTTTCTGTCCAACTACTTTTAAATTTAGGTATGTTAGTCCAGAGTCAGTCATTAAAGTTTTTAAAGATATAAAAATAAAATTAACTGAAGACTTATGGGGTTTATCATCTAAAGTTTGTAGTGGAATAATTGATACTATAGCACCCCATCTAGCAAATATATTTAATGAATGCGTTGACCAGGGGACCTTCCCGGATCTTATGAAACACAGTAAAATAGTACCCTTATTTAAATCTGGAGATACTGAAGATCCTGGAAATTTCAGACCAGTTTCCATTCTACCAGTATTTAGTAAAATTTTTGAAAAAATGATGCTTAATCAAATGTTGTCACATTTCAATATACATAAACTTTTTCATGACCAGCAATATGGGTTCACCAAAGGGCGCAATACAACTGACGCCGGAGTGACGCTTATAAAGCACATCTTTGATGCTTGGGAAGAGTCACAGGATGCCGTTGGCATATTTTGTGATCTTTCAAAAGCATTTGATTGCGTGGATCATGATACACTACTACTAAAATTGGAACATTATGGATTTAAGCTAAACTCTTTAAAGTTATTAAAATCATATTTGCAAGGTAGAGTACAGAAAGTCCAAATAAACGGAATTAAATCATCTGGATCCAAAATTAAAATGGGTGTTCCGCAAGGCTCTATCCTGGGCCCGTTCTTGTTTTTGGTATATATTAATGACTTACCTTATATGTGCCAGAATGGATGTGGGATGGTGTTATTTGCTGATGATACCTCCTTAATTTTTAGATTAGATAGACGGTCACCAAATGTTGACGATGTAAATAGCGCCCTTCTAAAGGTCCATGAGTGGTTCACTGTTAATAATCTGGTATTGAATGGGCAGAAGACTAAATGCATAAAGTTTTCCTTACCAAATGTTAGAAGCGATGGTTGTGACATAATATTGAATAATGAGAAGCTCGAATTCGTAGATCAAACTGTATTCTTAGGTATTAAACTAGATTCCAAACTTCAATGGGGACCGCACATTAAGGCGTTAGCAGGACGCTTGAGTTCAGCTGCTTATGCAGTTAGAAAAATCAGACTTCTTACGGATGTAGAAACCGCAAGACTAGTTTATTATAGCTACTTTCATAGCGTCATGACTTACGGAATATTGCTGTGGGGCCGTGCTGCAGACATAGAATCAGTTTTCGTTCTGCAGAAAAGAGCAATAAGAGCCATTTATAACCTAAGTAGTCGTGATTCACTCAGGGAACTCTTTAAAGAAATAAATATTATGACAGTGCCCTGTCAGTATATCTTTGAAAATATAATGTACGTTAGAAAAAATATATCACATCATACGAAAAGATGTGAACTGCATAATTATAATACTAGATATAAGTCAAAATTAATGCAGCCACAGCTTCGTCTCGCTAAAGTCCATACCTCTTTTGTGGGATATAGTGTCAGGTTTTATAATAAGATTCCGGAAATAATTTTAAACCTCCCGGAAAATAAATTCAAATCCATCGTAAAGTCTACTCTATGCAAGAAAGCATACTACAAATTAGAAGATTATCTTGTAGATAAAAAAGTTTGGCAAAATGCTGGTCCAGCTCCACAGGTTTGCTAGCCTCATGATTATTATATTTTCTTTTATTTATTTTTTTATTTATTGGTTTGACTTCTTTTTGTTTTACATAAAGATATTTATAATTTTTTACAGTTTGACATGCTCAATTATACACTTATACAATTTGACATGTTTAGTTATACACCTTTACTGATTGACATGCAAATTATTTATTAATGTAATTTATTATTTATTAACGCAATAGTTACTGATTAGTAAAATAACTTGTAAAATATGAGACTGATGTTGGCTTTGATGTTGTTTTATTAATTTTTTTTTAAATGTGAAAATGCCTACCGGTTGCCGTGCATTCTGGGCTTGTCATGCTCACTCAAATGTCCTGCTGATGGTGGCGTTGTGTGTCGGGTCTTTTTATTCCCTACAACATGGTTGAGTAGACAGACGCCGATACACACGTCATGCTCGTGAACGGGTGCTATCAGTTGGGACTGGTCGGCTCATACATGTTATGGCAACCGAAATTGGTTTTAGTTATTTCTTTTACTTTCATAAATAATACGTTTCACATCGAACTGCACCAGTCTCATATTGATATTACATACATAAAGCATTGTAAAACAAAACCAACAATTTTGTATTTAATTTAAAAAGAGTATCTATGGAGTTTCTTGCCGGTTCTTCTCCATAAGACCTACCTTTTGGAACCGTGCAACTAAATTCAATTTAATTCGACAATTCAAAAGTACCTGTATTGGTCTAATTGAAATAAATGATTTGATTTGATTTGATTTGATTTGATTTGATTTGATTTGATTTGATTTGATTTGATTTGATTTGATTTGATTTGATTTGATTTGAACATACAGAAGACATCGAAATCATTGCAATAACATTATAAAAAAACTTAAAAGAAGATATGACAGGGAACAGATAGACAAAGCAAATAAGGACACAAAAAAAAATGTGGAAAGCTATAAATAATATCACGCATCGGAAACAAACCAAAACTCCAAACCTAAATTTATTAGAGATAAAGGCAACCTCCCACGAGTCAGTAAACTATGTCAATAACTATTTCGCTAACATAGGGAAGACATTGGCTGAGGAAATCATATCCTCCAATCTATCGCATAATCGTGCGATCTATAACTTCACGGATTCACAAGCCTCATCTTTTGTGCTTTTGGAAACTGATCCTGGGGAAGTCCATGGCGTACTGATGAGCCTTAAAACAGAGAGTGCACCTGGATGGGACAATATATCTACCAAGTTTCTTAAATCTGCCAGTGAAGTAGTGGTACCTATTATTACACATCTTGCTAATCTGTGTTTCACGCAAGGTATTTTTCCACCCACTCTGAAACAAGCCATTATTACACCTGTGCACAAGGGTGGCGACAGAGACGATGTGAGTAATTTCAGACCCATCTCAGTATTATGTGCAACCTCAAAAATTATAGAAAAGCTAATCAACACTCGTTTAATAAATTACATAAACAAATACAATATAATATCAGAGTCTCAATACGGATTTAGACAAGGACTATCAACAGAAGACGCTGTTTCAGGATTAACTTCACATATTATTGAAAATGTGGATTCAGGAAAAAAGTGTCTTACTATTTTCCTGGATCTTAAAAAAGCTTTTGACACCGTCTCTGTTCCTGTCCCTGTGCGCAGTCTAGAAAACATAGGCATAAGAGGAGTCCCTTTGGACTTGCTAACCAATTATCTCCAGCATAGAAAGCAGCGTGTAAAAATAGGAACCTACTTAAGTGATGAGTTAAAAGTGAGCTTTGGCGTCCCTCAGGGCAGTGTCTTGGGGCCTACGCTTTTCTTAATTAACATTAATAGCCTCTGCGACATAAAGCTTGAAAACGGACGTCTTTTTTCGTATGCGGATGACACAGCTATTGTTTTTACTGGTGATACATAGGAATCTGCTTATCGATATGCTGAAAAGGGACTCATACAAGTTACTAAATGGTTAAATTACTTTTTACTAACACTAAATACTACTAAAACTAAATATATAGCCTTTACAAACTACAATAACAGTCAACCTGGACCTAATCATAACCTTAAAATACATAGCTGTGACAACCCTTCTAGCACAAATTGTTCGTGCGATAAAATAACAAAAGTGACTTATATAAAATATTTAGGTATTATGGTCGATCAACGACTATCTTGGCACTTACACACGGATATGGTCATGTCTCGAACTAGAAAGCTTATTTGGATTTTCAAGACTCTAAGACATATTACATCAAAGAAACTTTTAAACCAAGTTTACGTGTCTTTGGCCCAGTCAGTTCTAGGGTACTGTATACCGGTTTGGGGTGGGGCCACTAAAATCAAATTTTTAGAGCTAGAAAGAGCGCAAAGATCTCTCTTGAAGGTTATGTACTTTAAATCGTATAGATTCCCTACTGATAGTCTCTACTCACTAAGTGGCCTTCTTCCAGTCAGGAAATTATATGTACTCCATGCGGTTTTGAAACTACATAAATCCCTTCCCTATGATACCAGCCTGAATAAAAAAAGGAGAAAATATCTTGTTGCTCCAGAAGTCCCGGTCAAAACCTCATATGCAAAAAGGCAGTTCATTAGACAATCCGCTTCCATCTACAACCAACTAAATAAATTTCTAAATATTTACCCCATGACTTATGGAGATTGTAAGAAATCATTAACTGACTTGTTAAAAAGCAAGAGCTATGACGACATCGAAGCTCTTTTACATATCTTGCGATAATATTTGTTTTTATGAAAACCGACACACACATACACACACAAACACAAACACACACACACACACATACATACGCACAACTTCCTAGATATAAGTTGAATTAGATGTTTCGAATGTTACTCCTACATCATAATTGTTTTTGTTTTAGAAGAGCGGGACCTCCTAACACAGGTATTTTTATACTTAAAAGAAGGTCTCTATGTATGATTGTATATTGTAGAAGTTTTATAATTACTGAAATAAATTATTATTATTATTATTAGAGAAGAGATTTTATCAAATGCCACTTATCTCACTTTTATTGTCGTCGGTACTGATTTTGTCAGTATTAATGGCGTCGGTATTTTTAGCGTCGGAATTGTTGGCGTCGGTATTTGTGACGTTGGTATTAGTGGCGTCGGTATTGGTGCCATCGGTATTGGTGGCGTCGGTACTGTTTTTGTCAGTATTAATGGTGTCGGTATTGGTGGCATCGTTATTGAAGGCATCGGTATTTGTGGCGAAGGTATTGGTGGCGTCGGTATTGGCGGCGTCGGTATGGGTGGCTTTGGTATTGATGTTGATGGTACTTATTTTGTCAGTATTAATGGCGTCGATATTGGTGACATCGTTATTGGAGGCATCGGTATTTGTGGCGTGGGTATCGCTGGCGTTGGTATTTGTGGCGTCAGTTTTAATGGCGTTAGTATTGGTGGCGTCGTCAATGGAGGCGTCGGTATTGGTGGCGTCAGTATTGGCGGCGTCGGTATGGGTGGCGTTGGTATTGATGTTGTCGGTACTGATTATGTCAATATTAATGGCGTCGGTGTTTTTGGCGTTGGAATTGTTGGCATCGGTAATGGTGGCGTCGGTACTGATTTTGTCAGTATTAATGGCGTCGATATTGGTGGCATCGGTATTTGTGGCGTCGGTACTGATTTTAACAGTATTGGTGACATCGGTATTGGCGGCGTCGGTATGGGTGGCATTAGTATTGATGTTGTCGGTACTGATTATGTCAGTATTAATGGCGTCGGTATTTATGGCGTTGGAATTGTTGGCATCGGTATTGGTGGCGTCGGTATTGGTGGCGTCGTTATTGGTGTCGTCGTTATTATTGCCGTCGGTATAGGTGGCGTCGGCTTAGGTGGCGTCGGCCTAGGTGGCGTCGGTAAAGGTGGCGTTGGTATTGGTGGCGTCGGTACTGATTTTGTCAGTATTAAGGGCGTCGGTATTGGTGGCATCGTTATTGGAGACATCGGTATTTGTGGCATCGGTATTGCTGGCGTCGGTATTTGTGGCGTCGGTACTGATTTTGTCAGTATTAATGGCATCGGTATTGTTGACATTGGTATTGGTGACTCGGTATTATTGGTGGCGTCGGTTTTGATGGCGTCGTTATTGGTAGCGTCGTTATTGGAGGCGTCGGTATTGGTGACATTGGTATTGGTGGCGTCGGTATTGGAGGCATCGGTATTTGTGGCGTCGGTATTGGTGGCGTCGGTATTGATAGCGTTTGTTTTGTTGGCGTCAGTATTGGTGGCGTCGGTATTGATAGCGTTTGTTTTGTTGGCGTCAGTATTGTTGGCGTCGGTATTACTGGCGTCGGTATTTGTGGCGTCGGTATTGATGGTTTCGGTATTGGTAGCGTCTGTATTTGTAGCCTTGGTATTGGCGGCGTCCTTATTGGAAGCATTGGTATTTGTGGCGTCGATATTGCTGGCGTCGGTATTTGTGACGTCGGTACTGATTTTGTCAGTATTGATGGCATCGGTATTGTGTACATTGGTATTGGTGGCATCTGTATTGGTGGCGTCGTTATTGGTGGCATCGGTATTGGTGGCATCGGTATTGGTGGCGTCAGTATAGATAGCGTTTGTATTGTTGGCGACAGTATTAGTGGCGTCGGTATTTGTAGCGTCGGTATTGGTGGCATCGGTACTGATTTTGTCAGTATTAATGGCGTCGATTTTGGTGGCGTCGGTATTGGTGGCGTCGTTACTGATTTTGTCAGTATTAATGGCTACGGTATTGGTGACATCGTTCTTGGTGGCGTCGGTATTGGTGGCGTCGTTATTGTTGGCGTCGGTATTGGTAGCGTCGGTATTGTTGGCGTCGGTTTTGGTGGCGTCAGTATTGGTAGCGTCGTTATTGGAGGCGTCGGTATTGGTGACGTTAGTATTGGTGGCGTCGATATTGGCGGCGTCGGTATTGATGGCGTTGGTATTAATGGCGTCGGTATTGGTGGCGTCCTTATTGGAGGCATCGGTATTTGTGGCGTCGATATTGCAGGCTTCGGTATTACTGGCGTCGGTATTTGTGGCGTCGGTATTTGTGGCGTCGGTATTGGTGGCGTCTGTATTTGTAGCGGCGGTATTGGTGGCGTCGGTATTGATGGTGATGGTATTGATGGCGGTGGAATTTTTGTCGTTCGAATTGTTGGCGTCGGTATTACCGGCGTCGGTATTTGTGGCGTCGTTTTGATGGTGGTGGTATTGATGGTTTGTTATACCCGTATTCTTCCTTTTTTTTCTAATGTAAACTGATAAGGTTAGATTCAAAGCATTAATATACCTAGCCGTTAAGTTTTTTATTTATTTTTTATGCAAGCTGCGTAACCTTTTTAGATTTTTCTTACCCGTAAAAGCTTTTTACAAAGTATTAGAATAGAAAACGTTTAAAAAAAGACTAATAAATTTGCCGAAGCCATTTTTAAGTTATGCCGTGACAAAGACAAATAGGGATTCATTTATAGGGATACATAGTATTTATTTATACTATGAATTTGACATTATCCTTAGACATGGCAGAATGACCAGTAATAACTGACAAATGACACAATATCAATAATTTGTTTAACAAACAGAGACCAACTCTTTTAATACTTATCTCTCTTCGAGTACTGTAATCGCGCTTTTTTTAACCTGTCGTTGTGGAAATAAATAGGAAAGGCGTGATTATGATTCCACAAAAAAAATAATCACCAGCATTAGTTTATTGGTAACACATAAATGAGTACCGTTGTCTGTATATTCAGTGTGGCAACTCTACGAAGCGCCATGGGCCAGCGGTACAGCGCACCCTCGTCAATCAACGCCATCTGTCGGCCGCGCAATTAACACGGCGGAGTATCGCGAGCTATGCGCCGCCTATTAACGATAGCATTTGTTGATTTATATCTAGATACTGTTGTTTATCGATTGTCGGGAACAAGTCGTTTGTCTTTATTTCAACATTAGCGCAAAGGGTTCAGGGCTCGCAGCCACCGCGAGAATTGATCAATCTGTCAGTCCGGCGGTCAATCAGTCTGACGGCACAATTAGTGAAGTAGCTGAGCGATCAGCTTTCGTGTCACAAGTCGGTGGTTTGATTCTTGGATAGAGCAAAGATTTCTATAGCATATCAAAGTCAGTCCTATCAAGCCTCATTGATATTCGTGTATGTAAATACTCCCACAATACCTACATAAGAAATACCAGCTATGAAATAGTTCTATTTTCATAGACAATAGACGGTGTATACAATTTTTAGACTTGAGGTTTACGGAGACGAAAAGTAGCGTAGGACGAAATCCAATGAGGATCTTCAAGAGGTGATGTGGTTAGATCTTACAAAGGCTTCGAGTTCGGTAGATTTGTTTGCTAAAATATCTGGTGTACATTAATATAAGCGTCAGGCAAAAATATATAAAAATTCAACGCTGACATTGTTACACACCACGGCACTAAAAGCAAAGCAACGAAACTTTTGAATGGATACTTGATGATTGAATACACTAATACATTGAATAAAAATATTTTTGCTGATTTTTTCGCGGTATATTGATATTATTTAATCCCGACGTTTTGGATTCATTACAGCATCCAGGGTTGGTGATGGTTGTCTTAATTAAAAAGAAACATCGATAACTTATAATATTAATATCATTACGATAATCGAATCGTCAAAAATATATATCTGGAAAAGAATACAATATATCTGATACTGTACAAACTAGTCAAGTGTCATATACACTGGTATCTCTATTTTTGTCGATATCCTATAGTTCAGTACTCAACAATAATCTTCCGTTTAGTTTCGATGTCAGCTGTACAGGAATACAGATTAATCCTATTCACAATGTCCAGTACACGTAATCTATTGCCGCCAACAGCGCCGGTATTCGTCTCTGATCTATAAATAGAACCTTTATTTTAGATCAAAGCGAGGACTTAGCGAGGCTGTGAGAAAAGACGAATCTACCGAATATACCGTGGAATTCGGCGAGAAGCTTTATAGGAACTTAAGATGAAATTTCTGTCTCATTTAGATCTCTCACAATGAATATTATGATTTTGCTAAAATAAATGTATTTTTAAGTAGGACGAATTTGTTTATTTCCACAACCATAAACACATCTATAAGTTTGTTGAAATAAAAATAAAACGTTATGGAGTAAAATACCAATATGTACTTAAATAATTTTTTTTTTTTCGTTTACTTCCGATTATAAAATACGTATGTAAACTTCTTAATAAAAATTTCAGAAAGTGCATCTGCTAAGTAGTTTTTTATCTCATTCCCCATTCTAACTCAGAGTATCCTATGAAACTTCGCTGTGAATCAATTCTGAGTGCAAAGTTTATACTCAATACAAGCGAACACGTATAAAGTTCGGCGTTTCCAAGCGGCTCAATCAACACTCACATTAAAATCGCCCGAAAGTAGAGCGCAGTTGGCTGGAAAACTTGTTAAATAGTCGCATGTTTACAAAATATTTCAATTACTCTATTCATATACCATCACCACGCCTGTTGTCCCCGAAGGGTTAGGCAAAGATGTACTAATGTATACCCACTCACCGGTGTGTATTTATATGTCCCATTTAATAGGGTTCGCGCATATTATCGTCCATCGAATCGAACCCAAGAATCGCTCAGTAGTTACACTTACGACCAAACTAGACTGACGAGTTAGTTTTATTCAAATATTGAAACAGTATTAAAATAGGTTCTCACTTTTATTTATACGGAATCAAACACATGTTTTAAATCAAAGTTAGGTCTATTACAATTGGCGAATTAATTATACAATATTGTATTTTTTTCATAACAAAAAACGCAATGGACTTAATACAAAGAAATACCCTGTTTGGTGTGCTATTGGATACAGTTAGATGGATTAAAATTAGGAAAACGGACAGGAGTAAAATAACATGTCGAGCAGTAAAAACAATCGGCTTAGAGGAATAAATCTTGGGATTTGTTCGGCGTTTTAACGATACAAAAATAAAGTCGGGTTGTGTGCGGCGACGAGCGGGTGAGAGGGGAATACCCGGGATTACTGTCCACGTGGCACTTGACTAAACTAAGGGTTTCTTATTTGATTTTATTTTGTTTATTTACAGTTAACATTTTGGTACTATACATTTTTAACGTCAATATCATAATATAAGATATCTGCCTCAAAACTGCCTCGTTGGCCTAGTGGCCGCACACTGTGGGGTCCTGGGTTCAATTTCCACGTCGAGCCAAGTTTTATTGGGTTTTTCTGTGAGATTCTCAGTAGTAGCTCAGAGTATTCGTACCCAGTTGATTGCAATAGGCTCGCCCCCTATTACGTGGGACCTAACACATACCGTTGAAATGTGAGTATACATTAGTACACCTCTGCCTAACCCTGCGAGGACGAAAGGCGTGATGGTATGTACCGTTAAAGACTCTCCTAGAGTTGGTAGCGTATTAGCTTGCGGCTCGCCGAATGGCTAACAATTACTGTAGACTATGGACGTTTGCAACATCGAAGGTGTTACTCGCACGTCGCTGACCTTGTAAAAACCTATTCGTTTCCAGGTTTCTTAAAATACTACAGTACTACACTGACAGCAACCGAAATTCGAATGCAGAATCTCGAGACAGCGATCTCTCCTAACGAGCCCTTACTCACTTGCAAAAACACGACTATTGTTGTTAATAAATATAACTGCGGTCTTCTATGAGGCCATTGGTACTTTCCCAACCGGGTGCTCATTTGAGAGAGAAATGTCACCATGCTCTGCCTCTCTTATATAATAATATATATCAAAATGATAAAGTCACTTGAAATTGTTCTTTTATTAAAACAGTACTGCCTTATAATTATAATCGTTAATTTGCAGAATCTATTACTTTAATAATCAAATATAAAGTCCCAAAATCACGAACAGAAATTCCAAGAGACATCTCTAGATTAACAATTTACATGACATGTAACGATGGCGTAATTAATTAATATCCATTTACGAAATTGAATCAAACAATTAAATGATATCTACACTGTTATAATAATTAAGTACAGTCTGAAATTTGCCATTTGTAATTGATCTTATGACTTGCTAATTAATGTCTCAGCCGCTGTGCCAACCATACTGTCCTGCTGACAGACGATTCTCAAACATGTTCATACGAAGTAAATATAACATAAGTACATTACTTAAATAAGAGTAAATGCGACTGCTAAGCAAGAATTCTTGGGTTCGATTCCCAGATCGACCAAAGTGTTATTAGTTTTTTTATGCAAATCTTAGTAGAAGTTTGGATTCGTGCCCGGTTGATGGCAATAGGCTCACCCCCTATTATATGGGACCTTAAATAAACCGCATAATGTGGGTGTATATTAAATTACCTCTGCCTATCCTTTTGAGGCAGACACGCGTGATGGTATGTAATACATAAAGAAGTTATTTGAAAAATGTCACGTTGATACGATCCAAATTTAAAATAAAAGATATAATATTAATTCTGAGTGTGGGCATCACGCGTGGAGGCGGCACGTGCGCGGTTCCATTAGCGTCGGAATCCGAAGGCGGCGTCGCGCGTCGTGTTCGTCACGCGCCGTGACGACGCATCCACTGACATGTCACATCTCTACTGTGATTTACACTTCGAATTTAAGAAGAGCCCACATAAATAACGTGATTATGACAGCGGCATTTTGCCGTGACGCGTATGCATATACCGCCAATATGGAGAAAAGGAGTTTTATTTCAAAGTATTATATTCGCGTAGCTATAAGAAATCAATTTTCGATATATGGTTAATTGTATATATTGTTAATTCAATTAAATGATGTCGCTCTTCAGTTTTCTTCTACATGTTAAGTGTTGCGTGTGAGTTCGGTGTGCCAGTAATAGCATGCTATCGTAAATCAGGTCAGATGATGACTCGACCTGCATCCGAACGCTGCTTCATTAGTTGCTGAGCGGTGCAGAGATCACTCGTCGCGTTACTTCAGTGAGCGTTAAGCTTAGTACGCACGTATTATTCTTTGTGGTACTATTGGCTTTCTCTAGTGTTGCATACATAACTTAAAAAAATAACTAGTTTAAACTGATTCAAGATAATAAAAAATCTTACTTGGATGTGTAGATCAAAACAAATCGAATATAATGGATTTTTTAAATATTTTTTACCCTACGACAACATATAAGCAATTGCTGTATGAATAAGATTTACAGCGGCCGGTGTTGCAGCATTCAAATTGCTTCTGCTCGTTATTGCACGGAGAAAATATTTGTATTTTCTACAGGTAGTTGTTTTTTAGTGTGGGCGTTAGTGTATATGAAAATTTGTGTTTGTAAACGCCCCCACGATATAGGGGAAAATCCTAGTGTGTGAAAATATAGAAAATAAAAAGAATACAACTTTGTAATGCTAGAATGTATACACCTGCAAAAAAGTATACCAATGGTGCAGCCGTATGGTGGCTCAGCTACACGTTCACTCACTCCCACTTTCTACTACTTTCGCATTGATAAGCCACTAAATTAAAAAATATGTACATAATTCAAGAATAAAATTATTTCAAACAAACAATAAGAATATAATTTAAATCTAGAGGAAGGAATTTAATTTAAATTCCCCTAGGGAGAGAAATTTAAAATTTTCCCTTTTCAGCGGGAAACGAGGAGGGGCGTGCAAAGCCGCGGCCAACTACTATAACTATACTGTATAGTAGTTGGTTACTATATAACATACTATAACTAGTCATACTATAAGTCAAGCAGTTGGCCCATAAAAGAATGAGCACTCATAATCACTTGCGATGGGTTTGAGGTTACCAATAAGTTTTCTTACATTTTCCTGTATCGAAAAAAGTATTCAATATTTCATCTTTTTGAAACTCAATACAGAAATATAATATCTCACCATTTTCCGGGGCTGACTTTGTGGACTAAATTTCGTGGAATCAATTTTCGGAGATCAACACGACGCTCTCAGAGTTTTTACGGCGCTAAAGCTAAAGCTGCTATGTAATCTGTAATTATATCTTATATATAACAATACTGCCTTTTGTCTGCGATTTCGTCTACGGTTTTCAGAAATTTGGTTAGCTTATTGTTCATCTAATCTGCTTATATTTTTATTACTAAAAGTTAAATTATAAAATTGTTTTAGACCTCTTTTAAGAAATAATTGATTACCCTTACTAAAATCCACCTCCTTGTCGCTCCCTTAAGGGTTGATTTTCGGGAATAAAATGTATCTTATGTCCTTTTCCAAAATCCAAACTATCTTCATACCAAACATTTGAATCGGTTTAGCGGTTCAAGCGTGATGAGGTGATAAACAGACAAATAAATATTTTTCTTTATTTTTTCTTCTTTCTTTTATATTTCAAATCTATAATATAAGTCTGGATACGCAAAATACTTGCAGCCATTTTGACGTGATTGAATGACAAACAAACATCCACATTTTCACCTTTTAACAACAAGATTTCTTTTTGTGTTTTTGTTCGTGGTAATGTCGGGAGCAGTGTTACCATCCCCCGCTTCCAATTAAAAATAACATCCGTGGCAACACCGACTGATGCGATCTTTAGACACAATGAGGAAAATACGCCGCTCTTAATAAAAGACAAAAACCTTTTAATGTTAAATATACAGGAGGCGCAATACTCGGATTTTACACGTGTTTGTATTTACTGGTATAAAATGTAAATTATATTTGTGGCTAGAATTATTATAAATGTATTGGTATTAATGGCTATAAAAAAATTAGCAGTTTCCTGTTCATTCGTTTTTTTTTATAATACGTGGGTGGCTAACAAGTCTTATAGTAAGCGGTTGCCGTAGCCTATTGCCTACATTTGCAATACCAGAGATGTCACCTGCGCGTTGCTGACATGTGATTCCTCGGGAGTAACTTCAAATTTTTGATCCGCGAGATTGTTATCGTATTTAAATAAACTTAGATATAAGAAAATATAAGCCAGCGTCTTAACTATTTAACCCCGGCTCTGTGCCGGTTTAAAGCAGTCGACTTGAAGTATTAAGTTCCAGCACTTAGTTTCAAATTCTCAGTTACTTCGCAACAAAGAGTTGGCCGGCTCGTCTCACGGAGCGGAACGGATTAGCCGGCTCTATCGGCGGAGAGCTGCGGGTCAAACGAGATCAGTTGGCGCAACTTCTACCGGCTTATTAATATCTACTGTTGCTATTGTAGGGATTACAGTGCAGCTATTATTATAAGCGCAAAATAATAAGCAGTCACGTGTTAATTGGAATGGAATAAAAAAATATGAAATTATCTGAATGGAATGGAATTTTATAAAAATAAATAGAGATAAGAATGCTGAAGCAAGATTTTTCTACAGCATTTATGAGCAGCTGCTCTTTAAAACTATGTCTAATTCCGTTTTTAAGTCATTCGGCTGCTAATATTTACCATCCGAACATTAACTATAATTAAATAAGACCAAAAAAACATAACCCTCCTTCTGACGCAGTTGGGTAAAAACAATTTAAAAACTACAATGAGTTATTAATTATAAATAACTGGTTGATTATAAACCATTGAAAATATAAAAAAATATAATTTATGAGAACATATGTAAATAACTTTGAAAAAGCTAAGGGCATAACAAATAACGTGTGTGTAAACTATTTAAATCAACTTCAAACAATTTCCTCACAGAATGTAAAGAAGTAATTTTTCAATCGTGTGCTACGACGTAGCAGTGCTACGTGGCTACGCGCTACGAATGACGCGGCGGAATGTTTGTGAGGACAGAATAGATAATATATTTATGTTACGTTAGCATATTTGTCGATGCTGGGAGGAATACCAATGTAGGGATAGGTCGCCTGCGTGAGAATTCATTGTAATATTATAATACATAATTTATAAGTATGACTAGCATCTGAAATAATACATAAGTAGCATTGTATTTTCAAAGTTATATGCGTATTTATCACATGATTGGATGGCTTTAACATCGTTAAGATATATCTGAAGCCTATCCGAACACCTCGAAAATGAGTGGGGACCCATGGCCAGCAGTGGGCCAATCAATAGATTGATGACTGCACCTAAATTCTTAATGAATCTAGAAGAAGCCTGTGCCTAATGTGGGACAGTAGCCGCAAAAGTTGACTGTAGTATATTATTGGCAATTATTTAGAAAACACATTTAAAATATTTCAGCATTTTATTATTCCCAGTTCAGTTGTCGTACCACAGAAGCAACATAAATTAACTTACGTTATATTGTAAGCACTCTCTTTTTGAATTTCTCATAATATCATCATACATGACATTTTCCGCAATAATATCGTTGATGTAATGCTTCATACCTGTTCCATGACATTTATGTCAACAGTTTGTCATATTGACAATAACCTCAAATTACCATAACGGTCATGTTTGGCAGCCGTCAGATATTGTCTTGCAAACGTTGCCATTGTATGATATTGTGGACCTAATTTAAACAATTTAAGTTTCAATTTTGCTTTTTTATTTTTTTATTATTTAGCATAGCTTTAAATTGTTAGTATAATTTAAGAAATTTCAAGTAGCCTTGTGCATAAATGGGTACCATATTTGCTTCGGAACAAAAAGGGACCGTATTAAACATAATGTGCTATGTAAGTAGTTATAAGTAAACGATTATTCATCATTTATATTATATAAGGAAACCTGATTCTTTAGAAAATAATAAAAATAATTATATAAACACTACATATAATATATACGCTTAATGTATACGCTTTAGGACTTGGCGATGCGTTATCGTGCACCCTAATGAACCAGAGAGTGGTTGAGTGATTAGCTTCCCCGCTAATAGCGAGAGCACCCGTGAAGTCTCTCATTATGATAATACAGCTGTTAATCACCGGCGAGAACTGCTGACCAAGTATTGTGGCATTTGATAGTATACAGAAATCAACCGCCCCTCACACCGAAGCGTAACGTGGATGAAAAATTAACATAATTGTTGAAATGAAACTACATCTTTTTTACGGTTGTTATAACGAAATATAACATCTTTTATAACCATTTATGAGTTTGCTCTGAAAACGTAGTTTAAATAAACCCGAGTCAACGCATATTTGAAATTAATTATAATAAATGTGTCATGATTTTGTTAATATTCTTATAAATAATTTACTGTAATTTGAATGCCTGTTATTAACGTTGTTAATATAACGGTGCCTCAATTATGTACGTAACCATTGTCAACGTAAGATTGAAAGGTTTTATACTTTACAATTGCACATTGTGTTGCTTCTTAGAATACCTACATAGGATTTTAATAAGTACCACGATGTTCAAATATATTGAAAAAAAAAACGGGTTTTGCATTAAAACTTTTCATTTCATTACAATATGGTTCAAAAGTTTATAGTGTCGATTATGCAATATTTTTATAAATGTCCACTCATTTGTTACGTCACGTTGTGAATGACGCCGCTAATCCAATTATGTACAGTCCGCAACGCACGCACACCGCGCGAGCGCCGCGCCGCGCTGTGCGGTGGACACCCTGTATACAGACTCTCCGGACTCGTTTAATGCCGCTATTAATGACCGTGACTGTATGCTATCTGTTATGTGCAGCGAGCGATATTGTCTCTAAAGCATAAAAGAATAGCTTATTAATGCTTCGCATACTTGCTTATATATTTTCAAGTGTAAAGAGAATTTATTAAGGTTTAATTTCTAAAAACCTTAATGTTTTTAGAAAAAGACAAAGGAATTAAATACCAGTTTAAAGTCTTTCATTAAGAAATAATTTTTAGTGAAGTAGAGTTCTGAGGGCACTTTCGTCTTGTTCATGTTCGTTTTAAGACTCTCAGCCATGACAACTATATTGTCGGCAAATCGAAGGTGAGTGAAGTACTCGCTGTTTATGTTGATGCCAAGCCCTGCCCTTCCCTTCCTTTTCTGTCTCACACCTCGCTGCACGCGGATAGGTTTTGAGATGTGATCCTATAGTCGGACTGATACAGTGGCGTTTTCGTACAAACACTTAAAAGTTTCTATGTACTTATAATCAATTTGGTACCGCTGTAAAAATTGCACTGTTGCCCAAGTTTCGATCGAATCGAAGGCCTTCTCATAGTCCACAAACGCTAAACACAAGGGTCAGTTATACTCTGTGATCTTCTGTATAACCTGCCGCAGCGAATATAATATGGTCTATGGTACTGAAGCCTTTTCGGAAACCGGCTTGCTCGGGAGGCTGGGAGTCGTTGAATCTGCGAGCGGTTCTGTTTGTGATGTTTGAACTAATTATATTAGAAGTTAACTTTAATACATTGAAATAGGAAGGTAGTTATAATGCAGTTGTACCAAAATCGGGAAAAGTATTAAGTAGATTAAAGTGCCCGAATTTGCCATGAAAGAAAGAACACAAATAATCATAACCGCGGCCCGCGCCACAGCTTCCACGCTTGCCATCCGTCACAGAAAGTCGGCCGCTTTCTTCCATGCAACCCTTGGGTCTTTCTGCGATATCACAGGTATATACACAAACCATGTTTTATTTAACCGATGCAAATTGTATCACTCAGAATGGGTATACCAATGTTAATAATCTTAATATAAATCTAATTCTGTAGAAAAATAATAGGTTAATTGTTTTTAAAAATTAAAACTTTTTGATTCCAGCAGTGATTACCGTAAACTCGTTTAAGTTATTCCTCTATTAAGCTTGATGTTGCAATTTTCTGTTAAGCACATTGTAACACAGTATTTATTCCGAATGAGAGATAACAATTTGACATGCTGACGTAAATAGTAACATCAAAACCTCCGAGAAAAACCCGTAGAAACAGGGAGTGGGCTTTGAGAAAAACTCTAGTAAGCTGAATTTCAAGAAAAGAAAAAGAGGAGCACGGTCCACAACAATAAGAAAAGCTTACAGAGAGAGGGTTTTATGAAGAGTGGGTGGAAAGAAAAGAAAGTAGGACTATCTACAAAAAGAAATGAGATGCCATCAAAAACATACTTGTAAAAAACCCAAGTCGCGCCACTCAGTTCTTCTACCATAAAAAGTTGTGAGATCCATGTAATACCAAGGCGGTTAATTTATTCAGTCCCTACTTTTAGATTTAGATTGACTTGGGCATCGCATGAAAATACAAAGTATTTCACAAATAAGTACTACATAATATCCTTACTAATATTATACACGCGAAAGTTTGTATGTTTATAATGGATGGATAGATGTTTGTAACCCTTTCACGCAAAAACCGCTTAACAGATTTGAATGAACTGTAGCATACATGAAGTTTATTACCTGGATTAACACATAGGCTAGTATTAAAGCGCGGTAGGCAGCTAGTATTAAATGATTGTTTAGTGCGATGCCCAAGTCAATCTAAATCTAAAAGTAGGGACTGAATAAATTAACCGACTTGGTATTACATGGATCTCACAACTTTTTATGGTAGAAGAACTGAGTGGCGCGACTTGGGTTTTTTACAAGTATGTTTTTGATGGCATTGCTGTTACAGAAATAAATTAAAACATTAATCATATGATTAATGTTTTAATAGCCTACGATATCGTAGGCTGCAAGAATTGCGCATTGAAGTATAATGTCGGACCAACTGTTTCATGTTCTATTTCACTAAACGAGCTCTGGTAGCCTAGCGGTGTGACCAGCAGTGTGGACTGAGATGTCAAAGGTCTTGAGTTTAAACCCAAGGCACGCAATACTGCCTTTCGGAAGTTATGTGAGTGTTAATCACATGCTTAAAGGGTGAAGTCAAACATCGTGAGGAAACCTGCATGCTTAAGAGATTTTCTCAAAGTCTGCAAACCCGCAGTAGGCTAGTGTGGTGGACAAATTCCTCTCAAATGAGAGGAGATCCGTGCCCAACAGATTATTGGGTTGATGATGATGGAACGATTCATTTGTATTATTATAGACAACGGGTCTAAATCGTGTAGTTATTTGAGGTATAAATACCAATGAATGAATGTTTCATGTAACACACTCCGACGAGATTCACCTCGGATTTATCGAGCGTTACGAATATCAAATGTGGATTATTGGAAAATCAATTATTGGTTTATTGGGATTATTTTAAATGGAATGGACGAGTACTGGTAATCGTAAGCCATGGCGGAGTATCTTGGGAGAATTATGTCGTAATCTAAATTGCTTGGGAGATAAGAAGGCCCTGCATTTTATCTTTAATCAAACTCCGACATAACCAACCGACTAACAAACATTCAGGTTTATATAATTCTCCATCGGATTAAAATTCCAATATAGTATAAGATAAAAATACCCTAACCTTACGTAACTGAAGAGGAATTTAGATTCAACGACCATAAAATTATGTTTGTAATTACAAGGCACTAAAAAGATTGATACAGTAGGAAAATTCTGAAGACAAAGTTCTAGACTAATAAACCGATTCTAATGAAACTTTGCAAATTGTTGTAGTTTGGTCCAAAACTATGATATCTCTCTAAGATAAGATAGATTAAGATTAATTTATTCAGGCTTCACGCAGACGACGTTGTAGCAGCTAGTAACTACATAAATATGTATTTAAAACACGCTGGTATTTGATATCCAATTACTCAATTAAAATAACACATTACTTCCGTATTTATCAAACAAAAATACTATTAACGCTAAATTAATGATGATAATATTATAATAGGTTGAAATTGAAATGAAAACATGTGAACTCGAAAATTCAGTGTGCTTTGGGTAGCAACTACACTAGATAAAGGAAACATCGTGAGGAAACTTGCATGCCTAACACATTTTCTTGATGGCCACCTTTTCACACTGGGGGGATCCATGGCCAGAAGTGGGCCAGCAGAAATTGATCGATGATGATAAAATTAGCGCTACAGTTGTACATACTTATCGTAGAGCTTGTGTAAGCCAACATTCATCCACTTTTGTAACGTAATGCCCTTCGCTCAAGAGTAATCGCTCCGCCCGCGATGTCTAACTAGTCCTAACCTAACTCATAAGATCATGGCGCTCCTCCGTCCTAACACAGTAATTGCTATGATTAGTGTCGCCTCGCACTCCCCGAGGCGGTGTGACTGTGTGTGTGTGTGTGTGTGTGTAGGCACGGTGTACGTGTAAAGATATCGCTACATTTACTAATTACATTCGTTTGATTGACAATTTGTGTAGCGAATAGTAGTTGTTGAAATAAATCTTTTTTTTTAAATTGTCGCCGTATATTCGATGTTGTTTCATCTAAAAAAAGACAAAAATATAAATTCGTTGTTTAGAAAACAAAATGTATTTTTGAAAAATAATATCGACGATCTTAAGCCTAGTGGGCTCTGAAGTGAAAGGTCTCACGTTCAATCAGGGCACGCACTATTGACTTTACATTTGTCACATGTAATCTTCGTGAGGAAATTGAATGCCTGAGAGGTTATCGCGATGGCGTGTGAAGTCTGCTAATCGGCACTAGGACTGACGAGGTGTCTCAAATGAGAGGAGACTCGTGCCCAGCAAAGACATAATGATCATAATCACCTAACTTTTTCCCAACCATATTGGGGTTAAATTCTAATCTACCCAGATTCAGCTGAATATTAGTATATTGTCCAAAAACTGCGTTAAAAAAACAGACTTCAAAACTAAAAAGTTAAAAATTACAACACAGTTTTAACTTCTCTCTAGTTTTAAAGGTATGAAGTCGGTGCCGGTGCCTGGTAAAAAATACAGTACAGAATTGATAACCTCCTCCTCCTTTTGGAAGTCGGTTAAAAATGACTTTCATCATTCGTCTACTATACGAAAAGGTATGAGGCAATACATAATATGTACGAGTATATCAAACTATCATTATGGTAGTGATATAATTATGGGAGATTCCTCGCTTAAATACAGATGCCCGACTGGCGAAGTACCTCCTCCTTACAGAAGACCGCAATGAAATAACAATAGTTGTGTTTCTGTGAGTGAGTAAGTTTACCAGAGCTTATTGGGGGCGTGACTATTCTGACAGCATGGGAATTCTGTTTGCTGTCAGTTTAGTAACCCCCTTTTAGGAAACCGATTCTTCAGAAGGTGGCTTCAATACGATCGCCGATCCATGAAGTGAATGTACATACTAGTGTGGTTATTGCTTAACCACGAGCTCCCATAACTGGCTAATCACACAGATTGAGTAATTCGAGCATGTGCATCGTTAGGTTTACATGGCTCGGTGCTCACCGATCATCATCGGGCGGCGATAATGCAATAGCCGTGACGTATCGCCTGGGTGCATACCTGGATAAATCTAATACATCTGTGTAAATCATAACGTGAGATAACATCACGCTTGTACCATGGCTAGGTTAGGCAGAGATGTCTTAAAATAAATTCAGCTGAGTTTTATACACAAGTTTGGTCGGGTTGTAAACTGAAACACCTAAATGCAATGGTTTTATCGGTTATATTATTTTATGAAAATTATCTCGTCAGTTTAATTAAATAAGACTTGACTATTTACTCTTAAATAAGAGTAAACAGTCAAGCACGAAAGCCAACCACGGAACATAATATTATCAACTAAGGCAATACTTTCATAAATTCCTTGAGTGATATTTTTAGTTTTAATTGAGTTTACTTATAATAGAGATTAGACAATAATCCATAAAAGTAGCCTAGTGCGGGTTGGAAGTCTTCACGTCATTACAACATCTCAAGTGGACCTCACTCAGGCATGCAGGGTTTTTACCGATGTTTCCTTTCACCGTTTGAGCATGTGATAAAAACGCTCATAAATTCAAAAAGTCAGTGGCTCGTACCTTATTATCGAACTCAGAAACTTTGACTTCGCAGTCCACTAGGCGATCAAAAATTTTAAGAAGAATAGCCGAAATGAATTTATTAAAAGGACTTCTCCCAAAATACACCGAGAGCTCTTAAGATGATTATCTTTCCGAAATAATATAGACTGCGTTGACAAACGCGGCGGGTCCCCCAGGCGGGTGCCACGTGACAATGTCGTGACGTCATTAGCAAGATGGCGCCCGAATTAACTTGTCCGACATTCAACGGCAGATTAAAATAATTGTCATTACAGACGTTTAGATATTTCATTATGGCTCTTGGTTGGTGTTAACTTCAGTTTCCTCTGGTTTTTTTTTAAATGGAGAGGAATTTTCTTTTCTTTTATTTTCAAAAAGCTTTCAAACATACAGCATTAAGAGCTTTTTCTGTATTGTGTTTACAAACAATTGCCATCACCAGATCTGAATTGAATCCGCAACCTAGTGACTCAGAAGCTGATCTCTTGGGTTGTCCATTTTAGATGTTAATTGTATGGCCCAATTATGGGAAAATATCATGAATCTATCGCTATGAAGCAACTGTAACTAATTTATTGCCCACATTCCAATTATGAATTTCCTCACACATAAATAATTTCATCAAATCGGTCCAGCAGTTTAGGAATTCAGTACACTTGTACTAAATACTCTGCACTTGCAGAGTGTATGTTAAATAGATAGTAAACTGCATTAATAAGGCGTTCATCTCGACGACCGTAATAAGAACAATTGGTTAAATAACAAGTTAAACTAGTATATCTTGTTATTTGATTACTTGCTAACTACAAACTTCTGACAATCAAATCTATTCCTCTCATAAACTATGTAAGACTACAGCTCAATAGACACTAAACATCAAAATAACAGCTAATCCACTTACACCAAGTGACAAACACTAACACCAACACACCGTGACACATGTCTCCTCTATTGTAGCGTTAAATATTTAACAGAATAAATAAAGATTGTCATGCAGCTTAGGAAACTCCCTGAGAATGATTTTATAGTCTACTGTTTTAGAAGGTCGGTATTAGGGAGAAGTATTACATAAGTTAGAATGACACAGCAAAGGGTAGTTTTAACTATTCATTGAAGTATCTATTAAAGTGATTGCTGGCGTATTTGAAAACGGTACCTAAAATATTTGTTTTATCCATTGCCGAAGTGATAGATAATGTTGAAAGACTCATCGTTTATTATTATTTATACCACTGCGGTTGCAAACAAGCTTACGATAGCTTGTCTACTAGTCAGCAGTTACCGTAGCCTACGGACATCTGCAACACCAAAGGTCGCTTGCGCGTTGCCGAGGCTGTAAAAACCTTTTCACTCCTTTTTTGAACTGACTAGGGTTTAGTCTTTTGGGAAAGCCTTAGCAGGTAGCTCATTTGACGGTCTGATTGCACGTGGGATGAAGGTGTTCTAAAACCAAATGGTACGGTATGATATTGCCAAACTACTATTCTACTATCACACATAATAATATCATTCTATATCCTCACCCTGTTATCCTATGTAATAGAACGCGAGCCTAACAACCAGCCACAAACCTATACTTCGAGCTGATTCATGGAACTATCCAATAACAGTTTACTCGACTTGCGAATCGAACTCAGGGAAATCACTCAGCAGTTCCAGTACTAGAGTTTCACATATCTTATTGGCGCGATAGGTACTTATTTTTCAACACGTTTCTCTCAGTCGTCATACATACTTTGAACATCGAACATCTTAATCTACATAGGTATATTGAACTGATTTCACAAAAAGGTTTTCAAATAACTCAATTAATTCTCGATCTCACTAAAGCATTTGACACTGTCTCTGTTCCACATCTTTTACTTAAAATGGAAAAAATTGGCATCCGCGGATATGCACATCGAATCTTTAAAGATTATCTAACCGATCGGACTCTGTGCGTGAAAATTGATGACACTGTTAGTGGCAACGCACCCCTTCTTTTTGGTGTCCCACAGGGATGAATCCTTGGCCCAACCCTTTTCTTACTCTACATAAATTCCCTGTGTACCCTTTCACTTCCTTATTCTTCTATCATTACCTACGCAGACGATACTGCAATACTTGTTCACGGCAATAACTGGACAGAAGTGTTTGCTCGTGCAGAATGCGCTCGCTTAGTCATGTAATGCAGTGGCTTTCTAGCAATTTACTAACACTCAACCTCAACAAAACTACATACATCACTTTTTATAAGACATCTATAACCCAACCATCTACGGAAACATTTAATATAAGAGCGCATACTTGTTCGACATCTACATATACCTGTGACTGCCCAACTATACTGAGATCTTCCCACACTAGGTACCTGGGAGTATATATTGATAATCTTATGTCATGGAAATACCACTTGACCAATATTACTGCCCGCGTGCGCAAGATGATATTCATTTTCAAAAGATTACGCTACTCAGCTAACTTTGAGACCCGAAAATTAGTTTATCAGGCACTATGTCAATCTATATTGACATATTGTATATCTGTCTGGGGTGGAGCTGTGAAGTCGTATCTTCTGCCCCTAGAGAGAGCACAAAGAGCGGTCCTTAAGGTTATGTCATTTAAACCTTTTAGATATTCGACCACTCAATTATACCACGAATGTGAACTGCTTACTGTCAGGCAGCTCTTTGTGCTCCAAACTATCTGCAGAAAACATGCTGATTTGGTATATGATATTCAAATCACAAAAAAGCGCCGTGCACGTAAGGTCTGCCAAGCCCAAAGCTTTAGAAGTGCGTTAGCAGAGCGCAACTACAGTGTTGTAAGCTGTCATTTATATAATATTGCTAATGAATACTGCAACATATATCCACTTACTAGACAATGTAAGAGAAAAGTTACCACATGGCTCTTGTCAAAATCTTATGAGGATACGGAAAATTTGTGTAAACTAAGTATACTATCCAAAAAGCATCCCTTAATCACACTCACTCACTCACACACACACACACACACACACACACACACGCACACACACACAAAATTGTAAAATATATATATATTTTACTATGTAACTAAGATATTACTATGTAATTAAGATATATAGTTATAATAATATTAATATGTATAAGTTTTTCTACCCTATCAATTCAGCACAGTCTTTTGCACCTACGATACACTATACTTTCACATTATCACCTGATGCAATAATTGAGAGAACCCTGGTACCCATACCACAAGTTAAATCTTACTTTGGGTACCAGTGTTCAACTAAAATTATGGTATGTTAAGATTGTTATTATCTCGTTTGTCATGTCTTTGTATGTATCTTTTTGAGACAATAAATATTATTATTATTATTATTATTTATGTGTATTTTAACTTTTATTTCGCATTGAGTTAAATATTCTTATATGGAGGGAAGGAGGTGTGAATCCCTCCATTGGAATAGGAGGATTCTCCGACCAGGCGAGGTGTTGTGCCTGGCGTGCTACTGCCCAACGGTTGATGTTGGGTGGTTGTATATATGCAATCTCGCGTGCAAATGTCACTTGCGCGATGTAGGATTACTTGCGTCATCGCGCTGAGTCCGTAGTTCTCATGTGGCGAGATAGATGTCGCTACACTTATATTGATTAAATTTATATTGGATTATGGACTTTGAATTTAAAGCATGAATAGTGTGGTTTGACGGTATAATTTTTTAAACTTTGCTCTGCACTAGGAATTCCTCAAAATTATGTCGTGGGTGTATTAAAAACACTATATTCACAATGCACAAACACCCAGAAATAAGTAGGTACCTGTAGGCATACAAAAATATATTTAAAAAAAAACATCTGCTTATTGAGAAGTTTTCTCAATAACCTACTAGAAATACATCTAAACTAGTGAATTTTGGTAGAACTTTGCAGAACAAACGTTTCCCTAAGGATTACGTATTTAAGTTTTCATGTATAAATATTTTTGACGTAAAATAGCAAGTTTATCAAGTTAACTTTCAATTAGCAAGTTCTTACGCAGATATCTTTGGCAATTTATAAGTTAGCTGATGTGGCCTCAGATCAGTTTGGAAGTGTAACAGACAAGTTGTTAATTAAATATTAATATTTCTTGTCCCGCTTTAGCGTCTATTACCTTAACAAATTGATATTGCGATAAACTAAATTGTTCATTGTTTTGTCTTAATGGATTATTATTAATAACATCGATTTTGATGATGATTTTTCACACCAATTCGGAGGAAATTTCATAGAACTGTCGTAAAGGAATAATTGTTTGCTAAATCTAACTTGAATTAAAATGTCCATTTATATTAAAATTTGATGAGCGATTCAATACAGCCTTCAAGCCAGTAGAGAGATTCAGGCTGTGTTTGATGATTAAATAAACGAATTATTAATAAAATATCTTGTATCATAAATTATTATTGTAGATAGGATGACGTACTCAAAAGTACATAAGTTATCCTTCAACAAAAGTCTTACTTAAAAACTTTTTATTATCTGAGACTGATTAAAATGTAACAGCTTCTTCAACAAGCAAACTTCACCATATATAGTGAAGACAGAGTGTGTTTCCTTGCTTTACTCGTTTTAACTACCTCTTTTCGAAACTAAATATACATAAAATGGAAATTTATTATGTTTATTTTCTTATCCCCTATTTTCTATTTATCGATAAGTCCTCTAGTGACGATAATAATAGTTTGGCCTACCGAATAACCAGGTATCCTTATCAACAATCTGACTTGTTAGTAAGTCGACCAGAGGAAAAAATGGCTTAACGTAGCTTAACCTCACATATCGATCTGTATGTTGTACCTACAGTTTGTGTTCAGCCCTGAGCCCTCCAATGTCAGTTTATCAAACGTTAAAACTTCTATAATTGCTTCGTAAACAAACTCCGAAAGCAAAACTTTTTTTTTCACATGATATAACTTTTTCGAACAAATTTGGCGATCACAATAATTGACTCCAAGCGTTATTATACTGTTCACAACTTCGAGAAGTTCAACATCAGTTGAAAATAATATTCGGTACGATTATTAATTTCATATAACATACTTGATACTAAATTCAAATTGAAACTCTTGTAGGCTATTCAAATACTTATATTCTCATCTAACTATTCGAAAAAGCTGAAATAGTAATATTGAATTAACTAGCAGTTCAACCGTACATATTAAAAAATGTATCCATATCAATTGATCAGCGTGGTTATTACTTAGCCATGAACACTTAATCAAAATTGTTAGCTAAAATTATTGAAAATACAAATTTTAATCTCACATTGTTTCATACGTATGTAGATTTAAAAATATACGCTATAAAACATTTTATATATGTCGGAGGAAGCTATAAGTCGGTTTGATTATTGTTTGCAAGAATAACTCACATAATGATTTATTACACTTTTCCATAGCTTAAAACCTCCTTAGTCCAATAAAAAGTAAAAAATATTGTTAGTCAGTTATAGACCAATCAGAGCAGAGCATTTAGCTTGAGCGTGGTCGAGGCGCCATCTTTACTTTTAGAGGGACGCGGACAGTATTGGAAATGGACATTATTGAGAAATAGCGACTGATCGAGTTGGATCATTGAGATTGAGAGTCTGAGAGACTGAAAGAGTATTAATTGTTGGTAAAAGTAAGACCGGTGCCCTGAACTCGCTGCTCGGTCTTAACTGTGCATTTTCTCTCGATATTATTGTGAAGTGATAAATTGTTATTTAATCCGAATTAAAATAATATGTAGTGCAAAACCATGATCATTATGTTTGTGCTTGCAATTAACCCTGATGATGCCCACTAAATTCTTAACCACTAATGACGATGTCAACAGAAATAATGTTTCTCCGACATCAGAAGTGGGATAACTACCTTCGCTTTCTGTCGTTTTTCAATTTATTTTCAGATTTTTCATTCATACGGACACAAAGCAGATCGGCCTCTGTTAATCGTGGTTCGAAATTCGAATACATCTGGAAGCGAGGTGCAGTCGCAATAATAAGGCATTGTAGATAAATAGAATATCGAGAAAAACTGGGTGATGTAAATACTGACGCTGGTTGGTAACGGTGGACTTCTGCTTTTGCGGACCGTGGTATACAGGGAAGTAAATTAATTCTAGTACTTATTGAGTCAAAAGTTACTTCGTTTTCAGTAAGTGATAACGATAATTAAATCTAAAATTACGAACGGAATCAAACGGATAACGGTGATGGCAAAATTGTTGTACTGTTGTTGTATGTTGCTGCTGTTGTGCCTACTGTTGTTATATTTTGTTTAAAAATGTTATGTTATCGGAGTTTGTGCGTGTGTGACAAATACTAGTCTCTTTAAAAGATACTAGGGATGATACGTACTATATACTGGTAATATAATACCCATGTATAGCAGAAACCCGGCCGTACCCGATAAGTACAATTTTATTGTACTAGGTATCGAGTAAAACGCCGAACTAAATCGTATGACGGTACGGACTTACGCGGGTCTCTCGTCATACCCAGTACGGCGGCGCGGTCATTCATAATGCTCGCGCTCGCGGAGAATACGAAGTTACTCGAATAGTTACGGCGATTCCCGACACGCGTACGTGTAAGATTTTAGCATTTTCTAACAAATAATTCGGAGATACAAATCTGTTCCTTATTCTAATCTGAATTGAGAAGTTAATTGCGTAATAATGCTAGAGTATTTATTTTGAATTACTAAAAAGAGTTATTTACGTTTGATAAAGATAGAGGTGATTTTAGAGTACCTATTTTAAAATATTGGAATTGGTCGACAATAAAATAGTAATATTATTTTAATTTTAAACGTTTTTTACGTCAGTTTATTTGCCTGTGAATATTTATGAAGACGGATTAAAATTTTGGCGGGATTTAACTGTTATCGTGATGCTGAATTGTTTTTGTTGTTTTGCTTGATGTATTGTTATTTTTTTCGTTAAGTTTCCTGTGTATAAAATAATTGAGTTTCTAAAAGGCGATCGCTAAGGCCAGGTTTGGAAAACTTGTAGGTATTTTGATACAGCGTTTTAGTAGATACTAAAAACTGGAGTCCGCTGGAGTGGACACGTCGTACACATGGATGATAGTAGATTGCCAAAGTCTTTCTTCTACTCCGAACTCTCATGCGGAAAGCGCAAACAAGGAGTTCAATACCTGCGTTACAAAGACGTGTTGAAACGCAATCTCGCGGCCTGTAACATCCTAACATATCTACTGCTGGTTGGTAGGACGGAATGAGGAGTACGGAATGGCGTCATACCGTCTACACTGATGTGGTGAAGTATGGCTTTGCAAGTCACATCAGAGCCCATCACAATGACCAACTGATCATTTAGTAGTCGCCGTCACCGGATACGGTGTGGAGGACATATTAGTAGGTACTGGGTATACGGCCATACCCACACCTTTGAACCCGGGTACGTTGCAAGGTAATGTTGAAGGTATATCTCATGCCTATAAGATGATACCCTAGCAGCATGGTGGTTGTTAATGTTTAGGTAGACTTTGTGGGAGGCGAGGCGGCCTGCGGCGGATACAAGGCGAGGTGGCCATAGCAAGGTGAGGTTGCCGTATTAAGGCGAGGTGGCCGTAGCAAGGCGAGGTGGCCGTAGTAAGGCGAGGTGGCCGTAGCAAGGCGAGGTGGCCGTAGTAAGGCGAGGTGGCCGTAGCAAGGCGAGGTGGCCATCGAAAAGTACCTAAAATCTGTTGGATAAAAGGCGAGGTGGCCAATTATCTAAAATGTGTATCGTGTATAACGGCGAGGTGGCTGTTTCGATACTATGAACTTGATTTCGTGTGTAGCGTGTGGACTAAGTATTAGGAGTCAGATTCGATAGCAAAAGGCGTAGTGCTAATTTAAGATAATATCTTATCGTCGGTGTACAGGAGCTAAAATAATGATTCCTTGGTCAGGAGTGGCCGAACTATAACAATATCTTTTTTGCAGTTAAGGACGATGCGCAACCTTCAACATCACACGAGGGCGTGTGGTATGTCAGGACGGCCGTGTCGGAGGAAGCTATAAGTCGGTTTGATTATTGTTTGCAAGAATAACTCACATAATGATTTATTACACTTTTCCATAGCTTAAAACCTCCTTAGTCCAATAAAAAGTAAAAAATATTGTTAGTCAGTTATAGACCAATCAGAGCAGAGCATTTAGCTTGAGCGTGGTCGAGGCGCCATCTTTACTTTTAGAGGGACGCGGACAGTATTGGAAATGGACATTATTGAGAAATAGCGACTGATCGAGTTGGATCATTGAGATTGAGAGTCTGAGAGACTGAAAGAGTATTAATTGTTGGTAAAAGTAAGACCGGTGCCCTGAACTCGCTGCTCGGTCTTAACTGTGCATTTTCTCTCGATATTATTGTGAAGTGATAAATTGTTATTTAATCCGAATTAAAATAATATGTAGTGCAAAACCATGATCATTATGTTTGTGCTTGCAATTAACCCTGATGATGCCCACTAAATTCTTAACCACTAATGACGATGTCAACAGAAATAATGTTTCTCCGACATATATATTTTTTAATACGTCAATGAATAACATCTGCACACATTATTTCTTTATTTTTCATATCAATAACTCGTTAAAGCCATTAAATTTTTTGTCTATCACGTGACATTTAAGTATAAGGACCAATAATAATTAATTACACGGGTGTTTTTTTTTATAATTGCTGCCGTATTATTGTTGAATCCTTCAGATATTCATTTAAATTTAAAGGGCATTTTATTAAGTAATGTTGTAAAGAAATTTTCAATATTATACCTACAAATTGAAACGTATCAGTTTTCAAATAGTATTCTATTTCAAAATATTAACAAGCAAAACGGGTGTCAAAAAAAACGACACAAACAATCAATTGAAATACTTATCGGAGGATGAAAAGAAAAAGTATCAAAACATTATTCTAGAGAAAAATTTTCAAGCATTATTAAAGTATTGAGTATCGGCGGAACTCGCCGTCTATAGCTGAATGGGGCGCCAGATTGCGTTTATCGCGGCGAGCCGGCAAACGACACTGTCTATAAAAATCGTAACTCCTCTATGAAGACGTAAAACGCTTTTATATTACGCGATAGAGGATCTGACGACCACTTAAATACAACAAAAGGCTGCGCGGAAACGTAATGCATTCGAGATCTTACTAACTATACTGGCTGTGATAAATGTACGTAGGAGTTTTTTTATTCGAAACCGTTTTGTTTTTTCTATCGATATTTAAGTAGGTAACTATTGTTTTGATATTAGCGGATACCCGGCGAGTGATACGAGGTATTATTATTCTAAGAAATAATATTCGTGTATGTTTATATATTTTAAAGTTATACGTGATTTGATCGTCGTTTAAGTGCTTAATTGTTTAATAGAGTGCAACAAAAAAAAATATTGGTGTGTATACTCATGTACCATGTACAAAACCCAGTAGGGGAAAATGTTTGTGTGATGTACATGGACATTTGAATGAGTATCTGGGTCTGTATAAAGTCTCTTCATAGATATTTATAAATAAAAGCAATATAATTAAGTAGTGTAGCAACCATCTAGTATCCGTAACACAAGCCTCGTTGCTTAGCTCGGAATTCAATGGTGCTGTGTTATTGGGTATTTCTATGGAATTCTCAGTAGCAGCTCATAGTTTGGATTTGTGCCCGGTTGATGGTAATAGGCTCGCCCTCTATTACATGAGACCTAAAACATACCGGCGAAATGTGGGTGCACAATAGTACACCTCTGACTTACTCTTCGAGTATATGTATATTTTATTTAATTATCTTCAATATTACCAGCTCAGTGACGTCAGCCAGCGTTACCATCTCACAGTAATACGATCAAACGGATTGACACGCACAAGTCTCGCTCCGTACTAATCACAAGCAAAGTATCCGGTTACCGATCACCTGCCACGTGTAATAAGCCCCGGAGGTTCCCGAGAGGCTTATGACGTCACCTCCATGATGTATTACTCCGCATAATATATTAGCTATCGTGTTCTTGCTGTTTGTGTTTCGTAAATGTCATGAGTTAAGTCCTGAGTTCGATTTAATTGAATTAGTATCTTAGTTGATCGTTGATCTAGTTGTAAGTGTGATGGCTGAGAAAGTGGTCTTGTATTCGATTCTTAGGTCGAGCAAAGTGTTATTGGATGGAACCCTTAGTAGCAGACTGGAGTTTGGATTAATGCCCGGTTGTTGGTAATAAGCTCGTCCCGTATTACGTGGGACCCAAAACATATCGGCGAAATGTGGGTCTACACTACTGCCTAACCCTTCGGGTACGACAAGCGTGATGGTTTACATTTGAAACTACTATCTTAGAATTGTATAAAATATAGTAGTCCTATTTTTATTTAGTAACTATTGGGTTAAAATTAAACTCTCTTTATGGATTTCTATTAGGGAAGAAGTAAAATTTATAAAATTAGTCATGTACCTATATAATGTCCCACTGTTGGGAACAAGTCTTCTTTTATTTGACAGGGATGAGGATATAGCCTTCGTAAGCCTAGGCCTGGCCTGGCTAGACAAATTTCACACAGTATCATGAAAATCTCTCAGGCATGCAGGCAACCTCGGCGTTTTCCATCCCCGTGTGGGGCATGCCTTGCAATTGAACTCTAAACATTTAACTACACAGCCAACTGGTCACACCACGAGGCTATAGCCTCTACCTCTTACTTACTTCGTAAGCTCCTTGTAAAATTGCCATCATTAAATTATACGCGTGACTTATCACTCTACATAATTCCTGGTTCCTCGGATTTAAAAACAGGCGCCCATTACTGAATCTGAGCACTGTGTCTCTTATGATTTGTGTCGCTAAGATGGCGCGTTACATCATGTCTCACTGCCTCTTGTCATGACGCGTGATATTATTGTAATCACGCATAATATTTTTTTGAATAACTTAATTTAACCGTGGGCCTATTCCGTTTATCCCCAAAACGGTATGCATTGTATTAAATATACTCACAATTTTGCCGTTATAATCTGGTGTGATGTTTTGGTTGACTTGGGAATCGAAACGAGAATGCTACTATTGATTGCTGAATATATCGATGGCAACATAAGCGATAAACTATCATATTGGCCTCAAAACGAAATATGTTGTTAGCCTGTATAGAAAACTTGATATTTTAGTATGGGTTTTTAAGCAAAACCGGAATATATCTTGATGTTTCAATAACAAGCTTTAAAGTGCCAATTTCGTTAAAAAATACACTCTGTATTTCTGTTTTTAAAAAGCTTTAGAACGAAATTGGGATTTTTTTTATTCTTTGAAATGAACCACAAATATTTCTGAAATATAAAGTTTTTAAAACAGAGTCAAGTGTCTTTTTAAAATGGACTTTAAAAATACAAAAAGTAGACGATATATTTTTCTAGGCTAGATAATATATTTTGACAAGCAGACTTTTAGCGCTAGATGAAGCAACTATGATAGTTAGCGAACTTAGTCTTTGTGTACCTACTTCACGTGAACGCTACAAGCGCTGTAAGATATTTTACAAACAAATATTAGTCCACGCTGTACTAGATGTCAAGTACGAAAACTCATTTTGGACCTATTTACGCCTACATAAGCGGTAGTGGCTCGCTAGTAATGAAAAAATAACAGCTTTACATAACAGTGTGGTTCTTATAACAATTTGCTTAACCACTGAGCGGGAAGTCTTGGCATCGATTCCCATGTCAAATAAAGTGTTATTATTAGATTTTTCTATGAAATTTCTATAGAGTTTGCATAGGCCGGTGGGGGAACATGAACATGGCTGCCTTCCGTGATAACGGTCCCGAGATTAAATCAGAGGCAATTTGTTCCTTAGTTTGGGAGGTTCTGACGTAAGTATTACAAAAATATATACAATATACCTAGAAATTTATATATTGTCTCAAAAATCTAGTATCCGTAACACAAGTCTAGTTACTTAGCTCAGAACTAGATGTCGCTTTGTTATAATACCCCATTTTATTTATTATTATTATATAAGTATGACGTATGTATATATACTCAGTACTACGTCATACATTTTGCGCAACACTCGCAAATAGTCCCAAAATCCTCCGCACCCCGTATCACGGCGAATAAAATCTAAATTGGCTCGTATAGTCCACAGAGGCCGCGCGGCCCACATAGCACATATAGGATAAAAGTCGTGTCAAACTGCCGAGGATATCTGTCACGTGAGGTAGTAGGGGAGGGGGAGGGGGTGGCTCGAGACAAATGGCCTCGCCGAGACGAAACTGCAAGCTATACTACTGTATCTACTGTAGCTCCGTTTGCTTTCTGTTGAGACATTTATATCTAACGAGATGGATGGATTTTTATTACTGAATGGTTATAAAAACTTCTTCTTCGAAAAGCTGTGATAGCCTGGTGGGCTATAGCTTAATTTCTGTCAAATGAGACGAGACCCGTGTCCAGCAATGGAACAATAACTCTATGGTTGGCAGATTTCACATACTATCGAGGAAATTTCTCAAGCATGCAGGTTTCATCACGATGTTTTTCCTTCACCGTTAGAGCATGTGATAAATACGCACATAACTTCCGAAAAGTCAGTGGTGCGTGCCTTGGGTTCGAACTCGAGACCTTTGACATCTCAGTCCACTGGTCACACCACTAGGCTACCAGAGCTCGTTTGGTGAAATTGAAGATGAAACATTTGGTGCGACATTATTTATTTATTATACCAATAGGCTACCATAGCTTAATTCATGAATTAATTGGGTTGATGGTGATGATAAATAAAATCTTCTTTGTCATAGTTAAAATGCTTTTTCTACGGTTTCGACTTGCCATGCCTTCTACAGAATTAGGTACCAATTAACACTTTCACAATGTAACTGGGAGATTTTCTAGTCACCGTGTAAACTAGGCTAAAAGATATGTACAAAGCTAAAGTGGCAGGCTAACTTCACTTTAATAATAATTTCAGAGCCTAAGCTAGGCAAACGATGCAATAATATAAAGCTCGTGGATGGACCTCGCGTTTCGCCCGATAGATTCCCATTCTGCTCGGATAAGTTCATTTTTGCCGGATAGCAAGCAAGCAATATGCGCTGAATGTACAAAATACTGGTGCATAACAATGAGCTGTATATCTGGTAGAGTAAACTTTATACTCGTAGTAAATTCCTAGGGTAATCGTGCAAGGCTGTATGCAGCCTGGGGACAGAGAGGATAGATTGGGAGTAAAATAATGTTTGGATGGTGAGTTTGAGAAAGATTAAATTAGAAAAATATGTTTTACCATTGGAGTTGTTCTAAACTGTAGAGTATTAGCTGTTCTTTCAATGAAAAAAATGGATAATAAAAAATGAAACGATTTTTTAAGAATTTTTGAGTTAGAATTTCTTTTATCTATTTGTTTATGGATGGTATTTAAAAGTACTTCAATTTATTTCCATTTCATTTACCTAATTTTGCCTGTGGTCCACCAAATATACTGAATGTGCACCAAAATATGTTCATTAAAAGTATTGTTATTACTTATATACACTTTCTTGGTATTCAGATTTGGTTCTGGCGTTCTGGCTTTCGTTCTGTGGTCACAGTTGTAACCTAACCTAACCGATACCTGTATTTTGTTGCTCAATCAGTAATTTTGTCGCTCAATCAGTATTTTTGATGTGCGGTTTATTTATTATATTCCTTTGTTTATTAATTTTGAGACTCAAACATTAGGGACATACACATTTTATCTAGCCGTTTTTTTCCTGTTTACGTCTGTTCGTTGCCTAAGTCTTGAATTCTGTAGGTATACTTAGGCCCCGAGACGGAGACTATGTGACACAAAATGTGTTCATGTGCTCATGCATATGTATGTATGTGTTGTTACACACAGCTTCGAGCAAACGGGTCAAATCGTATTGGAACCTTCTTTGTAGTGTTAACTGTGCTCGTGCTAAATTTAAATACTAAATACCTACTGTATTTTCTTGTTGGTTTAAGGTATATTTTCCAGTAAATAAATTTGTTTAAAAAAAAAGATCATGTACCTAATGAGTTTGCTTCCACTAAGAAGTTTATAGTGTCTATTTTTCTTGTGAAAATACAAAACCTATTGGCATTATATTTAATACATGTAAACATCACTAGAATGCTACATTATCCCTGAGTAGCATAATGTATATAGAAAGTTCATCTCAAAATATTTAAAAAGTAAATGTCCAACCGAGCAAAGCCAAAAAGAGCCGCTAGTATAAATATATTTGTCCCTGAAACTGTTGTCATCCAATCTGCTTCTTCATCACGTAAATCTACCTTGTACTATTCTATCAAAAGCTAATTAGCAAATAATTCTCCAGTACCGCTAATCAAGAAGGCGACGTGCTAATGACGAAGTTGTGGCTCAGCGCGGAGGTGCGTCAAAGCGGAGCGAGCAAAGAGCTACAACTCGATTTAACTTGACGACCGACGTGGTTCGCGAGGTGCTTCGACTGACTGTCACACCGAAATATAACGACAAGTGGGAACAGGGGATTATGTAATTATTCTAGTGGTATAGTTCTTGCAAATTTTGTGAGTATCAATTCGCTGGTCGGTACTGAAATGTAGTGTTGGTGAGTAGATTAATTTAATTATTCTACACTCTCTCAACTCTTTTACAATAAATTCCGTCTTAAAGTTTCTAGCACATTATTATTATTAATTTAAGAGCTCAGCTCTTGTCGGTGGAGCAATCGCCACTGTTGTCTATCTCCTGCTTTCAGCACATACACCTACTTAATTCTTTTTAACTTTTTATAACATTGCAAGTGGCTTAAAATCGACTGGCATAGTGTATAAGATCACAAATTTAAATTCGATAAAGTAAAACAAAAATCATCCAATAACTCAATTACACCTTAAAGTTTTTGACTCAAACCTAGAACTACACATAGAAATACCGTTACGGCCAGACATGAAGAAACAATCAACGGACACTATGTCACGTGTCGCTAACTTCAGCGTCATCAATATCTCTTCGGTGTAACATAAAAAGCGAGGAGATTTATCTTATCGTCTGGCGTCATTAGCAGAGGTAAGGAGGTAAGGGGAGACATCCGTTTGACAGGATTAGCGCCGCGAGGAGAGGCTGCACTCCTCTCTAGGACTTCGTTACTATCCAGACACAAAGGGGGGTGTTCAAAGGTATTGTGCACTATGAAAGTGTTTGAGAAATTTTACGTTTATAAGTGTCTTTAAAACTTCTCGCTAATGAAATATAAGTGGCTCGGTGAGGAGCGCAATGCAGACGTACTTAAGACATAGTTATCCGGCCATTTCGTTAAGTTTTTCTATTTATTATAATCTAATCATTTCATTTCATCAATCATTCAGTCATCATTTATATGTACACCAATCACTATAGAACAAAGGTATCAAACTACAAAAGCAATCGCAATAAATGTTTGAAAGCCCAGAAACCGCTTTAAATTTAATTTTCATTTGAAATGTAATTTCGTAATGTGGACGATTTCTCTCTAAATAGCTTCGACGGACAGTGCAGTTTGGCTGCGAAGCGAAGTAGCGCAACAATGGGCTAGGCGAAGTTTAGCGGTACTGCGGGCGACAAGCGAACAATGTGTCCCACCACTAAACACGGGCGCACGCTTTGTCACTAATTGTAACATACGGAGGTACGGATTTCGGAAATGCATACATTTTATTTCTCTGAATTGTTCGAAATTTATTTATGATAGGTCTAAAAATATTTTTAAATAATTATTCTAACAGGTTATATTTGATACGATTGACAGAAGCGCGATGTATGGTGATAATAGAGTAATTGGCTTCTGCGCTATGGGTCGCGTATTTGATTCCGGAATTATTCCGGGGGACATTAAATGGGGGACATGTATGATCAAAAAGAGGATTTGAAATTATGATCTAAGACAAGAACTGGGGTTTTAATTTGGGACACTGGATTATTGTTTTAATTTTTTAACTTTTATCTAGCTTTAATGAGAGTAGTTTATTTGTCATTAACGCGATTCCAATCACTGAAATATTAAAGAGAATTCTTTGGCAAGAGTCGCACAGGAAAATAAATATCAGTAGGTACAACGATATTGTCAGACCGTTCTTTCTACGCGTACAGTTTTTTAGGCCAACAATAATATTGAAAAATATACCAAGAACATGTTTCATTATTTATGATAGGACTTACACCATGTGTGAGAATTTATGGACTACCTAGTATATCAAGGCTTTATTATTATTTATAACAACAGTAAAATTCGTGAAATTATTTGTAAAGATCGGGAGTTCCACTGAAGTGGTTTGTAAAGTACCAGGCAAATATAACAGTTATAGAAGTGTACCAATATCAAAAATTGTTGTAACGTTGTGTTGCGGCTGAAGTAGCCCACTTAATTTCAAAAGCAGGAGTGGTATGCAAATAAACGTTTTTCCAATAACAGTATGAAGGTTTGTAAGATGATGTGTTTTTCGACTAAAGCGATAAAGGAAAGAATAGAAACATTTTTTGGTAAGAAATCCGCTATTTCCTACTGCCTGAGTCCCACAATTCTATAGTATGTCTCAAAATTGATATAAGATTTATTTTTCTACTATGAAATGGTCTCGTTACTTGTACTCCTTTACAGCATCCATGGTCATGCATATACTGATACATAGTTTATCTGTAGTTTTATTTCAATTTGCAAACATTTACTTGTTTTAGAGCCTAAAAAGAAGGTTTTCAAGAAGAAAAAGAAAATATGGTAAATATATGTCTTCCAAACACGTAAGGTTAAAAAAGTTTCTCTAAAATAAAATGATTCATGAAGATGAAGTAAAACGCTTATGTGGATAGTCTTCTGAAGAACATGCAACTTAATAAGCGTGTAATAAAACCACAACTACCCCCTGCGGCTCCATCAAACAGCTGGTGTAATTCCTAACGCGTTGCAAATTGATTTAAACCCCATTACACTGAGCCACCCGTCGTTACTCCGGCTTATGACCAATAAAATTGTAATTAAATTTTATTATTATAGTCGTTAAAATATACCAAACCTGCAGATGAATTGTGTTCAAAATTACAGCTTGTAAAATCATATCTGTAATTTAGATAAGGCTGTTAATAAAAACGGTGTATATTAAAATATCTAGGTAACATAAAATGAACAAAACCCTCAAGTAATTAACTTTATCATTAAAAAAATATTGAAGTTTACGGGAAATAAACGGCTAGCTATTTCAATGCTTAAGATATATTTTTTGATGATGTTTAATAAATATGAATTTATTCGTCTAAAATACGGCTGACAAACTCAATAATCTCATAATTGATGTACCCTTTTCGATAACAAAATCCGTCCCAAATCCCAGCAATATACAACGGTCACAGCCTAAAAATAACCATATAACAATCACACGTCCCATTTATCGCCCCGCGTAACATTTTCCACTTAGCTACTCTGTGACACTTTTGTGAAAAACTAGTCAAGTCCCATTTATAATTCCGTGCAACAGTTTCTGCTTAATAGACACTGAGTAGAATCCATCCGCTGGGAGAGTGCGCCAACTATTCGGAGCACACTTTTAAAAACTCACAGTTACACAACATTATCATCGAGATATGAAAAGTGGTTCTATCTGAACTGAATTGGAGTTGTCAGTGTCGAAGGTAGACACGGAGGCAGAAAAGTGATCTGCTTTAGCCTTTTTAATTTTAGTTCCATAATCATACACGTACAAAAGCGTTGCAAATCAAAACGATAAAATTATCTTAAATCTCATGATGGTATATTAAATCAAATAAAGTGACCCCAAAAGAAAATAAACTGTTTTTAATGAACTAATTATTAATTATTTTCATTTTCAGACCGAATCGTTCAGATGGTCTGCTGGAGACCGGTTTATACTGAAATATAAACATTATGTTTACTTCTTGCAACTACGAATAAAAGCGGCAAGACTGAGTTGGACTTGCGTTTAGAGGGTTCCAAACGATGAAAATCGTAATAAGTTGTGTGTTACAATGTATAACTCACAAATTATTACTTCAGTCAATAAGGCTGCCACGGTTTATGAACCAACATTTTGACTAGTTAGAAATCGGGGAAGCCGATGTAAGTGTACACTGATGTCTTTGATCTAGGTCTGTTATTGTGGCATTAACATAGTGATTACTCCAAGAAACTAAACATGCTATAAGTGACATAGATAATTTACCAATAATGCTGTTTATTTGCTTCTGTGTGCAGTATTCGCATCCAATGTAAGTTGGTTAATTGTAAACTATTCTCATAATAAGTTGTTTCATTTAATGTCAGATTAGATTGTTGATGTTTTGTAAACTGTAACAAAGTAAGTAAGGCTACACATACATACAAACATACATATTTACATACACTCGCGCCTATTTCCCATGTGGGTTGGCAGAAACTACAGAATGTCACGCGCTACAAACCCTGCATACCACTTTTGCCTCGTCCTCATTTAAGGCTACACGTAACACGTTATTTCTGATATACGTTTTAACTTAATTGGTCCAGCAGATGCGGAGACACCGACATCTACATACGAGTGACCCCACAAGGGTTATATTTTCTTTTTTGTACGGGACCCTAAAATGAAAAGAATCCATAAATCCACTGAACACAAGCATACCCGCGGTAAGAGCTAATTATTCACAAACAGGGAGCCCTGACAGGGAATTAATCGTGTCCGTGTAATCCCGCGTTATTTCAGAACATGCTTATTTTGCTCCGAAGCGAATAAACCTGGCTTTTTACGGTAGTTAAAATTTTGCGCAACGAATTTACGAGGTCTTTGCGAGATACTGATTCTTGTTCATTTTGTTAGATTTATTGCGGAGTTTTTACGGAGAACATTATGTGAAGTTGGCCCTTAAATATACATCACACAGTAATTTAATTTTTATTTCTTTGAACCAAAGTATTTTATGTTGATTAAATAAAATAAATTTATTACAAAAAACCTTATAATACATAAATACGATAAAAACCAAGTATTTGTAAAAAAAAATATAAAATGTAAAATAAAACAATGCGGTGTTAATATTTGAGAGAAACATCGGTTCGGCGTTTGGTCGACAGGGAGAGATAATAATATCGAAATGATTTAAAAAGTATCTTCCCAATATATTTCATTGTATTATTATTCATTGCATTTTAGGTTTTAAATACACACCCACACAAACACACATAAGTCATATTCTGGATGTCAAAGTGAGTTGGAATTGTGTAACATAGAGACGATCTGACGCATGACGTTACACGCTTTGATCAGGGTTCAAACAAAGGAATTCCTTTAACCAAAGACAGCTAACTACGCCATAACGTTGAGAGGTGTCGCACTTATAACGCTGAAAGGTTGGAGTACCTCATCAATATTTTCATACAATATTAGAGACAACATTGAAATAACACTACTTTTTACTAATTTTCTAGAGCCGACTATGCAAGTGTATGCAAGAAAGGATTCAAATCATCAAGATATTATAATATCAGTACTCGCATAAGTGGAAATAATAGTTCATAGTACATAATATTTATTATACTTCGTCGCTGCATCCTCGAGATTTTAATATTCACCAAGTAGTCCACTCCTTAATGTACTGGGCATCGAACACTTTTTAGAGCAACTCTCAAAAAAAAGACTGTCAACGACTAACTTCATCTATAGTAGGTAGTGGGGGCGCGCGCGCCTCCCGCCTGTAATGTCTAAGCCATCATTCGCTTCTTGTGTTCGGGCATCGGAACGTCACTCATTTTGAATTATTCAGTTATAGTGTGCACAGTGTCATCTAGCATGGGTAAACGAAAACATAAGACTAAAGATCCCGAGAAAATACGCAAAAAGATACGGCGTTTGAAACGTCGTTTGATGTCCAGTGATAGCAGTTTTGATGGTGAGTAAAATATCTTTATGATTATAGGTAATTATTATTCAATACCTACACTGTATCGCGATGCGATTGCGGATTTTCTTTGACCGATACCCTCAGAATTGTGATGTAATTACAAGCGATTTGCTAAGTTATTTTTATGAGTAATAGAATGGAACCGCGACGCGATTGCGGTCTTTTTTAGCGATACCCTCAGAACCGTGATTGATTATATTGGACTTTTATGTTACTTCTATGAAGTAGTATTGAATAGTAATGAACCACGATGCGATTGTGGTCTCCTATTCGTGAGTAAATATAGGCATTCGCAGAGTCGTGACGTGATTACGACCGTAACTTTTATTTTACAGATTACGAATCCGATCACTCAGATTTATCGGGTCCCAGTAGGCGCTCAGTTTTATCAATGCCCCAAGGGATAATGGATGACGATATACCTATCGAGCCACATACCATAGATATTACTACGGAACCAAATAACGGGGATACTGAAAAAATCGTGCAAAATAATGAAGTGCAGGGTGCACCATCCGAGGTAACCTCGTTATCAGCCGATATCCTAGAAGCCCTAGGAGAACCTAAAGGGAAAATTGAGATTTACGCTCCTAAGATTAGAGATGAAATATCTGAACGTTGGGGTAGGATTGTGGTTGAAGGGCTTAGTAAGGAATCCATTCAGAAGTTTATGGAAAATATTCATTTTCCAGAAAATCTAAAATTACTTAAGGCCCCCGAGCTTAATCCAGAAATCTCGGCAGTCCTCTCGGAATCGACAAAAAATAGGGATAGACGCCTAGAGAAGGCTCAAAACCACCTAGGAAAGGGTATTGCAGCTATAACAAATTTAATGTCAACCCTGATAGAAGGTGAAGTCGACAGAACAGAGTTAATAAAGAAACTCTCGGAAGTCGGCCAATTACTATTAGATTTGCATTGCCAAAATACATCAAGCAGAAGGAAATTGATTATGTTTGGTTTAGATAAAAAATTTACGAATATGGTACTAGGGGTAAAAAGAGATTCCTTCTTGTTTGGTGACAACCTTGGCGAAAAAATTAAAGCAAGAAAAATGGCGGAGAGTTCTGGGTTACAGATAAAAAGGACATTTGAACCGCAACCGTCAACATCATATGCTAATCCACCAACCATGCGCCAGGTAAACTCGAGGGCCCCTCCCAGGGTACAGGATACCGGTTACCAGAGAGGCAAGCGGGGAGGGGCCAGGAATCAAACATCTCTTCGGACCGCCAGGCGAGCACCAGCGAGGAGCGACCAGTACAAATCGGGCCACACCAAGCTACCTTCCAGGCGTTAGAGGTAACTAATTATGCTGGTAGATTGAAACATTATTTGAATGCGTGGCAAACTATTACTAATGACCCGGTAGTGCTCGAGTATATAACAGGATATAAAATCCCATTCGTCTGCCCCGCTGTTCAAAAACATGAACCAGTCGAGCATTCTTTTTCACCCATCGAAATCAATCATATACAATTAGAAATAATAAAACTTTTACAGTCTGGAGCGATTGCAAAGCGCCAATACGTTACTGGTCAGTTCATTTCAAGTGTATTTTTACTTCCAAAGAGTGACGGTAGCTTCAGGTTCATTCTTAATCTTAAAAAGTTAAATCTTTTTGTTAAAACCCACCATTTTAAGATGGAGGATATCAGAACGGCTTCAAAATTAGTACAAAAATCAGACTATATGGCGAATATTGATTTAAAAGATGCATATTTTTTTATACCTATACACTCGTCCTTTAGAAAGTTCCTAAGATTTAAATTTCAAGGTCAGATATATGAATTTCAATGTATACCTTTTGGTTTGAGTTCAGCGCCCTTTGTATTTACAAAGATTATGAGAGTAGTAACCACCTTTTTGAGAAATAGAGGCCATCTTCTAGTTATATATTTGGATGATATATTATGTATAGATAACTCCTTTGAAAGCTGCTTGAAAAAGGTTTTAGAGGTACGGTTCTTATTAGAAAAATTAGGATTTATAATTAACTATAAAAAGAGTAACATCCAACCTAGCAAACTAAAAACCTTTCTAGGGTTTGAAATTGATTCAAAGGAAATGGCCCTTAAATTACCTTTAGTTAAACGTCAAAAAATTTTAAAGTCTATTCAACATATTTCTAGGAAACATTCTGTAACTATACGAGAATTTGCTAAGTTCTTGGGGTTGCTTACTTCTGTATGTCCGGCTGTTGAATATGGATGGGTTTACACAAAACAGTTTGAGAGGGAAAAGTTTTTGGCCTTACGAGATTCAAAGGATGATTATGATAAAAAAATGGTATTAAGTTCAAATTTAAAAAATAGTTTTACTTGGTGGGAAACTAATATAATGAACTGTTTTAAGCCTTTTCGCAGTAACCACTACGCGCTGGAAATCTTTTCGGACGCGTCGCTGACAGGTTGGGGTACCTATTGTAATGGGGAAAACTCCAACGGGTTTTGGAGCTTATTGGAGTCCCAAGACCATATTAATTTATTAGAGTTACGAGCGGCTTTCATAGGACTTAAATGTTTTGCAAATAGGCTCACAAACACTGAAATTCTACTGAGAATAGATAATATGACTGCGGTTTCGTACATAAATAGAATGGGGGGAGTACAATATAATCATTTAAATAAAATAACTAGAGAAATTTGGCAATGGTGCGAAAAACGCCGCTTGTTTATATTTGCATCTTATATTAAGTCTAAAGACAATGTAGATGCAGATCGTGAATCACGTTATACAAATATCGACACCGAGTGGGAACTGTCTCGCATAGCTTTTGACAAAATCGTAAAGACCTTAGGTCCTCCAGACATAGACTTATTTGCGTCCCGTTTAAACGCAAAATGCCCCAGGTATGTATCGTGGAAAAGAGACCCGGGTGCTTTTAATATCGATGCATTTACTTTGGATTGGGGTTGTTATTTCTTTTTCTGCTTTCCTCCGTTTTCATTGATTTTAAAATGCTTGCGTAAAATAATTGACGACAACGCCTCTGGAATAATTGTCGTACCTCACTGGCCAAGCCAGGCTTGGTATCCCTTATTCTTAGATCTTCAGTCTTCAGAACCAATTTATTTTCCACCCGACAAGTGTCTGTTATTCTCTCCTTGCAGAACCCCGCACCCGCTTTGGCGAAGCCTTACCCTGGTGTCATGCCGCTTATCAGGGAAGCCTTCTCACAAGACTCGTTGACACCGGAAACAATTAATCTAATGATTGCATCCCTTTCTCATAATACAGTAAAACAATATGATTCAGCGTTAAGGAAATTTTGGAATTTCTGTCAGTCTAATATGATTTATGATTGCTTTAGTATTTCAAACCCTCTAGCTTTGAAGTTTCTCACTTGCCAATTTCAATCAGGGGCTGGATATTCTACACTAAACACACTTCGATCGGCACTTTCACTTATTTTAGGAAAACGATTTAGTTCCGATACTAATGTTGTTAGGTTGCTTAAAGGGGTATTCAAATCTCGCCCATGTTTCCCAAGATATCAAAGTACATGGGATACTAATGTTGTTTTAGATTTCATTAGTAAATGGTATCCTAATGAAGACCTCCCTTTGCAAGTAATAACGAAAAAATTAGTAACTCTTCTCGCATTGTCGACGGCACAACGAGTACAGACGTTATCTTTGGTTAGAATATCCAACATTAAGATAAATTCAACTAATATTGATATAGCCATAGATGATTTAATTAAGACTTCGGCTCCAGGAAGGGTTCAGCCACACTTAATAATCCCCTTCTTTAATGAGAGGGCAGAAATATGCCCAGCTAGGACATTGATTTCTTACATAGAAATGACCAGTTCATTCAGGGGGACGGAGGAAACTGATCGGTTAATTTTGACGACTAAGAAACCATACCATAATGCAACCGCTGTGACGATTGGCCGCTGGATCAAACAGGTGTTGCGTGAAAGTGGTATAGATGTAAGCATTTACTCGGCTTACAGCACTCGTCACGCAGCAACATCAGCGGCCAATCGTAGGGGCGTTTCTATCGAGATAATTAAACAAGCCGCGGGCTGGTCAGGAAATTCACTAGTTTTCGGAAAATTTTATAACAGATCTCTCACTTTAAATGATGGGAATGTTTTTGCTAAGGCCATACTTGATGGTAATATTAAGGATCTTGAATAATTATGATTATCTTTTGATTTAAGAAAAATAAACTGATTTATTAAAATAATGTTGTTTGGTCTTCTGTTGACTACGTGGCTCATAGGATTGGATATAGAAATGTTGGAGATTTTCCTAAAGCTCTAAACATCTACTTGGTGAATATTAAAATCTCGAGGATGCAGCGACGAAGTATAATTGAAGGTTAAACAAACTTACCTGAAGTGAAGTTTGACCGTAATTATACGAGTCGCTGCATCCGAAGAGATTTTCGGTCCCCCCCACCCGTAAGTTTCCTGCCATCACTTACCCTTAGAACTAAGTTCTATTAGTAACTTTAGAAAAATCTTGCTCTAAAATGAATGATGGCTTAGACATTACAGGCGGGAGGCGCGCGCGCCCCCACTACCTACTATAGATGAAGTTAGTCGTTGACAGTCTTTTTTTTGAGAGTTGCTCTAAAAAGTGTTCGATGCCCAGTACATTAAGGAGTGGACTACTTGGTGAATATTAAAATCTCGAGGATGCAGCGACTCGTATAATTACGGTCAAACTTCACTTCAGGTAAGTTTGTTTAACCTTCAATTTTACAAATTATTTTTTCAAGTATTTTATAAAAATATATTAGTAAGAGTATAATCAGCAAAGGTGACACATAAAATAAATCAAATAAATCGTCTATTGTTACTTTACAACTGCTGAATGTGTGACTTGAACAGCATTTGATTGTTGAATGTTAAATTATTATCAGAAGTAAAATAAATTATTACAGTAGTATTATAAAATAATACTATGCATAAATAAAATTGGCAGAGCTATTTCAGAATTTCAAACAGCCAGACGCACAAACCCTATTTGTTTGTGCGTATATTAATTCTGAGGCCGACGTTCTCGGGCTGCCGAAGGCCGCATGAATAATACACTGATTCACATTCGCTAATTCAATGATTTATCGAACGTCCTCGGCGAATTACACTAGAGGGCGGACAATGTCGGAGGTCGAGTGTCGCGTGTCCCCACACTAGTTGCATTAGCTCCGATATTGAATCAAAGTGCCTAATTGTGTACATGCTGATTCGTGACATGAAACTAATCATAGAAATATGCCAATGTGTTTCTGAGCTTGAAGGATACTATTGTGTGAATATAATGAAATTATTCTAGTACCTCTTTTTCTTTTATTATTTCGCATTTTCTGTATGAATAAAAATTATAAATTTTATTAAGAATTCTATTTGAGAGATACTTAATACCTTTCTTCTTAATGGAGTGACTTTTCAATATGTAAAATATAATATCCAATATTTTCGGCAACGATATTGCGAAATATAATATTTATGACATTCAAATTATTTTTCCAAATTAAATTAAGATCTGAATTAACTATACTTAGAAGCCCAATTTAGGAAAGGGGAGAACATATTATTATCAGAAATTTTCCTGATATAATTAATAGCATTATCAAGAATAAAATTGAATACACATTTTACTGCATTACGTCTCTGCTTACCTCATTTGCGCCAAGGCAAAGGTTGTACCCTCTTTATGTTTAAACACAAAGCGATGCAGACTCCTCAACAATGATTAATGAAGACGAATGACTTTGAAGTCATAACATAACTCAACAAAGACGCACAAAAGAGCGCAAACGCACCGACGCGTAAAAATGACGTGCGTAAAATGACGTTAAACATCGTAATTTAGTTAATTGCGTCGCGTAAGCGTCACGACGTCATTTTGACGCTCAACTTGAGGCTTGTAATGAGCAATTAATTTGTCTCGAGTCGCTGCGCAGGCTAATGTGGTGATATCTCATGAATGTACGAGCACAACTAACCGTGGCCTATTTGATTGCGGTTAAATATAATGTCGTTATGTATAAGGAACGTTTATAACTTGACAGCATTTGGAATCAAGTGAAGTAATTATTTAAAAATGAATTGTTTCTTTAAAGAAAACAACCGTTTTGAGAGGATATTTTGAAATTCATTTTCTAGGTTCGTTTTCACAGGTTAAACTTTAGGTATTATATTTAAATTCTTGACAAAAATATTGAATAAGAAATTACTTTTATAACGTTAATGGAAATGTCAGAATCATGAATAGTTATAATTGATTCGAAGTAAGAACTGTGGGAATAATTTTCTTCAGTGTCTTTAGCAAGAAAAATAATTTGATATCTGAACTTTATGTAGGTCATTGAACCTTGTACCTATAACGCGAGTAAAACCTCACCATTTGTCATCACTAACATCGTATTTCAGCCGATATTACAGCGACTAAATATCTCAATATTAACTCTGCACGTGTTGCTCAAACTTATAGTCTGTTTGTATTTTTTACAGAACTGACTAAATTCTCACACAATACAATGATGCCTGGCCCTCGAAAGTTTAACCAGAAAAGTACTGACTTACACCTACAGTTCAGCGCTATGTTTTGGAATCTTAACCAGGTTACAAACTAAAATTTTGCAAATCTTTCAAATCCAAAGTACTACCAATAGCTAAAAAATAATAGATTATCTGTGTGGGATAACTGCCTAGTGTGTGTACCATTAGGAAGAAGTTAAACAAAATCACAATATTTATATTTAAAATGAATGGGTTTTGTACTCCTTAACTAAGAAGTAGATAACCTCACTTTTTTAAAAAAAACCTTACACTTTTTCCGGCGTTCGCAAACTCAAGTTTTTGCCCACTGGCAAAAAGTTTGAGCGTCTTTGACTTAAGTAACATGTTGTGTTCGGAGTTAATCAATTCAGCGGCTCACAATACACTCGATCATTATTCGCTGGCTCGAGACGCGATATTGTTATTTATCTCGAGGCAAATGTCAAGGTTGAAAGGTCAAGTTTTGATGTTCGGTGATTAGTATGTATGTGGGTTTTATTTTGTTACCAAAATGTTACGTGAAATTAAAGTAGGTTGTATTAGTAAATGTATGTAAAAGTAAATGTTAATTTTCTAGTCTAGTAGCTTTATACACGGCTCTTAAGCCTTGGGTCGGATTATTAGGTCTGTCAAACAGTGTTATTGGGTTTTTGTATGAATTGCTGTTAGGAGCTGGGAGTCTGGTTTCATGCCCAGGTAATGGTAATAGGCTCGTCTCTTACTACATGGGGCCTGATAGATTCGGACAAAGTGTAGATGTACTAACAGTACTGTCTTCTTCTTCTTCTTCTGTAGCCTTAATTGACCAAATACTTGGTGTCTCTACACCAAGTTCGTAAGTGTAAGAGTCGTAAGAGTTGTAGTGTAAAGGAAACCCGTGCCCAGCAGTGAGAAGTTAATGGGTTGATGAATGTCCCAAAATTGTACATTTTAATCCCTAAACCAGTACTCAAATGGATTCATATTAAATTTCATTACAAAGTTCTCGTTGCACATTGAAACAGCTCTCAACTGCGTTATATAATTTAATGCGATCATCAAAAGTTCATAAAGTGAACAGTTAACACGAACCGCGGGAGTGCAGCGCATGGCAACACTCGGGTTAATTACACGACAATACTGTTAGCTTCTTGTTTAAGCCTACAGCTCAATAGCTTAATTTCGGATTAGGAAGCTAAAATGGTTGTACACTGTGTCTTATTATTCCATCGAAGCTGAACACAAGCGACGAAATAACGTGAAACTATGAATTTATTTCAGTATAGTTTTTGCCCGCAACTTCGTCTGCGTATATATTGTAATTTTATTCCATATGCTCTTTCATCAATCTGCTATTTATTTCTTATACTCCTCTTTGAAGAAATAATAGATTCCTCATACATACAGTCACCCTGTTTTTCGCCTCTTTCGGTGATGATGATTCCTCCCCGAGATTTACGTATAAACGTATACCAAATTTTCTCTAAATCGGTTCAGCAGTTAAAGTGGGAAAAAATAACAAACAGACAGAAAGACATAGGTACCATCACGCCTGTAGTCCCCGAAGGGTTAGGCAGAGGTGTACTAATATGTACGCGGATATGTTTTAGATCCCATATAATAGGGGGCGAGCCTATTGCTATCAACCGGGCACGAATCCAAACTCCGAGCTGCTACTGAGAATTTCATAGAAAAACTCAATAACACTTTGCTCGTCCTGGGAATCGAACCCAAGACCTCTTGCTCGGCAGTCGCACTGTACGACCACTCTACCAACGAGGCAGCGTACTTTTGCATTTTTATAATATAATAATAGATTTTTGTTTTTATTTCCAGTTCAACAGAAAGTTTCAACAAATGATGTCCCATTGAAATCGCATGAATAGAAATAAAATAGACTTTTCTTTTTTCTTGGTATTCAGATAGGTTTGCTTTTATTTTGTGTAAATAATTGTAAAAAAACATTTCTTTGGAAGGTGGTTTCGTTATAACATAAGTTTTTACTAAAAAAAAAATAACCGTTATTGATACATTTCCTGATGAAAAAATGCAAGATAAAACTTACTTATTTCACTGAATATATGTAAATAAATTGTTTGTGAGCGCCTCGGGAAATAATATCAGATCGGTCATATTCAGAGCACTTATACTATTACGCTTGAATACCTTGAGTGGTAGGCAGAAAAATACTCGTTATTGGGCAGGGTAAAGTCCAAGCATATATTATATGTGCATCTGACGTCTTTTTATAGCAAAAACCAAGGTTATGTGAGACCTATGAATTGAACTCAGAACTTCCATAACTATACCTAAAGTCAATAAAACAGTTCATTTAAATGTACAGCATTGAATAAAATGACTGTATATCTACGCTATAGTAAATATAGACCTCCAAACATTAACATCTATTATTACAAATTATAAGTTACACGTTGAACAGTGACGGCCTCGCTTCGAGGCGAGGCGCGAGGCGCGAGGCACCCGCGCGGTGTTAATGCCTCGACAATGTGTGAGCACGGAGTTGGGCGGCGAGTACATTTGTGTCACCGACACCGACACTAGCTGTGTTAGAGGTAGTCGGCAGTTTGAGAAGCTTCCCCAAGTTATAATTGTCATGTTTTAACATTCATGGCATCACATTAAGTCGGAAACTAGAGGTGAATGTATTGTGGTACCAACATCTAGAGAGTGTTTATCAAAGTAATATTCCAAACACACAAGGGTAGTTACATTTATTTTAAAATAATCAATGATTTTTATTATCACTAAAGCATGTTTTAGCAATGTATAATTTTACAAATTATTGGCGGCATGTGCCGGCTGTTGTGACTAATATTATCATAATAAATGATTCAACAACCACATTGACAAAATTAATAAAAACTATGTACTTCATTAAAATTTAAACTTGTTACCAATTTTATTGGGCAGAGATGGTGTAAAAAAATCGTAACGAATCAATATTTTGAATACGTAAGTAGTAGTTTTATTTCAATGTATAAAAATAGCGTATTATAAGAAATCGGTATATTCAAACCCGAGGGCAAAAAATCATAAATGATTGACTTTAACATAACATCGTAACAATTTGATTTTAATGGCTCAAACAGTCAGAAAGTTGTAACTTACCAATTAGTGACACATCTCAGCTAAGTGACTAAGTACCAAAGTGTTAAACGAGGAGTTCTACAATTATTTCATTACTTAAGTAGATAACTTGTGAGGTGTAATTACAATTTTGGAGACAGCTCTTCTCAAAACTGGAAACTTTAATCCTTTCCTTTATTGTCACTTATTTAATTCCAATGAGCGTAATTAAGGAAAGAGGTAATTTAAGATAAGAATAAACCATTTTTTTTAAACGTTGCCTCTTTTTAGGATTTTCTCCTGTGTTGTGGATGCGTTTAAAAAGAAAAATTTACACATACACGAACGCTCAAACCCGTAACAACTGCCTATGTGTGAGGGATCAAATCAACCATTTCATCGTACCTCAATTCTTGCTTGAAAAGTTCTAAGTCACATAAACCTCTCAAATGTCATTGTACAAGGTCAACCACCTCGTGATAAGTATGGAGGTCTACAAGAAGCTCATAACGAGTGCGTATCTTCATAAAATATTCACTTGTTTCACTTTTTCGCCAACGCATTTGCTATGCTAAGTCACTCGGTCGATTTATTCCAACATTATCTCGAATTATTCAAAAAATCTACCCCAAAGTCATGCAAATCTGGTATTATAAGACCTTTTCATGTACTTTCTTGTTGCTTGTCACAGATTTACATACTAATCCGGGAATGAAAGACACAATGACAGCTGTCTCAAATGGAGGAGTTTCCAAATCTTATTTTTTTGTAAGAAGAAGAATTATTTTTTTATAAGAACTTGGATGTAAGTTAGAGTTTACTTTATTTACTTAGTGACAAGGAAGTTATGAGTACCTACTAGATTATTGTTTTTTTACACTTTAGAGATGCTTTTTTGCTGTTAGAAACAATTGTATGCATCTACTACCTGAGATTTACGGCAGGAACACTACAGTATATACATGACGTCTTCCTACACAATCATATGCGCGTTATTAGGGTCATCCCTCACGAGCACGCACGCTGTCGCCGTCCCGCAGCACGCCGCACGCCGCCGCGACGTGCGCCGCCATGTTGAGACGTCACCGCTTGATAAATTAGCGCGCTTATTACGACGAACAAAGCGTTGCATGATTTACGAGCCCCATTGCGGTGGTCAGTGACGACCCTAATGTGTCCGATGCGTCAGTTGACGTGCGGCTTAATTGAATTTAACAGCGGAATATATCGATAGCGGTTTCAACGATTATGTCGCTGTAGTCAGCGAAATATGTTTCGCAGTTGTTTTTTTATCATGCATGGCACTAAATTTGTATATACTATAACAATGATTGTCACAATTACAATCATCATCCTCGACCCATTATTTCCCCACTACTGGGCACGGGTCTCCTCTCATTTGAGAGGAATTAGGCTATAGTCTACTACGTTAGTCTACTACGAGTTGGCAGACTTCACATTCCATCGAGAATGTCCCTCAAGCTTACAGGTTTCGTCTTCCACAATTACAATATTTGGAGATAATTTAGGTACTAAATTAACTTTTTCGAAACCACACTTGATTATGTAATACCTTCGTGCTACGTTCCAAAACAAAACAGTAATAATATATGAACCTACTAAGCATAATTGACACATACATTTTGGAGCTGACAAATAAAAAAAGCTCAATTTGTATGAAATTGCGTTTGCAGCAAAAACGTTAATCGTTGCTGACAAGTGTAATTACGCCATTGTGAATGGCAGTGTGTGACGGCCTTAATATGTGCGCGATGACAGATCGGGTGATTGCGTTTTTTGCGGAAAAAGTATTGATGGCTGTTTTTTATAAAATATTATTTTATACTATGGAAATATATCCGTTAGGACAAACGGTTAGAGTCTACTGGGAAGTTAGACTTAGGTCCCATGTTTGTGCTGATATTGATATGTTTTGAACCTGAAAACCTTCTAGAATAACCTTCTAGCCTTCTTTCAATCAGTAGGTAAACTTAATTATACCTTATATGAAATAACATTGAACACAATATTAGAGCTGCAGTGGAGTAAGAAATCAATAATCGTGAAGCCTAAATCAGAGAAATCACGATGTAACCAAAATGAACCCATGTACCAGCAGATTGTAGCAAGTATATGCAAATATGTTCATGAAGAGTTTTTCGTCCCAACTGTGTATACAAATTAAAAATATTTTTATGTAAATACATGACGAATCTATAACATAATCTTCATGTTTCTGAAATATTTTAATTCTTACATTTTTATCACAAAATCGTTGTCATTTGACTTGCTTGTGTATTGAATAGTTAGATATAAATAGATACCAAGATATTAATAAAATAATCTAATAAACAAAGACACTACTTCCACGTACCGTATATATGTATAAAGACACTGGAAGGTACATGATATCCAGGTGTAAAGAAAAAATATCGTGAAGAAACTATTAAGTAATACAATAGATATTGATATAGAACTGTCTACCTTATAACAATATAGAGACTAACATGTTATTTCCTTTCACATCGCTAGCAGTAGATCTCATCTCACAGACAATATATTTAACGTAAAACAAAAGTTGCAGTTGACGTCACATGAATATTGTAAACGCAATATGGCCACGATATTCCTGAGGTCCTTATCCTAAACATAGAGCTATTGCGTACTGGAAGAGGAGAAAAGATTAAATATATGTTTCATATATAATATATGTATATTACGTGCCCTTGCAAAAACAGTAAATTAAGATCTCTAAGTGATAACGGAAAGTCGGAATTCAGTACAAATATCTGCTGAACAAAATGCGATTTTATATCAATACTTTTAAAACATCATCAACCCATTTAATGCCCCATCGAGATCTCCTCTCATTTGAGAGATTAGGCTATTATCTTACTTCTTGATGTTTTCCCTCACTATTTGAGCATGTCATAAATAACGCTCGTAATTTTGAAAAGATGGTTTTTAAGATCTTTGATAGCCCACAGACCACTGGTCTCATCACAAAGCTATAACAGATTCTACATACTTTAAAAAAACTACGCTCAAAGCAAAACTAAATAAATTGTTCAATATTGCAGCAGACAGCGCTTCGATGTCTTATCTAGTGCATTATATCTGTGTGACTCCGAGACGGTGCATACATCTACATCTCGTGAAGATATGGACCGTTTGTCTTTATTACTTAATCTTCTTCTTATACCGGGGTTTTTGTGACGGTTCAATGCAATCTTGATATTATTATTTCTTTGGACTGTATCTATTGTTAAATTTTATATGAAAGCATGATATTTATTATTTAATAGATTGTGAATAATAAATTTGTAATCAGTTGATACAAAAAATAATATTAGCATTCCTCAGGAAAATAATAAGTATTGGCTTTCTTCGTCTTAAAAATACTTTGTGTAGATGTAGCTACATATTTCATAGCTTTTAACAAATATTACAATACTCTTTAAATATGTCATGTATGTACGTAATTAATAATTACTTTTTAGTTTATATTTTATTAAACTAAATATTTATCACAAGTTTGATCTATCAACAAAACTTGAAGCAGAATATACAAACATTGTTAAAAACACATTATACAGATCTTAAATTAAATAAAAACTAATATTTACAAACTTAAAAAAAAAAAAGTTATGGGGCGTCAAAAAACTAAATTATAAGTTAATATTTCTGAAGTATTCAAAAATCAAGCAGTTATTTAATTGAAAACTAATATATATTATGAAACATCACAAAAAGCTAATTCAAACAACATCAAACAATCGACAGTCACCAAATAAAACGTTCCCCAATGTAAAATAACTTGTAAGTAAATCAACATGGCGATGCGACGCTCTCGTGCTTCAAGTCTGCGTTCCGTACATCACGTCGCGTGAAAGCCGTTGTTCAAACACAAGCTCAGAGTACACAGAGTACACAGGGTGGACTCTGCGTCAACACGATCGGGTCGAGCTTCGAACAACAAACTTCATGTTTTATACGACGGCACTACTCATCGGCTGGACGCTAAAAATATCATCAAATATTTCTATTCTAAAACTTAGCGGCACCGGTCGCTGTCTGTACTTCATTAGGTGATTGTTCCCAGTACTATTAAATATTTGACTAGCTGTGAAATCCAAATGGATCTAGGATATTGATTTCTATGATTAAGATCATATAAATAACGATTTGGAGAGGCAAAGATTATCCAAAACATAAAGCAGTTTTTTACGAAATTCAATGTATTGTTAACAACTACCAGATAGACATTCAGCGGGCGTGACGTATAATGGCATGATTATTAAATTGTTATGTTTCCGGATGTTGTTCATGCTTAGATAAACCATAATTATTAATCAATATTATATTACATCAATTATTAGTATTAATTTAGAACATTTAAATGTGTTTAATAAATATTTTACATTTGATTTGATAACTACGAAATATTATAAATAGGGTAGGACAACCATTATTGAATATATTGTAACTGAGTGTTTGAACTAAGCTGTAACTCTGCTCAAATATAAACTAGTGTGTGGATAATTAGTGTTTTAATCTCCATAGTGCTTTACATCTCAGAAGTGGGATACTTTTTTTTTTCTTCTTCTATAATGTCCGGACCATACCTGAACGGATTGGGTGTACGCAAACGAAAATTTTGTGTTTCGAGTTCTGAACACGAGAATAGCGATTCCGTTACCGATGTCGACCCTCGGAAGAGCAGAAACAGTAAAAACAGGCACTTTGCTCCCAGTGACGCCGAGGTGATACCAAAGTTCCGACCTGACGATAATAATAACAACGTTGTCGGGTGGCTCCACAAATTAGATCAGTTGGGCGATGTCTACGGCTGGCATGATACTGATCGAACCTTTGTTATGCAATTGCGTCTACGAGACTCTGCTAGAAAGTGAAAATTTTCAACGAGTGGAGACGTATACTACGCGTGAATCTACTTGGAGACGAGGTGCTGCAAGCAATGTGCAAGATTCTACACCGATCTACCCGCTCCAGCTGAAGATATGCTACGTGTGTCGGCGGCCGGGTCACGAGGCGCGTGACTGCAGACAACAACAGCGCTGCGAAAACTGTCAGCGCAGCGGGCACACCACAGCGGCATGCTGGTTCACAGCTGGGACATCCCGCCAGCAACCACAAAAGGTTAGTCAAGTACTGCATAATATAACCTATGATGTATATGCCGATATGTATAAGAAAACTGTAATAGTGAATGGAAAGCGTCTCGTAGCTTACATAGACACTGGCAGCAATTAAATCTACTTTGTAAATCACAAGCCATAAACTTAGAGGTTAAAATCGAGCCTAGTACTACTGTCATGAGAGGGTTTGGCGGAGCATGTGTTAATTCACTCGGTTTATGTTGCTTACGTATTTTAATAGATAGTGTGATATTGGATGGAATATTCGAATCGACTAATTACATTACATCAGATGTCGATTTATTACGTGGACAAAGTATGATTAATAGTGAAGACGTTAGTCTAGTCACTTCAGCTTCTTCTATACGTTTCGTCAAAAGTAAAGTTGTACAGGATTTATTTTTGGACATGGATTTACACGCATCAGACTTTATTGAAACATTTTCAGTACGCTTAAAGCATAAGGTTAGAATACCAAAGCAAACTCAATTGTATGTTAAAGTATTTATTGACTGTTTTGAAAGTCATAGGGACTGTACATTCTTAACTCGTACAGTATGGATGCAGTTAGGAAAATTAACTTATTTAATACCTGCCGCTGTTATTAATTCGTGTCGTACCTATTTGAAGGTTATTAATTTAGGCTATACTGATGTAGTGTGGGAGGACTATAGACTAATAGCTAGGGCGGAATTAGTGTCAATACCAATAAGTGATGGGAATGAATCTAAAATACTAGCTATAGATAGCTCAGATACTAATTGTTCGCGAATTATTTTTTTAAATATCGATAAAGGTTTCCTTAGTCGTACGGAGAACGAACAAGTACTATGTCTCTTAAATAAGTATGCTCACTCGTTTGCCACAAGTACCAAGGACTGCTGAAGGTTGCACTGACCTCATAAAGATGCACATTTGCACTATAGATAACCGGCCAGTGCATTATAAGCCTTACAGATTGTCACATAAGGAAAATGAGATCGTGAAGGGTAAAGTCAAGGACTTGTTAGAGACAGGTATCATAAGGGAGTCTATGTCAGATTACGCGAGTCCTGTAGTACTAGTCAAGAAGAAGGGTGGGGACTATAGGCTATGTGTTGATTATAGGGCATTGAATGCTAATACCATCAAAGATCGATACCCATTACCGCATACTGAAGACCAAGTCAATAAGCTATCAGGCAAATTCTTCTTTACTACACTTGACCTCGCCCAAGGTTATTATTAGGTGAGTCTAGATGAGGAGTCTATACCAAAGACTGCATTCGTTACGCAATCAGGGTTTGGCAAATGCACCGGCTGTATTTTCTCGCTTAATACAAATGACAGGGAAAATCGATCAAGATATTGCACTATATCTTGATGACGTAATGTTACCTACAATATCAGTACAGGAAGGCCTATTACTCTTGGAAAAGGTTTTACAATTACTAGCATGGGCAAATTTAAAATTAAATTTGAGTAAATGTTCTTTTCTTAAAGCATAGTGCCACATACTTAGGCCATGAAATTTTAGCTGGCACCATACAACCAGGCCAAGCTAAAATAAATTGCGTTGCAAAATATAATAGGCCGCGTAATGTAGGTACACGAAATTAGGCAATTTATTGGATTGACGTCTTATTTTAGGAAATTTGTTAAAAGATTTGCAGAAAGAGGCGTTTAATACCCTTAAACAACGTTTAATTGAAAAACCTGTTAGCCATTTACAACTGCGATGCTAAAACTGAATTGCACACAGACGCTAGCAAATTAGGTTTAGGCGGAATTTTTATGCAATATCAAACTGATGGAGTTTTAAAACCAATCGCTTATTTTAGTAGGGTAACCAGCAAAGAAGAGAAACATTATCATAGCTATGAGCTTGAGACCCTCGCTATCGTTGAATCCCTTAAACGGTTTAGAATTTATTTGACAGGGATCAAAGTTAAGGTTAGACTGTGCCGCCATAAGGACGACTCTTGTAAAACTCGATTTAATTCCTCGAATCGTTCGTTGGTGGCTAACCATACAAGAGTTTGATTTGGAAATAGAATATAGGCCAGGCGAGCGTATGAAACACGTAGATGCTTTAAGTAGAAACCCTACTACAAATACAATACTCATAAGTGATTATTCGAATTGGCTAATCACTCTGCAATTAAAAGATGATAATTTACAAAATATTATTTCTAGACTTCATGATAAATCTGATTCAAATTTACCAGTCAACTACATTGTTGGCTGATAGTATATAGATATAGAACAAGATAATATACTCTTCCGAAAAACTGTTGCTGGTGAGCGCTTTGTCATCCCTAAATTAGCTAAATACGGCTTACTCCAAAAATCGATCAAATAGGTCACCCCGGTTTCGAAAAATGTGAAGGTGCTATTAAAGCTCAGTTTTGGTTTGAAGACATGACACGATTCATAAGGAAATTTATATAAAATCGTGTTTACAATGTGCGTATAACAAAGGCAATTATGGTAGGTTGGAAGGTGAATTATATCCAATTAACAAACTAGCCATACCTATGCATACCTTATACGTCGACCATCTTGGTCCTTTTGCTAAACACGTAAAGGAAATACATTCTTGTAGTAATTGATGTTTTCACAAAGTTTGTATTTGCTCGACCGGCTAAGAACTGTAGTTCTGTAGAAACTATTAGGTTACTTAAAGAAATTATTATACAGTTTGGTTATCCAGTAAGAATCATAACTGACAGAGCCAAAGCATTTACGAGTAGATATTTCGAACAGTTTTCTCAAGAAAACCAATTTAAACATATTTTGAACGCAATAGCCAGCCCTCGTTCTAATGGCCAAGTCGAACGCATAAACCGTACTTTATTAAATGGTCTTAATACTATGTCGGAAAGTGAATGCACATGGGACAATAAGTTAGATGATATAGTCTGGGGTATCAATAATACACCAAACGCAACTACCGGTTTTTCGCCGGTTAACCTCATGTTTGGTCACAAAAACTCTAGATATCTCTTTCTCTTCTGATGCACCCTCAACGTCTGAGACTCAACAAAATGAACTCCAGGCAACTAGGGAAACTGCTAAGCTCCGTATAGATAGAAACATGACTACCATGAAAGCGCGATTTGCCAGGAACCGTAAGATATGTACTAAGTATAAAATAGGCCAATTAGTTCTTTGGAATGGGGGTATAGCTAGAGACTCTGGTACTGGCGTTACTAGGAAGATGAATGGATTATACAAGGGTCCATACAAAATATCTAAGGCCGAACACTCGTTAGATCGATATACTATTTCAAGTATAAAGGGTATGAAAGGCTATAGGAAGTTCAGTGCTGTAGTTCGGGGTGAAACTCTACGTCCGTACAAAACAATGATATCTGAGGATGATAGCGCAGGCAGTGATCGAGAAGTAGATAGGGATGATTTGATTGATCTTCTTCAAAGCTAATAGATCTTTAAATACCAGTATTAGATCATACCATGTATAAAATAATACTAATTATATGACTACTGAATACTTTGTGATAAACTCTTAATAATCATTTAAGGACGGCTATGTGATCAAGTCCATATAACTACAGGTTGCTGTGTGATAAACTTAAAAATAGGACGGCTATGCGATCAAGTCCATATAACTACAGGTTGCTGTGTGGTAAACTTAAAAATAGGACGGCTATGTGATTAAGTCCATATAACTACAGGTTGCTGTGTGGTAAACTTAAAAATAGGACGGCTATGTGATCAAGTCCATATAACTACAGGTTGCTGTGTGATAAACTTAAAAATAGGACGGCTATGTGATCATGTCCATATAACTACAGGTTGCTGTGTGATAGACTTAAAAATAGGACGGCTATGTGATCATGTCCATATAACTACAGGTTGCTGTGTGATAAACTTAAAAATAGGACGGCTATGTGATCATGTCCATATAACTACAGGTTGCTGTGTGATAAACTTAAAAGTAGGACGGCCATGTGATCATGTCCATATAACTATAGGTTGCTGTGTGATAGACTTAAAAGTAGGATGGCTATGTGATCATGGCCATACAACTGCAGGTCGCTGTGTGATAGACCTAAAAGTAGGATGACTATGTGATCAACTCCATATAAGTATAAGTAGCTGCGTGAACAAGTCTTAAAAACAGGACGGCTATGTGATTAAGTCCATTATATGTTTCGGTATCTTATTAATCTGTAAATAAATCTGTGTGTCATTAATAAGTAGCCGCTCCCCGTGTGAAAAGTATAAACAATGACACAACCATAAAATGTTTGTAGGTATAATAGTATACAAAGTACTGCTCTGCTTCCTTTTCTGTTTCAGAACCTCGGGTTCGCAACGGGAGGAGACAACGGTGGTCGTGGGACACTCCCAGTACAGGATGGCCGAGTGTTAACAACTACCAGATAGACATTCAGCGGGCGTGACGTATAATGGCATGATTATTAAATTGTTATGTTTCCGGATGTTGTTCATGCTTAGATAAACCATAATTATTAATCAATATTATATTACATCAATTATTAGTATTAATTTAGAACATTTAAATGTGTTTAATAAATATTTTACATTTGATTTGATAACTACGAAATATTATAAATAGGGTAGGACAACCATTATTGAATATATTGTAACTGAGTGTTTGAACTAAGCTGTAACTCTGCTCAAATATAAACTAGTGTGTGGATAATTAGTGTTTTAATCTCCATAGTGCTTTACAGTATTGAATGAACAAAAGACATTTTCATTTTCTAAGGCCTATGTTAGTCTCCACCTAGAATGACAATGGATATTCTCTACTATATATAGTCTACCACTTTAGCATTCTCTACTATAGACTACGCCTAGACGAAAGACTTCACATACTGTCAAGATATATTTTCATTGATATAATTTTTCTCACAATATTTTCTTTCACCGTTTGACACATGACTTTGATTTGGGATTTGTTGTTATTATTGCATTAAAGGCAAATTATTAATTCAAATACAAGTAAGAATAATAAAGTGTAAAAACCCAAATTTAATTTCGGTATGCAAATGTAGGTCTCAAATATACCAAGTGTAGCGACATCTATCTCGCCACATAAGAACTACGAACTCAGTGCGATGACGCAAGTAATCCTACATCGCGCAAGTGACATTTACACGCGAGATTGTATATATACAACCACCCAACATCAACCGTGGGGCAGTAGCCCGCCAGGCACAACACCACGCCTGGTCGGAGGATCCTCCTTTACCAGTGGAGGGATTACCACCTCCTTCCCTCCATACTGGTGACCCCGAGCTGAACATCAACGCAACCTACGATGACCAGCAGCTTCGCCATCATCACTCCTCACAGCACTCTCCAGCGCATCAACCTGCCAGCCAGCAACCCTCCGGCTTCAACCCTGACCATACGCCTGTAGCGGACGCACATGCCTGGTCAGGACCTTCAGCCGGCATCAGCAACTTGGCACAGCACACTGCACTTCGGCCGGTCATCTAGCAGAGCCACTCTCTCCTGGTCGACGCAGCAGCCAGCCACTACGCATCACTGCACCACCTCGACTCACTGAGGAATTCGCAGCATCACAGTCCCGACTCACCGTGGACTCACCGCAACACAGTCCCGACTCACTGCGGACTACGCGGCAACCTGTTCCGACTCACTGGAACATCACACCTGGCACTGGCAACACGCAACAACCGTTGACTCCTCATCAGAAGATCATATCGACCTCCAGTCTCGGAGGGGAGTGATGTAGCGACATCTATCTCGCCACATAAGAACTACGAACTCAGTGCGATGACGCAAGTAATCCTACATCGCGCAAGTGACATTTACACGCGAGATTGTATATATACAACCACCCAACATCAACCGTTGGGCAGTAGCCCGCCAGGCACAACACCTTGCCTGGTCGGAGGATCCTCCTTTACACGTGGAGGGATTCACACCTCCTTCCCTCCATACCAAGTGCATCACAAGTAAACCTTGTGCAAGAAATATCAAATTATTATTTTCATTACAAACATTTCGTATTGTATTCCTAATGTTTTTTACAAGTTAGCAATAAAATAGGGCTCATACCCCAAGTGCACATCGTACGCCGTTTAAGGTTAAAGTAAACGACAAACAGAACCCTGCTTGTGGTCACCGAGTCAACATAAACTCCTCACCTCGACTATACAATTTTCAAACTGTAGGTAGGGACATAACGATATATTTTATATCGTTATATAATGGATATTAATTATGTATGCAGTTGCTATATTTTGAAAAGGGATTTTGGAATGTTAATTGATATAATAGAAGTAGCGTGATAAAATGCGTCTTAAAAGTTTTTTATCGATTTTAGTACCGAATATTTTAATAAAGATATTTTTTTACTACCCCACTATAGGGCAAAATTTCTTACATTACCTTCATTTCATTTCTCCTTAGGCTCTTATTATTTTATCTAAAGCACCAAAGACACTCAACCTGTATAGAATATGCAGTAATCCATGACCCTGTGTCTGGTCATGAATTACAACAAAAGCTACTTAACTTGTCAGATCTCTCGATTTCCTCGAAATCCAGTTAGTCGGCATAAAAAGTAGCATTCTAACTCCATCATCATGAACCCAATTAAAAATCTACTGCTGGGCACGGGTCTCCTCTCATTTGATAAGGATTAGGCTATAGGTTCAACTGGCTAGTCTACTGCGGATTGGCCCACTTCGCATGTCATCGACAAAATGCCTCAGGTTTTCCTCTACAGTTTGAGCATGTGAAAAAATACGCACATAACTTTCGAAAAGTCAGCAGTGTGTGCCTTGGATTTGAACACAAGACCTATGATATTCACAGACCGCAGGTCACGCCTCTAAGCTATCTCAGCTAACTCGATACTGTTCCTAAATACAGAGTAATAGAGTAATATCCAGATGATCCAGCTTACTGCATGTAAGTGATGTATTCACCCCTCCCACCCCTCTGCCCCCAGGTACAGCTTACAATAATGTATAAGCTATCCGCTGGCTTCACACAACTTCTACTGAGTGGGGATTGCATTATAGATTTTGATCCCGTGTTGCACTAGTTCACTCTGCACTTCTATCAGATGTGAACAAGTTTGGTTGCTGTGTAAGTACGAGGTATTGGTAACTAGTTATTAAACAAACATTATCTAAAATTTAACCGCCCAACTATATTAGTTTGTAATCCAAAAGCCGTTAAAAGTCACACTACACTACACTAAAGCGAATATTTAGACATTGGAATAAAATTACTGCGTAGGAAATTTCAAAAATGGTCATGGCGGCTTAAAATATTCTCAACGCCGCGTCGGGATAAAAATAAATCTGTTATTATTTCAGTTTCGAAATGCATTGTGCCCTGCTTGTGATTATAAGTCATGTAAGAAAAATATTGGTGAAAACATAGACAATTTCATTTCAATTGAAAATCAAACCAGACACAATCGACCATTAATCCAACAAAAAAATAAAAACCGCCAAAAAAATCCTTGTCCGAAGTTTACCATGAGTGCACGCGATCGTCGTGTCGCAGTCGCGATGTCCGGCCGAGCGATGCGACATGAATAATTCATGCGACATCCCGCCATACTTCACACACACCTGTGACAACGCGACGCGGGCGACGCGGACGACGCGCGGCGCTGTCGTGCGCGCGACGCCCCTGAATTTTAACAAGCATCCCGCTTTGTTTTTGGTTTAACGCTTGTGTGAACTGGTTTTAGAAATTTGTATGGTTTGATATGATACGTATAAAAAGGTTCATTACTAATTTAAAAAATACCGATTGAATTGAGAACCGGCTTCTTTTTGAAGTCAGTTAAAAAATAAAATAAAATAATAAAATCTCATTATTAAAATAAACAATATATTATAATAGGTGAGAAGTCCGTCAAAGCGTATTTTTGCTAAAAATATACAAAAGTTTACATAAATTAGAAGTCTAAAATTCATGTTTCCAGTCTCTTCCTGGCTTTGCAAATATTTGACCCGAACGGCACGGATCCTTCGATCCACAGCACAGTGCCCGTTTTATCACGGATCAGTATTTGACTAACTTCGTTACTTGACAAACAACTATTCTTTTTTCGTCCCAAAATCTTACACCGTAGAATTGTAACATTTTCTTTCTATTTATGTGCCACGTCCGACAAGTGCGACAAACATGACGTGACTTTACGTGTCGTTTGTTTTTTGACGTCACGATCGACGTAAAAATGGTAAGCCATCTTCAATATACTTGGGAAAAGTCTAGAAGGAAGAATTTAAACTGGAAGATACTACAAACCATTTCAAATATTCAAAGGACAGAGAAATGGGAACTTGTTCTTAAGATTTATAAAAATAATAATGTACTCCTATATGTTTAAGAAAATGTACTTTACTATGTATTTATAAGGGTTGTATGTATTTGCTGTTGGTGTACTTATTATACATAAATAGATAAATAAAATAGTAGAACTTTTAACTTTTAACTGCGTCGTAAATACAAGCATTGAAAACCTAATTTAGTTAATAATTGAACCCATAAAACTGATGGACAGAGTATTTCTTTTTTTTATTAAACCACCTGCGCCCACCGACAGACGTTTTATTTTTTACGAGCAAGCTTGAACTGAAGACTTGAAACAAACCTTCATAATTCAACGTTAAATGAAATTTCTACAACACGATTTTTAAGAATATTTCTCGACTGAAATTGACCATCCATCAGTTATTAAATTAAATCTACTTTTTGCGGCCAATAAACCGCAAAAAAAAATGCGGTTTATTGGTAATATTTAATACCGACGTTTCAGAATATTTTTCAGGTCCGGATAAACAGATGTATTTGGTGTGTTAATTACTAACAGTTATCCTACATTTCTGTTAATTATTGACAATCAAATCACACAGTTACACTTTATACTTCTATTAGATTTAATATAATCTAAAAGATCGTCCAAGCGTGTATTGGCGGCGATAAATCTATAAAAAGTAGTTTTATTTTTTTAATGCCCAGTATTTACGTAAGTGTAAAGAATCATAGGTCCATCAGTTGACGACCCGTTTAGCTCAGCGGTAGTTAACGCTGCTGGCTGTGCTATGGGTCCCGGGTTCGAATCCCGGTAGGAACAAATATTTGTGTGATGAGGATCAATATTTGTTCCGAGTCATGGATGTATCTAAGTATATATTTATATGTATGTATTTATAAAAAAAAGTATATTATGTAGTATATCAACCAACTAGTATCGGTAACATAAGCCTCGTTGCTTACCACGGAACTAGATGGCGCTGTGTAATAATGTCCGGAAATATTATTATTATTATTATCATCAGTCGTCTATCAGTCTACTTAATGCAAGTTTCTTTTAACAATCGAAACTGTGTGTTTGGTCCTATCATTGGCCTTCTGACCCACCGGAGCATTATTACTATGTATTTACATACATACATACACTCACGCCTTTTTTCCATGGGGGTATGCAGAAATACTATGTATTTGTTACAAAGAAAAAGAAAAGAGCAACAATTGAAAGCAACCTACCGTTGACTATAATTTCGATAAAAAGCATTCACTAAAATTACGACAGCAACCTGGGTCCAATTGATATATCACCGGTTTAAGCTTCATCTATCTCTATGGAAATTATTTCACATAATCCTTAGAACACCTGTTCGAAATCCGAAAATAATCCCTCAGTTCTAAATCGGCATCCGGATCCGGAAACGGTCGGCAATGAAATATGGCGGCCTTATAGGGTCGGGTATAGAACATGAAATATATATAGGATTGGAATACCGAAGATATTATGATGGCCATCCGACATCCTTTTGAGATAAGTGGTCTATCGGAGAATTTGATAGAATTTGATGAGTTCCTTTTTGTAGAGAGTATTAATATCTTAAGTGCAAAAAAACGTACTAAGGTAGGCAGTCACTAACACTGCTATTTTGAGTGAATGTGTTTGTAGTACTTTGTAGTAATACACAGGGGTAAACTGCCTCACTGGGGATCGATTGGATTGACAGTGGCTGGGCGATCGGTTAGTGCGATCGGTAAGTTGCGTTCGATCCCCGCTTTGGTCTACAGGGCTACAGGTACCTAGTTGTTCCAGGCCCAGGTCTTGAACTGGCTTACTGGTTTGTAAACGCACCCACGACACAGGAGAAAATATGATTAACTCTTGTCTCGTCTGATGGAAAGCACAAGCTTGCAAAGTTGATTAGTATCCTTATTCACTCACAGAAATACAACTATTCTGGTTTTTTTAGAAGTCTTCTATAAGGCGAGGGTACTTCGCTAGTCGGGCAGCTAGTATATAGCATGAGAGTATGAGAATCGTGTTGTTAATAGAATAATAATAGGACCAAACAAATCACCAGCACTCCGTCAGTCATCATCCCTAACTTACTCCACAAACCATCAGTATACACATTATTTCGTTACTCAGTGCGCACCGCCGTGGCCCATTAGGGGCTTACAAGATTACCGTCAACTGCCTTCAAACATAATACCATTTCGTTTGATAGCGCTAAACGACTGCCCTTAACAAAATGGCGCGCAATTCAATTTGTTGGGTATTATAAACTGGTTAGTGGCTGTTAGAAAAATATTTATAGATATTTAATGGAAATAGATTAACATTCTTGTAAAAAACCCAAGTCGCGCCACTCAGTTCTTCTACCATAAAAAGTTGTGAGATCCATGTAATACCAAGTCGGTTAATTTATTCAGTCCCTACTTTTAGATTTAGATTGACTTGGGCATCGCACTAAACAATCATTTAATACTAGCTGCCTACCGCGCTTTAATACTAGCCTATGTGTTAATCCAGGTAATAAACTTCATGTATGCTACATTTCATTCAAATCTGTTAAGCGGTTTTTGCGTGAAAGGGTTACAAACATCTATCCATCCATTATAAACATACAAACTTTCGCGTGTATAATATTAGTAAGGATATTATGTAGTACTTATTTGTGAAATACTTTGTATTTTCATGCGATGCCCAAGTCAATCTAAATCTAAAAGTAGGGACTGAATAAATTAACCGACTTGGTATTTGTTACTGATTAGGCAGGATAAATAAAATTCTAGGCTGGATCACAAATTACGTCTATTCAATAACGAAAGTAAAAGTTAACAAACAAAAGTGACATCATGTCGGTATCTTTAAAAAGAATAGTAACCGCCGCAAGCAATATAAAATTAAGTGACACGAATAATCATGTTGCTCTCAAAATATTTATAGGCGTAGAAAATACGCATATTCTTCCTTAAACATGCCCCCGGGCGTTGAAGGTCTTCCTTTCAACCAGAAGCTTCATTTTGTGGCAGTGGACAGATTTTGCTGAATGCGCGCCGAACTATTCCGCCTGCAGTTCTTACATCAGCAACACGGTTGATTCCATCACTTCCAGGGTAAACTTCTAAAATACGGCCTAATCGCCATTTTAGAGGGGGTAAATTATCTTCCTTTATGAGGACAAGTTGATCAGTTTTCAGTGTGGCTGTAGAAAATTTCCACTTTGTGCGCTGTTGCAACTCCGAAATATATTCCTTATTCCATCTGGCCCAAAAGTGTTGACGCAACATTTCTATCCTTTCATATCTCTTTAAATGAGTAATTGAGGTGGTTTCATATATTGGTGAAGGTAGAGACGTCAGCGGTCGTCCTATTAGAAAGTGTCCAGGGGTGAGCGGCAGGAAATCGTCAGGGTCCGTAGACAACGGCGTAATTGGACGAGAGTTGAGTATGGCTTCAATTTGAACCAGTGCTGTGTATAATTCTTCATAAGTTAAATGACAATTTCCCAATACTCTCTTCAAATGATACTTTACCGATTTGATACCTGCCTCCCAAAGACCACCGAAATGTGGAGCATAAGGAGGGATAAAATTGAAATTTATGCCTTCATTAGCCAAGTCACCAGACAACGAACTGTTATTAGCCTTTAAAAAATTTCCTAATTCATTATACGCGCCTACAAATGATGTTCCGTTGTCGGAATATATGTGTGTTGGCTTTCCCCTACGCGACATAAACCGGCGGAGTGCTGACAGGTAATTGTGACTTGTTAAGTCACCCACCAATTCAATATGTACTGCCTTGGTCGTAAAACAAATGAAAAGAATAATATAAACCTTTACAATTCGACAACCTCGCCCTTGTCGGCTAGCTGACAGTATCGGTCCAGCGTAGTCAACCCCAACACACTCAAATGCATGCCCACCTGGCGTCACTCGATGCTGCGGCAGGTTTCCCATAATAAGGTTTATTGGTTTAGCCGTCATGCGGCGACAAATAATACACTGATGATAACACAATTTTGCGAGATTTCGACCACCGATAGGCCAATAAGTTTCTCTTATACATGATAATAATAATTGGGGTCCTGGATGCATCAATTTCCGGTGCATAAATACAAATAATAATTTTGAAAAACGATGAGTGGACTGTATTACAATTGGATGTTTCTTATCATAGGGAAATGATGAATTTTTTAAGCGACCACCAACACGAATAATTTTATTTTTATCTAAAAAAACATTGAGTTTGTTCAGTGGGCTTCCTTTAGGTAAACACTGATTTTGAGTTAATTGAGTATATTCCGGAAACGATTCGATTTGAGATAATTTTATTATTAAATTTAAAGAAATTTGCAGCTCATCTTGGCTGAGATGTAAAGTGCTTGGTAGTTGCTTTCTACTCAATTTAATAAAGCGTATCATAAAACCTACTGCCCGCTGCAATCTAGAAAAATTTGAGAAACGGTTAAAATCTATGAAAGTTGACGGAGAGACTTTTGTGAATAATGAAATATCCGTTCTAATTTCAGGAAGGAGACCTACAGTAGTAGGATTATTAGGCCACTCAGAAGAATCTTGATTTAAATAATTCGGTCCCGACCACCATAAATTTAAAGTTTGAATTTGACTTACATCAGTTCCTCGAGAAATAAGGTCAGCAGGATTCAAATGTGTAGGAACGTGTCTCCAAATGGAAGTATTTGATTTTTCTATAATTTCTGCGACACGATTACGGACGAATGGCTGTAGTTTACTAGGATGCATCTTCAACCATCCGAGAACTATTGTGGAGTCAGTCCAGAATGTGACAGTTTCAATTAGAGTGCAGAGTGAGTTGATTACCTTTTCATATAACCGTACTCCAACTAAAGCCGCGCACAATTCAAGTCTGGGGATCGTAGTTGGTTTAATTGGAGCCACTCTACTCTTTGCTGTAAGTAAACGTACCAAGACTTCATTATTTTTATTAATACTCCGTACATATACGCATGCGCCATATGCAGTTTGGGATGCATCACAAAAGATGTGTAAATTAATTTTCGTGCAAGAATCACATATAACTAAACGTGGGATGCGTAAATTATTTAGAATACTTAAACTTTTAGCTAGTCCTATCCAGATCTTTGCTGTTTCTGGAGGTAAACAATCGTCCCATGATAGTTTATGTAACCAAAGTTTTTGCATAATTACTTTCATTGTTATAACACATGGCGTTAATAAGCCTAATGGGTCAAAAATTTGAGAAATAACTGAGAGAACTTGACGTTTAGTCAATGAAGTTGAAATTGATGAACTGATTGAAAAACAGAGTTCATCAGACTCCGTATGCCAGTTGAGGCCTAATGTTTTACTTGGTTCGATGGATCCAATGTTTAAGCTAACTGATGACAATGAGCCATCATCAGACACAATATGTTTATTGTTGGACTTCCACTTTCGTAATATCATGCCAGCGGAAGCCAATTCAGCGGTGACACTTTGACGAATATTAATAACCTCAGATACGGTACCTCCTCCAGTAAGCAAATCATCAACATACATATCACGCATGATGATGTTCCCAATAGCAGTATCACTACAGTCTAGACCAAGTTGCTTAATACATCTAGTTGCTAAAAAGGGGGCACTAGCCGTGCCGTAAGTCACCGTTTTTAATTCATAGGTTTTAATATGATCGAAAGGGTTTTCACGCCACACGATTCTTTGCAAATGTCTATCGCTGGGATGTACGACTACCTGTCTATACATTTTTTCTACATCTGCAGAAATAATGTATTTATGTTTTCTAAATCTTAGAAGTATCGACATTAAATCGTCTTGAACAACTGGGCCTACCATCTGAATGTTGTTAGACGAAATCCCTGAAGTAGTAAGACTGCTCGCATTAAATACTACTCTAAGCTTAGTAGTTAAACTACTTTCACGCATAACTCCATGATGTGGAATAAAATATGATAACTGGTCTGAATCAACAGAACACTCAGACATATGTCCTAATGAAATATACTCCCTCATAAAGTTAATATAATGTGTTTTAAAATCAGGCTGACTTTTAAATCTGCGCTCGAGAGACAGCAGACACTGTTTTGCTCGAGCTAGGGAGTCGCCCAAGACATTGGGTGATTGTTTAAATGGTATCCTTACACAGAACCGACCGTTTGTAAGACGAGTTGTACTTTGTACAAAATATTCTTCACACCTCCTTTCTTCACTAGAATATGAACATGACTGATGGCTTACTTCTTCTAATTGCCAAAAACGCAATAAAAGGTTTTGAGAGTCATCTTCGGGTGTAAGAAGATATTGTGAAGAATTGTCGTTGGTTTTTGCCAAATTAACTTTCAAAGTTGGGTGTGAATGAGATGCCTGATCATTATTAATTAAAGGACCTGAAACTAGCCAACCTAACCTAGATTCAAATAGCATCGGTTTTCCGATACCTAGATTGATTTTTTGACACCCCAGTAGGTCCCAGAATATATCTGCACCTATTATTAAATCTACCGTAGCAGGTGTATGGAAATGGGGGTCAGCTAAACAAATATCATTTGGGATATTTAAATCCTTAATAGACAATTGTCGACAAGGAACTTCATCCGTAATTGACGGTAATATAAAACAATATATATTAGTGCTAAAGTTTTCACTTAAAGACTTAATAGTAACACTACAAATTTCATTTAATTGCGACTTCGAATTATTAATGCCTTGTAAAGACTCATTCACTTGGGCAGTAGGTAATGTTAATGAGTTACATAACTTGGTTGTTATGATGCAAGCAGTACTACCACTGTCAAGTATAGCACGAGCGAGATGTTCACAATTATTATTATCATAAATCTTTATTAATGCTGTAGCTAATAAAACTTGACTTTTACTGCTAAGGTAGGTCGTTACAAGTGCTGACAGCGTGGTAACTGTGCTTATGCTATTTTCCGTAGGATTTTTCTCTGCAGAGTTATTTTCCGCAGAACAACTATTATTCACTGTACCATCGGTATGTGACGTGGAAGAACTTGCTGCAGATTTACGTGTAGAATACTCAATGTGTATCAATGTGTTATGTTTACGTCTGCATATTTTGCAACCATTAGACTTGCAGTGATTAGCAAAATGACCTGACCGAAAACAATTGAAACATACTTTGTATTGAGGCAGTAGTTCTAGCCTTTGATTATTGCTGAGACCAAGAAACTGTGGACAGTTAAATAAATTATGGTTAGTACTGCACATAGGACATTTTAATTGTGAAGAACTCGCATTATTTTTATTCGTTAGTGGTTGTGATGTAGTGGTGACAGATACCATTGTTTTATGTTTGTTGGGTTTAGGAGTAGAATGATTAGATTGATTACGAGATAAATCTAGTGTTTCCAATAAATCTGCACGATTTCTCAAGAAATCCAGGAAATTATCTAGAGTAATAGATTCATTTTTATCTAATTGACCTTTCTGTTCCTCCCACTCTCTGTAAGTTTTTGAATCTAGCTTTTGGGTAACAACGTAGATCAACAGCGTATCCCAGTACTTTATTGGTTCACCTAAGGACTCTAGGGCACGTAGGTTTTTGTTTAACGTGTCAATGATACGTTTTAAATTTTCAGAGGATTCTTTGTTTACCATTTCAATGTTAAATAAAGCTGTGACGTGATTTTGGATAAGCAAGCGTTTGTTATCAAACCTTTCACATAATAACTTCCACGCAATAGTATAATTTGAAGCTGAAAATTCAATTGATTGTATGACCACCGCGGCTGTACCTTCTAAAGAGGCACGGAGGTAATGAAACTTATTTATTTCATCAATGTGCTCATTCGAATGTATTAGGCTTGAAAACGTGTCACGAAACTCTAACCAATTCTCATACATTCCACGGAACTTTGGAAGTTGAATGGTGGGTAACTTAACAAGCTTGTTACTATTATTGTGAGAACCTTTCTCACTGCTAGCAGCATCACTATTTCGAGCAAGTAAGTCTTGAGCTCGCGCTACAAGTTTGTAGTACAACGATTCAAAATCATTACGTTCTAATATTTGTGTGTTAATATCCTCCGCTATACACTCTAATTTCAACTGAATATCGTCGTATTGCGAATAAACAAGTTCGATCTTACCGATGCGTAATTGCAGTTCGTTAGTCTGGGCTCGCGACAAAGAATCCTTTAAGTCTTCTAAGTAATTAGAAAATGCTGTTAAGCGACCTTTATAACTGGCTCGCCTTTTAATGAGCTCCTTTTCTTCCTTCTCAGTCATATTGGGAAGCAGGTGATCAAACTGGAATGTTACAAATTAAATTTAAATAAAATTCTTAATCCAGTTATTATTACTGAGTACAATGTCTGGCGTTAACTACCTACAAGTTAACCAATGCGTTATTGTTATAATTCCTTACCTAATCAAGATAATAAACTTAACATTGTATTACACAATATTTAATCTTTAGTGTTTAAATCTATATTTCATAGCATAAAGTTGCTTACTAGGAATCGTTACATAAATATTTTAAATATATTTTGATCAACTCTGCTAATGTTAAATTATACGGAATACAATGAAATTAATGATGGTAGGTAGGTAGTAGGTGTCTACTGATTGTACAATGATGTCTATTGCTCAATACCAAAGGAAACTTTTTAAATAATGGTTTACAAACATAATTATTTAATATAAACCTAGTTTGCTGCTTAGTTTGATTACAACAAGACAATAGGTTAACTCCAGAATTGTTCTGGTTTTTATACAATCAAGAACCTTATGTAATAATAATGCACACTACTAACCTTCGTATTTTTTATTTTAATACAGATAAACACTACCTGATCGAGTAATTGGGTGTAAAACAATCAAAATTGTAACACTGCACTGGCCAAAATCCTTTTCCTGGTTGAGTCCAATCTGATGACCTTTTGACCTTCTCGGTTTTTTCCATAAATCTTAAATCCTTCGATATTATTTAATAATTACTCGTGATCTTGATTCCTGGATTCATTAGAATCCGGTTCGGGACGGACCAAAATGTTACTGATTAGGCAGGATAAATAAAATTCTAGGCTGGATCACAAATTACGTCTATTCAATAACGAAAGTAAAAGTTAACAAACAAAAGTGACATCATGTCGGTATCTTTAAAAAGAATAGTAACCGCCGCAAGCAATATAAAATTAAGTGACACGAATAATCATGTTGCTCTCAAAATATTTATAGGCGTAGAAAATACGCATATTCTTCCTTAAACAGTATTACATGGATCTCACAACTTTTTATGGTAGAAGAACTGAGTGGCGCGACTTGGGTTTTTTACAAGTATGTTTTTGATGGCATCTCATTTCTTTTTGTAGATAGTCCTACTTTCTTTTCTTTCCACCCACTCTTCATAAAACCCTCTCTCTGTAAGCTTTTCTTATTGTTGTGGACCGTGCTCCTCTTTTTCTTTTCTTGAAATTCAGCTTACTAGAGTTTTCCTCAAAGCCCACTCCCTGTTTCTACGGGTTTTTCTCGGAGGTTTTGATGTTACTATTTACGTCAGCATGTTAAATTGTTATCTCTCATTCGGAATAAATACTGTGTTACAATGTGCTTAACAGAAAATTGCAACATCAAGCTTAATAGAGGAATAACTTAAACGAGTTTACGGTAATCACTGCTGGAATCAAAAAGTTTTAATTTTTAAAAACAATTAACCTATTATTTTTCTACAGAATTAGATTTATATTAAGATTATTAACATTGGTATACCCATTCTGAGTGATACAATTTGCATCGGTTAAATAAAACATGGTTTGTGTATATACCTGTGATATCGCAGAAAGACCCAAGGGTTGCATGGAAGAAAGCGGCCGACTTTCTGTGACGGATGGCAAGCGTGGAAGCTGTGGCGCGGGCCGCGGTTATGATTATTTGTGTTCTTTCTTTCATGGCAAATTCGGGCACTTTAATCTACTTAATACTTTTCCCGATTTTGGTACAACTGCATTATAACTACCTTCCTATTTCAATGTATCAAAGTTAACTTCTAATATAATTAGTTCAAACATCACAAACAGAACCGCTCGCAGATTCAACGACTCCCAGCCTCCCGAGCAAGCCGGTTTCTGAAAAGGCTTCAGTACCATAGACCATATTATATTCGCTGCGGCAGGTTATACAGAAGATCACAGAGTATAACTGACCCTTGTGTTTAGCGTTTGTGGACTATGAGAAGGCCTTCGATTCGATCGAAACTTGGGCAACAGTGCAATTTTTACAGCGGTGCCAAATTGATTATAAGTACATAGAAACTTTTAAGTGTTTGTACGAAAACGCCACTGTATCAGTCCGACTATAGGATCACATCTCAAAACCTATCCGCGTGCAGCGAGGTGTGAGACAGAAAAGGAAGGGAAGGGCAGGGCTTGGCATCAACATAAACAGCGAGTACTTCACTCACCTTCGATTTGCCGACAATATAGTTGTCATGGCTGAGAGTCTTAAAACGAACATGAACAAGACGAAAGTGATGTTAAATATCCATGTTGGACTAGGACTCCGCTGAAGGTTGGTAGCTCTGTCCTCGAAGTTGTTGACGATTACGTTTACGTGGTAACTAAAGGCCGTTGGGGCTCGAAATTTCTCAAGTGGCAACTGCATTCAGGAAGTCACACGCTGTGACTTGTAGGCCTCCGGCAAGGTGGACCGACGACCTGGTAAAGGTCGGTGGAATCCGCTGGATGGGGGTACCGCAGGACCGGTCGTCGAGGAATTCCTTGGGGGAGGCTTATGTCCAGCGGTGGACGAAATTTTGTTGAAATTATGATGATTATGATAATGATTGAACATAATTACCTCTAGATACCTATCTACACCTATTATTCTATAATTACGATTCACTCGAAATGCAATGCAAACGTAACTTTGTAATCCTATATATTTATATGGGAATACAAAGTTATTTATGCAGTTGGTGAATCTAAAGCAAACGTAACTTTGTAATCCTATATATTTATATAGGAATACAAAGTTATTTATGCAGTTGGTGAATCTAAAAAACTTGACTGAAATTGCAAGATATTTTAGTTTTTCCTTTATTTGTACACTAAACACTGTTTGTATTCTAAATGTGAAGCTTCTATGTCTGCTAGAAGTGCCTTAGAGTTTTGATGATCGGTCAGTCAGTGAGTGAGTGACAAAATTTTGAAACTTTGACTAGTTATAATTTTTAAACTACTGATTCAAATTGGATGAAATTTTGAATATACCGTGTTTACACACTGCGTGCTTGAGTTGAATTTCAAGCTTCTAGTTACATCCACAACGAAGTTATAGGGGGTCGAAAATGGCCTGAATTGGTTCGAGAAAAGTATGGTACGGCCGTGCCGCTTTTTTTTTTGCTCGACTTGGCGGGGGCACTGCCGTGCCCCCAGATCTCTTATACTAATATTATAAATGCGAAGGCATTAACATACCTTCTCACTATTAAAGTTCGCTGAACCGATTTACCTAGATAACATTTTGGTATGGAATCAGTATGAGCCCAAGGAAGGCTGTGGGTTCGATACTAAAAATACCTGTGTGTAATTAACTTAAAATTTAAAATATTAATTAAAGAATAATATTAATTTATTTTTTGCTCATTTAAAGGGGCAAAAAATTGGGGTAGAAGTTACAAGCGCGGGAAAAATTTGGTTAATAATATTATTGTTATAATATTATTATTATTCTTATATTGAAATACACAATAAATGTATTTCAGTATAAGAATCATACGATACATTATATTATTATACGATACAATTCAATTCATATCTTTGACGACCCGTTTATCTCAGCGGTAGTTAACGCTGCCTGCTGTGCTATGGGTCCCGGGTTCGAATCCCGGTAGGGACAAATATTTGTGTGATGAACATCAATATTTGTCCCGAGTCATGGATGTAGGTATGTATTTACAAAAAAAAGTATATTATGTAGTATATCAACCAACTAGTATCCGTACCACAAGCCTCGTAGCTTACCATGGAACTAGATGGCGCTGTGTAACCGGAAATATTATTATATTATTATATTTATATGACACAGACAACAACAAAACATCCCTTCAACAATAATTCCCCAAACATCAGAAAGTCTGTCTGTTCGTTTGTTTGTCTGTGTCTCGGCGGACGTTTGATGAAGGCACGTGTCACGGGGGAGCGAGACAGCGATAACACGCCGTTTTTTACCTTCGACGAGCCAGCGGGCCCCGGGGACGAAATGGATACGACATGGGGACTTGACTTGAATCAGAACAGGAAAAAAATTGTCCAAATAATAAAATTATGTGTAGATAGACACACATGGTATTATTTAGACTAGTTACATAACCTACCCATTTATTTAAATATTAAAAAGAAAATGATTCGACGACCCGATCAGCCCAGCGGTAGTTAACGCTGCCTTCTGTGCTACGGGTCCCGGTTTCAAATCCCGGTAGGGACAAATGTTTGTATGATGAGTATCAACATTTGTATCCTAGTCATGGATGTATCTATGTTTCTATGTATGTATCATGTTTAATATGTATGTATTTACAAAAGAGTATATGTATAGTATATCAACCGGCTAGTATCCGTAACACAAGCCTCGTTGCTTAGCTCGGAACTAGATGGAGCCGTGTCATAATGTCCAGATATATATAAAAAAATGCATTGAAGGTTATTAGACTCTCTTATTGTGGCCTCTCTATTTCTAACCTAACGTACTATCACGCCATTTTCAGCAGTGTTTGACATTAGGATGTATTGAGTGGGACTATTATTCATCACGACATAGATCCATGAATGATCCTATGGCATTAAGATGCTCTACACCACATGTTTGCAATCTTTTAGAAATGTTATATTTCTTCTATCTGTAGAGTACTTGTCTATGTCGGCTTTTGAATGTAAATCAGGCTATATATTAGTCTATAATTTATTTAACCTCAACAACACACACATACACAAGTACCTATATATGAAACGGAAAAAAAAACCCCTGCAAACACATTTTAGCTAAATATTATTATAAGCTACAATGAAGAAACATTTGAAATACGTTGAATAGAAAGACCTATTCATAATATGATATTCACGTATAAGTAATATTTTTTTTTCCTCTCGGCTTAGGAATTTCTTCGTAAAAACGTACCTTATCATAATATCTTAGAATGGATGTTTGTCTTACAAGAATGATTTACATAAAACATAGATACTTGTGATGTACAAGATGTTTTTATGTAAATGTCACAAAGATATGCCTAAGATGTACATACGTTGGCAGGTCTGGGTTCAAATAAATAGGCAAAATAATATTACATTTTTTTAGATAAAACTGCGATAGCCTAGTGGTGACCAGATGACTGTGAAATCAAAGGTATTGAGTTCGATCCCAAGGCACAGGCATGTGCGTTTTTATTACATGCTCAAACGGTATAGAAAAACATTGTGAGGACACCTGCATGCTTGAGCGGTCTCAATGGCGTGTGAAGTTTGCCAATCCGCAGCAGACTTCAGCATGTGATAAATACGTACATCATCATCATCATCAACCCATTAACGTCCCACTGCTGGGCCTAAGCTGGGTCTCCTCTCATTTGAGAGGGATTAGGCTATAGTCCACCATGCTAGCCTACTGCGGGTTGGCAGACTTCACATGCCATCGAGACAAATCTCTCAAGCATGCAGGTTTCCTCAAGATGTTTTCCTTCACCATTTGAGCTGTGATAAATACGCACATACCTTCCGAAAATTCAGTGGTACGTATTTTCACAGTCCATTCGGTCGCACTAATAATAGGCTGCCACGTCCTAAATCACATAACTACCTACTTCTCTGCCTAACACCTAAGGATATACGCTTGATGTAATTAAATTGATTAAAATATTCCTATCGCAATATTAGTCCAACCTACATCTGTTAATAATATAATTAAGATATTTTCTCTAAGCGCGCGAACGCTTTCACATTTGAAGGTAATTAACACACGAAATTTCCAATGAATTTTAAATGGCGCCCTTCAATAATTACGGAACGGAGGAGCGCCGCGACTCGCTTTAATTATAATTATTATTTTCAACATTAACATTTTGTTCCCAACGAAAATAATTATGTAGCAAATGTTGTTTCATCCTTATTCATAATTTATCTCGCATCATTTATAAATTAACTTGGATTTAAATTTAATAAGGTATGTATCGTGCTAAATATATCCTTATGTTATTTGTATAGAGTACTTATTGCAATAACTTGATGAATATAGGTTTCTTTTTGCTAGCGTGTCTCGTTAACGTTCATGCCAAATTAAAATTCTCAGGTGACCTCTAAAGGGGTTTATTTCTGTATAAAGGCAATTACTTCTTAACAAGTGTTTTCAGTTTTTGAGCTGTGGTAGCCAAGCGGTGTGACCAGTGGACTGAGATGTCAGAGGTCTCGAGTTCGAACCCAAGGCACGCACCACTGACTTTTCGAAAGTTATGTGCATATTTATCACATGCTCAAACGGTGAAGGAAAACATCGTGAGGAAACCTGCATGCTTGAGAGAATTCTCGATGGCATGTGAAGTCTGCCAACCCGCAGTAGGCTAGCGTGGTAGACTATAGCCTAATCCCTCTCAATTGAGAGGAGACCCGTGCCCAGCAGTGGGACATTAATGGGTTGATGATGATGATGAAGTGTTTTCATACATATTATCACGACTGTCATACCCGAAGGGTTAGGCAGACGTGTATTAAAAAAAATATAACCTACATCCACATTTCAACCGGGATGTTTTAGGTCTCATGTATAAGGGGCAAGCTTATTGCCATCAATCAGGAACGAATCTGAACTTTCAGCTGCTACTGAGAATTCCATAGAAAAACCAATCACACTGCTCGACCCGGGAATCGAACCCAAGACTCACTCATTAACTTACGGCCACTAGGGGAACGAGATTGTTTTCACTAGATTAAATATCTTTGCATAACATAAAGAGACGACTCCAAAAAAAGAACAGTGACCTATAATGTCAAACGAATTCTAAGGTAAGCAGATCACAATCAAAGAACTTTAGCATAAATAATAAGAGATATGAATCATATACGATCCAGCATCCGAGTCTGGCATAAAGAGTATATTTCTATCCGGAATCGAATCAGCTCTCTGTGAGCATAAATTATGTAGCTGGCGTGATTGATCACCTTCGTTGTATTTCAGGACGAAACTATCACGCCCTTTGGTGCGGAAGGGTTAGCAGAGTAAGGATATGTGAGATATATATGTACATTACATAAAATATCATAACATAAACATTAAATAAACAAATACTTGTATATAGAATAAAATAGCCTTCTTCCTCTTTCCTAAAATGTTTTGCTCTGCTGTGCCCGACAGGGTCCATGATGATCTAATCTTTGTATTAAGGCCATCTGTATAATTACCATGGAATGACATAAAAATTGAGTATTGATTTTATGTGAAAAAACACCATCACACCTGTCGCCCCGAAGGGTTAGACACTGGTGTCCTGGTATCCATACACCCACATTTTGCCGATATTTTGTTAAGTCTCATATAATAGGGGGCGACCCTATTGCTATCGACCGGGCACGAATCCAAACTGCAATCTGCTGCTGAGAATTTAAAAACTTTGCTTAACTTAAGAATCGAACCCAAGATCTCTTGGTCTACAGAGCCAGTCCTACTAGCTTATAGTGTTACAATATTATTGATCTTTTCCTTAATTCTCAACAAACCGCCACGTCATCCAGTTTCCGCAACGTTATTCTTAATCCAAAGTAACTCCTCGCTCCCTTGAGGCAGCTTTCAATGTTGAACCAGATCGCGTTATTCGGGAGCCAACAAACATCCGTATCACGGCTCGAATTTCTCCCGGGAATCAAACCCACCACTTTGTAACCTGCACCGCACCAACCGAATCTTGGAATATTACCGTTACATTGCAGTTCTGATCGGTTTCTCTTCAATCGAACTTTATACGAAATTCAACTTTATGTTTTTGGTGCAAGAGTTGGTTTTGAATTATGTTTAGAATGGCGCATCGTTATACAAGATTTTGACATGAGAAAGTCGCAATCAGTGAAGAGATATCGCTTTTCGGGATTTGTTTGAAAGTGCTTTTTACTGGAAAAAAAAGGAAAATATGCTTAAGTACTTATATGCGTGTTTTTGTATGTATTGTATTCATCACATATAACTTTTTACAAAGTCTGATGTTGGTTTTTTTTTTTTAATTCGATTATAGATAGGTACCTGAAAGTTGGTCTATTTTAAATTTATGAAAAAAATTAAGGTTACAAAATAGGGATAGGTATTGATTGTTCACTCTCTGAATTTTTACATGATTGATTCGATTTGTGGTTTTTACCCACAAACTAAAAACTAACTAGAAAATCACTTAACTTAATTAGACCGACAGAAATCAAAAGTTAATTTTCAATTTGAGTCAGCGACTAACAGTTTTTTAATATATCTATTAAACAATAAAACCTCAAAAAGTGGTTTTATTTCAATCCATAATAACATAATATTCGCGTATGTGAATGAAGACAAGAAATCACAAGAACATATTATATATGCGTATTTAGTGCACGACTATGTGGCGCGGATATTGCATTACACAGGCCGCATCTTAGCTCAAAGGTACTCTGAGCGATGTACTAACTAAGTTCTGCTCACCTGATAACTGAGGAAAATTTACAAGTTTATTTAAACATATTTATTGCATATACATATTTATTTATCGTTTATTTAAAATTATCATTTATTTAAATAAGAAAAAAGTTAAAAGTAATGTATTTATGTCAACGTAATTTAATTATGACTCCTTTTCCTTAACTGTATAGTATCTAGTTTAAGACTAATAGCAGATTATATTGAATTTCTCATCTCTTAACATCCAAATCGGGTCATAATTCTCTTTCAAAATCAAAATATCATTTATTTAAACATTCATAGACGGCACAAGACTATGAAAACTTATTGATTTTATTATTAATAAGCTTTATTCCTGGAATCCACTGGAGGCAGGTTGCCCAACACCGCTCGATGTGGGCATCTATTGGGGAGGCTTGTGTCCAGTAGTAGACATCTAGCTGATATGCTTTATTTTTGGATCCTAAGTATTTTATAAGATTTACCATAAAAGGTTCTCTGATTATAAAATCAATAGACCGATTACAATTACCGCAGCTCAACCTCATTTATCGACCGATAAACCTAAATTGTAACAGTATTGCTAACAAGAAATAATAGAAGTACAAAACGAAGAACAACATCTGGCATTTTATAGTTTTCCGAAGTGAAAACTTAAAGAAAACTATACTTGTTACAGAGACCGAGACGGTGTAACAAAGTGCTGGCAACAAAAGCAATAGTACGAACAAGTTGGGCGCGCGAACTTGTTACAGTACGAGGAACTAGTATTGATGAGCCGTGTTATGATAGCCGGGTACTGCAGTATCTGAAAGCTGCAATATCAGAAATACTGCAATACACGTTACTTTGAATTTCATTAGTTCGAAACCGGTACTACTAGCGAAACTTCATTAGTGTGATGTAGCGTTATGTCAAAAATTCACCACTTGAATTTATCTGGCTAACTGTTTTTCAACTAATATAGGTTTTTTTATATAACAGCTATTATATATAATGCTAAGCTCGGAACTAGATGGCGCTATATCCAAAATGTCCAGATTATGTTATTTGTTATCATTTTTGAAAATGGCATGCGAGTGGAAGAGCGAGGTTAAGAGGTAAAATTCAACAAAAGATAGAGAAAACAAAATCACGTGAAAGTGTGTCCGTCTGTTATCTCTTCCCGCTTAAACCGCTGAACCGAGTTAGATAAAATTTTCTGTGGACATAATTTGAGTCCCGGGGGAGGACATAGAACATAGTTTTAGTCCCGGATATCATAACTTGAAAGGGTGTAAAGAGGGGTGGAAGATAGATGCGGAATCGATAATTACTTAAAAGACACTAATGGAAAAGCGGATTGGCTAAAGTTACTAATTTAAGGCACTGAAAGTCGCGGACGAATGCTAGTGTTTAATAAAACACAATAGAAACAAAAACACACATTATAGGCATTTTTTTATCATACGCTCCTCCCTATCGTATTTCTAAAATAAGTAGAAATAACATGGTCTTGAAATAAGAGTCCAATTTGAGAGTTCTCGGTGCCGCGGATCGAGGAGTGGTAGGTATAACAAATAGGGGTACAAGAGGTTCCAAGTATTCTCGAGAACACGTCCGGGGTTACCGAATACCGGGGACTACGGCTTCAATGTATTGACACTACTCTGATCTTGTAAAGGTATAAGATATTGAGAATTATTATATCGCGATCGCTGAAAAATACCTCTTCTTCATGAACCTTTCAAGATATTGTAGTTTCATAATTTTTTTCCTGCAGTACGATGTCTGTACATTATAGATATTCAAGAAATATGTGTATGGGGGTCTTTATTAGAACAACAGAAACCAGAACAACCATTGTTGTCGCTCTGTATATTTGTACACGCATCACGCAAAAACTACTGCATGGAATTTAATGCACTTTTCATCGATGTGTTGCTAGAGGTCTAATTTAAAATAAAGGCTCCATTTTACTGGGACATTATCTTACTGACGCGGGCTAAGCCGCGGGCGGAAGTTACTTTTCTTATAAATATGAGTGCGTTTACAAAATTACAAATTGTCACATACAACAACATCCAAGTGCTGGAATCGGAGATTCGCGACACAAGCCGAACGTCGTCGAATTTTACAATTTTCCAAAAGTTCACAGATTTTCTTTCCAAAAGTTTCAATTCCATGGAGCTTCGTGCCGGTTTGATTAGTGTAAGACCAACTTCGACCAATCATGCAACTAGACAGATTACTGGAGTCCTAAATACTTGTAAGAGCTTATTTAAAACAAATATCTTTAGTTCATTTTTTGAGTTCCAAAGTACTGCACTTCTAAGTATTTAATAATAAACACCTATTTTTAAAAAAACAGGCTCTTAGCTAACCAGGCAGCTGGATAACGAATATTTAACTTAAATTTGCTAACTTTGAAACACGTGATCTTCCATACTCGGCAAATATAATGTTTTTGAAAGTAAAGTAAAAATAAACTTTACTTATTTATTTCATTGTTCCATGCTTTCCTGAGAAAAAGTGTCTTGAACATACGGATAGACGGACGAATAGCGAAGTAACTGATTAGACTATGAGAGGTTGGGCTAAATCCCTCGCTCAAATTTCGCTGTCCGACTGGGGAAGTACCTCCACCTTAGAGAAGATCGCTGTGAGAAAACAATAGTAGTATATCTGCGAGTATGTGTGGTTACCAGAGCTCGTCGGGGAGTGATTATTTTGACTGTTACTAAACTTTAGTTACTCCCCTATTCTACAGGGTCGGCAACGAGCGAGCGACACATCTGGTGTTGCAAACGTCTAAAGGTTATGGTAACCATTTACTATCAGGTGGGCCGTAAACTAAGTAGGTTTGCGACCCCTGTGGTCTTAAAAAATACATGCATTTTTTGCAAAACCGTTAATCAGTACTTATCATGCAAGATTTTTAAATAAGAACTGATGTGTTGGTGAGATTCTAATTAACTATCTGCTATCTATTGTCCATTGAATTTGTTCGGGATGTCGGGTCGGTTCGGAAAGCAATTTACTCGAGATCACAACAAATTTGGCTAGACTACTTCAAGTGATGTTTGTTGTTATTTACGTCAAAAACAGTAGTTTACGTTAGAAAAAAGCCAGGATGGTTTCTTAGTCGAGAAGGCAGAAATATGAAAATAATTGCTTGTTTCAAACATAAAGAATATTCTATAAATAATTTAGTGCGGATCACTGGCTCAATAATAATGCTACAAAAGAATTTTCCTTATTTAATTTTCATTGAAAATTTTTAATAAGAAAGAAAAAATATTAACTTCTTCTTTTCGAGCGCAAAAATCTTTGAAGAAGGCTACCGAAATTAGACTGTATGTCAAACAAGACGCAACATTATTACATGCAGGACGAGGAAGATTTAGATAATAAATTATTACTCTTTAAACACTTGACTTGCGAAGTTTGGATATTTTTAAACGTGCAGATAATTAAGTATCGTATTACCTAACGCCTAGGTCAATAAATATTGTGTCGTTAGTTTTGTTTCAAAACTTTTCATACTTTCATCTTCTATACGTACGTGCGTCTATTCTTTTAAAAGGCTGGACCAGATATCTCCAGAAATAAATCTCCGGGAATAAATTCTCTTGTACTGATTGCTTTCAGTTGCGCAAATATGAGACATTGAAATATATTTATTTAGAATTTTGTCGCGGTATTTTACAGTAAGCGCCCTTACGATATTTATGGTCTGGCAGGCTGGATGCAGTTTTATTTCATTTTTGTAAGCAGCCTCGCCCCTAAAGATTGTTAGATAGTCGTTGCTTGCCCCCTATTACATACATGTGCCTTAATATATACCAGCAAAATGTCGGTATTGATTAGTACACCTCTGCATGACCATTTGGAGGTGATAGGCGTGAAATGATGTTATCTTCTTCAAATTAAATTTTGCACTATTTTTTTATGTAAAATAATTGATAAGCACAGCCATACAATTACATACAGCCATCTAGTAACAATATAAACAAATTTAATTTATGGCAATTATATTATTAAGAAATCATAAATGAAAACAATACAAGGTGTTGAGTACAGCTGGTACTTATCCCATTACAAATGGCGGCCCGTTTCATTAGTGGATCAGCGACAAATCTCCCCAGAGTGGTACCTCGCATGAGCAGCTGTAATCCTCCGCTGGACCAAGTTGCGACACTAATGAGTTAACTTGTACCTTTGACATCTAGACACCTAGAGAATGGCTTCTTACTCCTACTTTGTACGTATATAAATTACTATGCAATATGCATGTATGTTTACTGATATTCGTAAAGCAAAGTGATATTGTGTAGTTATTTTTAAATAACATTTTACGGATTTTTTTTTCGTCCCGTCGTTTAGTATCCCTTACAGAGTCGCAGTCAGCGGCTTGTAGTTTTTTGGCATGGTGGATCGACTGACAGACTCTATAAGGCATTAAAAAAATCTCTGTCATGGAAAAATCCTCGTGTAATGCTTAACCATTTGTGTATGTGATAATATAATTATCAGTCGCTGTGAGATCGACGATCATAAAAAGGTGTTTTTGAATAACCACCTATTTCTCGATGATCAATCTTATTGTCAAAATCTGATGTGACATAGAACCTGTAACACATACAGAAAAAATACAAAGATACGAGTATATTAATCAAAAAAATATGTCAGAAAACAGATTTGTTGTTGTTACTGTTTTTGAACATAACTAACTACTCTCGGCTCACAGTCCGGTGGATCCAAAAATCCTTTAAATCCTATAAATAGATGTTTCAATATTATTTAATTTTACAAAACCCTTTTGTTCCCAGCGGATAGTATTTTTTTTCAGAGTAAATATATTTCCTGAAATAATAGGTATATAAACTATTTTTTTTTATAATCATTTTTTTTACATTGATATTTGTATTGTGTTACCCTCGAAATGACAGTAAAGTGAATTTGTAAACTTAAAAACCATAAGAATATTATAGTTATTTTATTTCAAGAGAGATTTCAATTAATATTAAATCAGAAACAGACAAGCTAACAGGAAATAATACAAAGAAAAAACTCTCAGTTATAATTTCGTAGAATTTTAAATTATGTAATTACAAGGTTTCGACCTTGTCGAATTCATTCAATTGTTGTTTTTAGGAAAAAAATACTCTGTCTATAGGGAATAATATTTAATCTCATTCTGAAATGATGTGCTTTTTTACTTCCTGGCTGAGATATTTTCCATTACATGTATTCTTAGGCAAGTAAAAACACATCTTGAATAATTCTAAGAATATGAAAATCCATTCTAACACATAACATTTTACTTAATAAAAATGAATTGATCTTGATTTCTTTCACTAACGTGAATATGACCACGGATGCTGTAAATAATCAGAATCAATCATAATATGTCAATATTTTGACCAATCGATTGGCGCAGTGACCGAGCGTTCAGCTTGTGCATCACGAATTGCGTGTTTGATGCTCGCACGAAGCAATTTATACGATCTGCAGGTAGTTATTCTGGATCTGTGCGTATGTGAAAATTTATGTTTGTAAACGCAACCACGGCACAGGTGAAAAATCAAGCTAGTGTTACTAAAGAAATATAAAAAGTAAAAATAAATTCTATTATTCCAAATGAATCTTGAATTGTAGTCGTAAAAAAATCTATTGTTGACGAGAGAAGTATTTAGTTTATCTTCTCGAAAATAAACTAGAGAGGTTTTATCGCAGCTTAAATTTATATGTGCAGTTTAGCAGTAAATATTTTAAGCTTGCAATCTAGAACCAGGATCGAAGTTAGATCGTTCGCTCAGAAACAAATGAGCTAAGTTTGATTAAACCGGGATCAAGTGTCAACGCCCGACGGCAATGCATGACACGGGGAGAAAAACAAGTCATGTAAGAGAGGTTGTTTTTTTTACTCTATAAGTACAGTTTATACTAGCGGGCCGCTAGTATAAACTGTACTTATAGAGTAAAAAAAACAACCTCTCTTACATGCACGGACCAAAATAAACTTTAATTGTATTTTGAAATCAATTGGATCACTATTTATTATTATTAATTTAAGAGCTCTTGTCGGTGGAGCAATTGCTACTGTTGTCTATCTCCTGCTTTCTGTTTGACTTCTTGATACGAGTCGATTCCCACTTTTCCTTTACTTGATCAACAAAACTTCGTCTAGGTTTTCCCCTTCCTCTCTTTCCTTCAATTCTACCTTCTAGTATGGTTCTAAAGAAGTCGACGCGTCGTATCAAATGGCCATACATCTTCTTCCTAATATTTTATAGAATCCCTAATATTTACTAAATTAAATATAGCCTATGTTCATACTGGATAGCGTAACATTATGGCAAAAGAATTATTCAAATCATTGCAGTAGTTTTTAACGTAAATATTAAATATGGAAAGGATTTTTTATGATTTTCGTGGTATATTGAGGTCACCGTTACATTGTACACGGTGGTTCTAAACCGCCTCAATCGGTATTAAAATAATATATATAAAATACTGTGATAACATCAATAAAATAAAGTCCTCAACTTAGTGGCTCGAATATTATCAACTAGGGTTCTATCTAAGATAAGATAAGACATTTATTCGCTCTCTAGCAGTTTAAGTTAACTGCTAGAGTCACAAACTAACTGAAAATTAAACAATAATGTAATTATAGTTCAGCGAACGTAAATGTTAACTTCAAAGCCACATAAAAGATTAAGCAGATCGCTTTAAATGAACTCCGAGACTATAGTACTATAGTACTACACACTTGACTCTATCGGAGGCGAGTCTATTATGTACATGGGCATGCCCGCACATTGTCCTGTTGTGTCGCGCATTGTCGTCGCCTTTTGTGCCGTTGTTCAAGTGCTCATTAGGCGATGTTCCAATATATCCAGCATTTTCCTCGAGTGTGCTCGAAAGTGGTCGAGACTCAAGCTATTATCCTGCCATTTTGTGATCAGATAGGTCGTTTTGTGGAATATCATTGTTCATTGTACCTTTTGTTTTAAGCGTTATGCAGCGGTTAAATAAAATATCTGTTAGCAAGATTGCTTTGTATTTGTTTCTTGCATTTACGCTAATAAGTACTGGATAATTATTATGTAACTACTTTTTACTTATCGTCTCTTATAGTCTGCTCAGCACCACGGATACTGTAAGGGATCCAAAACGTCGGGATTCAATACTAGTAATATCAGTAATAGGTACTGCCAAATAATTATAAACGTTATTTTATTTCAATATTTAACTAACTTCCATAAACTTAACTTACTTGTTTAGGTACTTCCTTGTCCCAAATTAGATCTAATATAAGATCTTTTCGAGTATCTATTTATAATTATATCGTAAACGATATTGCCCCAAATATAATATCGCTGGAGGATATCGTGGCACTACATGTCTGAAAAATGAGTACGCTGTGTGTAATCTTGTAATGGGCCCCTCGATCAGTGGCCCGCGGGCGAGGGGCCCTGGGGTCGGTGGACTCGCGGAGCTACACCACCACGGAGGGAGATATAGAAGGTCCAGATATACACCGTAATAATAAAGTATATAAATTATTCTGCCACTAGATAGTAATGGACAAAGAGGTTTGGGGTTGAGAAGTGTTATTTTCTTCTTCTCAAAGCTTTGAGGTTGCGTTTGTAGCTCCCGTAAATAAATAAAGAAATCGGCTGACTATGGCTACACAACAGTAGGTACACGTTAGCCTACCTCTTTGAGGATACATCATCATCATCATCATTTCAACCGTTAGACGTCCACTCCTGGACATAGGTCTCCCCCAAGGATCGCCACGACGACCGGTCATATGCCGCCCGCATCCAGTGGATTCCAGCGACCTTCACCAGGTCGTCAGTCCACCTTGAGGATACATGCGTGATGATAATTATTATAATGCATCATCCTGCTAAACTACTTGTTAAATGAAATAGAGACGCATTTATAAACGTGAGTGAAGCAAATATGGAACTACAAAACACCATATGTTACGCTCTTTCGGTGGAAAAAAGTTATTAATGATAAGTGTTTTTAGGTACAATTGTACATAAACTATTTCGTTAGTCTAGTATAGTAAGATTTTGGGTTTGATTCCTAAGTCGAGCAGTGTTATTGGGTTCTTTTATTAATTTCTCAGTAACAGGATCCGTGTCCGTTTGATGGCAATAGGCCCGCCTCCTATGACATGGGACCTAAAACATAACGGCGAAATGTGGGTATACATTGGTACACCTCTACCTAATTCCCTGAAGGACAGGCGTGATGGTATGTATGTATAATTACGTATTTACAAGAACTAACTTTCGCAGTAAAATCCTATAGCCAATAGAAAAGGTTAGCTGAACATTACAGCGCCGTTGTTACGATCACCGGCGGGCGCGCGCTATCTCACACATTACCGCGCAGCGGATAGCGGCAGGCTTGTGAGTAATGGTATTGCCAACTAAACACAAATGTTCCAGAAAAATCTGTGCTACATAACGAAACTGGGAATATAGGTATATACCTACTCTTTGTATAAATATACACGCTGCCCGGCGCGGACGTTGATGAAATGTATTTAAATAATTTAATATTCCAGCTCAATCATCATCGTCAACTCATTTAATGAACCACTGCTGGGCACGGGTCTCCTCTCATTTGAGAGAGATGCGATTACAGTTGGCCACGCTAGCCTAGTATGAGTTGGCAAATTTCACATGCCATCGAGAAAATCTCTCAGGCCAACAGGTTTCCTCACAATGTTTTCCTTCACCATTTGATCATCAAGTGATAAATACTCACGTAACTTTAAAAAGTCAAATGCTTGAGAGAATTTCTCGATGGCGTGTGAAATCTGCCAATCCCCACTAGGCTAGCCTAGTGTACCTATTATATAATTATAGCCTGTGGCGCAGTAATTGGGTTAATGATGAAATATCGATAGGATATTTTACGCTCTCTTAAATGCACTACTAATGAACGCAGCTCCACGACACCATCAAATCTAAAATCTTTATAGTTCGTCTTCGCAAAGATAAATATTAATCCCATCCCTCATTTGGCCGCCTCATAAAACCAGGCTAAAAGAAAACGACATACAAATATTTGTGCCACAGCATAGCAAAGCCTTCAGTATACACGAATAGCTCTGTACTCTGTGGCCTAGTTCCGCACGTCAGTTTGGAAGAGGCCTTAATTTAGCTCTAAATGCGGCCAAAGCCTTTGTAGGCTTTCGTTGTATAAATAGAAGACACTTGATACGGCAAAGATGACGTTTTAGACATGGGTATGTTGATCTTAATAAATAAGTTTATGCAACATATATTATATATCTGTATAATAAATACTAGCCTATTGTTTTCAATTTACTTATTTATTTCTACCTCGTTTTAAGAAATTATCGAAAGTGTGTGCATAAGTAAACCTCTTTCTAACCCTTCAAGGACGATAGGCATGATGGTTGACTTTGACTTTGACTTTGTAGTATATTATATTATATAATACTGTCGTGTATATAGATTATTTAATTAATTTTCCGTTGACTACTGCAATAAATGGCATTCAACTAATTAACAGCAGGTTCGATAATCTGCAATTTTATTGCATTTTTATTTGATAACTTTAAATAATATGTTGATAATTATGATAGCCCGCTTTCCTAATTACATACTGCCTTATTCGTGAAATGATTGCAAGTGCAGTTGGTGAGCGATAAGTCCTGCGTTCGAATATCCGAATCATAAATAACTTTAAAAAAAAAAGAAAAACCAACTTCACAAACTAAAAAGCAAAAAATAACTTCATACAGTTTTACCTTTTTTTTAGTTTTAAAGGTATGAAGTCGGTGCCCTTGAGCGGGGTGGTCAAAACCACCACATCATCGGCACCGACTTCATACCTCCAAACTACTCTAACTAGTGATTTTTGCACTCCATGGAATTGAGAACCTCCTCCTTTTTGAAGTCGGTTAAAAATACAGTGTGTTTGTTTATTATCAAGGATTGATTTTCTTTTTCTCATTAGACCTGAATGTGAATGGTTGGCGTACTAATTTCTGACGAAAATATGTGTTCTAAATGTAGGTAGATCTAATAGTCCAAGATCCCAGGGCCGCCAGACGTCACGTATTTTCTGACGAACCAAATGTGGATTATTGAGTAGTGCTAGTATGTACTAAGAACGCATGCCTACCAGCTATCTTGCCTAGTGGGCCAATTTTCAGGTATCAGGTAATCAAGGTACACACAAATATTACTTACCTCACGTAAGTTCTCCAAGCTGATTTTTACGTATATTGTAGGCAATATCCTTAAAAATAAGTCGCCAATACTCCCAGACACTTTCCGTCGGCCGTATTGCTTTGCAGACGCTTTAAAGCTCCCGAAGGAATTAATCAACTTCACGTAAATTATGATGTTCCATTCTATTAAAAGGTTTCAAAATAGTTGTGACAGATGACAGACCGATCATAGGAGCCAATCATCCCCCTTAATTCAATTTTAATGCCACTGTGGGTAGGAGCGTGAGGGTATTATCAACGCGCATGAGAGTGAGCCAGATTGCGAATATGCGGAAGTCTAGGGGATGATTGGCCCCTTGGATCGCTCTGTCTTCTTGTAAAAGGTTTCGAAATAGTTGTCTGGTGGAGATATAAACAATGGAGCATCATAATTTACGGGAAGTTAATTAATTCCTTCGGGAGCTTTAACGCGTCTGCAAAGCAATACGGCCGACGGAAAGTGTCTGGGAGTATTGGCGACTTATTTTTAAGGATATTGCCTACAATATACGTAAAAATCAGCTTGGAGAATTTACGTGAGGTAAGTAATATTTGTATGTACTATCAACTTCAATAGTGCATAAGCACGCTAAGGATTACATTGCTATGAACTGTACGAACTAGCAAACCAGTGTGTGTGTGCGTGGGCGTGTATGAGTCTATGTCTCAACATAGATAACAAACACAAATGAACTGTCGTTACACTACGCGAAATATCACTATATATCTGTTGCATTTATAATCCACGTCACGGTGTTCTAACCATTCCATTGCTAAAATTCGCAGAAACTTAATATGTGCTCGTAGCTGCTTGCGCTAGCTACCTATCTGAGTTCAAATCTTATTTACAACGTGAGGATGTTTTTGTTTCTTTGAAATCATAAAATATTAGTATTAGGCAGAAACTTGTTTTATATGTTTATCTATAATGTATTAATTATAAATAACTTAATACTATTTTTTAATAATAAGCATGAATACATTATTCTTATTATTATTATTATTAAGAAGTTAAATATTAGTATTAAATATGATTATAATTTATCTTTTTGGTGTTGGGGGGGTGGAAATAAGAAAGTCTGTTGAATGAAAACAAACAATTTTATTTGTTTTATTTATTAAAAAAAATAGTAATCTTCTATGATAATTGTGACGTCACATTTCTACTTAGATAAAAATAGTTCATTTGTAACCGTTCATAACAGTTTTGTTGTATACCCACATAGTGAAAATAATACCTTAACAAAAAAGGGTATTCTAATAACACAGATATAATTGTTAATACACACTTCTTATAGGTTTAATATATGATTTACACTTAATGAAAATTATTTCTTATGTAACGTCATAATAAATGTATTGAGGTTATAGCTTAAGTGTTCATTTTCTTAGCGAAAAGAGGATTGAAACTAAACCTCAATTTAAGATTGTTAATTTTTTACAGATAATTATGTTAATATTACATTTTTTTTATTAACACCTAATTATTTAAACCAAAACATCTAGGTATTAATATTCTGTATAACCCTCATTATTTTCAAGTAAACGATTTCGCATGGACCCTAAAATGTTAGCACATATTTCGGTTCCTTATATTTTCCCACACCTCCATACAATGGGTTTTTAACTGTTTCGTAATCGCTCTTGTTTCTATCTTTCCTCTTAATAGCTGGTCTTCTGTGATGTAAACCCTCAGCGTGGAGGGCACGGTTTGCAATAAGTGTCTAATAATTTCGCAGTGTCTCGTTAGTAATAAGCGACGGCCTTCGACTTCACCGTATCCACAAACTAACAATATTCCTCTAAAACAAAATAGAATAAATATATATATATATATATATATATATCAGATCAGTTTTATATATATATATATATATATATATATTTATATATAAAACTGATCTACAAATGCAATAAATATATAATATATTATTATATTACACACTAGTTACAGGTATATTATTGACTTGTAGGCAAAAAAAAATGTTGGCTTAAGTTACAATTATTTAATATTACAATACTCACATTCAGTCCGGTTTCATCAGATATTTGTGTTCTTTTAAGAACACTTTTATGCAATGCAATAATAGTTGACCTATTTATATTTGTTCTCGCCCTATTGTCTATTTATATTTGCCTGCATTTTGAGAATAAATATAATACTGCTATTTATTAAACCACACGTCACTAAACAAAGCTACACATTAACACTAACAACTGCGACCAAACGCCAGCGTTCACATCGATCACGTTAAATATTTGTATAACTGATATTCATGACTACCCCACACAAATCTAAATCTTTACGTTGTTTTTTGTGATCTACCGTACTAACTTGACGAAATGTGTGCATAAAGCGTGCGAGATAAAGAATATTATATTTCTGTCTCATTACTACCAATCGAGTAAAATCTTACAAAAAGTTTATAATTACCGCGTGAGATTCGAACTCACAGCTCACTGATTCTAATATGTGTGTGTAAACAGTTTACTGCTAGGTCATTTTCACTCATATTACGTTGAAATTATGAACTAGAATCACTTGTTAGACAACTAAGATGATGCTTGAAAATAAACGGTCGTAAGTCAAACTTAACGTCAAGCAATCGCTTTGCGGGAATGCCTATGCACTTTTGGAACTGGCCGTACCATGATTACCTGATACCTGAAAATTGGCCCACTAGGCAAGTTAGCTAGTAGGCATGCGTTCTTAGTACATACTAGCACTACTCAATAACGCACATTTGGTTCGTCAGAAAATACGTGACGTCTGGCGGCCCTGGGATCTTACTCTATAAATAATCTATAGCATTAGGTACTATGATGTTATGAGAAATGTGAAACTATGCCAAGGAAGTATTTTGTCCCCGCTTTAATGCTTATTATACATACATTACCATAATTTATAATATAATACATCATTTATTGCGGCTGGGAGAGCAGCAATAAATTACGATTCTATGTATATTGTTTGCTAATGATTCAACTGTAATAATTATAAATTAGAATAAAATTAACCAAGTAATAATTATAAATAAGAATAAAATTAACCTAGAAACAGATATTAATACAGCCCGTGATACTACCATCAAGTGGCTATCCTTATAATACTCATTATCCTTAAAATAAATATGTCTAAAACAAATATAATTAAATTTTAAACATATCAAGCAAATACAATTCTATTAAACATCTTATAAAAAGGAACACAAGTAAACTATGTAAATGTTTGCATATTTTTGTAGCACTTAAGACAAATTCTGTTGTTGGAAACCACACATCGATAAGTTAGTTAATAAAATAGATCGTTTTGCATATGTCTTAAAAAAGATAAGACAAATTATAAATACTGCGTCAATAGCAAATCACGCATATGTATCTTCCACACTCAGATATGGTATTGTGGTCAGGGGTAGCTCCATTGATATTGTTCGAGTGTTAATGGCACAAATTCTACCATGTCTTTAGGAATTAGTCAAACACACACAGATCATTTTGTTAAAATAGTTTTATTTATAACTTATATGAGCAAATAAATAAATTTCAAAAAGGTCAGGTTCGCAGTACTCATAACCGGCGCGCGTGCATGACGAGATGTATGAATGTGTACGAGGCAAAAGTGGTATGCAGGGACTGTAGCGCGTGGCATTCTGTAGTTTCTGACTACCCCCATGAAAAAGGCGTGAGTGTATCTATGTATAAATAAATTTGATTTGATTTGATGTCCGTCGATCTGACTGTCGGGTCCTTCCTCTTCACGGTTAAACCGCAGAACTGATATAGATGAAATTTGGTATAAAGATAGTATGAGTCCCGGAAAAGGGCAAAAAGAGGGGTAAAAAAATCACTAAGCAAACTGCATAAAAAATAAGCTATTGAAATTATTAACTTTATACACACGAGCTCGCGGGCAGAAACTAGTTTTTCTATGAAATCAAAAAATCTAAATCGATTTATATAATAATATATCAGCCTATTGCCGTCCACTGCTGAACGTAGGCCTCCCCCAAATAAATACGATTACAGGTAATTATGACAATCATCAACTCAAACATACGAGTAAAAACACAGATAAAAATGTACTACCAAAGAGGTTTTTGTACAATTCAGCCTTCATAAAATCAAGCTTATGAAGTTTACATTTGATGTAAATAAATTTAAAATGGAAAATTATATCAAAATATTTACAAACTCCGTAATCTTATCTCGTGGCGCGATACTGCTGTTACCAGAAGGTTCCGTAAATATAAATGACGCGGTATTTTTCAAAACAGTAACCATGCATAATATTGTTGGTTATTCTATAAAAAAATATATTTGGAAAATACCACCACGACTACATTTTGCCAGTACGCATGCTTAAGGTCTCACATATTAAATAGGCGGCGGGCCTATTGCCATCAATCGAACACGATGCGAAACTCCCAAGGTATTAATGAGAATTTCATAGAAAAACCCAGTAACACTGCTCGACGTGGAAATCGAACCAAAGACCTCTTGCCAACTGGCAGTTTCTAAAAATAAGCAGCTTATAAGCGCATTAAAAAAAGTATATACAACATGACCACCAAATAATGGACTGAGATCGTAAAGTCAATGGTGTCGACTTCAAAAGCACTGACTTTTCAAAATTATGTGCGTATTAACGGTTGAAGGAACAACTTTGCCCAGCAGTGGGGCTGTAAGTAGGCTGATCGGGACGTTTCCCCGAAGCGTTGGAGAGAGAACTGCCGATGTACCCAGTACCCAGTGTCGGTATGATATGTTATCACAATGACATTCACCTGTAGAGTAATCTTTCTTTTTTGATACAGATTAAAAGTTGTAGGTCATTATTTGGACTTTATTTTTGTTCCAAAATGAACTCAAGTCTGTAACAGGTAACATAAATTGACAAGTGTGTCACAGTAAAACTTAAAAAATATGTCAAAATGTGTAATATCTAATGAACTTATGAAATTAACGCTTTATTAAAATTTACTAGAAAATTGAATATTTTAATATTTTTTTAAAGGCAAAGTATATAAGTAAGTAAGTAAGGAAACATACAATAAAAAACCCCATAAAATATAATTAAACGGCATGGTTGGTGGTCGAGCAATGTGCCCTGCCCACTGCCACTTGAGTCTGGCGATTCTTCGTGCTATGTCAGTGACCCGGGTTCTTCTACGGATCTTCTCATTTCTCATTCGATCACGTAGTGAAACTCCTAACATAGCCCTCTCCATCAATCTCTGAGTAACAGTGAGCTTCCTAATAAGGCCCATTGTTAGCGGCCACCTTTCGGTGCCATAAGTCATCACTGTCAACAAACGATGGCCGATGGGGCTTGAAGGTTCTCGAGTGGCGACCACGTACTGGAAGACGCAACGTCGTTAGGCCTCCGGCAAGATGGACCGACGACCTGGTTCGGTCGCAGGAATCCGCTGGATGCGGGCTTGGGGGAGACTTATGTCCACCAGTGGACGTCTAACAGTTGATATGATGATGATGATGATAAAATATAAATCTATCTATCTATATCCTAAAAAGTAGTCAGATCCTGAAATATCACGCCTTGGCTATAATGCCTAGGAACAACAAGACTTTATCTACCTAATTCATGTATGAGCGATTTGCGGAGGCATGGTCTGCCAAGGTATGATTAGTTTGTGCTGTGTAATTGTCAATCGGCCACATCATGACATATAATCACTAGCTATTGCCCGCGTCTTCGCTTGAGTAGAATTGATGATTTCAATTTATCTGCTTTTTCATCAAGCTGCTTATATTCATTTTTTTACCCTTATCTTTTAAGAAGTTATTTCTTCCGCATGCAGACTCCACATTCTTATCCAATTTCTCGCTTTTTAAGGGATTATTTTTCCATAATCCACCACGATAGCTCAGTGTAGGCAAACTTCACACGCCACCGAGAAAGTCTCAAGCATGCAGGTGTCACAATGTTTTCCTTCACTATTTGAACATGTGATAAATAAACACGTATCTTTGAAAAATCAGTAGTGCGCGATTTGGTTTTTGAACTGGAGACAATTGACTTCAGTCCAGTGGTCATACCACTAGACCAAAACAACTTATTATCTTAACGTGGTTGAAAATCCATAATAAAAAAAATAACAATAGTTTTTTTATATTCTATTAATTTTTTATCACTGAGCTTCACCAACCACGTCGCCTGTTATCAGTGCCGACATCAGCTGTTATTAGCTGATAATCCAAAACATCCGTCTGAAGTGTGATTTGATTAAATCCCTATTATCTTGCACTTTAATAACTATTTTTAATGACCCAACGAGGCAGTTATAGGGAACTCATGACTATATATGGAACGAAGTAGGTGTGAATCCCTCCATTGGAAAAGGAAAAAACAGAAAGAAAACTCCACAGTACTACTGCCTGCCACCCAGCATGCAATAGCCTGGTCAAACGATATAAAAGCCTGTAACAATTAATGAGGAATTACAGATTCCTAAATTAATTAAAAATCTGTCTTTAGAAACATTATCGGAAAACATCTGGGGGCACGGCAGTACCCCCGCCAAGTCGAGCAAAAAAAAAAAGCGGCACGGCCGTACTATACTTTTCTCGAACCAACTCAGGCCATTTTAGACCCCCTATAACTTCGTTACGGATTAAACTAGAAGCCTGAAATTTCATTACTCAAGCACGCGGTGTGTAAACACAGTATATATCAAATTTCATTCAATTTGAACCAGTAGTTTAAGAATTATAACTATTCAAAATTTCGTAATTTTGTCACTCACTCACTGACTGACCGATCATCAAAACTCTAAGGCACTTCTAGCAGACATAGAAGCTTCACATTTAGAATACAATGAGTGTTTAGTGTACAAATGAAGGGAAAACTAAAATATCTTGCAATTTCAGTCTAGTTTTTTAGTTTCACCAACTGCATAAATAACTTTGTATTCCTATATACATATACAGGATTACAAAGTTACATTTGCGTTGCATTTAGAATGAATCGTAATTATAGAATAATAGGTGTAGATAGGTATCTAGATATAATTATGTTTAATAATCATCATCATCATCATAATTTCAGCTAAATTACGTCCACCGGTGGACATAAGCCTCCCTCGAGGAATTCCTCGACGACCGCTCCTGCGCCACCCGCATCCAGCAGATTCCAGCGACCTTTACCAGGTTGTCGGTCCACCTTGCCGGAGGCCTATACGCTGTGACTTCCTGATCGCGGTTGCCACTCTAGAAACTTCGAGCCCCACCTTCAGTTCTTCGGAGCAATGTGCCCTGCCCACTGCCACTTAAGTTTGGCGTTTCTTTTGGGCTAGGTCAGTGACCCCGGTACTTCTACGGATCTTCTCATTTCTGATACAATCGCGCAGTGAAACTCCTAACATAGCCTTCTCCACCGCTCTATGAGTGACTGTGAGCTTTCTTATAGGGCCCATTGTTGGCGGCACGTTTTGGTGCCGTAACTCATTACTGGTAACACACACTCGTCAAACACTGTCGTCTATAGACACTGTGCTATTTGGGAGAAAATGAATTGGAATCTTATCTTCCTGAACGTTACCCAGCCGATATGGATCCGACGATTGAACTTTTTTTAAGAAGTTGGACTTACGTACCACGTCAACAACTTCGAGGCCAGAGCTACCGACCTTCAGCGGAGTCCTAGTCAATACAACATGGAAATTCAACATCACTTTCGTCTTTCTTTCGACACATTCATAAGCTTTGCGGAGGTCGTTGATAATAAACTAAGCTGTTCAGTGGTCTCGGCCATGACAACTATCGTCGGCAAATCGAAGGTGAGTGAAGTACTCGCCGCTTATATTGATGCCAAGCCCTTCCCAGTCCAGAACTTTAAAGACATTGTCTAGTGCAGCGGTGAACAGTTTCGAAAGGATATCGTCGCCCTGTCTCACACCACGCTGCAAGTGGATAGGTTTTGAGATGTGATCCTGTAGTTGGACTGATATAGTGGTGTTTTCGTACAAACACTTCAACGTTTCGATATACTTATAATCAATTTAGCACCGCTGTAAAGACTGCACTATTGCCCTGCCGCAGCGCATATAATATGGTCTATGGTACTGAAGCCTTTCCGGAAACAGGCTTGCTCGGGAGGCTGGGAGTCGTCGAACCTGCGGGCGGTTCTGTTTGTGATGTTTGAATTGAATTATATTCAGAATTAACTTTGAAACATTGAAATGGGAATGCCTAATGCAGTTGTACTTCAATCGCGAAAAGAATTAAGTAGATTAAATTGCCCGAATTAGCCATGAAAGAAAGAACACTAATAATCATAACCGCAGCCGGTGAAGGTGGCGGGCCTGCGCCGCAGCTTCCACGTTGTCCGTCCGTCTCAGAATGTCGGTCGCTTTCTGCCATGCAACCCATGGGTCTTGAACTATCTACAAAAAGAAATGAGATGCCAACCAAAACATACTTGTAAAAAACCCAAGTCGCGCACCTCAGTTCTCCTACCGTAAAAAGTTGTGAGATCCATGTAATACCAAGTCGGTTAATTTATTCAGTCCCTACTTTTAGATTTAGATTGACTTGGGCATCGCATAAAAACACAAAGTATCTCACAAGTACTACATATTATGCTTACTAATATTATAAACGCGAGAGTTTGTAAGTATGGATGTATGGATGGATATTTGTTACTCTTTCACGCAAAAACCGCTTAACACATTTGAATGAAATGTAGCATACATATAGTTTATTACCTGGATTAACACATAGGCTAGTATTAAAGCGCGGGAGGCAGCTAGTATTAAATGATTGTTTAGTGCGATGCCCAAGTCAATCTAAATCTAAAAGTAGGGACTGAATAAATTAACCGACTTGGTATTACATGAATCTCACAACTTTTTACGGTAGGAGAACTGAGGTGCGCGACTTGGGTTTTTTACAAGTATGTTTTGGTTGGCATAATATATTTTGAACAATCTGTAGATCACTCTACAATTATCGTAAGTTCATCTAATATATGGTTTGATAAAATTTGGTCAAAGTATTTGTAACATTAACTTTTTATGGAATTATGTTCGTCTAACATTTTCTGGGCAGTCTTACTTACATCATCAGCACAAATAATATCCCACTACTGGGCACGGGACTCCTCCCATTTGATAGAGATAAGGGTATAGTCCACCACGTTAGCCTAGTGCGAGTTAGCAGACTTCACATGCCCTTGAGAAAATCTCCCAGGCGGAATTCCTCCCCATGTTTTCCTTCACCGCTTAAGAATGTAATAAATGTGCATATCACTTCGAAAAGTCAGTGGCCTTGAGATGGAACTCAAGACAAACATTAGTACTTACTAAATAGTTACATGAGATAACGTTCTAGTTAGATAACGTGTTTTTATTTTAATATTTTCATTTACATAAACATTACCCCACACAGCAATTACGTATCATGTTGATAGTAGAAACTCGTTAGTTTGACGAGTACCGAGACTAGATAAATATTACATCGCGCCTTTTTCACTTTAGTCGTTCTCGGAGGTCTTGATGTGCGCAGACGCATATAGTAAAATATTATTATATTTTTAATACAAATTCTAACAAGGTAAGGCAATCTGTGTGTGTGTGTTTTTAATTGAAAATAGTTTTAATAGGGTTTGTTTTGGTGTAACTCGTGGGTCAAGGTCATAGGAAATCTAGCCGCGTGAATGAGTGAGGTCAAAAATAATTTTCTGTCCATGTCTATTACGAGTTTTTCTAAAGATTAAGCTACCGGATTTTGGAACTTATACAAACATTATTCAGTACTAAATTGTTAATCAGATGTATTTTTCATAAAATTTTAATGTTATTCCGTTTTAAATAATATTTATCAAGGTTTATTAATGTATTAATGTATTATATTAATGTATTTTATTAATGCATTTTTACTGGAAATTCAGTTCAGTGTTATGATATCCTGGTAGTTCGTTTGTGAAAGTGCTTTGAGGTCCGGTAAAATAAAGGTATGTTTTGTATTTTTTAGTTCTGAGCTAAGAGGCTCGTTTTAAGGATACTAAATGGTTGATACACTACATACATCGTTTGTTTTTTGTAAATAAATTATCAAAGTCCTATATTATATACGAAGCAACATAGGTAATATAATATATTACCTATGTTCCTTCGTATGACTACCTATGACTCCGGTAAATTATTTGTAAAATGAACATAGGTTCATTTCACAAATAATTTTCTCTGGGATTTCAACTCTATGCCGCTAATTGGGTCGATATCCTAGTTTAGTTAGTCTTTTAGAGGATCGATAGTCACGAGCAGACCATGTACCAACAAAAAAAAATTATGTAATAATTATCTTAATTAATAATAATAATAATAAATAAATATTTCCGGACATTATAACACGGCGTTCCATGGTAAACTACGAGGCTTGTGTTACGGATACAAAATGGTTGATATACTACATATTATATATGTACTTTTTTTTTAAAACATACATATTATACATAGATACATCCATGACTCGGATACAAATGTTGATGCTCATCACACAAACATTTGTCCCTACCGGGATTCAAACCCGTGACTCATATCACAGCAGGCAGCGTTAGCTACCGCTGAGTTAAACGGGTCATCCCCGTTAATTATGCATTTTATACATATAAAAAAATAGACGTATTTTTCCTGCTCGTTATAAATTTAAGACGTCTTTCATAGTCCAAATTCTGAGTTGTGCATGTTAATTAAGATAATTATGTTTATTTATATTTTAATTATGAATATTTATCTTGTTTCTATGCTCATAAAATATTTTTGGCAGTAATTATCACTAACTGCGTCTTGCAAGCTAGAAATTAACAAGACTCGAAGTGTTTTGTTGTATGTTTCACATGGAAGCCTAGTGCCTGTGGGAGCCTAGTGGTGTGACCAGTCGACCGCAATGTCAAAGGTCTCGAGTTCAAACCCAACGCCCGCTGTTTGATTCGCTCAATCGGTGAAGGAAAACATCGTGAGTTAACCTGAATGTGCAATAGGCTAGGGTTGGGTTGATGATGAAGTGTTTTAATCTTAAAAAAAAGTTCCGAATTTCCTGCTACATCGCTTGCAACTACTAACTAATGTCATTTGAATACATAATACAAGTAAGGCCAGTAGAATACAGTCGGCATATTCAGATAACCTGAATATGCCGACTTTTTGACTAGGGAACCCTAAAACCGCACACAATATTTTTCCAATCTATATCTCAATGACGTGCAAAACATAAAAAAGGTCAATATTTCACGAAAATTCTCTACAAAGAACTTAATATAATATGTTAAACGTCCGAGTTCTTTGCCTTTAACAAATAAAATAGTTCCCCGGGGAGAATTTTTGTCTTATCAAAAAATATAGTGCCCTGGGGGCGCAATATTTCCTCCCCGATGTGTATTACGTGCGCGAATATGTGCGGAATGCCTTAGACGACGAACATATAACCTAGGCGTCCAGGAATGGAGAGCTAATAAAATATTGGCATTATTTATGCTTCCATTCAATTTGTAAGCGATATTTCCCGCGGCCTCGCCTTTGTTCTCATTGGCCCACTGCTAGGCGTTAATCCTCAAGGCCATAATAAGGCATCTACCATGCTAGTGCGAGTTGTTTTCACGCACCATTAGAGAAATATTGCAAGCATGCAGCTTTCCTCACGTTTTCCAACACTGATTCAGCATGTGACAAATACGCAAAACATTTTAAAAACTTTGGTTCGAACTCGAGACCTTTGATTTCATAGTCTATTAGTCACGCAACCAGGCTATCACAACTCTGTATCTAAAATTTTTGGTGACCGTTTAGGAGTCCGTGTTTGTTTGCAAACACAAACAGTCAAATAGAAACAAATACCAATAGACATACAAATATTTATTCCTATGATAAATCAAACTCGCAACTTGTGGTGTGAATCTCGAATTCTGGCATCTTTGTTTTATTTCTTTCATTAAACCGTATGAGCGAAACGCAGCAAGAAACCGCCGAACTTTAACAGTTAATATTCTACCGCTCCTTTGATCTCCGCTTCAACAGTTCAAAAGGTTGTCACCACAAAGTCCTCTCTTCTTCCCAGATGTCTCACACGGTGGTGAGAGGGAGTCCAAACGCCGCTCAGCTCTACTTAGATGGAGTACTAGATGCCATCCTGCTGGAGCAAGGAGTGACACCAGACTCTTCTGGGAGGGACAATGTCACGCTGTCGCAGATTATGTACCACTGCCTGAAGGAAAGACCTCACGATGTGTTTATGGTAAGTACCGACATTCATTTATGTATAGAATATGATTATATCAGTAAAATTTACATAGCTAAACATTGCCCACATAAACAATCAAAAATAATTAATTTCAAGCTAGCCAAGTTTGTAGGATCTATACTAATATTATATAGAGGAAAGATTAGATTTTTGGTTTGTTTGTATAAAATAGGCTTCAAAACTTCTGGACCGATCTGACTAATTCTTTCAACATTAGAATGCTCCATTATCCGGGATGAACATAAGCACATTTATTTATGTTATTACTAACCTAACACAAGCTGTGAAAAAATTACCGAAACCAAACGCTCACCGTAATGTCCCTCGTATTATATATATTTTTTAAATATTTAATTATAAATATGTATATCTACTCGTGCAAAGCCCGGGCAGGCCTCTAGTATTTTGTAAAAAGGCGTGGCTCTCCCCCAGATGACTTGATCCGTAAAGTGCAACATACTTAAAAGAATTATAACGATAAAGAGTTATCGAAATCTTATAAAAAGGATCATTATGATAAGTACGCTGATAAAGATGTATCTAGGCGCAGGCAGCCCACCAAACTGCCGTCTGACGTGGCATATGCTTATATGGCCTGAATAGAATTTATTGAGTAGGTAGCCTATGTTCTTTCCCATGGTCCAATATATCTCTATATCAAAATTTATCTAAATTGATTCAGTAGTTTTGGCGTAAAATTGTAGCAGAGGTAATTAATAATATAACCTAGTTCCTACATATCTACTACATAGACAGATACTTATAGAATACGAATGTGACACCAGTACAGATGTCTTATTTCTTATTTACAAGAAACCTTGCAACAACACAGGAGAACATCTTCCGTGTTGTTGTGGGTGCATTTACAAATACATACTAATTATCTAATACACAAACAAGATTTGGAACATCAACCTGTAGATCGAACGGATGTCAATGCGCCGATAGTCTATCGTAGACCCACTCTGCTAATCGTAACTATCAACACAATTTAGTCTCGCGTTCGAATCCAATCTGTAGGTTATCAGTCATAACGAAGCTATCGCGATATTTGTAAATATTTTTACACAGTATTTTTATTATCGTAATCGGCTACTGGTCTTAAATCGACCATTATTCATAATATGAATTAAATTTATATTTGTTTGTGGATTTCTTATCTGTAGATCGTAAGATGAGTAAAATTGCGCAAGTTTATACAAAAAAAAAATCAGATACAAATCTTGCTGTCACAAAATTAACGTAGAAGATCATGTCATTCCCGTCGTGGATCTTATTTATAGACTTAATGACGACTGGCGCACTAATACGAAATGCACAAGTAATCCATTCTCAGTTCATTTTTGAAAATACAGCCATGAGTTTCCGATATATGAGAGAACATGAGAGTTTCCGATACCTACAACTATAGCGAGGTAGGGCATAGCTCAAATTGAGCTGCCCGACTGGGGAAGTACCTCCGCCTTACAGAATACCCCAGTGAACCAACAATAGCTGACTTTCTGCAAGTGAGTAATGTTGCCAGAGCTCGTTGAGGAGTAACTATTCTGACAGTATGGGCATTCCGTTTGCTTTCAGTTTATTAATTCCCTATATTAAGAAACCAAAACGGTTTCTGCAGGGGTTGGCAACGGATATGCAAGCCTTCTGGGTTGCAAATGTCCATGGGCGGCGGTGATCACTTGTGAGCCGCATGCGCCTTTACGCCCATACATCATCAACCCATTATTGCCCCACCGCTGGGCACGGGTCTCCTCTCATTTATTGAGATTGATTTTTGCCCCACACCACAATAAAAAAAAGGCGTGAGACAATAATTTGATTGAGAATAATGCCTAATATAGGCATTATTGTCAACCCAATTATAAGCACGAGGGTCCTCTTATTTGAGAGGATTAAGTTATATACTGCCATTCTAGCCAAGTGCGGATTGGTAGACTTAACACGCCAACGATACAATCTATCGAGCAAGTCGGTTTCCAAACAAAGTTTTCACTACAGTTGGAGTTTTAAATACCAAGGCTCATAACACCCAAAACATCAATGGTGCTTTTGGGTTAAAACTCGTAACATTTGACTTATACTTTCTACCGGCCAAGCTACTAGGTTATTACAGCTAAATTAAATAGGAAGCATTATTCTTGCAAAGCTCGTTATTTTCTAGATACGTCAGCAACACAGGGATAAAACAAAACAACAGGGCTGGTGCATGGCACAAAATGAATTAGATTTGTAATCTAGTTTCTAAAAATAAATGGAATCTAACCGATATCAGAGGCAGTGCCTGTGACGTCAGCGGGTCGCGGATAGCGTTACAAATTGCTTGATCCGTTTCATCTGTTTGTAGCGCTGTGTGAAAAAAAAACTAGCGCTGAATAAATAATCCTTTGATCGTTAAGTACTGCCGAGTCTGTCATTACCTTTAAGTATTAAGTGTCATCAATACTTATAGATAGAGAGTTGACTGTTAGACATTTTTGCGTAGGTATTTGAGGCATTCTGAAAATTTGTCAGATGACTCATCCATATTATCCTAATACAGTTTTGGCTTTCAAAGATATTATGATTCTTTGACCTTGTTTTCGTGTTTCTTTTCAGAAGTCGTCAGTAAAGAAACGCCAACGCTTTCTAGAAATATAAACATTGACTTGTAAAAGTAGCTTTATGGACGAATTCACTGTTTTATTTTTTATTTTATTGATCTACGGAAGCTTAAAGTAGCTTAAAATAAGTCCATAAAAACATATACATGATATTTAATTATTCAGTGTAGAATACCTTTATTTTTTTCTAGACTAACGGAGCTACCGGCGAAGTATGTACAAACGAACAACTGCTTAAGCGTGCCATTTCACTCGCACGCGCTCTGACAGCCCAAAGTGCGAAGGGGAAGTATGCTTTGATGCTGATGAGAAACCACGAAGACATGATAGCTATCTACTTCGCTGTAATGTTGGCTGGAGTTATTCCGTTCTTTATTGATCCTAACTCTACCGTTTGTGAGTATGAGTTGAAAACATAAATGCCCTTTTTCTCAAGCCCCAATTATACACATTGCCAAGTAGTTTTTAATGTTTGTTGCTGTAGGGGTTACCGTAGCCACGGACGTTTGCAACACCAGACGTGTCGCTTGCGCGTTGACGACCCTAGGTGCAGGTTACATTGCTTTCATGCACAATAATGGGTGACTAGAAGGTTAGCACAACCATCACTTTACTCTCCAGATTTTGCCAACTGAAAAATCTTCCACAATGCTCTCTAAATTTAGTTGACATAAGACCCAATTTTAGTAGTTCATGCTCCCCTTTCATGGTCATTGAAACGAAGAAGAGAAGACTATATTAGGTCTTTTAATCCTTGCAGACGAAGTGACCCATTTCTTGAAGTTAGTGGAACCAAGCTTCATATACCTAGACACGGAATTCAAGGAAATCCTACGAGAGTCTTTACAAGGATGCAAGGAGCTGAAGCCTACTATGCTGGTGGCTGATGAGCCTGGAGCTCTGGAGAAGTTTGCTGAAGGCTACAGCGATGATGTTCCAAGTTTCCGGTGAGTGTGCAAATACAGACATTACGAATTGTATGGCCACAAATTCAAATTTAATTACTCTTCAAGTATAGTGATGTCTCTTTCACTTTGCAGGCGAGTGATAGACTTCACTTCCAAATAGAAATAGGTTATAACTTGGTTGCTAAGCTTGTCTGATACAGTACCATTAAGTTGCTAAATATTCTGTCGTCAATCAGTATTGTATGTAAGGTTGCAAGGTCAGTACTTTGACAAGGTACATATGACAGATGTCTCAAATTACTCCTGGTACTAGTAGGCAACTATCCTACTTACCAATTGTCTAATATTTACACAAAAAACTTTAACTTTACATAAAATATGTCATTATCCTTTGGTTTTAAAAAAATGATTCAAATCTACATCTAGAATTGATGATCGTCGTTAGACCTAATTATTTCTTCCCAATAACCTACTATCACTTATTTAAGTGTTTAGCAAGACAAACCATATATTCATTCAGGGCTATTTTGTACTAAGTTTTGTACTAACCTCCAAACCGTTTTCTTTATCTGATTGGTTATTATCGAAAGGAAATTTCTCCTCAAGAAAAGATTGTCAGGGTTTCAGCTGCATCCATGGATGACACAGTGATGCTGCTCCCCACCAGCGGCTCCACCGGAATACCCAAGGCTACCCCCATAACGCACAGGGGACTGGTGGCCCAGCTGCCTACTCCATGGCAAGTTGAACTTATATAATTTAAGTCAAAGAAATAACATACCTATGTCAATGCCTAATGTCATCCTCAAAGGGTTACGGGGCTACCCCCCCTCTTCTCATTATTGTAGGTTTGTAATGAATAAACTCAAAAACTACTGGATCGATTTAAAAAATACTTTTATCATTAGAAAGCTACATTAGCTTTGAGTAAGACAGGCTATATTTAATACTAAAAATAATAAGACCCAAGTTTCCCACAGTTCATAACTTTTTAATATTTATTAAATACACATTCATAATAACTATTACTCCGTGTGACACTACTTCTGTCCGGGGCGGGACATCATAATCCTGTATTAGGTAACAGACAGACACATATACTTTCACGCATTTATAATAATATATTAATTAAGGATGTGTTCGCAGGACCTACCACACGTCCTTTCCGACACCAACTGAGGAAGTGATGATCTTAACGACCGTGCAATGGATGACGTTCACCATGATGGCCACGGCATCCACTGCCTACCACGTGCCCATCCTCATATCACCGCGGAAGGTCACTGCGGAACATGTCACAGAGATGCTGGAGAAGTACCGAGTAAGTTTTTTTTACGAACCTAACTCGCCGAGATCAAATTGAGATAGATAATATTCTTTGAATACTTTAAAAGAAGGTTTATCAGTAGCCAGTAATTAAATATGGATGTTTATTTATAAGAATGTAGTGCATAAAATAACTTATTTATTTTCGTTAATAACTTTAGCGAGAGAACTCACAACCTGCCTCTGCCTAACCCAGAAAAATAGGCGTTATGTTTTTATCTACCGAAATAATGACTTGACTTCTGTTTGATATTTTGTAAAATTAAACAGTCACAAATGTTAGTATTAGTGTTAGTATAGTAGAATTTGGAAAAAAAAAAAAAAAAAAAAAATGTACATGACTTGTAAAAGTGTCTTTAAAAAGATCTATTTACAGAAATAAACAATCATTCAATCATTCAATCATTCAATCATTATTTAATTGGTGTAAATCAAGTGTAATTTGACAGACTGATAGATGATAACTACAACAAAATATATGTACAAAATAACCTTGTTTATAATTATTTTATTTCAACATACAAAATAATCACAAACACAAAAACTGTATACAATTACATAATGTATATTTATAATGTTATGTTAACATAAGAATATGTTATGTAACATTAAGGAAACAAAAAATTATTCAAACTACCAAATAACAACAGTATTTATTGTCTCAGTACCACAGTAAACAGTTACATAAAACATAATATTATGTTGTTATAACCAAATATTTATTTCATTTGTTTATACTAAATACAACGGGGTAAGCTAATTACACTATACAAATACATGGCTATAATAAAAGATAACATTAAAAATATAAAAAACAAAAATTTAACAAATAATTTTCTTCAACATCTTCAAACATTCTGATAGTAATGACTTTTATTCGTTATTTTTTATACGAATTCACAGACACCAATATTTCGGCGTACAACAGAGTGTAGAACTTCTCTATTCTTCTCAATAAGACCTACCTTTTGCAACTGCAACTAGTTTTGACAATTAAATATTGATTCCTTATACTTACGCAAAAATTAAACGTTTAAATAATACTACTGATATCGATTTTATGACGGTGTATTATGCATTATTAATCCCGACGTTTTAAATCCTTTACAGCATCATATAGTCAGATATAATGATTTGCCTAGATGATGGATAAATGAATAATAGATTCAGGTAGTTCTTGATTTCAAGTCATGTTTATATCTCGTACTCAATCATCCTTTACCTATCCTCTTTAAAATCAACCAACAAACAACTAATTTCTCCAAGTATACAAGCAAAACTGCGACTTATGAATAAACAAATTGAGTACGAATCGTAACTGGAATGAAACAAATGCCTAATGAGTTGCCACAAATCTTGGAGCAGATATTTTAAAAGATACTTATCTGCATCTGGCTTCCATCGGGTCGGTGAGCAGCTGCCAGATCTCTTTTATTACTAGTCTGATTGAATTATAGCCCTAAATGTGCACAGAGGAAGCGAAATGTTTCCAGTGATCCTTCGTTTGAAATTTGCGACAGTTTTAAGGTTGATAATGCTGTGCGTGTAATCACCATATATTTCATCACAATAATACAACATATATTTAATTACCAAACTTACACATAAATACAATAAAACAAATTATTTGTGGTTTACACAGCAAAATATTTGCCTGTTTTATTGGTTGGATAAGAAATCAATTTATCATCTAATCGCAAAATGTGCCTGTTGAACTAAGAACCCCTGTATCTCAAGAGGCAGAGAAGAACTGTGCCCAGCAGTGGGACAATACATGGGTTGATGATGATTCAAAATTTCAGGAGGATTTTCTATTCTATGAATTAGTTTAATTAGATTTGCGAATGTTACTACGTTCTTAGTATAGGTTTAGTATTTTTATTATTGTAGCCAACGTGGACGTTCATGGCACCTGCGTTCGCCAGCACCCTGGCAACCTCAATAAGAGCGGACCAGTTGAGTTCCGTGGACACTTTGATACTTCTCGGAGCGCCACCGGGCCCGGAACTTATGGCAGCTCTGAGAGTAAGTACACTACTTAATAACTAGCGGCGTAACTATGCACGGGATAGCTATTTGAAAATTATCACATAATAAGGGTATTTTTCGGTAAATTTTTCATACCTTGATTGGTTATATTGTTGTGGTTTTCATACGGATCTTTAATTATTTTTATGATAAATTTAGCTTTTGTCCATAACGGGTTATGTAAAATTCTAATGGTACTCATCTACTGATTCAGATCAGTCCAGAAGTTTTGGAGACTCTTTCCTCTTCATACTATTAGTACAATCAAGTATCAAGTATACAAAATATACTACGTCAAAATATTCTTTTCAGATACGTTGACCTGATTTAAACCGACAAACAGCCTTACAATGAGTGAAATTATTAAAAATATATTTAAAATACGCATGTCCATTTCCAAGTATTTTCGATGTTTAAATGATATAACAATATGAATTAGTTACAAAAACAAATATAAACCACTAATATAAATGGTGTATCAATTAAGATCCACGTTTAGATAGTTTTTCAATTGCTTTCTTGGCAAGCTATGGCATTGCATACTCTCTATGTCTTTGTCTTATTGCCTCAGTCTATCAATATTGTAAATATCTTGCTTCAGGACAAATTACCGAAGACAGCGCATTTATGTGACGGATACGGCACAACAGAGACACAAGGTTTCATTGCTATCCCAGACAGAGAAGCACCCGCCAACAGCAATGGACGGGTCTTTAACTTCTTATATTACAAGGTATTACAAACTAATGTTCACCAATAGAAACAAATAAAAAAGGAAATCAATTTGTTTCCTGAGAAAGCAAAGATAAGACTAAATAACATGAGACAACAACAAAGAGTTAGAATTTTAAAACTTTACTCAATTAATTAATTAATGACCTAATTCATAAACTTGATACCTCATATTCTCATTCATTTATAAGCGCGATAAAAAGGGAAAAAATACAATGTAACTATAATAATTTTCATTCCCAGACCTTTAAATATTATATAATTTGCGTTTCGCTAATACTAATAGATTTTCCGTTGAAACTTTATTTGTGTCAACGCAATTTGATACCTTACTTAGTTGTAATAGCAACTAAATAATATTTGCATGAAAAACGCTAGAAAGGAGATGTTGAATAATAAATATAACCTAAAATTTCTTCTAAGGATCAAGTCAGATCCCTTACATAGACTCCAGTAATATATTTCTACTTTTCATTTTTATTCCTCCTTAGTATTCCATTCACCTTAATCTCAATAAGACCTTTACAGCATTTTTATTTCAATGTAAAGCTATTTATTGGCATATTTATCGAACATTTTTTAAGATTATTACGGTAATTATTGGCTAAAAAGTAGTCCTATTTTGTAAATGGCTCATTAGTGGAGCCTATTCAGAAAATTTTAACGTAATAAATCTTTTGCTTTTTCTAAGAATTTGCTTCATAAAAATTCATGGAATCTTGTAGATTGTGGACGAGCAAGGTCAACAGCTGGGACTTAATCAAAGCGGAGAGCTGTTCATTAAGGGCGTTAGTGTTATAAAGGTAATATTAACAAATATTTTTTAACCAATTAGAGTCGCTTCGTAACATGACCAGTGGACTGGGGTGTCAAAGGTCTCGGTCTCGACACGACCCGGGCACGCCACTGACTTTTCGGAAGTGATGTGTGTGATCATAAGCTCAAACGGTGAAGAAAAACATCGTGAGGAAACCTGCATGCTTGAGAGATTTGTCTATATGGCATGGAAATTCTGCCAACCCGCAGTAGGCTAGCGTGGTGAACTATAGCCTAATTCCTCTGAAATGAGAGGAGACCTGTGCCCAGCAGTGGGACGTTAATGAGTTGATAATGATGAGAGTCTCTTCGACAATGATTACTTGTGTTCTTATTATTAACTTCATTCGCATTGCAAACACATATATATTTAGACTGACAGAAAGAATTTCAGCATGAAACCTCTTTTTCTAAGGTTTCTTCACGATTTCTATGCTTCAGCGTTAGAACTTGTAATACCTTCAAAAAAGCAGTGATATTTGACTTAGGATCGAATGTCAGACTTCTAACTTCACAGTCCACTAGTCATACCACTAGGCTTTCACAACTTCTTTTACTTACTTATTACTTACTTACTTAGACTTAGCCATTTTTCTAGAATCAAGACTAGACTTAAAAATTTTTGACTATATAAGAAAAAATAATGTATTTGTTAGCACAGCAATACAATAACAATAAAAAAAAAAACAAGTACTCAATGTCTACCTATGGTAGAAGGCCAGCAACTCAGCATTATGTCAAGTAGTAGTCCTAAATACTGCTACCTGGCGCTGGTTTTCAGCTCCAAGCCCATGCATCCCATAAATGCTTTGTTGGGTATATTATGTAACACTGTTTCACGTTAAACCTCTTTCTGCAGAGCTACCACAAGAATGATGCATCATACAATGAGACCGTCACTCCTGACGGCTGGTTCAAAACTGGAGACGTGTTCCATGTGGATGAGAATGAGAGAATCTCTTTTGTTGTTAGGAAAAAGTTTTGCTTTAAGTATAAAGGCTGCCAGGTGAGTGACACGAAATTTGTTTTAAAAACTTTGCTATACGATATTGCTATCCTAAGGTAGAATGATAACTTTTGTTAAAAATATGTACCTAAATCAATTTCTTGACATACAACACTCGTGACAAGACAGAGGTTGATAAAATTTAAAGAAAACTACATACATGGTTTCTATATGGCAACACTTCAGGTGCTGCAAACGTCTTTAACGTCCTTGTGGTATAAAGAAAAATTAATACTTTTTTCTCTTGTTTTTTGTGTATTTTCTTTTAATAAACCAAGACATTAAGACCAATATGGAAAAACACTTGGTTTGTATAAACAAGGTTTTAATGGTAGCACAAAAGGTTCAAACTGCCTTAAGATTCTCTCATTATAATAAATAAGACGCTAGATATAATTTGTTGTTTTTTACTTTGTGAATTCCTGCTTTCTATGACCGTCAGTGACCTCCATAATGTTACCTGACCTTACTTGAACATTTTAGCAATTCTCTGTCCCAGCAAAGAACAAAATTTAGGACGTCTAGATTAGATAATCTAGACGTCCTGAATTTTGTTCCAGTACATAATTATTAAATAATAATTATGTACTGGAATGTTTGCGCGAATAATTTGTATTATGTTAAGTAAAGCGACCCTCGTTATGCTAGGCTTATATTACCATTTGTATTTAATTATAAAAAACTCGAAATTATGGGCCTCAGATACAGATTTAAGTAATTCTCCCTGGATTACTATGTAAGCTGATCTGTAGAATGTCAAACAAATCATACCCTTTTATGATAATTTAATTTAGATCTTATTTGTCCCAATTTTCGTTTTGAGTGTATTCGTCTGTAATTTTTAGAGTATACATTACGATGGTAGTTATAGAAGATGATTTGTATAAAGCAATCCTAAAAACACTTTTCTCTTGAAGTACTAAATTGATACTTTATAGTAATAATACCACTTTGAGTGTCCCCTTTTTTGGTCTCAATATCAATTAAAAATTAATTATTTTATTGTTGTTATTAGATTTTGTACTTTAGAAATACCTTTATAGAAGTCACTTCAATTTAAACCTTTTAAGATAGGTATACAATTTGCGTAACACTATATAATATATCAAGAGTTGGATAAGAAGTGCTTTTTGTGCGTAGCAGCCACTGAATGTAGGTAATTCTTATTGTATTAATTTCAAAAACACACAAAATTGGGCACCATTATATTGTATTCCACCGTTTCTCAAAAAAAAAAAAATTGTATTTATTGACTCAAAATATGTTATTATTGTTAACAATTCATTTTGTAGGTACAGTTAAATGTAACGCACAATAGGTTTTTATGCTAATTCCCAAACTTGATGATAGTAAATATACCTACCATTGTATAGTTAAATTCGTTTGTTTTGCTTTAACAATTGTATTTTCATGTTAGGATAATAAAATAGTTTGTTGGATTTAGCTTATACAATAATTACAATTACAAGTTTCGTTTCGTTGTCCGAGAGTGTTCTATCAGAGGTAGGGGTGGCGTAGTCGGTAAAATTAATATAGTAGTAAAAGTTCTTCTAAATCTAAAAATATTTTAAATCCAGGTATCACCAGAAGAAGTGGAGCGAGTGATCGGCTCGGTACCAGGAGTACATGAGAGCGTAGTGTGCGCTACTGACAGTGGTCCCACAGCTGCCGTGGTGTTGAACCCTGAGGCTAAAGTCTCGAGAGAACAAATACATAAAACTGTTGACTGTGAGTTTCTTGAATCCAGTTTTTATGCATACAAATCATTCATCTACATTTTTCCTGTTTCATTATCTCGCCGGCTGGTGGTGTCCTCTAGATTTTTCCTTCAACAAGCCAGAGTTTGAATTTAAACTCAAAATCTATGAATTAGCACTGTGCTAATAGTCTAGTAAATAAACTGGACCGAGAATGCTGCCTTGAATCGTCCCATGTTTTTTTACAAAATGTGATACTTATTCTTTGAAAGAATTAAATATTATTTTCCTTTGGAAGGGAGACAATAGGTACACATACGTTTTATATCAAACTACATTATTCCCATATCGGCGGTATGATGTTATGAAAGCCAATTATTTTATAACATATATTTTATTTAAAAGAGAGAGAGAGATTTATCAGCAGTATGGAAAGTATGGAATTTCTTGCCGGCCTTTCTCTTTAAGATCTAAGTATTTTATGGAACCGCGCAACTAGTTTACCAATAATTTAAAAGAAAAAATTGAGTTTGGTTTATTAATATGGTTGAGCTTATATTATAAAGGAAACTGTAATAACTAAAATTGATTAACAACATACGATCAAATATATAACGTCACATGCGCTACAAGCTGTTGCAACAAACATATTTTCCAGTTTCTAGAACTTCAATAATATTGAAAATTGTCAAACACAGCGCAAAACTAAAATTACTTCCTGGAAACTGTGAGCAAGAGGAAATCTAATACGTTATTTAAAGTGTGTGTGTGTGTGTGGGCTATAGTTTATATGGAACTTAGATTTAAGCTTAGTGAGATAAAAGCTTGGATAAAGCTTGTGCTTGCCAATGTGTAGGAGATATTGTATAAATATGAAATAGATAATCAAATAAGTAAGAATATTTTAAAATAACAAATGTTTTTTTTCCAATTAGGTAATACTTGATCACTCAATTTTATCATCAAACTATTTTATGGAGAATTGATATTTATATTTAATGTCAAAATCAAAATCAGATGTTTTATTTCAATTAGACCAATATTGCAGGTACTTTTGAATTGTCAAAAACTAGTTGCACGGTTAAAAGAAGTAGGTCTTATCGAGAAGAACCGGCCATCATGATTTTGCCAAAGAACATAATTATGATTATTTACAAATAACTTATTGTCTTGGACTAATCCTCTCTCCTTTCCTTCTCAATATTTTTCTCACTAACCTACTTTTATTCATAGTGTACAGGTATATCAATACATTTCTGACTTACTTCACAAGTATCGAGAATTCACAAAACCCACTTTTCTCTCACTACACATGACGTGTAAAGTAAGACTTCACACGTCTTCAAACATTTTCAAATGTCAGCTTTTCATAAGCCGAACTCCTTCTATTGCGGTTTATGTCTCGGAAACACCTTCTTAGCCAAGAAATTCCACTTTATCGTAACCTTCAAAAAGATACCTTATTCACCTATCAATACGACTTGCTTCCTTTTGTCTTTTTACTAGACCAGCGAACAAACGCAAATCATATGTTTACTTAGTAGCGGTGAAAATGCGACTGTACTCCTTTTGTGTTAAAGTCTGTTTTTGTTGTTCCATGGCAGCTACTCTGAGCGAACACAAGAGGTTGCACGGCGGTATCGCATTCGTGACGTCACTTCCTCACACGCACTCCGGTAAATTGAAGAGGCTTGAGTGCAGTGAATTGATTTCCGGGCTCATTAAGAACGGACAGTGTTTTTAGAGTAGGCGTAATTAATAAATAAATCTCTGAAAATAAATATCTCTGGACATGACACAGCGCCATCTAGTTCCGTGGTAAGCACTGAGGCTTGTGTTACGGATACTAGAAGGTTGATTTTAATAAATGTATATTTTAAGGTATATTTGTTTTATTTTATCTTCTTGTAACTCATCACGAATATAGTAGAATATAGCATAGTCTAGTTTAGGTTGAGTTAACTGTCGCTTTAGTAACACCCAAGTGTTTAAGTGTTTAAATCTAAGGATATCATAAAATGGCAACAACATTTAAGTAAAAATGCATTCAATATAATCAATGCATAAAATTATCTCAGCTTTAAATTGTAATAATTGATATTTTATTTCAATGATTAGTATTTGTGTCAGCATAAGAAATAAGTACTAAAGCTGTAAGTTTATTAAAGTCATAAATGCTGAGAGGCAATTAATCTTAATCAATCATTCGATAAAATCAATCACGTCAAAACGGATTTCTTTCTGTTTGAAATAGATTATGAGTTGAGGTACTGAAAATCAATGCTGCTGCGTTGCAAGTAGTAAAATTTGTAATGCAGTTTAGTTAATGCTGAGCTTTTTTTCTTGCGGAGATAAAACGTACTAATCCTAATATATGTATTTTATTTCGTCATTTTTTCATCGTGAACGTAATTTTTCGGAAGAGAACAGCTTTTCCTTCTATCTCTTCTTTAAATTTTGTATTGTACTTTTGATCTGATTCTTTTGTCTTATCAACAAGTCAAGTCAATACAAAATTTTAATTTTATTTTCTCAAAGAACAGGTTTTATAGTAACTATGTCAAAGTAATATGCTTCGGAACAGTCATTCATGTTTCTTGTTCGAAACTTCGAAAGTATTTTGGCCCAAAGTTTCGTAGATCCAAAAATATCTTTAGCGTTCCTTCACTTTAATGTCGTGAACAAATTTATATTCAGCGTCATTAAAACAAGAATTTATTTTGAAGTTAAAAGTTTTCTACATGGAGTCTCTGCCTTCACACAAAAATTGCAAACAGTAAATGCAGAAGTTCAACTGTACAACGATCTAGGCATTCCTTTTCTCAATTGTTGCTGCTAAAGGCTGGATTCTGGGTTCCACCAATGAAAAAGCATTGTATCTGATTATTATCAATAAGAAATAAATTAAACGGAACACAATAATTCATTTATTTATGGTCAGCAACGCGTGCACCTCTGATGTTAGAAACGTTCATAGGCTACAGTAACCGCTTACGACCAGGCAAGCCATAAGTTTGTATGCTACTATGTCTACCACAAAACAAAAATATTTTATATGCAAACTATTCCATTGTAAATCAATATCGAATCGAATCGATAGCCAGATGCGTTACTGTTACGATTATGAAAATATTGAAGAACTGTGATTTATTTATTTTGAGGGTTTTCTGTTGCCATTTTCTTGTGTCTACGTATTTATGCTCAGCGTACCTACCTAGAACAAATTGCTCGGCACAAAGTAAACACAGGCCGCGCCACGGTATTTGCATATCAAACACGCCGACTGACGCCCGGACATCTGTCCACAAATACTCTTTGATATAATCTACAGGTAAATATCATAAACGCTGATACTGTCGTTAGATTAACGCGTTGACTTATCGATCAATTAATTGACTAACTGACCGATTGTCTTTCTAATTGACTTATATAGATTGACGGAATGATTAATTGTGCTATTTATTAACGGTATTTTTTCATAATCTTATACAATTTGCTATTAGGTTATAAATTATGATTGATGTCGAACTAACCATTTACTTAATCTAAAACATTCCCCATAAACATATTTTGTTCTCATACCATTTCATTAAATTACGAACAGCGTCATTTTCCTTGGGCTCTACGATATCTATTCAAATCTCAGCATAAGGTCATAAAATTCGGGTTCATGATAATGTAATTCCATCTCCAGCATAAAAACCTTATTTCTGTCAATGTGAATTGACACATTTAACGCGCTTTCGACAATCCTACTTTACTGATTCCGATAAAGTTTAGTATTGCCATATTTTTCCTTCGCCGTGATACTATAATCTTGGGGAATATTCACAAAACGATTAAAGAGATCGTATTCTGTTTTTGTTCACGTATCTCCATAGTCGGTTGTATGGCAACACGGAAAATTACTTGCGTGTATGCAACAATCACACGCGCTAATAAATTTATATATATTTGAAGAGGGCCTAGCCTTTTACTGCCTCATTCACTCTACTCCGAAGACTAACCAAAACGGGAACGCATCGCTGCGTTTTCAACCATTGCTGTATATACCTTCAACACTACTGTTATGCGAAGAGGTAATGATGTAATGTATGTGTTGTCAAAAGACGTAGAGAGTGCTGTATTCAGAATAAGGTTCATAGAAGAAGCACGTGCGGGTTGGGTGAATGCAGTAATAATGGCCAGTGTGATTAGCGCTTTAATTAAGGAGGTACCAGGCAGGGAGGTGTGTCCCCGTCTAGCTAATTAGTGTTGAAACATAAAGGTGACTGTCCGAAAAGTTATCACATAATCCTTGGGATTCGGTCAAAATGATATATTTATAGAGGAAGACGGCAGAGCAATTGCAGGTTCATTAAAATGAGGACAAAGGTTCGTGTGGCGACAGTGAGGGTTTGGGTGAACAGCGTTAATTGTTAATAAATTTGTAAGCTCCTCTGAACCCTAGTTAGTAAGCCAACTGTACTAATTAGTGGTTTGTTTGTTCTGCCACAAACTGCCACCAACAGTTAGTGTTTTTAGAATCATATTATCACTATGTAAACTGTCCCAAAACATAATATTGAAAATACAGGTCTCCTTAATACGGAGTGCATTTGCAAAAAGGTTTGGAAGTTGACAAACACCTTTTAACTTTACCGCTTTATACAGCGGTAAAGTTAAAAGGTGTTTGTCAAAAAACAAAATTTTGCAAAATCTTAATAGATAGGTAAAAAACAACAAATCATAATTTAGTATTAACGATATTATTGACACTATGTTGTCCTTTAATAGCTAATCTCAATTTGAGCAAGAAATCTCATCATGCCAAATCTCTAAATCATGTACTACTCATGCTTATGCAAGCTACAAACAAATATACTTAAATAGGAAGTTTTATGAAGTTGTAGATCTGCATCTACATGATTCTACTTGAATTTAATCATCTACTTGAATTCTGTAGACCAGGAGCATAATGAGTCTTGTAGGTACATTCATAAATATATCGGTCGCAAAGTAAACAGATGATGCGGTCAGAAAGTTGTGACGTGCGCAGGTAGCCGCCTAGCCGGGGGTAATGCATAATTAAGGTAAATTCACCAACTTGCTAATTCACTAGTTGTTTGTTCCGCCGCCCATAGTTGAAGGCTGCCCGACTAAAGGTGTTTGTTCAACTAAATTGATATTGTCTTTAAGTTTTGATTAGGTTTTCGTGATGGAGACTTCCTTTGACGTGGAACAGAGGAGTTTATACAAACTGTTGCTCAGTTATTCTAATCAGTATTTCATTGAAGGTGAAACTCCTTGAGAAGGGTGCGCCCATGGAAAATAAAATATTAATGGCAATATTTTTATCAACTAATGACATTGTTTAGTTAAAAATCACTTAGTAAATTTTCTGGACAAATACTACTTAAACTAATTTCGCGCACTTACGAAATTGAAAAATGAAAACTTGTTTTATATTTAAATTGCTTTTTTTGGTATAAAACCTTTTTGACAGTTTTTATATTTGTTTTAGAACTATTGACGTTCGAAATTAGAATTTTGTAATTTCAATTCAAGCGGCGACCGTTACGCAATCCAATATGGCGGGCACAGCTAATTCCCTCACATAAAATTCTGTTTGATAGTCGAAGCAATTTGTGTGGTCTGGGTCTAAAACTAAAATTAAAAAATATTCAATTGGATATTTTTATTTATTTTTATTTATTTAATTCTTGTACATACACACAAAATATAATAGGAAAAAAGATTAATAGTTACACTGTACAAAGGCACAACTTATTTCTAAAGAAATCTCTTCCAGAAGGCCTGAGAGAGGAGACGTATATAGTGGAAAAACAGAAGTGTGTGTAGGTTAATAAACTTACATAGACTATAGTTACATACATACACAGATACATATATATACTATATAATATAATAATATACATACATAAACTTACACATAGCTAGGGCGAAGAGGAGAGAAAGTGTTCTTTCACTCTTTTCTTGAATAGGGCAATAGATTTACAGCCTTGTATAGTAGGCGGGAGGCAGTTCCACAGTCTGACCGCATGGACAGAGAAGGAGTAAGAGTAGAAGTCAGTTTTGTGAGAGGGACAGGTGAGACGGAATTTAAGGTGTGATCTGCAGGGATCATTGTGTTTCGAAATAAACGAGAAACGCTCCCGAAGATAGGATGGATATGAAGGATTATGAAGGATATTGTAAAGGAGACATAATATCCTAGTATTCCTGCGAAGGCGGATTGGGAGCCACTTGAGATCCTTGCGAAACTGCGAGATATGATCGTATTTGCGGAGATTAAAGATAAAACGGATACATAAATTTTGCAAGCGCTCAAGTTTATTCAACTGCTCCTCAGTAGCATCCAAGTAGCAGGAATCAGCATAGTCCAATATGGGTTGTAGCAGTGTTTGAGCAATGGTGATTTTGGTTTTCAATGGCAAGAAGCCCTGGAGACATTTAAGCGTATGGAAAGTGTAGTGGACCTTTTTACTGACTTCGCCAATATGAGCCTTCCAAGATAAATTGCCATCCATGATGACTCCCAGATTTTTCACCGTGTTTGAGTAAGCAATTGGCATGTCATCAAGCAGGATAGGTGGCAGAGATGCCAGGTCTAATCCATTACGCATTTGCCTGCTACCAATAATTATGGCTTGAGACTTTTTGGGATTTATTTGGAGTCCAAATGACCTAGCCCACTGACTAACACCATTCAGGTCACTATTTATCGCAGCAATGGCAGTTCTAATCTCATTAAGAGAAAAATGACGATATAGCTGCAGATCGTCTGCATAGAGATGGAAGTTAGAGGAGATATTATCCACAGCGGAATTAATGAAAATGGAGAAGAGTAAAGGAGAAAGTACGCCGCCTTGGGGCACGCCAGCACTAAGGTGACGCCATTCAGAGTACGACTCTTTATGGCGGACACATTGCGACCGCCCCCGAAGATATGAGTCGAACCAGGCCACAGTCTCCGCGGAGAAATTAAGGGATCTGAGAATTCCGAGGAGGACATCGAAGTCCACGGAGTTGAAAGCACTACTGAAATCCAGTAACACTATAACCGTAAGCAACTTGTTCTCCATGGCCCGACGGATATCGTCAGTGACCTTGAGAAGAGCTGTTACGGTACTGTGACCAGGCCGAAAACCGGATTGAAAGGGACTAAGAAGATTATTCTGTGTTAGGTAACTAGATAGTTGACGATGAACTATATGCTCCAAAACTTTAGATAGGAAAGGAAGAATGGAGATGGGGCGGAACTGGGACAGGAGTGTAGGATTCGATGTCTTAGGCAGTGGAATAATAAGTGCTTGCTTCCAAGTACAAGGAAAGCAACCTGAGTAGAGCGAGAAGTTAAATATATGAGTGAGGATAGGGGTTAAGGTTGGAAGTATTGGGGTAAACATTTTTGAGCACAACTGATCGTTACCAACAGCAGAAGAAGTAATAGCTATGAGAGATTTTTTAACTTCGTCCTCGTTAACCTCGGCGAGGATAAACGGAGGACAGCGTGGTAACGGCACGAGCGAGAGATCCAGCAAGGTTCTAGATTTTACAAGCGGGTCAAGTGTCACAGGTGGAAGTGAGAAATGAATGTTAAGGGCGCGTAAATCAATATCGTTACAATCAATAATTGGAGATTTGCCAATGCCATTATCTTTAAGAAATTTCCAGACTTTGGAGGAGTTATGGGTATCAAGTGACTGATGGAAGTGGCGACGCTTAGCATCACGACACAGACGACTGCAGCGATTCCGTAATATTTTAAAACGATTGAAATTAAAGTCCGTCGGACTGCGCTTATACCTTCGCTTGGCTTTATCCCTGCTAGCCATAACCTCTTTGATAGCGGGTGTTATCCATGGACAGGGTAAACGTTTTAATTTAACTCGACGTTTAGGTGCATGCTGGTTGTAGAGAGCAGTTAACGAGTCAGTGAAACATGCAACTTTTTCATCAATAGTTAGGCTATCGATGACAGGCGTCCAATTAATGTTCCCAGCATCCTGCCTTAATGCCTCCAGATTCATGCTCTTGAAATTACGGACCATAGAAAATTGTGACCTGCGTTTAGGAGAGCGAATAGAAAACGATAAGAATATTAAATCATGGTAAGAAAAGCTGGCAGTGAGTTGACCGTGAGTAGCAACAAGATCTGGTGTGGAGACAATAATTAAATCAAGAAGAGAAGGGGTGCAGTTAGGAAAATGGTGCGTAGCAGAGAGAGGTAGGATATGAAGGTTAAAAGAAGATAAAAGAGATGACAAGGAACGGGTACGGTGATCATTTTTGATCAAACACGTATTGAAATCTCCCATAAGGACTACGCGGCTGTAAGTCGTGCAAAGGTCACTAAGCAATGTGTCGAGTGTATCAAAGTAATTTACACGAAGATTAGGACTGTAGAACACTCCTAAAAGTATTTTACTGTGTTGGACAGTAATTTCAATAAACAGGTATTCAGCTGAATCACTATAAATAGACGGAGAGGCACTGATTATTTTAAATGGTATGTCATCACGAAGATACACAGCTACGCCTCCACAGCCCTTGCCAATCCTGTCATTGCGAATAAGTACAAATCCAGGAAGAGCGAAGAGTGAAGAGGGAAGAGATGGCTTCAAGAAAGATTCTGAGATTAGGAGTGCGTCAAGATGGTCACTGCTTATGGATGCCAGAAGATCAGAGTGGTGGCGAGGAATACTCTGGATATTAATATGGGCTACATTCAAATTCTTTTGAAAGTATATTTTTAATCTCGTATAGATTAAAGAGCATAGAATTTGTAAATATGCAGTGACGTCTCTAAAATTTAATATTTTTTTAACTTAGACTTGATATTGTCTATACTTTTGTTAATGAGTCGACGCCATAAATGATTTTGATTACTTGAATATTTACTAAATAAATTGTAGACTTCAGTTAAGAGTCGTGTGTTTCAAATGATCAAAAATATTTTTTATAAACTTTATTCCTTCCTCCTTAAGTTTAATAATCGTAAAATACAGCATTTTAATAAAATACATAACACTATATTTCTACACCTGTTTACTAGTCGATTGTTGTTTGTTTGTTGTTTGCTGATTGTTGATTGTTGACAGTAATATGAGGATGCTAACTTTCGTTATGAAAGGTACATGTATGTTTCCATTTTGTTGAATAATTTTTTTGCTAACTGCAGACATATTGTTACCATTATGTACAGCCAAAGCTGTTAGGACAATCTGCCTTTATCCGTTTATCTATTGTATCAACGTCACTCAAGCTTTTCTTGTAATTGTGCTAGCAAGGTAGTAACTAGAATTTACAGGAGTTGCCGATAGTCAACTGACTGACAGACTATTAACTAAACTAACAGGCATTTCGGATGTCGGCAATACCATTACGCAGGACAATAGCAATTAGTGCCGAGTCAGGTGGCATATTTCGATGTCAAATGCAGGATATTTTTTAAGGTATATTTCTGACAGAAATATTAAAGTCCAGAAAACTATGAACGTTTATGAATTCTAATTAAAAGTTATTCACAATCATTGAATTTTTTGTTTGTTTAATAATAACCTATTATAACAACACATGAACGCCACAGAGCCGAAGATCGAGCTCTGTGGCGTTCACTAGGGGAGGCCTACGTCCAGCAGTGGACGAATATAGGCTGATGATGATGATGATGATGATAACAACACATTCAATTCAATTTTTATTAAATGATAACTCACCGTAACAAAGCTATCGATATATTAGGGCCAGACGAAAACAAAAACAGTATCAAACTTGTACAGGAATGCGACTTAATTCCCCATCAAAAGTCTAATAGAATCCCGGGAATTGTGTTCAATCCCGGTTGCATCCCCGCAACATTCTTTCGCAAATTACTTTAAGAGCTCACCCTTTCTTGTTTGAATTTATAACCTCTACTTGACGAGTTCGGAACTTAAAGTGAATCGAATTACGGTCGGGATGTTAATACGACTGCGCGCCGCATACTAAACAACACTGTTTGTTTTATGTCTGTCTGTTTCTTGGTTTGTCGCTGAGTAAAGTAGAGCCGTTCTTATCTAAGCGCGAATGATAATGTTTCTTGAGTGAGTGATTCTACACTGACAGATGGCCCACTATAACAACGTTTGGTGTTCATTTTCCACCAGGTTACTACAACAAGGCTATTTCTTTATATATTCAATGCAGTATTCTTGAGGTATTAGTAGGCATCTACACCAGTTTTTTCACTATATACTATGCTCACCATCATTTAAAACACAGAATGGTGATGGCAGCAATGTAGATGGCGTTTTCCAATAGTGCGTATTTTCCCACCGTCACTACCGTAAAGTACAATCGAAGACTTGTCGATACGTCAAATTCCCCGTGTTTAATGATCAAGACTCAACGTACAATACTACAAGAACTTGTAACTACTGTCTGGCACCGTCTCCTTAAGGCCGTTGTTAGATATTTGTATTATTATTATTAGTATGTCATTTAATTTAATACCACGTTCATAGTACAAGACCTTTCTCCAAACAAAAACCTAGCTGATATAAAATTGAGCAAAAAATCGCCAATAAAATGTACAAAGGATCGCCTACGTAAACTTAGGATATTATATTATTATTTGACTTTGTTCAGCCTTTGTGTGCCCGACAGGATAGGCAAACATAACGACACTACACAAGGTGGTACTTTGAGATATTTACAACACTCGTGTGTAAAATGTAGTGTCGTGAATTATTCAAAGCATAGTGTTCTTGAGAAAATTGTAAATAGTGACCGTGCTTCAGAGAGCACGTTTAGACGGTCCTGTATTTTTCATACGAATATCTATGACCAACTTTAACAGTGGAAAATACTCCGGACAACCAGCGTATCCTAGAGATATTGGACTTTATACCAATATAGACTTGCGAAGATCTGATTGCAGTTGTATCGCGTACATTGCTAATGCCCAGCCATATCGCATCTAGGTACATTCGAAGACTGACCCCGACATACCTCGCTGGGATATGGCTCAAAGTATTGGCTAGAGAAAACATTTGAACAATCATTGAAACATCTTGGTAGGTACAAGAAATGAAATAAGATCAATAAAAGTTGTCTAGATAACTGAAAAGGTTAATCAGTGAAGTGACAGTGAACGGGGAACTTAGGTTATGGAACTGACAGCCGCTGTAGCCGATATATTCTTGTATATAAGGAATGGTCACCCATCTTTAGCCTGGCCTCAGTATGTGATGCCCAACTTTTCAGACTTTTAGATTAATTATTGTGTTATCAACCGTATATGGCTATATAGTGATGTAACAGGAAACTTTAGCTACACACCTAACTTTAGTGACACCACGCTCATATAATTATGTAAATGATAATGATCAATTATTCCGTTTCGCTCCGCACTGGCATCGGGTCGCTGTGGTCACACACCACAATCCTATCTGAACATAAGCGGTGGATACCCTATTACTTATGTAGAACTAGTTTAAGCCGTATTAGATGTTTCCGCGTTTGTGATTAGGACTCTGTATTCTACGAACAGGTTCATTTGTATGCATTTATCCGATTACCTGCCATCGAGGTTAGTTCAGTGGTCTGTGTTCCATTTTTGTACTTTTTATTTTTTTTCTGTAATGGAAATCTGGAATTGGCTGATTATTGACTGTGAACAAGAATTCCAAATACAAAACAAATAGTTTCTGTCCACCATCAACCTTTTGTATTGTCTCACTGTTGAACACGTGTATCCTATCAGACCAATAATCTAAGACTTACAGCATACAACTCATCTGAATTACTCTCAGTTACAAATAATTGACTTCAGTGGATATTTCAGTAGGTCTTTGTAAGTTTTTGGGCTTTTTTCCACATTTAATTTGTGCATGTTAAACCATTTTGTGATTAATCTACAAGGGAACTGAATACAGCTAAATTCCTCACAAGTAGATATACAATGTGGAGATGACAATATGACTTTAAATGAAAACACTGGCAATACTGGTTTATAGAAACATTTGTAAACTATCAAATAAATCCGAACATGGAAATTAAAAAAAAAAAAATTTTCTTACAAACTAAATAGCTTAAAACTGCAAACAAAATAAAACACCATTTATAAAAATGGTACACTGACCTGCGATAAGAATGGCAACGCAGCTTGGTTTCATTCATGTTAAAGCTGTGGCCGACGCAGCGACGTAATGTTTGGCGCCATTATTCTTATTGTTATTAATGCTCAATTACACAAATCAAATCACAGAATATTAACCAAATAGTCGGGCATCATTCACCCGCGAGTTATTCACTGATCAATTTATTATTCACAATCACTTTTCGATCACATAATTATGTCGCCAGTCATTAAATTTTTTTATTTTCAATATGTCCGCCGTGTTCTTGAATACACAAACTACACCGACGTATAATGTTATTTCTCACTCTTGATAATAGGTCACCATTAGCAGCCATTTCTTTCAATTTATTAAAAGATATTATTATTCTATTTTTTAATTCCTCAACGGTAGTAACTTCTGTTGAGTATACCTCATTCTTTATGTGACCCCACAGAAAGAAATCCAGGGGCGTGAGATCTGGTGACCTCGCTGGCCACCGCACTGGTCCAAAACGGCCAATCCACTGCTGTCCGAACATTTGAGTCAAACGCTCTCTTGCAGACACCACTGAATGAGCTGGTGCTCCATCTAACTGGTACCACATCTGCCTGTACACGTCCAGCGAAAGTTCGTCCGTGTACTCGGAAACGGATCCGTCGAGGAGTTCAATGAACTTTACAGCATTTAAATTGCCATCAATAAATACCGGACCAATAATAGTATTTCTGTGTATGCCAGCCCACACATTGACCGCAAATCTGTACTGGTGTGAAGACTCCCGTACTAGATGCGGATTCACGCGGCTCCAGTACCGAAGGTTCTGTCGGTTCCATAAACCATTCCTTGTGAATGTACTCTCGTCAGTCCACAGCACATTGTACAGGAAGTCAGGATTCTCGAGATGTTTGGTTTCCAACCAGCGACAGAAAGTTTCTCTTATTGGCTTATCTCTCGGTAACAATGCTTGTACTTTCTTGTACTTATAAGGTCTGCGTTTGTCACGTTTCAAAACTTTTTGAATAGTTTTGTGATTTACACGAAAATGTCGACCTGCATTACGCAGACTGGACGTCGGATTACGATCATAATAATTAATAACTCTTTCGTCTGAAATCACATTTGCACGTGGAGGAGCACCATCTACGTGCGGGATCAAAGATTGATTTTCCCGTATCCTCTGGACAGCTTGTACAATAGTGCGCCCGTGGGTCGGACACATACGCGTGTTCCCATACCTCTCACGGTATGTCCGTACAGCTAAAGCGGCATTACCGTGACACTCCCCATAAATTAAAATCATATCAGTGTACTCCGAAGCGGTATAATTGTAACGAGGCATGATTATTTAATAATAAAACCTTGAAACACCAAGTATTAAGCGTCTAATTTCGCAAAGTTCACTTAGCTATTTAACTAAGTACCTATAATACGTTTATGTGTCCTGTCACTATTAAAACAAAGCGTCAAATTTCGCACAACACAACACAACACAACAACAAAGATACGATAACACTCGCGCGGCGACTTCAAACGGGCGCGGGCGCATCCGAAATTCCAGAGAAAATAAAATGCGTCACAGGCAGTAAGGACGTCCGGTGACACACTGACCGCGTAACCTAGACACGTCGACAAGTAAGCAAAGAGGAAACAAGCAAACTTACCTATCTCTTTCGCACATACATATTTTGCGATTGACATGCGTATGCATTTTTTCTTATCTAGCTGTGATGACACGCTTTATGACTCTTATGGCTCGGGCATAAAGTATAATTTGCATTGAGAAAATAAATTTGATAGAAAAGGCGTAGGTTTTTAAAGTGGCGAGCTGGCAACGTAAGTCGTTAACCTGTCGCGTGCTCTCCTGTTTACAAAACATCATGTCGAAAATACTTAAAATGAAAAATAATGTCCTGTGGCTAAACTACTGGATATATTCATTTGATTTTTTGTGTGACGGTTGGGAATATCATGACTTATACGAAGTTTCATTTATGATCATATTGTCCTCCCCACATTGTATATTACTATGTTAGGTACCATCATCATCCCCCGTAGAACATGTCCCATAAAAACTGCTAATACTACAAAATCCAACATCATCGAAATTAATAGTGTTGCCTTAATTGGTGTGTATTGTTTCACCCTTGTCAATGTAGCGACCCTAATATAACTCCCTGTGATGCCCCTGATTAATGCTTAAGGTGTAAACACGATGTAAATGGGGCAGAAGGTCCACGTCCATCCACCTACAAGAAAATGGGAAATTCCAACGTTCTCCAAAGCTAAAATAGAAATAATTAACGTTCCTAAAATTGCTTGGTTGGTTTGTTGGTTGTATTTTTTCAATATTATATGTTGAAAATGGTAAACATGATACGATGAAAGTTTTTACTAACAAAGATTTCACAAGCACAAAACCATCAAAATCTCTAAAATACCGCTTTAGGTTCTATCCTTGAAAATTCTATCCAAAAAGCCGTCTGTTTCTGTACAAGGCAAAGCATAAATAACAATAACAAGGTAGGTACAATTCTTCAAAAAATATTACAATAAGCAATAAAAACTCTAAACGATGTGAAACATAAATTAGAGGCTTATTGTTTAATACAAAAGTCATTTATTAATTGGATTTTATTAATCTTAGAATAAAGTTGTTTTTAGAGCGCAGAATACTGGGTGTGTCAACTTGGCTATATTGGCGTATTTCAACGAGCATAGCTTATATTAATGTTATTTTAAGTGCTTTTCGTTAAAACGACGAATTCTGTCTAATAAAACTTTTGTATATAAACGCCATGTTACTTTTCGGAAATTGGTATTTCTGTAGGAATGTACCTATGTATGTTGTGTAACAAAGGGCTAATAATAACGGGCTTAATCGCCTAATATCGTATTAGGTAAGGGATTGAGATGGGTCCGGTGTGTCTTAGCGTCTTGAAGGCGCGGGCTAACAGGGTTACATTGTTGCTACCTGTGTATGAGATCACACTACCCTCTCATTCATGGAATTTGACTGATGACGATGAATTTTTGTATGTATATACCTAATAATTAATCGGACGCTAATACTTGACCAGTAAATATGATTCGGACGTCCGGTTAGTGAGTGTGTTTTTTAAGATCAGCATGAAATTATATGTTGTTGTGTTAGTAAGATACAGAAAAGAGTCGTGAATTCAACTTAGTTCCTTTTCGGCAAGATATCTGGCTATCCCATAGTTCCACAAGCGTTATTTGATGTAAATGTCACTAAATCATTAGGTTTGCAGAAAAATTACCTACGTAAATACATAAATGTACTCTGTCCCCCTCCAGTTATAAAGGGAGGATGATGATATATGAAACTAATGTATTCAGCTCAAATATTTTTTTAACATCAACGTATATCCGAATTTTACATAATAATATATACAAACTCACCTACATAAGGATCAATAATAATGATGATGAATTTGTAGTTCCCGCAGAAAAATCTTGTAAAGTATTTTTTTATATACCTACCTAAGTATGTTTTTTATTAAATACTTAAGTACTGTAGAGCCATTGACAATAAATAAAACGATAAGAAATTTCACAGTTGACATACAACCTTTCGAAAATATCAGAGAAATTCAATATTATATTTCTGAAACTTGAAAAACACTTCAAGTACCAATAACAAGAGTTTAAAAAAAATAGATTACATTTATAGAAGCAGAAAAAATAAATATTTCGCAGTAAACATTAAAGTTTCCAGACATATTGACAGCCCGTCATTATTACGTCTTTTACGCTCACGCACACATCAATCTGCGTAATGTGATTGGCGCACTTACACAAAAATCTACCGTAATTACACTATTAGAATCAGCTAGGGTTGGCACTTTTGTGAAACTTTGTGTCAAGTTTGTGTAACTAGTTTGAAATGTTTCCAATTTCTATTATTAGTGACTGCGCCAGTTTTCAGTAATATTGTAATGAGTTTGCTGTTTCCGCCCGAAGTGATTTACATTAGAAATTACAAGTTCAATTGAATCAGTTGAGCAATGTTGCTTTAACGTCGTTTGTGAAATCGTAAATCGTAACATTCACTTGTTGACATAGTTATTTGAATTACGTAGACTATATATATTTTAGTGAATAGTTTTTTTTTCCTCTAGAACTAAATTTGCCCTTTTATTTTTTAGTTTCAGGGTTTACCACGTTAAGGAAACAGCCAATCTCCGTAAAGGTTTTATTGACTATATGACAAAGTTCAGTGAATACTGACCTAATAACCTTAGTTCAATATTCGACTATAGTAATGTAAAGATCAATGTACAGCGCACCTCGTACAAGAAGATTTTTAATATTTCCACATAAAAGTTACACCGCGATAAAATCCGTTTTTTTTTTAATTTTAGTGTCTAATATTCACGTAAGTGTCCAAATCTTAAACTGGTTGCTTGGGATTTAATTAGCACAATAGCGTCATTTGTTTAATCTATTTCAGTTTTAAATATTTAGTTTTGGCTAAAATGTATCTTCTCTGTGTTATTCTTAGACAAGACAAAGCGCCTTATATGTACATTATACATGTAAACAAGCGCTATAGTGGTTGGCAAAGTAATTAGCGGTAGTGTTGGGTTCAAATCTATGCAGCGGCTGGCGTACTGAGAGATGTGACAATTAACTGTGATTGTTGAAACATGGTTTAGGCAATTCTGTAAGCCATTTCATTTGCTTTAATTAAATACATAACTTTCATTATTCATATAAAATATTCTGTATTTCTAATACTAGAAATGTTAACGTTTATGTGTGAATGTTTGTTACTGTACTCAAAAACGCAAAACGGATGAACGGATTTAAATAAAATTAATATGTTTAATTATTACCACATGCATGCATTAACAGATTGACAATTTGTATACAGCATACTACGTTAAGATAAAAAGAACATTACTTATAAGGTTAAAGCAATGTGGCCTCCCAGTGACTCGGAGTGAAAGCCGGGATACTTAATACCTAACATCCTCAACACATTTGCGTCCCACTGCTGGGCATAGACCTCTGCTCAGATCTTAGAAACTTGAGCTACTTACTTGATTTACTAACTCTACTACCGTAGTCTAGTGGGGCTTAACAAGATATTATACTTTATTACAAAAAAAATACAACAAATTATGAAGGAATTCTATTAACCAAAATAACAATGTTAAAACGTAGTATTAATACTTACAAAACTCATCCAATAAAGACATCTAGTAAGTACGTAATGAACACTGAAATATTTGTTCGTAGGTACTAAGTTTTCTCGTAATGCCATACAATAATAATTGTATAGTGAGAAAAGTTGGCAAAATATACAGTTTTAAGAGAGCCAAAAATCTCGAAACTTTTGTAAATGGAAATGTTGTTAAATATATCATTGCTGTAATTAATACGGTAATTATATTAATTCAAGGACCACAAATTAAACTTACCATCACGCCTTTATCCAAAGAGTAGGGGGACAGACCTGAAAATCAAACCTAGAATGAGAACCATACATTTTACTAATCAATTTGTAATGTTGTATGTTAGCTACAGAAATTAAAAAGATCGAGGGAGCGTTAAACCCAAATATGAGACAACATGAACAGAAATGAATATTATGATATGTGATTAGCAGCTAGAGTTTTGATTCGTCATCCATACTAATATTTTAAATGCGAAAGTCTGTCTGGTTGTCTGTCTGCTATCTCTTCACGCTTTAACCGCTGAACCGATTTAGATGAAATCTTTTTGTATTTTTTAGCTTATTTCAAGCTAACAAATCGATTTAGATGAAATTTGGTATAGGAATAGTTTGAGTCCCGGGTAAGGACATAGGATATAAATAGTAATTTCACGCAGACGAAGTCACGGGCAAAAGCTAGTTGGATATAAATGCAAGTAAAAGACTTTCACTAAACATAATTATCATTAACGTAATTAGATATATTAGGAAACCATTAAAATAGATAACTGTGGTAGCCTAGTGGTGTGACCAGTGGACTGAGATGTCAAAGGTCTCGAGTTCAAACCCCAGGCATGCTCCACTGACTTTTCACACATCACATCACACGCGTAAACGGTGAAGGAAAACATTGTGAGGAAACCTGCATGCTTGAGATATTTTCTCGATGGCATGTGAAGTCTGCCAACTCGCAGTAGGGTGTAGCGTGGAGGATTTTAGCCTAATCCATCTCAAATGAAAGGAGAAACCGTGCCCAGCAGTGGGACAATAATGCGTTGATGATAATATAAAATATATAAAAATTGTAGTTGACCGAGAAATAATTTCTTGATAATAATTGAATTACTACGCTACAAATACTACAGCATTCTCGAGACTGAAGATATCAGTTAAGTATTAGTGTGAAGACCGATCATGTGTCTCATACGGAGCTCACACGGAGTGACGTCGGAAACGGATCGGCTGCTCCGCCGGACGCGCGTAATGGAACGACCGCTCTCACAGACTTTAATGGTCTACCTACTTACACTCACGTCATAAAACTATAAAGCACTCTATTATCACGACTTAGACGAGACTATAGATTTCCACCTACTATTGATTTCGTTTCTACTATGACCTGTGTTTATTAGTCTGCTAATGCATGTTCGTTGGATTACACTGCTTTTAATCTCGGTCATATTGAACTCAACTATAAAATAAAAAATGTAAATTCTTTTGTATTAAGTTTAATAGGTCAGATGTGAAAAGAAAAGACGAGCAAGTAAATGGACATGAATTACCCAAAAACTTTGAAATAAAATTATTTTTTACGGATTTTATATCGGTATTGATATTATTTAGTTTCAATGTCTAATATTCGCGTCAGAGTAAGAAATCAGCTTGAAACAATACCATCTAGCTTCGGAGTTCTCAACTATCCGTAACACAAACCCGAGGCAACGAGGCTTGTGTTACGGATACTGGATGATTGATACACTGCGTATAGTGTAGTGTGTCCATGACTTAAGTACAATTACTGTCCGTGTTCATCACACAAACATTTACCCCTACCGGAATGCAAACCCGAGACCTTTACTACAGAAAGAAGCCCTTAAAACCGCTGCTAATGGTATCAAACTCCCGCTATTATACTCTCAATACGACCACACGAATACGCTTCTTCATCTAAAGCAGCATTAATCTTATCTACTGAACTTATTTACTTGCACAAAATCGAAGCGGTCGAGTGAGATGAATTGGTTATTAAGCCGTCTTCGCCACGACACGGCGGGACGCAGCTACCCCTCCCATTGAATGGGGTGCACAATTACCGGAGCAAAGGCTGATTGATTGAGCCCCGTAAGAGTGATGACGTTGGCTATAGCTATGCTCCAGTCTATGGGGTTATTTGATTGACTGCACTTGTGAAAGGAATCTCGCAGATAATGGATGTTATGTAGTCGTTAAGGACGAAATTATTATGAAGAATGTTGTGTATGGTTTTGTTAGTGGCTCCATCTTGGCTAAGTAATAATCTCGTTGATCAATAGATCTGTAAGGTTAAGCTACCCTTGTCAAGGCATTAAATAGATGGGTGATTATACTTCCGTCTATTATTTCCTGGTTATCATACACCTTTGACCGCCGGGATGTTGGAAACATTTACTCTTCCAGCATTGCCTGGTTATCAGGTTGCAAAGGTTTTATGGCAGTTGCTTCGTGTAAAATACTGATTAGGTCGGATCGGTGTAGTCAGAAATGCACCTCTAACATATTTGGGAAAACGCTTGGAAAATAGTGCGTGATTTTAAAAATAAAATTATATTTATAACCATGTAATCTATTCGTATACAATGTTATTCTCAGATGATTTTGCTTTGTGGGTAGGTAGATTTTCTTACACATAAAGTAATATTAAACATTGAACCTTAGGAAGATCTTAGTCTAAGTGAATGCTGTAAAGGATCCGAAGCATCGGTATAAAAATAATATTAATAAACAGCGATAATAAAGAAACACGCAGTAAGTGAGTTTCTAAAACCATATAAGTAGGGTAAAACACCCATTTATTGGCACTTTAAGGAGTAGCTTGTATAAAACATTAAAATTAGGCATGTCTTTTTAATTTTAACAAGGTAATGAGTATCCATATTGGTTGAATACACATAGAAGATTGATTATATGTACTTTTTATTTCAATTTAAAGTAGATTATTCCATAGTTTTTATATTATAAAGAAATATCTCAAAAAACCAAATGTTGGCATAGGTAACCCTTTTATTGGCAGTTAAAATTACCTATTATTGGCCCCTCATTCATTTTGTGGGTATACACTTAAATGAGTAGAAGACAATATTACAGCTATTCTAAATTCTAGGGCTTTAATTAATATAATATATAGATATAGGTATATTTGAGTAGGAACATAAATTAGTTCAAAAATATTAGAAACAAAGTCAGAGGTAGGGCATTTATTGAAAAGAGTTATTCTTATTAAATAATCAGTCATAAATCATGTAACTAGGTAATTTTAAGTCATTCATCTTCGATAAGTCTTCCATTTCAGATAAAAGTTTTTCAACTCAAGTATATCATCAAGGATAGCATATTTTCCTCTGTATACACCTTACGCCTCACCATTACTGATTTTACTTTTACATAATTTCTCGCCCTTGGTTTCATGTTAGTTAACTGAAACGAATATCAATGTTACCAATCATGAACACAACAGAATTACCAATTATTGATACATGCCAATAAATAGATCTAACATCATTGGCAGGGGCCAATAAAAGGATAATGGCATATTTTTGATGCCAAATGTTAGCACGGTTAAAAAATATGAAAATTGCCATTAATACAATAGTTTATTTACGGCTAAAATAAGATTAAGCACTCTTAAATCACAAACAAGAAATAACATTTATAGTCAACATTCAAAAGATCAACTAATATACACAAGAATAAAATTAGTCTTACCTTAGCAAAAAATCAAAATTTTATTTATTTTTTCCACAAACGTTCAGACACGTCACTTAATTTCTTATTGAGGCACCATATTGAAAATACATCTGTTTCTATGCTGGCAGGGCAATAGAGTATAAAACTACCGATGTTTTCCTATTTAAAAAATATGTTTTGCGTTCTGATAATCTTAATATAGTTAAAAATGTGTAAGGTGCCAATAAATTGGTAGGGTGCCAACGTTAGGGTAGTTTACCCTATGTGGATGGAATCCAAAAATGTAAATCATACTTAAAATATATGATCGTTTGGTACAGCCAAAGTAACTACACCTTCATTTATCAACCTAGTTTAAGCAGTCTTTTTTAGGTAGCTAGAGAGGGATAGCACTATCTCTTTCAACCTAAATAACGCAGCTTGAACACTTTCAGGTCGCAGGTCAGATGAGGCTTTACAATGTGACAATCTACTGCCACTGGGGATTTGCCCATATCAAATGTTAAATGTATAGTCCGGCTCAAAATCAACCGAAAACATAAGAAATGGCTAGTAGAGTCGCTGTTATAGCATAAAATTGCTATTCTAATGTGGATGTGTATCACATAGAATAATCCTGATTGGCGCAGTGGCTGAGCGATCGGCTTGTGCGTCACGGGTTGCGGGTTCAATCCCCACACGGAGCAAATATTTGTACGTTCTACAGGTAGTTGTTCCGGGTCTGGGTGTTTGTGTATGTGAAAATTTGTGTTTGTAAACGGACCCACGACACAGGAGAAAATCCAAGTGAGGGGCAACGTTTTAAAAAAATAAAAAATAAAAATAGCATAGTTTGAGAGAAGCAATTACCATTTACTTTAGATGCTACATACCAAACGAAGGTTTGGAGATCCAAATCTCGTTCAATGTTCATAATTTTTTTTTATGTTGTGAAATACTTCTACACGTTCATCAACGCGTGAGCGAGTTGATACTACAAGCCCAGTAGCAGTAGAATATTGAAGGCTATGGACGATGATTTTGATAAGCGCTAGCGAGAACGATCACAAATGAGCTGAACAGTAAGATCAAACCCATTTGCACTTCACAAAAGTCGTAATAACTTTCCTCCATCCACTTCGAAGTTTAACCATAACTTTGACATTTATTAGACCACGGACACAGATGGTGCACGAATGACACGAATAGGTGTATCTCTCATCTCTTTCTTACCACGAGGACAAAACGAAACGAAGATTTGTCGTTTGCCGAAATAATTTGTTATTCAAAACGGCATTAGTAAAATTTAAGGGTCGTACAGAAACAACGAGGTGTTAGCCCTAAATAAATAAACGTTAAAAAGGTTTACTTTTTACGGCATGCCCTGACTTTACCCGAGCTGAATCATAATTATTGATATTATAATTATACTATTAGGTAGAGCTATTTCCCGCTGCATAAAAGACAAAACTTCAAGAAATCCTCTTACTTATACATAGTTTCATGTCTGCAGATTCGCATGCGGTCCCTACCCCATCTCCCTTCTTAAAGATGTTATCAGCTAAATCCGGTCTTAACAAACGTTTCCTAACTGTAGACCAGTCTAATTTCAGCCGTATAATTACAGTAATATTTGATATTCCGCCTTAAATTAGCGAGCGACTTTACAGCCCAATAGTTCTTCATGAACTACATACCACTATCACATCAGAAATTCCCACAGCAAAAATATTATGCCTTCTGAAGTTTCCTGTTTACTCTAGACCTATGCTAATGAGTGGACGAGCTCAGCGAGGTCCTAGGGTTGGCACAACCGACAGCTTGAACAAGAAAACTGACGGCGGTCCGCCGGCCCCAACTCTGGACGAATTGAATAAATAATTCATGAGCAGCGGCTAAGATTTCCGGGCGCTAGGGTTGCCATTAATGCTCGAGGATTTAACTTCTTTATTTGAAAAGCTTTTGCACCCCAGCCATTTAAAATGAGGTTTAAACTGTTAAGTTAAAAGGTATAAAGTGGCGTAGATTGTAATTTGCTTTGTTTAAATACGTGGCCGGCGTATTTAGTGGCTCGCGCTTGGATTAAATATTTATTTAAAACGTTTTGATCCAAATCCGTGTTACTTTTAGCAGTGAAAAAAGGGTTATAATGAATTAAATAAAGTGGTAAAAGTAACAGACATAAAATCAAGAGCAAGTTTTGAGGATTATAGCGAACAAATTAACTGTGCTATACACTTTTTTTCAGATTTAGGTGCAAATAAGTATACGCCTGTTTCTTTACTGTTACGTTACCCATTGATATTTGCAATCTAAAGGTCAATAAGTTGCCAGCCCTCAAAATCCTGTAACGTCACCATTTAAGGGACCACGTGTAATTATATAGTCGAGTTCAGAAAAGGACTCCCGACTTTGAACTTAATAGTTCAACAACATTTTGATTTGTTAAACTTGAGCAACTTAAAGTAATTTGCAAGAGGATATTAGGGGCTATAAACTTACAAAATACCAGAGAATTTAGAATTTAGTTTCTGCACCCTCAGAATTATTCATATTACCCGGGACAAGTACCTACGTGGTTCTTCAATGCTACAAGATGTACAATTATTAAGAAAATGTAGTCTTTAATTTGTCAGATTGTATCTGATTGAACACACAATTATGTGGTAATGACCACAGCTCGAATGAAACATTTGCAAACACCTAGAGGATCTTAGGTATGTTGCCAAATCATATCAAATCATTCATCATCAATCCATTTATTGTCCCACTGATGGGTGCTAGTCTCCCACTGATTTGAGAAAGTTTATACTGTAGTCCACCACGCCACCTAGTGCGGGTTGGCAGACTTCATACGCTATCGAGATAATCTCTCAAACATGCAGGTTTTTTTCCTAACGATGTTTTTAATACCGTCAGATAAATGATAATTACGTACCTAACTTCAAAAAATAAATGGAGTTAATGCCGTGCCTTGAGACTGAACTCGAGACCTTTTGCCTTACCGGCCACTGGTCGTATCACCGCTTTTTGCCAAATATACTTACCTCAATAATACTTGACCTGAGAATCGAATCAAATAACTCATAGTCAAAAGATGTAGGTACTTAGACCCTTTAACCAATAACACAGCTGAATAGAAAAGAGACTGATACGAGTAAGTAGTATTACGAGAAAAACTTTTATAGACTAGGTATATTCCAAAGCTGTAGAATAAAATTATTCACGTAGAGATGTTTTATTTTAACTTAATCTTAGCTCTCCGTGCTTTAATTTCCTGGTTGAGTCGCCTCGAGATATTTATCTCCTTAGTATTAAATCATTTGAAGCGAAATATTTCTTTCTTATAATAAGGGTTTGTAAAGCAACAATAAAGTTGTTTCTATGTAATTGCAGATCTTGGACTCTGATCATTTTATATTTATTAGTCCAGTCATACCTACATACATACCAACCATCACGTCTTTCGTCCCCAAAAGGTTAGGCAGATGTGTACTAATGTACACCCACGTTTCGCCGGTATGTTTTAGTTCCCATGTAATAGGAGGCGAGCCTATAGACTTTAATCGGGCACAAATCCAAACTCCGAGATGCTACTGAGAATTTTATAGAAAAACCCAATAACACTTTGCTCGACCTGGGAATCGAACCCAAGACCTCTTGCTCGGCAGTCGTACTGTACGACCACTAGATCAACGAGGCAATTTGTATAAATAAAATGAATAAATAAACAGATGTTCCCGGACATAGCGCCATCTAGTTTCGAGCTAAGCAATGCGACTTGTATTGCGGCAACTAAATGGCACTACGTAAATATATTTTTTGTAAATACCAGGGCAGCATGACTACAAAAGAGCTACGAAACAAGTTTTGTATTCTTCGTTGTCAGCGCCGTGTTCTTAATTACAAAACAAGCTTCAAAATGGTGGGGTTTTTGTAACTAAGTAGAACTGATGCGAGGCTTGTGGTACCAGGGTAGCAGCATAAGAACAGATGCGGTCCTGTAATGAGTGACTTCCTACGCTTATTACTTGCTCTACGGAATGCAAGGGAATTGAGGTCGGCGGCCGTCACACCGAAGCGAACGAGATTTAGGAAATTGTTATGTTTTTGTATTGGTTTGGAAGTTCTTACCAGATTTCGATTTAAGAACTTGTTTCATACTGGTTTTCCAATAATTGTTTACATTAGTTGCAGAAATAATGTTCATTAAAGAAGTCTAAGTTACAACGATCGCTTTCAGGTTTGATGACACCATTGACGTGGTGGCTGAAGTAATTGGCTTCTATGCCACGGGTCGCGTATTTGTAATATTTGCATGACTAAATATACCTAGATTAATTGAATTATCGTTTTGAATAATTACAAGAAAACCACACTAATCGAAGAAAATAAAACTGAAGTTCCAAGCGAACATCGTTCAATAAAGTTTAATGTTACGCTACGGTGTATATGAGAGCCAATGCTAGCTTGCTGATAATTGGAGTCGTTAATTTTAATTTTTAAGACCCAGTGTAAGCGGTTCTGTAGTAGAGTAGTAGTGTTTGCTTAAGAGGACGTAATCGTTGTTTAATTTACAAGTATTCTACTGCAAAGCGAATACTAGAGCCTTAATTACTGCTCCTACATTGCTTCAGAGTAAAGCCTTCATTTTACTTCCTAATATTTGAAATTGTCGTTTGTAGGGTACCGTAGTCGACAAGAAAGCCTTTTAGTTTGCCCAGTCCGCGGCGACCGCAAACACAACGACCCACCGAAATTTCATAATAAGTATAAATAAATATATAAATATTTCCGGACATTATTACACAGCGCCATCTAGTTCCGTGGTAAGCAACGAGGCTTGTGTTACGGATAGTAGATGGTTGATATGCTACATATATGCTTTTTTTTTTGTAAATACATAAATATTATACATAGATACATCCATGACTCGGATACAAATGTTTATGCTCATCACACAAACATTTGTCCCTACCGGGATTCGAACCCGGGACCCATAGCACAGCAGGCAGCGTTAACTACCGCTGAGCTAAACGGGTCGTCATAATATAAACTGCTACGTGAATCCTTATAGTAATTATAACTGAAAATATGATAATTATCTTCGATCCTCAAATTGATGCGTACTTTGCGCATTTCTGAAGATGCCACCTCATATTTATTTGGGTGCAGTAATTGAGTTGAACTACAGGTCGTTCAGTAATTGTAATAACCGCTCGGTTGGCGGTCAGCCGACGATAATCCCCGCGTTAACCGCGGTTTGGTAAGGGCAGGTCGCCGGGCGTCATAAAGCGGGATACACACTACGCCATTAATGTTAACATAAAAAAAAATTCAAGCAATGTTTTTTGGGACCTGCCAATAGAAGTGAAAACGCAAGGAGGTCTATTTAAATATATACACAGTATACATATAGCTCATGGAAAGCGTTCGGCGACGATGACGCGAGTTTCATAATTTTTGTTAACCTAAAAAGTGCTCTAACCGCCGAAAGAAGTCTTTACTTAAAAAAAATAAGGAGCAACGCAATGAATTTGTTTCAACGACTCCATTGTATTTATAAGATTGATGTAATTGTAAGATCTATGGGTAGTTGTTCTAGGTTGAGCGTTTGCACCCTATACCTACATATGTATGTGAAATTTATTTGTTTTGATTGTTCGTAAAATACCCACACAACTGATTGAAGACAATATTATTAAAAAAAGTAAGAATTAAGAATAATATTATTCATATTATCTAGTGTACAAAGCCTTATTTAAGGAAATTAGTTTAATGGACTCGCTAAGGGTTAATGACGGTAAACACGCATTAAGTACAAAGTACAACGTAGAACGTACGACGCATCACATGGTATGAGTATGTCTGTGTAATAGAGCTATCAACTAATATCATTAATTATTAATAATTTTGTCCACGAATTGTATATCTCTGAATTTAATTTTTGTATTGTACTCATTTTTGTATGTATGCTATTTGAATGCTGTATTTTTATTTTATATTTTAACTAGCTGTTACCCGCGACTTCGTCCGCGTGAAATTTAACGAAAAATTTAATGTTCATATTCATGAATTGGTCAGCTCCCGCGTTAAGTCATACGGAACTCTAATTCGTTTCTTGTTCTTCAATTAAGGTGGCCTAAGTTACTCCTTATAACGATGGTGAAAGTCCCTACAAAATCGGTCGAGCTGTTGCAGCAATTAGAAGGAACGAAGGGAGAGACAGACAAACATTTTAGAAATTATTTTTTTGTGTTATTACCGTATATATACTTTTATATATGCAATTACAAACAGAAATTCCAATTTTAAGGAGTATAAAATATTTGCATTGCATAAAGCTTTTATGTGAGTTCAACCTCTTTGAATAAAATTGGATTGAGTTTTCAAGCATGTGTCAAAATAAAAAGTAATTTAAATCAAAAGCACTAAGGAGTATTGATATCACCTCCAACATAATTCTCTATCTCTTTTTAATCCCGTCAGGGATTGAATTGCGATAAAATATGAATTACGTCTTCCATCAATTCTGTTAAAGAATGTTTATGCAAAATTTGAAGTAGATTGGACCAAGGAATCACGTTGTCTCTTACAAACTTGGTCCCCCTATCCCCCCCCCTTATGGGCAAAATTTCGGAAAATCCTTTCTTATCGGATGCCTGCGTCATACAAAGACTACACTCGCCAAGTTTCATTGAAAATCAATGAAATTTCATATTAACTTTGCACCCCCATTTTACCCCTTTATAGGATGATTTTTGAAAAAATATTTTACACGTGTTTCATAACTTTCAATGAAAAACCTTCAAACTGAATTTCAATTGAATAACTTCAAAAACAGCAAAGCTACATACTAACCTTACACCCCCGTTATACCCCCTTAGGGGGTGAATTTTCAAAATTCCTTTCTTAGTGCTCCCCTACGTTATAAAAGGAATCCCTGTGCAAAATTTCAAGTTTCTAACCCTTATAGTTTAGGCCCTTGGACCAAGGAATCACGTTGTCTTGTACAAACTTGGTCCCCCTATCCCCCCCCCCCATTATGGGCAAAATTTCGGAAAATCCTTTCTTATCGGATGCCTACGTCGTACAAAGACTACACTCGCCAAGTTTCATTGAAAATCAAAGAAATTTCATATTAACTTTGCACCCCCATTTTAACCCTTTAAAGGATGATTTTTGAAAAAATATTTTACATGTGTTTCATAACTTTCAATGAAAAACCTTCAAACCGAATTTCAATTGAATAACTTCAAAAACAGCCAAGTTACATACTAACCTTACATCCCCGTTTTACCCACTTAGGGGGTGAATTTTCAAAATTCCTTTCTTAGTGCTCCCCTACGTTATAAAAGGAATCCCTGTGCAAAATTTCAAGTTTCTAACCCTTATAGTTTAGGCCCTGCGTGGATATGTCAGTCATTCAGTCAGTCAGCTTCTCCTTTTATATATATAGATAATTTTGAATTCTATGTTAATTAATGTAATTGGACCTGTGCCGTTTTAATTAACTATAAATAAATAAATAAAAAATAAATAAATAAAAAAATCATAACTATGTGTAATTATTTTATTTCACGGAAAACATAACATGCGCCTGTTGTCTCCAAAGGGTTAGGCAGAGGTGTACTAATGTACACCCATATTTTATCTTGCCGATAGGTATATTTTAGGTCCCATGTAATAGGGGGCGGGATATTGCCATCATCCGGGCACGAATCCAAATTCCGAGCTACTTGTCTTGATCTGGGAATTAAACCCAGGGCCTCTTGCTGCGCAGTCGCACTGTACGACCACTAGACCAACAAGGCACCCGGAAAACGTTTAGTTAGTCTACGTATTATTAGACATTGAATTAAAATTATTTTCAATCCCCTTTTTGCGCTCTTAACGGATAATTTCATATAAAAAAACTCACGCTATCTCCTTACCAGATTTCATTGAAATCGGTCCAGCGGCTTAAGCGTGAAGAGGTAACACACAGACAGACACTTTCGCTGGTATGGATTTGTATTTTTTGCGTTAGAAAATTACTAAAGGACAAAATCGCATCACCATTCTATGAAAATCTTTCCCCAACGAATTTATTACTCGGTCCTTTTACTGCACTTACCACTAGTGGGTAAGTTAACTGCGTTACCATGGTAACGACCGGTCAAAGGGTAAAAGCGTTACCCGGAAGCCGGACGCCGGACGGCCGGCCGGCTCGGACGCGGGAAATTCATTTATCATGATAAATAAACCACATTTCTGAAGCATGCATTTTTAAATGTACAATATTAATTACAGATTCATTAATATGTTCTGCAAGGGAGGTTATTTGATTCGATATTTTATGAAATGAAATGGTATGTTATTGTTTAATTTGTAACGTATTATAACCCTTTTAGTAATAAATAATAATTGAAGCTCGTTGGAAAGTTGATGAAGCGATCTGTAAGGTGAAGCTACGCCTGTTGCGGTTAGTTTATAGATGGATGTCCATTATAAATATCTTAAGATATTTGTATATAATATATTTTACATTTCTTTATACCCAAAGGTTTTCCCAAACGACAACAGCATCTGGTTCTTCAAAAAAAGAGAAAGAGGGTCATATGGGGTCGGCAAAGCACGAGTGAAACCTCACGTACTGCAAACGGTTGCCTTTGGTTTCGGTAACCAGCGGTCCGAAAGCTTGTTTATCACATTCGTTGTTCCTAAACACAGCAACCGTCAGAGATCTTCCTGGAATTCAAAAGTAATGTAGACTTATTTGAAATTCGCTTGAACTTTATAAATCCAGGCGAGTCTAAGAAACCATGACATATCATGGCTGATATACTAGCAGAGTGACAATGAATCAAATCCATTACGCTTTAGTATTCCTTTTAAGGCTGAACTTACCCAGTATTATGTAGTGTACATCCCATTTGCTTTTAGCGTATTTCCAGTATCCATTTTAGAAAATGTTGTTCCTATATTGGTGCTGCAGTATTTATGCAGTGACGGGGATAAAGCGCATATTTCTATTAACTTTTCGCCTGAGCTCATCTATCAGCGTGATCTATGCAATGGCGCAATCTAATGCGCAATTGTTTGGAGACGTGTTGGCCCATTGGGATACATTGTTTTCAATGAATGAGCAAATGCGAGCCAGTATTTTGCATCGGTGGTTTACGGAATGGAAAACGTTAGGTACTATTTAAATTTGACCGTAATGAAATGACTTCATTTTTCTTCTTTGTAACCTCCTTCTTTTTATAAACTTTAACTTTGTCAAGTCTTAGTAGAGAGTGAGTAGAAAATGTGTAGAGAGTGAGTAGAAAATGTGTACTTTGTTTTCTATTCAGGTAATTAGGATAGATTAAGACAAAACAACTAAGTTTTTGCTTCATTCTATTGAACAAAACACGGAATCCTTTTTTTTCTGTTCCTTCTGATTAGTTCCTACTAGATTTAGATACATAGATAATATGTATTATGGATAATTTCCTCATTAGGTTAAAGGTTGTAAGCGTGACTCAAGCGTAACAACCTGTGTTCAGCTCCCTGAACGGGCAATAATTAGCCGCATTATTTTCCGAAATGGATTGATGTTTAGATTTGTGGTGGGTTGAATGCAATACCTAGAAAATACCGGGGAAATTCTTAGAATTCTAATTACCCCTAAGGCGTGTGGTGGTATGTTATGTAGCTATTAATTTTAGTACTCTTATTTATATGCGCAAAGATATAAATGTAAAAAAAATACAAATTTTCTCTCAAAATCCTTATAAATTATGTCGTACAAAATTGTACCAAAATTCGCCGGTAGTTTTGGAATTAGCATACCTGCTACATGTAAATGGAAATGTATGAAAATGTAGGCAGGCGGCACTTGTAATGGACATGAATTATTTCACACACTTATTCCTCACAAAAGTGCTGCAAAGTTTTTAAGGAAATATCTTTTGGAAAAGTATTATTTTTAGAAATATAATTATATTTTTATTGTGTTCACTGTATCACAAAATGTGCTTGCCAGATGTAATCTTCCTTCGTCTTTATAAACCTACAAAACAATTTCAATTAATATATTAAGAAATTCTTTTATAGGTTTGTATTTGTATTATAACGGTTTTATTTGTACCGCGATCGAATTCTGGTAAAGGCAACTTGTAAGATTCATGAAAGTTTCCATGTACAATAATTGAATATACTAACAAAAACTAAAACAATGTAGTTTATTTAGTATCCACAACACAAGCATCGAAGGTTAGCTCGAAACTAAATGATTGTGTGACACAATCTCCGAATTTATTTTTTCGAACCAATATGAATGACATTCACAATATACTCATACATTGAAGATTTGTAGCAAAAGGCGTTGACTTCACGGAACACATTAACTACACAAAGGTGAGCAGAGAGGTACATTAGGTGAGTAGCTGTCACTCATCATAAACCCATTTACATACTACACAAAGAACATTCCGAGGAAACCGGTTTATTGTTGTGTCTGACGGAAAATATATTTTTGTACATGATATATATTGTAATGAAATGTATTGAATGTATATGTATTGAAATAAATAAATAAATAATAATAAATATTTCTGGTCATTATGATACAGCGTCATCTAGTTTCAAGCTAAGCAACGTGGCTTGTGATACGGATACTAGTTCGTTGATATACTACGTGTATACTTTTTTGTATGTAACATATTATAAATTGATATAATCCATGACTCGGACACAAATGTTTATGCTCAGCACACAAACATTTGTCCCTACCAGGGATTGACCCGGGACCCATACCACAGAAGGCAGTGTTAACTACCGCTGGTCTAATTGGGTCGTCAATATATTTTGTAATGAAATGTAGGTAGGTAAATAAAATTATCAATTTACATATTTAACTGAACAAAATATGACGTATTTCACGCTAAACCATACCTTCCTTCAGTCAACTAAAGCAAATAATCAGATTCGACCTTATTACATAACAAGAGGTCTGTTTTTATATCATCATCATCATATCAACCGTTAGACGTCCACTGCTGGACATAGGTCTCCCCCAAGGATCGCCATGACGACCGGTCCTGCGCCACTCGCATCCAGCAGATTCCATACCAAGAGGTCTGTTTTTATATACAACATAATAATTTTATAATAGCAATGTTTCATGGTATATATTATCTACTGTGTAGTTATTTAATAGCCAGGGGCTACGCCTAATAAAGTAAGGCCGTTTAATGAGCTTGTTTTTTCGTTACCAAATATTATTACCATCAAATATTTTCTAAAATATTTTATTATAATGTAGTACATTGGTATTGTTAATTAAACTAACAAAACAAATAAACATAAGTATATTAAAATAAGCTCTCCTATCAATATTTCACGATGTTTTTGAGTAAAGCCGGTTACAGTGTTTTGGATCTTGATTAAATAAAACGTTTTTCTATAAAAAATATATTCATTAATATTTGCAAACTGATTTCTGACATTTACTAATATTACATCAATTATATCTACAGCGCAAAACGTCGGAATTTAAATAATATCAATATATACAATCAAATACATTAAAAGTCATTATATTTAAAAATTAGCACGTGTATGTTGATATGTAATATTAAAAATGCGATGTGTTAAGTGAAACCGATTAGATTTGATAAGTAACAGAAACAGCTGTTAGTTTGGATTTGTACCAAGTGAACTTCGAAGTCAAAGCACGCGCCCTTGTATCGTCGTGAAAGGAAACGCTATGAAAATATTTGCATGTTTGCTAAGGCTTTTCATCATCCCACACTAATTTGTAGTCTAACCTAGTGCGGTGTGGTAGACTAGAAGCCTAAATAATTCCCCCTCTTAATCTGGCACAGGCTCCCTCAGCTCTTCTATCCATGCCCAACAGTGGGACTGTAAGTATCAGATATAATCCATACTTTTTTAATACTATAAATGCGATAGTGTGTCTGTCTGTCTGTCAGTCTGTTACCTCTTCACGCTATAACCGCTGAACCGATTTAGATGAAATTTGGTATGGAGATAGTTTGAGCCCCGGGGAAGGACATAGGATATAAATATTAGTATTTATATCCTATGTCCTTCTCCACGCAGAAGAAGTCGCGGGCAAAAGCTAGTTGTTATATAAATCTCACACAATACGACTGCTTAACTTCACAGACAAAACTAATAACTGGTTGTCTCCTCGGTTTTCAAAGAGAATTACCATAAAACTGGAAAGTGACCTCAAAAATATCCCAAACAAATATAAAGTTAAATTCAAATTATTTAAAATAGTTCTCGCCATCTCAACGCATGGACAAAAGACAAAATTTCCACTAATTTCAATAAAAACGGCGCCAAGTTCCCTAGAACACCGTAAAACAAAGATTATGTAAACTAGGGTTGTCCCAAACCAGCGCTGCAAGTTTGTCTAACTCGTAGTTTATTCAGCTTCTTGTTATTTGAAGTAACGCCAACAATAACACCGTTAAAGGTCATTCCTTTAACGGTGTTATTGTTGGCGTTTTGTCTCTAATTCATTCCGAATTATGATATTATGTTGATTTTTTTCTTTCTTTTTATAAATTATTGTACATAAGTCGTATTTGTGAAAAAGTCAATATATATTTTTTGTGGTGATAAAGAAGCAAACGGGCTGGAGGCTCACCTGATGGTATTTAATCACCACCGCTCATGGACATGGCTAGCCAAATCCTGTAGAAGTTGTCTAGGTTTCTTAAAATAAAAGAGTTACTAAACCGACAGCAAACGGAATTCCGATGCTGTCAGAATAGTCACTCCCCCAGCGAGCTCTGGTAACCTTACTCACTCGCAGAAACATAACTATTTTTGTCTTCTGTAAGGCCGAGGAACTTCCCCAGTCGGGCATTTCGATTTGCCCTACCTCTCAAGTGAAGAAGATAGTGTATAAGTATAAAATTATACGTCGCCTGACTCAAAAGCTTGTTCACATCGCAAGTTTTCAATCGCGTAACTGTGTGAAGTATGTTTCATTAGCATTCTCAAGGTTAGAACACCTCTCCAGAACAATGAGGGCCCTCGCGTCACGTCGCTAACGACCCCCCATTGTTTTAGACACATTGCCTTACCCACCATCATATTCACACAACAATCAACCTTATACCAACGTCGTAAGAATCACTACCGAGTAAAACTATCATTTTTAAAAACATGATACCTAGTTTATAAGTATTAAGTAGTACTAATAGTTAAGTAAAATATTGAAGTTGCAATTAAATTCCTCTCAACGTTATACCTCAAGTTATCAATAAATTTTCCACCTTAATAAGTTGTAATTAGGATTAAAAATTGGATGTTATACAAAGTGTTATAATATGGATAGTTTTGTAATTGTTGAGTGATGTAATTTTTGTAGTTGTGTATATTCAGAATTTGTCGTCTAAAAATAATCAAGCAAGTTTTAGAAGTATAAATGTTTGTGAAAATTTGTTATATAAGAAGGAACACTAACATTGAACTTTTTGAGACAGCAAACCATCTACCGCACCGAATTTTTTTTTTTCAAATTGTTTAGTTATCTACTTTTATCTCTATTATTTTACCGAAACAGACATCATAAAAATGAGCAAGCTGAAAAACACGCACTAAAATGGTTAAAAAACTGTACAGTTTTTTTTACTGACGTCGTATCCGCCCGCAGTCGTAACGTGTAAACAATCACACGTCACGGTTATTTGACAAATGACGTCCCTGAAGGAAGGCCATTTGACGCGACGTTACGACATAGCACTCTTTACACGTAACGCTTTTTTGGTTCCGTAAGGTTAATGTAGTTTTTACAGACATGTTTTACGCAATTTGAAATGTGATGTGCTACTACGACGTAGCTACGTAGCAGTGGCTACATCGTAGCAAGTACGTAGCCAAAATTCTGGAATTTGAATTATAATATAATTCAAATTCCAGAATATTATTATTATGGAATTGCTTGAGTAATTTACGATTGTAACGTATGTGCAATAAATCTTAAACCGCTTTACGAAGTAGTTCAATTTTGTAAAACTGGAATCGTTTTGCATTGCTTTGAAGCATATTTCACACTACTACTAAAACTGAACAAGTCCTAAATTTTCACTAACAAAAGAGAACTGAATACATTGGTACATATAAAACCTAAACTAAAATAAAACTCTACAAATGGCGTTACGTTTCAATAAAAAAAATACTACCGGGTCAGTCCAATACATTGCTCAATCCGGAATCAATTCGACGCCCATTAACCGCTTTCCAACTATACCGAGTCATAAAAAAAACTGAGGGACTACAGCACAAGTGGTACTTGGTGAGGGAAGCGTGTCGACTCAGTGACGACACGGTGGCACTGTGACAGCGACACCGAGTCGCGAATGTCCCCTAATTGATACTAGGGGCTCTCCGCTTTTAGCACGAACTACGTTTAATTGGTTTCTGTCGGTGACACTGCGACAAAAGGTGGATTTACTCTAAGCACAGGTGTTGGCTACTTGTGATGTGTAAAAAACGAATTGAAAGAATTTTGTTTCAATTTTGTACGGGTATTCTGTTTTGAACATTTTGTCTATTTGTTTTTTAAACCATATTACAATGACTAGGTATTATATATTGAATAAAGTAGAAGCTGTAATAGCATAGACTGGGAATTTAAACATCTAGAATTTTCTAAGAATTTCCCAGAGAGTTCTTAGGCGAATTCAGAATTAATTATTGGGGTTAACTTGTATAAAGACGTAGTACATACATACAAAGGCTATATAAATCAGGGTGTTCTCACTTACGTGAGGTTTGACTAATTGGCTTCACGGCCGCTGCACAAATTGCCCCGGGCCTCCTACCGTTAACACTTGGCGTGCCATTTTGAGACCCGCTTGGCACCGCGACGGTACCACAAAACAGGTCAACACAGAAATATTGTGCTGACCGTAATGCACACAAAACAAAATAAACACAAAAACTAGCTTGTGTTATCATGAGCTATTTATATGTGAACTGTTTTTAATTTAATAAGCTTAATTAATTAAGACTTCTTAGCTAGCTTAGCCATTTCCCTTGTGGCAGGAGAAATCATCAAAACTCAGTCACTCCTCGGATACTTCCCCAAACTCTGCTGGTTACTATGACTGCATGATAGAAGGACCCGGGTTGGATTCAATTCCTAGGTTCAACAACGTGTTATTAGGGTACCTATTCATACTGTCGGGGATGCCAGACGGTGCCAAATTGTAAATTGTTTGAACAACTAAATCTCCAGCATTCCAACTAAAGCACCACCACTATCAGCAATCTTGTGGAATCAAGTGATTGGTAACACATGTTCCGCGATCCCACTGCGGAAATCCAATGCCTTCAAAACGTACCAGTGACCAGTTCATGTAATCCGCACTCAGCGGCGCTACTAAGAAAGAGCGGGTAATTTTTTTCCCGTATTTGCAACATTTTTCATAGCGTTTAATAGCCTAAAAGTTTTGCAAATAAATTGGCTTTCTTATAAAGAAAGAATTCTTCAAATCGGACTTAAGATTATACGAACAAACGAACTTTTCCGGTTTAAATTTATATTTAGCAATAAATAGGTGAGTATGTATAATGTGTGTATAATGTTGATTTTTCAACGTTCTGTTGCATCTTGTGTGTAGTGGCGTTTCTATCCATTACATTGGATGCTCCCACTTACTTGGTGTTTGGCAGTGTACCGTTTGAGTTGTATTGTTGAGGCCAATATATTTATTATAGATTTTATTGCTTCGGGGAATATGTTGTATTGACTGTGGTATTTCTCTGACCTGACATGTTAATGTTATTTATTACATAATATGTACTCCTTATTTACGATCAGGATTCATATTTCTAGCCAGACTTTATTGCAAATATTGTACATAGTAAGTTTATTCATCAAAATTACTTACATAGTTATTTAGTAACTGCCTTTACGGTCTAGTGGTTACAAAAGCGTCTGTTGAGCGTGAGGTCCCAGTTCAGGGTGTTATTGGGCCTTTTTAATAAGTAATTTCCAACCAACTTTTACCTAAAAAAAGTATGAATTTTGACAAAAAATGTCTGTTATTTTGTCAAAAATTTACATTATTAAATTAAGATCATAGAAAGTTTGACACTTGCATGAATTGTCTCTTTTGAAAACGGACTTACCAAAAACATCCCTGAAAACAAACTAGGTACTAAGAACTGAAAACAAAGGTTTCAAGTTATTTAAGCTGGTATTTTAGTATGAAAGGAACTTGCATCGCTCACCAACACGACTTATTTAGTTGAATAAGTAGTTTTAAGTTGGTAATTATATTAATGCAAATGTTTAAGCATGTTTTGTTCAAAGGTGTAGAATTACATAGTTGTTGAGCGAAAGTTGTATAACTCGCGTTTTATATATGGGGCTTTAAGACACTTTAAATCATTATCCTGAAACACGTTTCATTGTCCTGACGATTTTTCGGGTGCAGCTATTAATGTAGAGTATTGTTATTAATAATAGGAGTATCTAATAATTTCTTTGCAGATTTTTTTATAAAACCGAATTTAGAGATTATGTCACTAGTTTTTGTTTATAGGAATTTTTGTAGGATCATAAAATAAATTTAAATTTAATATAGGATTTGACCACCACATTGTCATCATCACCCCATTACTGGCCCACTGCGGGGCACGGGTCTCCTCTCATTTGAGAGGGATTAAGCTACAGTCCACCACGCTAGCCTACTACGGGTTGGCAGACTTCACATGCCATCAAAAAAATCTCTCAAGCATGCAGGTTTCCTCACGATGTTTTCCTTCACCGTTTGAGCATGTGGTAATACGCACATAACTTCCGAAAAGTCAGTGGTGCGTGCCCGGGTTTGAACTCAAAACCTTTGACGATGTCAGTCCACTGGTCACACCACTAGGCTACCACAGCTCTATTACCTACTATTTGAGCACCTATATAGATTGTATTATAAATTAAAACATTATTTACCAGCATGCTACTCTACAGTGAACGTATTAGAAACTTGTATAATATTCTTGGTAACACTAGGTATTTTCTATCTAGTGAAAATGACAAAGGGGTATGCAGATGCCTTTCAATCTTAGCCAAGCTCTGGTATTTGAAGAATTTGCAATCTTCGGTACAAAATACGTACGTCGTTTAATACTTTGAAATAAATTGGGTTCAAATGATTTATATTCTTATCTTGAACATTTTATATTGGGTCAGATCAATCTCTGCATTTGTACGTACGTGTAATATAATCTGTGATCTTGTTTATGTAAATATTTCAAAAATATTCAAAACTAACGTGGTAAATCATCAAACTTGTATGCCAGAAGGGAGTATGCAGAGGTGCGCTGATGAGCACTCAAACTTTACTGATACGTTTTTAGATCTCCTGTAATTGGGATCGAGCCTATTGCCAAAATAACCGGCACATACTCTGAACAGCTACTAAATTTTTTATAGAAAACATGAAAACATTGCCAGGTCCAACAAAGGACTTGGCAATCAAACCCAGGACCCCACACGCAGCAGTTACGTTCAGGACAAAAAAAAATACTTTCTCGTTACAAGTCATAATTTGCGTTAACAAAATGAAAACACAATAACACATGTTTACTAAATAAAGTAATCAAGTATTCCCCCAAGTAAAGCCCAAACGAGGATCTATTTACATCAATCACCATTAATGCTTTAAAGGAAATGACGTAATTTAGTGACGTACATCCGGCGGAACGATCGCGAACAATAATGGTTATACGCGGAACTTAATGCCGCAAGCATTTACATATTCAGTAAAACCAAGATATCGTAAATCTTTTTAAGGCGCGCCATTCACGTAGCGACCGCTGCGCGACCGGACTGAAGTTAATGACGATTTTTTTTGTTGGGATATGAAATGTCATATCCGTGGCTTAATCTTCTTCTTCTAAATATGTATAACTCAAAGGTGACTGACTGACATAGCGATCTATCAACGCACAGCCCAAACCCCTGGACGGATCGTGCTGGAATTTGGCATGCAAGTAGATGTTATGACGTAGACTAAGGGGGTAAAACGGGGGTGCAAAGTTAATATGAAACTTTATTTTTTTAGTTAAATTGCACGCGGACGAAGTCGCGGTAATCAGCTAGTATAGTACGCTTGTTCCTTCAAAAATCACAAATGTGACTGTATAACGTTCGGCTATACTTTAACTTACCCTACTCTATTGGAAGTAATAAAACTGAACAGCAATAATAATCTATTACCGTTTTTTCCGCACGCCAATTTTTGTCTCAAAATTGACTTTATGTCAAAGGCGTTCAAACTAGACTCGAGACGCAATCATCTAGACATTATACTAATGTATTTGAGAGGGAGGGCAAGCGAATTCAAATTGAGCTGCCCGACTGGGGAAGTAGCTCCAACTTACAGAAAACCGCAGTAAATCAACAATAGTTGTATTTCTGCGAGTGAGTAAGGTTACCAGAGCTCGTTGGGGGAATGACTATTCTGACAGCATTCTGTTTGCTGTCAGTTTAGTAATTTCCTATTTTAAGAAACCTGAACGGTTTCTGCAGATGTTGAAAACGAATATGCAAGCCTTCTGGTATTGCAAATGTCTATGGGCGGCGGTGATCACTTAGCATCAGGTGAGCCGCCTGCTAGTTTGCCCCCTTATCACCGTAAAAAAGTGCATTATGTTATAATCAATTCCACTAAATACAAGTAGGTAGCCATTGTAAGAAACCATGTAAATAATATATAATAATAATAATAAATTTATTTTCCCAATAAATGAAATTAAAAATGAAACCTAATTCACTGCAGAATGATGTCACAGTCTTTTTATCCGCGATTATTTTCCGCACTATGAATAGCCAGCTTTTAAGTAATGCGTCTACAGCCAACGTTGCGACTGCTGAGCACAGCTACGTTACAAATGTATCATGAGAGTCACGTAATTAGTTAACATACAGGATACAGTTGCCTCCGCTTCTTATATCTTACGTAGCGTAATATTACTGATATCACCAAACGTTATAGCCGCTTTTAATACTGCTCGTGAGACCTGCATAAATTGTAAGGGAATGCATACTTAATATTATAAATGCGAAAGTGTGCCTGTCTGTCAGAAGCCAGACACGCAGTAGGCTATCGTGGTGGACTGTAGCCTAATATTTATCAAATGAGAGAAGACTCGTGCCCGTGCAATGGGACAATAATTAGTTTGAGAATAATATCTATTCTTTAATATTAAGAGAATAAACGGCGAATATAATTTGTACCCTAAAGATTCAACGTCTTAATGTGAAATTATTACAACAATATTAAAAGCTCGTTAATTTTAATTTCCTACGCATTAACACGGTACAAAGGTATTACCATAAATGGTAAGACACGGCTCATACATACATACATGTTAATTTATTTCAATACCAACTTAAACCCATAGAATTGTTAACAGCAGTTTCCCAAAATGTCTGCGAAATATCTTACGCAGCGAAACAATGTACAAATTAACAATATAAGCTTTAAAACGGACGTAACACGTAGGGAATGTGTTTGCGGGATTCTGGCATCCCGAGATGGCGCGGGATCTGAATAGGATTGTGCAAAACTAGGCAATTTTAAATTGCGAATGCCGACCCGCGGGGTTTGGTATTGCAATTCTTAATTACATCTCTAGTAGTCGTTGTTATATAAAGTGAATGCCACTTAATGACAAAACAGCCTTGCTGTGTTGAAAGAAAATAAGTAAAATATTAATAAAAAAAACATACACTTGAATCTATTGTCCATCCATAGCCTATTTGATCTGAATAGGTCAATGAAGCACTAGGGTCCTAAGGCCAGGATCTGCGTCTTCAAAAGATCTACATTTACAGAAATATTATTTATTATTTTATTAAATATTTTATTAATTATATTATTTTATAAAATACAGTTAACTCAGCAACTATGTTGACACGACCACTTTATGTTCTCAAGAACCAATGTATATTTTCTCAAGAAAATACACTCGCTCCTTCACACATCAAAGAGCTCGCTTAGTTCTACAAAACACATCACAAGTACTTCACGACGCAGTCCGTTTGATCTTAACACAAGACAAACCTCCATCATGGGTAAGCTTCCGTCAGCCCAACAATCTGGCTCTATGCGGATTAATTAAAGTCCAAAAACATAGCAATGTTTCGCTAATACCGCCTGCCAACGTCCCACGTGAGGCATAAGTGCGATGCTATTTGATGCGAGATTTTGAAGTGACACAATGGTGTTGACGCGTATTGTTCTTATTTAGTTGATTGAAGTTATATCTATAACGCTGTTTTTATTACTTTATTGGAATTTTATTTACCATTTTTATTATTAAATTTGCAGACTATAACGACAGAAATTGTTTAAACGAAGTGTAAAACGTTATTTTTGCTAAAGCCAGGTACTTTATAACATAGAACGCCAGTGTTATTTATAGAACTCCAACTACAAGTCCACAAATGCATTTATACTTACTCGTAGATCGACAAACAAGTATTCCCGATACACTAAGCAGCGGTGTAGCGATATCCACAGTGTGCGGGTATATTCTAGATCCCGTGTATTAAAGGGCAAGTCTTATTACCAGTAACCGGGCAAAACTCTGAGAAACTAATGATACTACATTGATTTTATTTATTCTTAGGCCATTTTTTGTGATCAGGATTTAGTTAACTATAATCACAGTCCACCAACAAAGCTCAGCTATTGTATAAATATTTCTGCATCGCATCGTCCATGTCAGTCACGTGGGACGCTGGACTAATTAGGGTGTCCAAAAACATGGGAATGTTTTACTAATGCCGCTTAGTTGGGAGTGTGAGGATTACAGAGTGACACTTTACGTGATTTGGAATTATAGGAGGAAGAGTGGAGGGGGCGGGGCAAGTGTCAGGGAGAGACAGATGTTCCCGCGCCTCAGATGGTTGTACCAGCTTTAGTTTTTTTGTAGGTATAATTTTTTCTTTATACAATATTATATTAGATACAAATTATTTTTTAATGTGCCCAATCCTCTCGTCCTGTACCTGTATTTTCTAAGACTTATCATCTTTTTACTTTACTTTTCTTATTCGGTTTATTATATATTGTATATTAACTACTAACTGAATACTGTTAAACTACATTGGTGATTGACATCGCTCGGAGTATTATTACTTGCTTGAGATCAAATTAATTAATGTGGATACGCATTTGATCTTGGTGGTTATGAGACTGCTTATTTAGTTTTTTTCAATTATTATTAACCAACTATTTTGTAATTTTGTATTGAATCTAAAAAGAGTATTTATGGAGTTTCTAGCCGATTCTTCTCCATAAAACCTACCTTTTGGAACCGTGCAACTAGTTTGTGACAGTTTAAAAGTACCTGCTGTAATATTGGTCTAATTGAAATTAATCTTTAATTCTTTAATTCTTTATTGTACACAAAAAAAAAAGATACAACATAACATATATCAACAATACATTTAAAGTGTTGTGCACAAAGGCGAGCTTAATTCAAGATTGAATTTTCTTCCAGCAAACCTTTGAGTGAGAGAGTTTTAAAAAGAAGGGTAAAAAGACAAAGTGTACAATAATAACAAAGAAATTCTATATAGCATACGAGTAAACAAATAGAAAGATAGATAGATATATGTGTATATATAGCTATATAAATAAATAAATATATATTACAATTATTGACATATTATTCTGACAGAAAATGCTCCCTAGTCCTCCCCCTGAAAATGTCCAGAGAAGGGCTAGCGCGTAATGAGTGTGGTAGAGAGTTCCATAACCGTACTGCTTTTACAGTAAACGAACTGTCATAGCAGCTGGAAGAATGTGCCGGAGTTCGCAATAGAAGGGAAGAACTGACACGACAGAGTTTGTCCCTCGGGACAAGGTATTCAAAACGCTCTCGGAGATATAACGGCGAGTTAGGGTTGTGAAGGACAGAATAGAGAAGGCAAAGTATAGGTAAGTCCCGGCGTCGCCGAATGGGTAACCACTTCAATCTGGCTCGAAATTCCGATACATGATCGTACTTCCGAAGCCCATAAATGAAGCGGATCCCCAGGTTCTGCAGACGCTCGAGTTTATTTAGGAGTTCCTCCTTTGCATCAAGAAAAGAGACATCAGCATAGTCAAGATGTGGGAGTAAAAGTGATTGCGCAAGTATTACCTTAGTTTGAAAAGGAAGGAAATTTTGAAGTCGTCTGAGAGACTGGAACGAACTGTACATTCTCCTGCTTACCTCCACAATGTGTGCTTCCCATGTTAAGGTGGAGTTTATAAGAACGCCAAGATTTTTGACACACTTAGAGTAGGCCACTGGGATTGAGTTGTAGATTATCGGAGGAAGTGACTGGTAATCTATAAGGTTCAACATGTATCTGCCACCAATGATCAGGGCCTGAGATTTCATTTCATAATCATTTGAGTTTATTACTTTTTGGAATTCTAGGTAGGTATTCTGACATTTAATTGTTGTGCTTAATGTTTAATATAATCTTTCTTTCGTTGTCATGTATTAGAAACACGCAAATCCTGTTGCTATTTTTTCGCGCATGATCCGAGCCTAAGCCCCGTAGCGCCGGAGCCAGCTGCTAAACCACTGTACTAATTATAAGCGTAGTCTTCTGAGCCTATGATTCCTCAATTACTATCAAAAGGAATACAAACGCAATCCTTTGTCTGCGAACTAACGAAATAAATTAGTATATTTTATTGACGCGAATAGGATATTCTTTGGAAATACAAAATTAGGAACCTTTTTTAATAATAACTAACCTTGTCTGAGTAACAATAGAGCTGAATTTTAAATGTCCATACAAAATACCGGTCTAAAAAATCGTAATACAGAATATTTACGCAAGAATATTTGAGTCTCAGTCGGAATATTTGAATCAAACATTAAAAGGTTTTGGCTTATTTTATAAGCCTACAAAGATTACGAGTCCCGACAATATCTTATATTATTATTGAGTAAGTCCTTCACTTTTCAAAGAGATATTTATAAGATGATATTAAACAAACATTATTATAAATATTTTTAATAAAATAAATATACGAGTAAGAAGCCTTTCAGAATAAACTTTGAGAAATATCTCATGGCATAGATTAGGTGTTTGATAAATGTATCACTCTACACATACATACATACCACCATCTCATCTCGATAGATTATGCAGATATGTACTAATATGTATACCCACATTTTGCCGCTATGTTTTGGGTCCTTTGTAATAAGGAGCGAGTCTATTGGACGATAATGGGTTGATGATGACGAATCCATCTTATCGCCGACAAAGTTGTCTAAATTCTATAAAAAAAGCACATCAATCTACTCCACCTATCGCAATCCTGCCGGACTTATGCCCTTCCCAAACTAGGCCATAGATCTCGCTCCGCGTCACAAAAGCACATAATGTGAATACGTTATGAAAAAGATCTTAAAAACCATGTTTTTGACGTATCTTTGTGCTCTTGCCTACAGTCCGTTAGCAAAGTAAAAAAAGTAACTGGAGCATTGTGCGAAAAAATAGTCTTAGTATTTAATACAAAGAATTGGCACTAGACTGATGACGTCACACGTCTACATTCGGTTAGGTGGGTCAATCTAGCTGCCGACTGCAATAATTATAGACTTCGGTGGGATAGTATTGATCGATTTTGTGGGTGTGCTGAAAGAAATCATAGATAGAAACTGCTCGGTGAGCCGCAAAAGATGCTATATAAAAAATCGTGAACTCTCTCTTAAAATGTCAACATGATCAATGTTAGGAAAGGGGATTTAAAAAGAATAGTTTGAGCACAACAGTCATTACAGAACTATAGATCGATAGAATATACTGTGTTGATATATGACCTTTTTTAGCGCGATACTTTCTAGAAATAAAGTTAAGTGTCTGCAACAAAATAAATATTTTAAAAAATGCACGATTGAGTTGAACTAAGAGGGAGTACCCCTCTTAATTCAACTCAATTTTAATTAATCTTATTTTTTAATTATTTGTGATTATTGAAATAAAGATTAATAAAGATTTTTTATAGTGCAGGAAATAGGTAGAAACTTCTAGACTCACTCCAATAAACAACAGTAAAAAATAAAATTGAAAAAACAAACATCGTTACTCTAAGTTCAAGATCTACAAAAGCAAAGCGTTCAATTCCAAAAACTTACATCAAAAACATCCTGAGAAAACTTCAAAACAATCCATTCTTATCGTCAAAGCATACGAGCCACATTTGCAAAGCACAGCGATTCCATATTTTTGTCAAATCGCCCACAATAAAGTTTTATACGGTGTTTTCTTATTACAGTTCTACTTCGCCATTGGGCTCGTAAATAACACACTCGTCTTCGCACTAAAAATATTAGTCGATAAACTTTGTTTCCGATGCTCAACAGAAGGTTCATTTTATACATCAACCCATTTATAGTTTAAAGTTCAAACTAATAGAAATAATCCACCATGACACATGCGGACTATATACCGTCGATAAAATTATTCAGGTATGCAGGTTTCCGCACAATATTTCCCTTCACAGTTACAACAAGTAATGATTATCAAAGGTGTCAAAGTCAAAATTGAAATCTATAAATTGGTGTCTATGGTCCATCACAAAGCCAAGAGTAAACTTTTAAAATTATGAAACCATTCAATAGACAGATCAATCCCTCAGTTACCGCTATACATTTAAAAAAAAGCAATTATACTTCATTCTGACCTGTAAATCCAATCTAAGACCTCAATCAACATAGTACTTTTGAAAATAGCGTAGCCCAAACTACCCATGTGCAATAAATAAAAAAATATATAAAAAGATGGGTACTAACATTTCCCATATTAATATTATGTAGAGTAGAAAACTGAACAATACCACGTGAAGTGAACCTTCTACTGACAATTTGATGACGGCTCATGTTAAACTTGCCACTAAAGATAGGAATTTATTGTCAAAAACATTGTACAGCGGGTATAAGTACTTAATCCTTTGAGGGTCGTGGGGATCATATCTGCAGAAATATTGTAGTGGCGGATGACACTAACTTTCAGCATTATTTCACGTTTGTTTGTAAATGTGTCATTCTGATATTGCCTGGTAAAGAGTTAAGCCTGTTTTATGAAAATAAATTTGACGATATATTTGTAAATCAGTGATAGACTGACAGAGAGTTCGAAGTTATGTGGAATTTTGTCATGTCGTATGTTACATCATGAGTAAACCTGCATTGCTTAAACGATTAGGTAGTCAACTCGCACTAGATTAACGGGTGAGACTATAACGTAATCCCTCTCAATTGAGAAATCAGACGAGTGTTAAGACTACAAATTGTCAGGTCATGTGATAGGTGAGAAGTTGCTTCTTACACTTGTTGAAATCATGTAGACGATGCAAGCTATGCCACACAAACGTGTAGATCTAGAACAAGCATTTAATCGGGCTAATATTAGTTCTATGTGTAAAAGTTTACAAGCGATCTTCCAAGCTAGCATAGTTTATATACGTGCCGTCATTTGAATAAAGCTATATTTTCCGATGAGTACAAATAGGGAATCTTCAAGTAACGAAGTCTTCTTCTAAGTAAGCATGCGTCAAATAAGACCACATCTTCACTTACCATCAGGTGAGATTGTGGTCAAACGCTGACTTATACCTACTTCAAAACTAAAAAGTTAAAAATAAATTAATACTGTTTTGACTTCTTTTTAGTTTTAAACGTAAGAAGTCGATGCCAAGCTAAATGTAAAGGTATGTATATACATTCATCGCGCGTGATATTGAGCGGGTTGGCTTCAAACCAGGCACCAGCACCGACTTCATACATCATGTCTATAATGAACAATAAACGCGTCATCTTCGTAGAAAATTTGAAGGTTTCTCTCGATTTCCCAAGAATATGGGACCACAAGGGAAGCACCCGCTTTTAAATAAAAAAAGAATCATCAAAATCGGTTCACCAAATCGAAAGTTACGAGGTAACAAACATAAAAAAAAACATTCGAATTGACAACCTCCTCCTTTTTGAAGTCGGTTAAAAAACAGTAATTACCATATTTCTTCAAATATTACTTCAATTAACACATACACACACTAACAACCACAATTCCCTCATATTCTCAACTCAATACCGGTAAGGTCAATGGCAGTTCCCATTAAAGGCAGCCTTATAACCCGAATAAATTCACGAGTCACGCGCGCTCCATCACGGAGGCAATACAGCGGTCAATACAAATTAGCCGGGTAATAAGGCGCCCGCCATTGCGAGTTATTGGACACTTTTGCTGGTCCAATGAACAAGTAGGCTGGCTACACGACAGTTTTACACTCCTTAGAGATTTCTTACGAGTATTTTTCTGTGATTTTTCTGAGGTTTTGTGGCTACTTTCGGCTTACAGAGGATCAGATAAGTTGTGACTGTTTTATTTTATTGCAGACCTTTCGTTCCGTTAAAATGTGACATGATTAGGTATTAATTTCGCATATTAGCATAGTATTATTTTAGTGTTATTAGTCTAGTTATATATTGGTTAACTCGCAACTACAGTTTAATGATGACAGCGTGGCATGTTGATATGGACAGATTCCATGTTCTATGGCCCAGGTTAATTCTACATGTCAGTTGTCATCGGTCCATCAGGTGAAAATTCTACATTCCATTACCCAAGTAACTCCAACCAATTAAAAAAGTACATATTTTCCACCTAACACATATAAAAAGGAGAGTTAGAATATAAATTATGTTAATTCCACTTTTTGCTTTGCTCGCAAAAATGTTCGAATTTCCCCACGTAGTTAGATGTTGGAGTAAAGCCAAATTATTTTTTGTCATTTAGCGCTGCTGCCTTCCTTTTTATCCGGCGGAGTTATTAGGATAATGCTCATGCAGGAGTTATGCTCACCCTCCCCCCCCCCCCCCCTGTCCTCGTTACGAAGACTTTTTACTTTTATTTCAAGACCTAATGATAGTCACCATTTATCACGCTCAACCGTATTATCTTGAGCTGAGTGAGAACAACGTGTTTATTTTTACCTCTTAGTGAACTAAATGTTCTGCTAAAATGATGTCTTGAAGTGATTTTTATTTTCATACAAAGATCTTTATGTTCAGTAAGTTTTAGACGAGACAAACGGTTATGTAGAAGATTAACTGAAGTGACACCATAGAAGATATTGTAAAATAACTTGAGTGGCCTGTCTTGAATTGTGAAGAAACAAGCACTTGTTTCTTCACAATTCAAGCGGATTTCTCTTCGTCTCCTATCTACTCTCGGATGATGCACATCATCCGAGAGTAGATAGGAGACGAAGAGAAATCCGCTTAAAAGTTAGGACATACCTACAGGCTAAATTAAAAGAAATTAAGCGTCACTAGAAGACGTTTGTTTTTTTTTTGTATTAAATCATTTAAAACATGTAGGTATTAATATTTTGTAGAAATATAAAAAAAGCTTTAGGTTAGCTTTTTTTATATTTCTACAAAATATTAACATCTTAACAATTCCTTGCACGACAAAAACAATAAGGAAGACTAATAAAAACGAACAACAAGACACATTTTTACTAAAATAACTTTGGAAATCGTCGAAAGAACAATGAATACGTAATATAAAATTTAAAAGCAGCCAAAAACATCTCTTTTAAAAGTTTTCTTACTTTCAAATAACATCCTTACGGAAAATCTGGGATTTAAAAAGTTTGCTCATGTTTTTGGATGTCGACTTAAAGTCGTAAAGGCGGGGGAAAGCCAGATATAACTTAGAAGTTTATGTTCAGCAAAGCTCTAACAAATGGTAACAGGTATGTAGTTACGGTTTATTATTTGTGTAACTTATAATACTGGTATCTTTCACTATAACTATCAAAACTTTAGCATGAACGATTTTTATTTTTGTTTTTTTTCTAGTTGATTGCCAATTCTGTTAGTTTTCTTACAATTACGTAAAAATTATTAGACATTTTACGGATTTAATCGCGATATATTGATATTATTTTAGCCCGACGTTTCGGATCCTTTACAGCATCTATGGGTAAATTCAGGTAAATTTTTTGCATAAAAGGGTAAAAAAGGGGGTGGAAATTTGTTGGCGAATCAATAATTTCTTAAAAGAGGAGAGCTGGAATTATATGTATAAGCCGATTGATGAAGAATCTGATTGAATACAATTATTAATTCTACGCATACAAAGTCACGGGTAAAATCTATTGCTATTATAAATCCGCTATCTGCAGGTCATACATAATGCCATACATAAGCATGAAACTTCCAAATCTATGTAATGCCCTGTTTGCGAGTATCTCTAATGCATCTGTCAAACCAACGAATAATAGCCGCATGCACTACCAAGCTGTAATGAAACCTAAAGCCATGTGCGTACATGGCTTTATATAGAAGGAAATAGGAACGTGCGTACGTTCCTATTTTCTTCTATTCTGATATTTTTTCTAGCTTTACGAAACCAGTAATAGAACTTTAAGCAACGTGCGTAAGTAATCGCACTGGTTTATAAATTTTTTTAGTTATACTATGCCTTCTAAGTTCAGACTATCACTTTATGTCTTGGTTTATACATTTAGCCGTCAATACCTGATGTTATATGGTATTTAATCACAATTCAAGTAAGGACAAAAATAAAAATAATACGTAGATTAATTTAAATGGTTAAGACGATTAACCATTAACATTTATCTACGTTTTTTTTTGGCTGACTAAAACCTGACCTTTTAAAAGTGTATGATGATAACATTGAAGTGATGATCGATCTTACTTGATAAGCCATAATCCTTCATGGATTCCTGTGAAGTCTTCCAATCAATTTCTACAACTCAGTAATCAGAGAATTATATATAAAAACCCAAATTAAGGAAGAATACATGACCAATAGGCGATATCGAATCCATTTAACATCACAACGGAGTGAAAAATGAACTGACCGGAATTAAATTACCACCCTCCGCTACACCCTTGAGTGCTATATATTTTGTTCGAATCATGCCATACCATCACGACCTTATATTTCTCTAAGAGTGAGTACGACTGTGCTGTTATTTTGATTTATAAATGAACCGAGAAATAATAGAACCAAGTACAAATATTATTTAATTTTAAACAATTGTTAGTCGATAAAACGAATTATTCTTCTGTATAAAATATATTTTTACACGGTTTTCCGAGTTTGTTTCGGTGTTTCTTCTCTGGAGTTCTCAGTTAGCCAGCCAGTAATTAGCAGTAACTTTTAAAGGTGTCCTTTAAATATCTATTCACAAAAAATATATGTATTATCATTCAATTTCAATTATTTGAAAATTGACCAAACTGTTTGTTGGCAGCCGTAGATGATAAAGGTTATAATTAGTATTGGAATCTTTTTTTTCGTATTCCATGAGGGTGCTAAACACGCTTACGTAAAGGTAAACGGTTACTGTAGCCTATAAAGTTTGCTACATCAGAGGTGTAGCTCGCGCGTTGCCGACCCTGTAAAAACCGTTTGACAATCATTTCAAGTTTGCTTAAGTGCGGTCAACTTTTGAATAACGTATTTCGTTGTTTTGCTTAAGTTTTGTATTCCTAATTATCATTATGGTCACAATATGTACACAGCCTTAGAAATCCAGTCCACTAAGCCACATAATAAACCAAGGCTCGCGCGCCGCCGGCCTAACGTCGACACTCCCGCTATCTATCGGCGGTGAGTGTAATTTACGTTCAGGGTAATGGAGCACCGAATTAAGTTTCACGTAGGTACCAGCTACGAAACAATACGTAGGTAACATCATTTGAGACCTAGCTTTGTAGTAATTAAGGGTTAATTTGGCGTAAATCAGTGTTTGGGAACAAACCTCAGGGGACTGACAGCTGATAAATAACAAGAGCGCCAATCAATAACTGTATTTAAGTTACACTTTCTAGTAGCAATAAAATTCAAGTTTGAATTTACGATGTTTGTACAGACATTAAGTCTCAGCAGATTTAAATCCTTTATCAAACAGAGACTTTGTGCTAAAGGCTACTATACGTTAAAAGATTACATGGATGATAAAACTGCTTGGGATTGAATAGTTCTAATGAACCGGGCTATCGAACGTCTTTTACTGTAATTTATTATGATTTGGACATTATTTTTTCATGACATTGATGTTAATTATTATTATTATTTTTTAATTTTTTTTTTGTTGACATTAATTTATATCTTGACATGAATTGTATAGGTATACCTATAGATTTTTAATTATTATTATTATTTGACTTTATTTATTTTATATTTTTGACATTATGTTAATGTTATGTTTTGACATAATTATTTTATATTTGACATTATGTTGATTTTTATGCATTGGGATTATTTATAATATACATATCTATGTGAATGTGAGCACTTTGTAGGTAGATAAACATACGCTTACAAACTAATGTCTGGCGGCTTTGGGTTTTTGAAATGGCCTACGCAAATGTCCCGCTGATCTTGCATAGACGTGCGTCGGGTCGTTAAGCTACCACAATAATGGTTTGAGCTAAACGATGGCTGACGTATGCGTGCTGTCAGTATGGACAGGTCAACTCAAAGCTGCACTGGTGCTTTCTTCAAAAGGCCATCTCAGACTTTAACCTACATAGTCAGGCTCACATATTGTAACCAAAATGTTTGGACTTTAAAAGAGACCATGATTCTCTGAGTTTGTTTCGGCATTTCTTCTCAGAGGTCGTCAGTTAGGAAATGCCGATGTCAAATAGATACTAAAAAAAAAATGTACATGACTTGTAAAAGTGTCTTTAAAAAGATCTATTTACAGAAATAAACAATCATTCAATCATTCATTCAATAAATAAAAAGAAAACTCAAAAACACAAACAAGCTATAAATTTTACATTTCCATTTTCCGATAATTAAACAGAACGTAACACGTTCAGTGTGAAATAAATTACGTTCACACAGTGAGACAACCATTTTTGTTGTAACTACTACAGCTGGTCACAGATAAGTAATGGAAGCTTTTATGCAAATCAATTAAGCTTTTTTCCATGAAATAATGTATAGTGTCGTAAGTCTTCTTAAATCAATATAACCACGACTATATGTCTAAGGAGATAGACAGAGTGACAGTGTTTAATAAACACCTACCGTTAAACCTGTAAATAAATATGGCGGCCTAATTCCGAGCTAAATTAGGAGTTATGACTATGGACTAGGAGTTATGACTATGGACTTATGTAACGAATACTACATGGCTGTGATGAACTATACATATAACACTTGAGGCTTTTTTTAGAACTTACTACTTACTCTACATTCTCACACCGGAATATTAGATACTATTTTGCCTGGATTTTTTTTTAATTTTGTGTCTGTTTTTCTGAGGACTTCAAGTAGAAATTGAGTAGGTACTAAAAATTTAAAACATTGACATAAGTGTCGTTAGCAAAATTACTTACAGAAATAAAATATATGTATATAACCTATAATAAAAACAAAATCATTATTAATTTTTTTTTCTGTAAAAATGTGTAGATATATTTATATCTACATATTTTTGTACACAGCGTCATCTAATGCCGAGCTAAGCCACAAGGGGTGTGTTTAAATTAATAAACACATACATATGATACATAGACTAAACACATTTAATATTCGCGGCTTGCAGCTGAAAATGAGCGTCAGGTAGCAGTACATCGGCACGAGCATGTTCTGTGTATTTTTATTTACCATTATTGTTAATATCACTCTTTTCAATACAGTCTTTATTTATAAATTACCATTATATTATGTAATGTATGTGCCAATTAAAACATTTTCTTTCATCCTTATTATTTAATTTCCTATTATACATACCTATTGACAATCCTCAGTCGTCCCCAAACCTCATCGTATATGACTCCGGGACCATTAGCAGATGTACTAACTCACGCCCGCGTCGGTCAGTCGCGCCTACCATAAACAATAAACATGTCGCACTGTAATTTGTGGCTCGCATATTAGAAGCAGTTAATCTCCGGCGGACAACATGCCACGCATGACACACATCAGCATTGTTTACTGAACGCATTGAGACCGTTGAAATTGTCCCCTGATTATGACTTCCAGAAATGGTGCAGGTACAAAAATTGGTCAAATTTATTACAACTGAAGTTGTGGTAGCATTGGTTTGACCAGTGCACTGAGATATCGAAGGTCTCGAGATCAAACCCAAGGCACGCTCCACTGACTTTTAAGTGATGTGCGTATTTATCACATGCACAAACGGTAAAAGAAAACAACGTGATAAGATCGTGTAAAGTCTGGATAAGCGTGGTGGACTATAACCTAATCCAGTAGTGGTATGGTTCATGGATTGATGATGATGAAATTATATAGAATAAAAAGTTAAAGCTAATTCACAATCATTTTAAATAGTTATGACATATTGGTATATTGATACCATTATTATCCCTTCCAGTCCAGTTATAAGACGGCGTTGATAGCATTTGGAATAATGCCCAAACGGAAAAGGAAACGATGGTGCAAAAAAACAAAAAGCTTCATATTTGCAAACCCATGCAAACACACTTCCGGCCCTTGTGTCATATAAATCACACGCGAAGACCGAGTTCCGGAGGTAATGTGTCTTTCAACTATCAGACAAGCAATATGTACGTTTCTACCATTTAGAATTTCTTGAAAGAATTTCTTAAAAAACTTTTTCTGTAAAATGATACTATTATTGTAAAATAAAATTATGATTATGAAAATTTTTGTTACTATTTCAAAAAAACCATTACACTGATTCCAGTAATGTAATGATTCATTGAAATAACACATTATCATTTTCTGAACATAACATGCGAGAAAAGTCGTAAATGTAAGCTATAAATTCTCAATCAATCATTGTTTATAACACTTCTATTTATCTTTATAATATGAAAGAGAACACAATAAAATGTTTTAAAGTTTTCTATGTGTTGGTCTGTCTGACTCAGATAAGACGCTAGGATTGTTTATCTAGGACCTAGGATATAGGATAAATCTAGATGAAGCTTGTATATTTCAAAATTGCTTAAGTGCTTCCATTCTTACAGGAGCAGTCGTTATACCGCGTCTCTCGCGGAACCCAAGTCCAACATATTATGTCAAAACACCCATAATATTATAGATTGTTACTTATTTTAATGAAGCCCCGTCTCCTTGTTTTGCTTACGAGATTTCTTTTCTTGTTTGAAGGGCTCACTATTACAAACCACAAAGCTTTCAACAGACATGCAATGTGATTTAACTGTAAATAAAACTGCAGGTACAAAAATGACACGCAACCAGAACGAGCAACTCGCCAGCCTTTTATGTAACGACAACAAACGCTATAACTAGTTCCCAACTCACCGCAGTTTGTCAACAAACGATTTCCGCGCGGGAAATGCCACAAAAGTTGGCATTAAACAGATTCACCAACATTTTGTCCAACATTTGTCTCGATTTATATTTGGACTGCGTTGACAAATGCCTCACACCCCAGCCATGTCTTCCGACGACCTTTTAAATTGCACTTCTTACACTTAGAAATCATTCCGTCCCTTTCTGTCAAGCGATAAGGTCTATCCTACCTGCTCTATCATAGATCGTGTCCGAAGCTAAAGGAATTGACCTAATTTAAAAAGTTCCCCGCACTGTGCCAGATCCGTATTTCATCTTATAATTGAATCATCGTTTTATTTCAATGTTTGCAAGCGACGTTTCAATTTAAAGTTAACGGGCATATATTGACAGAACAGACGACATAAAACAAAACGGAAAATATAATTTAAAATGGAGTTTCATTTGAGTCGCGAAATGGGTGTGGAGAGAGTTCCACATTTGTTCATTGCCTGTATTGATATACATACATTTATGTAGATTACTCTCTGCATTGTGCTATGCTGTTTGTTTTATTGAACTTGTTTTATGTGTTTTTATTTTTGTTTTCACCAACAATGTAGTCATGTTTTAGTTACCGAATTTTTACTCACCTGCCTCGTTGGTTGGTTCGTTGGCTGAGCAAGAGGTACGAAATCTTGCTCTACACTCGATCGATTCTTAGTTCGAAAAAAGTGAATAAAAACTTTATAGTATCTTAAATGAAGGGTCCATTTTTGACTAAAAATCTTTAATAAGAAACGCAATCGGTGTCTAAAAGTTACTCGTACAATACTTAATCGGGCGGTTTCTGCAATGGCTGCACGCAACAATATCAACTAGTTCAAAGAGAAACGTTTTAATGAAAGGCGAAAGTCGTTTAACAAAAGAACCGGACTCGTACTTAGACAATAAAATGTTTCGTGATTGAAATTATAATCAATATGCCTTGCAATTAAATAGTATTGGAACTTAATAAAGGAGAAGAGTGTCAATTGAACTGTGTACTTCTATACTATATTTTGTCAATATATTTCCCAGGCTATGGTAGCCTAGTGGTGCGATCAGTGGACTGTGATGTCAAAAGTCTAGAAATTCAATCCGAAGGTTACTTTTTAAAGTTACATGCATATTTATCAGATATTCAAAGGCTGAAAGAAAATATCGTGAGAAAATTTGCATTCCTGAGAGATTCTCGATGGGTTGCCCCGATAAGTGGACGAAGTAGTAGTGGTATGTAGGGATCGTAGCGCGTGACGTTCTGTAGTGTTTGCTTACCCCCATGGTAAAAAGGCGTGAGTGTATGTAGGTCCTGTATGTATTTCTGATTTGAGATACATTTTAGTGAGAAATTAGTGTTTAGTGTACGGCTTCACCAGTATTTAAATAACGCTCATTAAATATTTGTAGCAAGACTTAGTATTATTACTAAAGCGTCTTGCCGCCGGCCATTGAAAGCTTGTCTTTGAACAGTTCTCCAATAACGGGCATATCTTTGAAAAGGCTCTTTTGATTACTATGTCGCTGTTCTGATATCAGATGACTTGCTGATATTATCTGAACTGCATAGTGACAACTGAGCTCATCATTAAAGACAGTAACGAGGGAGTTAGAATGTAAGAAGTTAGAAATATATCATGATATTCACTGGTGCAGGTCGAAAACCAATTCTCAGAGTGACCTGGTTTAAAAATGCTTGATCAGCTGATATTAGCATGAGAGGATAATACTAAAACACTCGCGAACTGTAAGCGAAGTCAGTCAGTTAAAAAATTTCCACATAACATGATCCGTAAAATAGAATCTAGAAAATAGTTTTATTTCATTTGGTTTAACGTGTACAACTCAAATAATTTTATAAAAACTAAAGTTATTGGTACTTTTGAATTGTTAAGGTAAGCCAATTGCTAAGGTTCCAAAAAGTACTCTTGTTCTAGGTCTTACGGAGAAGAGCCGACAAGGCTTCATACTTTTTTGATAGGAAACAAAATTACGTAATACCTACAACAATCTCGTTTATTTATACTGTAAGCCAAAAACACCACAGACTTCACACCCACTCAAACACCCACGCATTCGACCCCAGGACTAGTGAACCGCACCCATTAATGAGCAGAATATCTTCAGTTTTCCACCAACTGGGTACTTCGACTCACTGGAGTGGAGTGGACTATCTGTTGGGTACGGAAATTGAAGGTACGCATAAAACAAAAGCTGATACATACATATAATAATTATTTGTAGTGTATTAAGAGGCTGACTGACGCTGATATCCAATAATAACGTAACGTAATTGGATCTACATATACGAGTGATGAATAAAATTCACGAGAGGGTTTTCATGTGATTTTAATGTAATTTGCCAGTTTTAATTTGCATTTGCATAATTAATTATATTTATTAATAAAAAATTACGTATCGTATTAAATTATATCTGTAAAATGTTATATGGTTAAGAGGAATTAATAAATAAATTTGTAAATCAAACATATTGGCCTTTTGATATTATTCGGATTCTTGTAGTATTTATCTATGTTTTCCAAAATACTGTACATTATCATCCAACATTATTGTCCTACTGCAAGCCATACCCAGTGGTAGGACCTCCTGTCAATTGACAGGTGCGGGTTGATAGACTTCAGCCGCTATCGAGAAAATCTGTTAGGCATGCATATTTCTCACGATATTTTCCTTCGCCGCTTGAACATGGAATAAATACCTACGCACATAACTTCAAAAAGTCAGCGGTTCGTGCTTTGGGATTGAACTCAAGATCTTTGACATCACATTAATACGTCACACCACTAGGCTACCACCAAAATATATAAAAAAATTGTAGCCCATATTTTCGATGGATTAAATTTTCATTTGGTGTCCTACCGCCTCTTAAGGGCTTAATATATGATATTGTAATGTTTTGCGTAGGTTTAGTCCTTGTTCTAAATGTGTTCGAAATGAACACGATTGTTATTTTAAATGAAGGGTCTTAGTGACCAGATTTGAGTTACGGTTACCGGATTTAGGTTAAGGGACTTAAGTTACTGTTGGCTGTTATTAATAGCAATCGGTTGGTAATGTAATTGTAAGGGTTGTGTTGATTATTTTTGGCTGATATTTACTTTGTGAGTTGTAAATTATGTATATATAAAGTTTTTTTTTTTTTTTGTATTCTAAAAACTATTGTTAATGGTGTTATCGTGGTACCTATATAGTTTTTTTAGAATGGTCTGCGTTGTTAACGCAAGGGTGTCCAGACTTTTGGTGGCATATTGATTTATTTTGGTCTGTATTTATGCTGTAGAGGCTCCGAATAGATATGATTAAAAAAAATGTTTATATAAGTACCTCGAAAAAGTCCGCAATAATTTAATTTATTTCTCTATGTCATTCATGCAAGTTTGTTTAAGATATCGATTACTTCCCTCAACAATATTTTCATCCGCGCTTCAGATGCTGCTTAAACGCTATTAAATATCAATTTATTATTTCGATGACCTAATCATAAACAATATGACACAAAATCCTTTAATATTGGAGGCAATTTTAGCAAGTGTTGGAAGCTGTATTGCTAAAAACCTGCATTGCATCTTTTTCTACCAAACCTTGAGACTTTCTTAATGAAGAATATTATTAATTATGCTAATGTTCCTCGCGCACGAGGCACGTTTTTGTTCTACAATTAATAACTTGAGCTCACATATTTCTGTTATATGTAAATTCATATCCAAAGATAAATTAAGTATGTATATTTAAGCACTGAAATAAAATTACGTCTACCAATTTGACATACCATCACGCCTAGTGTCTCTGGAGGGTTAGGTACTGATGTACATCTACATTTTGCCGGTATATTTCAGTTCCAAGGCCGAGGATATTGCCTTCAACGAGGCACGAATCCGAACGCAGGGCTTTAACTGAGAATTTTATAAAAAAATCCAATAACACTTTGCTCGACCTCGGGAATCGAAGCCAAGACCATGTTATCGTGGTAGTAATATTGAATTTCAATGTTTCTGATCCTTTGTAGTATCCATAGTTCCGGGCCGACTGAATTTAATACCTAATATCAATATATCGCAGAAAAAAATCTGTGAGTGCTGTGCAGTCTTATAATTAACTTACTCACTATAAGTAAAATCTCTGCATCTTCTGTTTGTATATGTTTTAGTGACGGCGTCGTTGGAGTCCCGTAATTAGAAATAAAAATCCTTAATAATAATAATTTCTATTCTAGTATTTACCGTCTACATATTATTAAGACTTATCACCAATCCATAGACTGACCACCTTACGGATAGAGAACATGACTTTTTTTTTCAGTATCCAATCAAATTTTATCAGACTATCAAGATAATGTGCATATTTGAATTACAGCTAGTTAGCTGTAATTCAAATAAAATAAATAAAATACAGTTGTATTAATATCTACAAATAATAATATGTAGTTAATTATAATTTACATTGAAATATTATACACATTTAATATCCTTATACGAAATGAGGTAGGTATGCTAATAATTACATAGAAATAATTGTTTAAATTCTTGAGGCATCTATTTTCTTCTATATACTTAATTTGATTTAAGTATATTTGAATTAATGAAATTATGTTGGTCGGTGAAAGACATATTTGTAAGATGAATTGATAATCACAGATGGGTTGAAATTTTAACGAAACGGAGTCTAAGTAAAAGAAGTTTAAATGTGAGATGAAGAGTTTTTCGGTCACTGATGTGGATGTCATTGGATGCGAAAATCAAGTGAAAAGAGAATATTACTAACACTTTTGAACTGTCAAAACTATGTAATTACGCTGTTCCAGTTTGTTCCATCCTACGAGAAAGTCCATAGAAAGGTGAAGGAATATATCGTAAGTAAAGCATGCAAGTTTGAGAGATCTTCTCCAATGCCATTATGTGATGTCTGTCAAACTGCATGGTTGACAAAACCCTTATCCCTTTCAAATTAGAGGAGACTCGTGTCCAGAGCGACAGTATAAACGGGTTGCTGCGTACAGATTAACATAACATGTTACAAAATGTTATATAACATGTTTCAGTAATGTGGAGACTGAATGCTATAAAACAAGATACAATAACAAGTTATTAATTTTTACAACAATGTTATGTAACTTATCCGCGTGAGTAGGTTCGAATAACTTGTCTACGAGATGTGAAGACGTATTTTTATTTTATTATTTAATAGGGCAACATTTGCTGCAGCAGCTGGCAAAACGTCATCTCATGTCAACATTGTGAACAGCATTATATTGCATTGTTATTCTAATTTGTATAGTATCGTTGTATGTTGCGATGTTGACAAACAATGTAACCTGACGTGGACGTGTTATAAAACCTAAGTTATACAACATGTTACTTAATCTGTACGCAGGTTAAGATAAAATTCTTGTCTTCAGTAAAATTCGCAATGTTTAAACCAAACAATTGAAAGAAGAATCTTTCCACTGCATACCTGATCGTTTTACCTTCAGCCGGAGCTCATAAAATCGCGGTCTATCCTCCAATAACAATCCTCGAACAATGTTCAAAAGTTAATAACGTTAAAAATGCCGAGATCAAATCGAGGGTACCGTTAGAATAAAACTCGTTCGCTGCGCGGTTCAATATCGCCGATGGTGAACGTTACCGACTGTACTGTGGACACACTGGTGATACGGGCGAAGAGCAAAATAAATCAATACTCATATCCGTCCTAATATTATAAATGCGCTAATAAATATTAAAAGCATGTCTGTCTTTCTGTTACCCCTTTACGTTAACCGCTGCACTGAGTTAAAATTTGGTATGGATCTATTTTGAACCCTGCGGAAGGACATAGGATGGTTTTTGACCCGAAAATTATGCCTTAAAGGACCTTCTTTTCGCTCAGTTAATTCAGGTCCAGCTCAATATCAGTATATTACGCGAAGCATCTGCCATCGGAACCTTCTAATTAATATCATAAGGATAAACTGGGGTTTTAAATTTTAAGACTCGACAACCGACGACTTTATTAAGGTCGCTGGAATTCGTTGGATGCGGGTGACGCAAGACCAGCCGTGCGTCGTGGTGATTCTTGTAAGAGACCTATGTCTAGCAGTGGACGTCTAGCGGTTGATATGATGATGATGATTAATTATTGCCTTTTGTATGACATATTATGACCAGGACCGACGGATTAATGTGCTCTCTGAGGCACGATGGGGAGGTGTAAAGAGCGGTCATCTAGTAAATGACCCTTATCATTTACCTCTTCAAAATAGTGAGGAGGTATGAGACCGACGTTTGTCAAATCTTACTCAAACGATCGTGCTATCAACACTACATTCAATACTAGATAAGCCTACATTAATCGCGATAAATTTATAGCAATTTACGATAAATTATCACGGTGTATTAAATATCACTAGACAGATACAAAAATATACTTAATACTTTTTCAGCCTTGTTCTACAAGAGTATTTCACCCACATTTCATTGAGATAGCAAATATAGATTTAACACAAGACAGTATTAGATGGTGGAGTATATAATTATGACACGGTCATTTATAGGAGGACAGTTCATGGTATCTAGTGAGACAGGCTGCATCATCGTAACAACCATTAGGTGTAGACAGCTGCACATGAGACAGGCTTATTCCTTACGTCCATGTTATGTGGTGCAACCTGCATCCCAGATTTGATTTGCAGTGAAATTGGCACAAGATGTATTTTACAGGATAGGTGGGTGTATGTTTTCAGTTCTCATGCAATAGGGGGCATGTCTATTTACATTAACAGGACAAAAAATACAAACTTCAAGGTGCCACTGAGATCTTCTAGAAAACCCAAATATCTGGGAATAGCACGTAAGTCTTCACGCTCGACAGTCCCGCTAGAAACCAATAGTTTACGAGGCAATTATTGACATTATTTTCATGTTATGTTATAAACCCTGTAACACAACATGTTAGCAAACACTTTCGTCCGTTCACTTTATGTCACGCAATTCGTTCCGAACATGTATCCACGCCTCACGTACGAAACGCTAGGACTTAGCTGAATTGTTTCAACAAGCGACACTTTTAACAACCTCCTAAGTAATATTGTTCTAGATTTTTCTTACCTGGAAAATCCTGAGATTTATATATAGGAGGAGGATTAAACAACGTTTGTCTTTGGCGGTTTTAATGGATGTTTCTCGTTTTTGATGAGAAAATATTGTTGTATTCTTCAGAAGTAATGTTTCAAGTTATTATAAGAGGCTCAGAATTACAATTATCCACTAAAATTATCTTTGTTGTTTGTTCCAAATGGAATTTGTTTTCATTTGACTATAAATCTTGTTACTGGAGCGTCTTAAATTGGTTTTAGGATATGCCAACCGTTATACGATATTTGTCTTTAATGTAAATACTAGAAATTAATGTTTGCTTAAGACCTGCCAAGAACAATACTAGGACACTTTCTAGTATAGAACTAATTATATATAGCCTACAAGCAAGTGGTTTTACATATATGTTAGCTATGTATTTATACACCTATGAGGCAGGAGGAAGTCCAAGAGTGTAACATCTTTTTTGCTGCCCCAGAAATAGCTGAACCAGTAAATAAAAAAACCATTTAAAAAATTATGCCAATGTAACCTTATCTTGATAGTAGACACACAAATCCACAGTCATATCTATATCATATTCTTTCCAAATTCTGATATTCAAAGCGGATAATTAAAGATAATGGGCATAAGCTGATAATATTTGGATAGTGAGCGCGTAGTGGAACTGTTGTCTGCGTTGACGATGGAGCTGCGATACTTATTCGTCTTGTGCCTCGCCGTGGGCCTGGGCCAGGCGGGGAAACATGACCAGTATGCTGGGTAAGAGTCCTATAAACTATTCTTATGCAAGCTGTAATAGCCAAGTGCGACCAATGGACTGTGAAGTTACGTGCGAATTTTTCACATGCTCGCATCGCGAGGACACTTGCATGCGTGAGATATTTTTTGCTGACGTGTAGTCTACCTGCCTATAGACTAGCGCAGTGGACTATAGCCTAATTCTTCTCAAATGAGATAAAGCCAGTGCCCAGCAGTGGGATGGGAAATAAGTTGATGATGATGATGATTCTTTTTGAAGAAAACGTTTATATCTGTGGTAGAGAAACTGCACGTTTAAATGTGGTACAATACTCCACACCATCTTCCTATCTTTTCTTCACGTCACTAAGTTATCTATATCATGCGGCATAGTAAAAACATATCACAGTCACGGTAACAAAATACAGATTACAAGATACTTAAATAGATTTAATTAAATTGTACTTTTCTCTGTATCTTTTAGATTGTTACCAGAACTGAAGTCATAGTACAAACTCTGTTTTGAAAGTTCATTATACAAGATTGCATCTATTGATCCAGCAATATAGACTTGCTTCATTGACAAAAGCACATCAGGTTAATATTGACCAGTTCCATTCTTCAAGATTGGGAGTACTGATGTCTATTGGCCACACTAGTAACAACTCTGTATACTCTGACGACCCCATAAGTCCAGCGGTAGTTAACGCTGCCCCTGCTATAGTACCCGAGTTCGAATCCCGGTAGGGACAAATGTTTGTGTGATGAGCATAAACATTTGTATCAATAAGTGTAGTCATGGATATATCTATGTATAATAAGTAAGTATTTACATAAATAAATGTATATAATATGTAGTATATCAACCATGGCATGTGAAGTCTGCCAACCCGCAGTAGGCTAGCGTGGTGGACTATAGCCTAATCCCTCTCAAATAAGAGGAGACCCGTGCCCAGCAGTGGGACGTTAATGGATGATGATATCAACCATCTAGTATCCGTAACAAAAACCTCGTTGCTTATAGCTCCGAACTAGATGGCACAGTGTCAGAATAAATACTAGTCCATTCGAAAATATTTTCTGAGCTCACTTGACCCCTTTACCTTCCACAGATACACAGTCCACGAGGTCCAACTCCGTGACTCCTCGGACCAGGAGTTGTTGCACGAACTGGAGCTACAGTTGAACCTGGATGTATGGCAGTACGGCAGTCCTGGTCTGAGGAACGCCACGGTCATGGTGACGGCAGAGAACAAAGAGGCATTCCTGGACACTCTCGATGCTAAGAGCATTGAACACAATGTGCATTTGAATGATGTCGTCAAGTAAGGAAGATTATAATTTTTCGAAGTCAAAAAGGCAAATAAAAGCAATAAGCCGATGCCACTTTGTGTTAGCACGATCTAAATTACTGTACAAGAACAAAAAAACATCTACCAATTTTGGGCTATGTCTTTGGAATTATACTGTACCGAGTTCCAGGAAGATAGAACTTACAATAGGAATAGGAATACATAAATCAAAAATTTATATTATCAATAGCAATGAGCAGATAACTTAATTCACAGTGAATTTATTAATTAGCGTGTAAAACCTGATGATTTTAACAATGACGAATTTGCTAATGTGTCAGATTAAAGCTTTAAATTTGTTATTACTGAATGAATAAATTAATGCAATTTAATTATTATAATATTAAACAAATGATTTCAGCAAATAAAGAAACAATTTCTAAATGAATCGGTTTAAAATGCAAACAGAAACGTCAGTTTGTATAATTACGTGATGAAAATAATGCCTAATTTATTCATTTAGCAGTGTGTAGTAACATGTGTATTATCAAAATGCTCAGTAAAGATTTAACCCATAGTTATTGTTAAGAAATGGGGCATAAATGTCAACTATGCAATTTATTCTTGGTCTAGTGGTAGTAAGTCTGACTTAAGAGCCGGGCTTACTACCACTAGACCCAGAGCACTACCCGAGCCGCTTACGGCTCGGGTCTTGGGCTCGATTCTCAGGTCGAGCAAAGTATTAATAGGTTTTTCTATGAAAGTTTCAATAGCAGCTTGGAGTTTGAATTCGTGCCCACTTAGAAATAGGCTGATTATAAGCTCGCCTCCTATTACATGGAAAACAAAAACATATCGGTTAAATGTGAGCGTACATAAGTACTCTTCTGCCTAACCCCTCGGAGTCGACAGGCGTCATGGTATATTATGTTATTAATCGGTTAAAATACCACTTAATGTTATAAATCCATTGTCACCAAATCCAATTTCAATTTATTAAAACACCAGCGGCGTTCCACATCGTATGCCTAATTTGATAGAGTTAATAGTGTTAATATAGTTATTTATTTCTTCTTTCCCAGGGCCCTAGAAGAATACGATGAAGATATAGCTACCTGGAGGAGGACCCGACAAAGTAGAATGATATTCCAGGACTATCCGCGATATGCTGAGGTGAGCCATCTTATTCTAACTTCTTTTCATGATAACTGTTCTTCTTTTCTACTTGGAAAGATACATATATTTCATTCATGATTTATAAGTAACATGGTACATACCTATAATTTTCAACTTTACCTATGTATAGTTTTCCTGGTAAATTTTTATAAACTTCCTAAACACAAAACTGCCAACAAAGAATAACGAATAGAAGGAATGCTTACCTCAAAAGAAAGTAATTTAATAACAAATATTACTATTCTCGAAAAACCAAATCCAACAAATGCAGTAAAATATGCTTACGGATGTGACAACACAAAACTGGATGCAGTTAATAATTAAGCAGAAATAGAACTAAGCCTGACAATAATTCACACGTTTTCAATTAGTGCTGTAGATTCTCTATTTATACGTCAAGCGTAATCCATTGTATATGATTCAACTCCCAATGAAATAAATGCCAGTTTGAATTTAGTAGCTAGTTATAAAGCTTTGCGGGATTTGTTCGCAACTAATCTGGTGTATATTTCCGAAGCATACTCTGGTACATTTATTATGATATTCTAGGCATTACCTTGGATGCTAAGCTTCAGTGGGGCCCACATATAGAGAAATTATCGAAGAGGCTTAGTTCTGCAGCTTATGCCGTTAAAAAGATACGTCTTTTAACAGATATAGAAACAGCTCGTTTAGTGTACTTTAGCTATTTTCATAGCGTGATGTCATACGGCATTCTGTTGTGGGGGAATGCTGCTGACATCCAAACTATTTTTGTGTTGCAGAAAAGGGCTATTCGATCAATTTACAGCTTAAGTCCCAGATATTCACTGAGGGAGAAATTTAAAGAGATTGATATCTTGACTGTGCCATCGCAGTATATTTACGAAAATCTATTATATGCTCACAAGAACATCAATCTTTTTGAAAAGCGATGTGATATCCATAGTATTAATACCAGGAATAAGAATAAATTTATTGTTCCTGCAACTAGGCTCCAGAAGATAAGTAAATCGTTTAAATGTCAATGCATACGATTGTATAATAAAATCCCAACCCATATACAAACATATAGTCTCAGCAGATTTAAATCCTTTATTAAACAGAAACTTTGTGCTAAAGGCTACTATACATTAAAAGATTACATGGATGATAAAACTGCTTGGGATTGAATAGTTCTAATGAACCGGGCTATCAAACCATTTATTATGTTATTTATTATAATCTGGACATATTTTTTATATATCAATCTCATACATTGAGGTTAACTTTTATATTTTTTTTTCTTTTGACATAATTTTATATTTTATATTTTACATTTTTGACATGATTTTTATACATAGATCTCAATTTTTTTTTGACATTATTCATTTTATCTTTGACATGAATTCTATATCTCGATTTTAAATATTATTTTTTTACAATAATTTTATATAATGACATTATTTTGATTGTTATGTTCAATATACATTATTGTAATTTTATACATAATTATGTGAATGTGAGCACTTTGTAGGTACCTAGATAAACACACTTATAAACTTTTAATGTCTGGCGGCTTTGGGATTTTAAATTGACCTACACAAATGTCCTACTGATCTTGCATTGACGTGCGTCGGGTCGTTGAGCTCCCTCAATGTTGGTTGAGCTACACGATGGCTGACGTATGCGTGCTGTCAGTATGGACAGGTCAACTCAAAACTGCACTGGTGCTTTCTTCAAAAGGCCATCTCAGACTTTACCCTGCATCGTCAGGCTCACATACTATAGACACAAATGTTTGGACTTTAAAAGAGACCATGATTCTCTGAGTTTGTTTCGGCATTTCTTCTCAGAGGTCGTCAGTTAGGAAATGCCGATGCCAACAAGATATTAAAAAAAAAAATTACATGACTTGTAAAAGTGTCTTTAAAAAGATCTATTTGCAGAAATAAACAATCATTTCAATCATTTCATCATCATTTCATTTCATTTCATTTCATTATGAATGGCTTTCTATTATTTTAGTGTGGTTAATGGATATTTGGACATCGTATTTGATTTAGTTGGTTTTAGTTTTAAGCAGTAAATTTCTCGATTGAAATGGAAATGGCACTCTTTCATCTGGAATGTGAGCAAGTTAAGTAACATAAGCTGGTTAATATATAAATAAATATTTTTATTTTGATGCATTACTAAATGTTTTGCATCCTTGTGATTTTCAAAAAGCATTCATTAGTGCCTGTTGTATCCATGGTGTTGGCAGAGACAGGTAAACGCTGCAATATTGTTGAACTCAGTTAATTATAGTAAACTAAAATTTCTGGATCTTAAAAGAGACCATAATTCTCCGAGTTTGTTTCGACATTTCAACAAATTTCTGAAACATCTACATAGGAGTTGTAAGGGTCCTCAAAAGTATAATTTACCAGTGTACTTGTAGTTGTATCTATGTAGTTACTCTAAAGGATTTAAGGGAACTGAGAGAGAAAACAGAGTAGCTTTCAACAGAATTATTACCAAACATGACAAACACCAACATCCTTTAAGTTCTATTGAAATAGGGGTCATAGAACCGGAAAGCAGCCAGAGGTTTCTACAAATCCCTGCACAATCCATCATCTGATGTAAGTTTTTGTATTACACACGATATTTATGGACCTATTATGCTTTCTGCCACAGGTTGACGCATATTTGGAGAGAATAGCCCAACAGTACCCTAACTTGGTCACGCTGGTGACCGCTGGACAGAGCTTCGAAGGGCGAGACGTCAAATACTTGAAGGTTTGTTTTAATAGTTTTATTGTAATTTTCTAGTTTGAAATAAACTCTTGTACAATTTTAGTCACTAAAGTTTGTGTCCAACTAAAACGCTTCTCGGTCCGGTTAATAAGAGTAATTAAATCAGATTTAATTTATGGACCTTGTTATCATCATCACGATCATCAGCCCATATCTGTCCACTGATGAACCTTTAATATGCCCTTTAGTTACTAATGATAGCCATGCACAAAAAGAGAACACCATTAATAGACTGGGAAAAGCTTAAAAGAAATGATGACTTTCTTATCCTTGGACTAAATCCACGTTGGCTGCGGCCTAACATGGCGCGCGCTAACCTACGGTGCGGCTGTTTACGCGCCTGGCGTGAGCGCCCGCACGGCCGGAACACATTTTGTATTCCGACCAACAGTGCGGCCAAAACACACCTGGTGTGTTTTGGGTGGGGGAGCGCATATAGTAATAGCAATAATAATAATAGTAGCAATAGTAACCATTCATTGTCTTTTATTTTTGAGTGCATAAAACAATTGGGTACTTAGAATTATTTTACGATATATTTTGTGCAAAACAACCACCTACTAAGTTATTTATTCAACATTAAAACGCAGATGAGTATTTGTTAATACCGCAGAATTCTTTGTAGAATATTTTACTGTTTTCTTCGAATTTTATGAAGGCGTTTGTTATTAAATTTGTTAACACAACGACATTATGTCGATTTATTTTTCGTAAAAGCTGATTAGAATTAAATACCTACGAAAGGAAGATAAAAAAATATATGTAGAACAATATATTATATTGTAATAAAGATATAAAAATACGGTCGAATTGATAACTTCCTTCTTTTTTGAAGTCGGTTTAAAACACGCCTCGCGCGTAATCCGTACTGGCGTAGCGCTGCTAAAAACACGCAGGGCGTGTTTTGCCGCCCAGTCGTAGCACAAAATATGAAAACACGCCAGGCGTGTTGGCGCCGCACTCGCGTTATGTGAGTTAAAACACAGCGTGTGTGTTTTTCAGCAGCCAACGTGTTAATTAATGCCTTGTTCACTAAAGTTCTCACCGTTCAGTGCTTAATCAGACAGTCACAAATATCGATAAACATTGGTTCAAGTTATTTCCTATTACTATTAAGCAACTGCAGACACTAGGTGTTGATCGAAGTTTACTAATAACTCTTTTGATTTCACCAGATATCGACCTCCAACTTTTCCAACTCAAGCAAGCCCATCTACTTCATGAACGCTATGCTCCACGCTCGTGAATGGGTGACGACCCCAGTGACTCTCTACACTATACATAGGCTGGTGGAAAACCTCAGGACTGAAGACAGTGACCTGCTGAGTGATGTGGACTGGATCATCATGCCTATAGTCAACGTGGATGGCTATGAGTTCTCACATACTGATGTTAGTATGATTGCATTTACTTAGTAATTAACTTAGCAATCTTTATCAGATTAAACTTTGTTATTGATTAACGTAGACAATCTGCTGCGAGATTTTTTTTCTAAGTCATAATCATCTGCATTAATTTTAAGAAACATTTTTATTTTTCCCACTTTCCAGTAGTTTTTTGCACAGCTATTTTACTAGGGTAATTTTTAACTTGCCAAATGAGACTGCTGTGAATATTTTCAAAGATTTTTGTATTATAAATATATATTTAGTACCCTCACAAATTAATAGTAAATAAGCATTTTTTTCCAGACCCGACTTTGGCGCAAAACAAGATCAATCTACCCAGAAGTCAGTAATTGCATTGGAGTCGATGCCAACAGGAACTTCGACGTATTGTTCGCTACACTAGGAGTCTCCACCGATCCCTGCGCCATCACCTACCCTGGCACCGTCGCCTTCTCCGAACCCGAGACACGCTACGTCCGGGATATTCTACTCGAGCACATCGACAGAATCCAAATATACATGGACGTTCACAGTTGGGGCAACTATATCCTATTCGGTTATGGTGACAACTCTTTGCCTCCGAATATTGCAGCGCTGCATCAGGTTGGTGCGGCTATGGGCGCTGCTATAGACGCCAAGAAACTACCCCAAGTTAGGTACTACTTGGTTGGAAACAGCGGACAAGTACTATACCCCACCTCTGGAAGTGCTCAAGATTATGGCCAGGTGAGTGTATCTCTAATATCTACTAATACCTACCATCATAATAATATATACATAGGACCTAAAGTCGTATTGGCAAACGGTGTACTTATGTACATCAGTTGGCTCTGCCGTACCATTTCTGTATATAAGCATGATACTATGTTACATTATTATATGGATGACCAACAGATGTAAGTCCATCAATATACATTGATGATTTATACGCCATGTAATATTCAATAAGCAATCAATCAGAATTTGATCATATATTAATCTTGCCACAGCTGTGTCTGTGCCCAATAATGAAAAAACATTTACAGATACATCTTATATTTCATTAACGTCAAAATAATCCCCAAAATGTATTGAAAGTAATAAAGATTTAGTATTTTGATTAATACAGTACCATTTGTAACGCAAGCTATGAATCGCGCGCGCCATACTAATCTTATCTCCCAGAATTTATTATGTTTTTGATAAGGTTTTTATGATGGGCAACGATTACTTCTGTATCGTGGTGTTCAGATAGTCTGGGCACGTATTCGACAAGGATGGTTGGATGAATAGCTGTGATGAATATTATTACTATCTCATACATTTTGGCACTGTCATTTGGTCTTTATCATTTCTGATAATTGTTATTGATTGTTTGTGGCAATTATAATTTTTTTTTTTAACTTTGGTGTTTTCAAATACAAATGTTCACATACTGGTGTATGTATTTGAACATTTTTATGTGTAATAACACCAAGGAATCACCTGTAGATCGTTCGTGTCCTTTGTGCGGGCATCGAACACAAACACATCGCTTGATCATGTGATAAAGTGCGTAAAAAATTGTGGTAGTCAGTGGGATCAAACTTAAGACTTTTGACTTCCCAGTTCACTGGTCGCACCACTAGGCCTACACAGCTACCGCTTAGCATACCAGCGAAATACGGGTGTATATAGGTATCCTTTATTTTTTCGGGAGCACAAGCAATATATGTTTTTATGGGATAACAATTGCCATCAATAATATTTACGATTTAGTTAGACATTTTTATAGTATTTCTATAATGTTATCGACATTGGCGTTTATATCCGAAATTTTGGAACAAACCTATTTGCTTCCCAAAGATTAATTAACAAAACTGCCAATAAAACAAAACTGGGGATAGCGAAAATAGCGAAAACAAAGTAGATAAATAGTTGGAAAGCAGATGGTTACTGGCAAACGTAGCGTGCAGTTCAATGGAGCGATCGTGGAGAATGGATGCGTGAAGCCGGAACTGAACCAATGACGCGGCGGGACGATATCCAGCCTTCGAGCCGTGTGGGCTTACGGGGATCACAGTAATGAGCATGTTTGCTAGTTGGGGACTAGATAGCTATTGCTGTTGTTGTTTCAGCAAAGGATGAAAGTGTTTTTAGATATTACGCTATACTTTTTTTTATTAAATTGAGGATTGACGTTTTGTGTAATACCTATAACAATTGGTTTCTGTGATACGAGTAGTATGTCGATTATTAATATTTTCTATAATTTTTTATACATACTTTTAAAGACATAGTTAGATACTATACCATAAACGTTAGAGCATATTATGCTCAAACGGTGAAGCAACATGTCCTAACAAAAAAACCTGCAAGTTTGATAGATTTTCAGGTAGACTCTGGAGTCTACCACGGTAGAAAATCTATCAAACTTATAAACTTATCAAACTAATCACTCTTAAATAAACGGAATCCCATTCCTAGCCGTAAAGAACTCATACATACCATACGCCTGTCGTCGCCGAGGGATTAGGCAACGATGATACCTACATTTCGCCGGCATATTTTGGATCCCATGGTAATGAGGGTGAACCTATTGCAGTGCCATCAACCGGGCGCGGATCACTCCAAACTGCCACTAAGAATTTTATAGAAAAACCCAATAACACTGTTCGACCTGGGAATCGGACCCAAAGTGTGCTTGGCAGTCACACTTTGCAACCACTAGACCAGAAGAAATTTATTTCAGCTTAATTGAAATTCATCCTTTTCATTCACAGGCCGTAGGAGTCCCATTCTCTTACACCCTAGAGCTCCCCGGATACCAGTATGACTTCAGGGTACCGCCGCAGTACATGGATCAGATCAATGAGGAGACGTGGGACGGCATCGCGATCACCGCTAGACTCTCTAGGGCACACTACTCGGCAAGAATCGCTGCTGCCTCTCCTTAAGCCTAGGAACTGTGAACTAGAGTAGGAAGGTTCTGGAAGAGTGGAAGAAATATAGTTTTTAAATTATGTTAGTGTTTTATTGTTCCAATTCCTCTAAATTAAAAAGTAAAATAAGAATATAGCCCATTATTAGGCATATCCACGACTGTTCTAAGTCATACTATTTTTTTTCAATCAGGAGATTGTTCTAGACACTTTTGAATTGTCTAGTTGTACGGTTCCAAAAAGTAGGTCTTATAGATACGATCGAGCAACAATCTCAATAGACTATTTTTTGAAATAAACTTATTAATTGGCTTCGTTTACAATATTTGTTAGACCATAATTCAAGATGTAAGAGTATGAGTTGTCATCCAAAAAGAAAAAATAAAACCTACATGGATCGAACCTACTGACAGCACCCATCAGCGTCGCTCAACTACATTGTTGGAAATAAAAAATCCAACACAACACGACTATACAGCAGGACAAACCACAAAAAAACAGAAACCAATAGTTAATATTCCTATGATAATATTAATTCAGTTGCAATATAAAGACAAATCTTTCAGTTCAATAAGTAAAACGGTTTTTAGTTTATATTTAACAAAGCTAAAAGGTACAATCAGCAAATTAAACCGACGGAGCATCACATTGGAGCCCCGCCAACGGATGCCATTAAACAATCTATGAGTAAAGTTTGACCTATGTTGCTAACGGTACAATACGGAGCTGCGAAGAATTTATATTGTTTTTCAGATGCATCTAGTTGATTCCTATGAATATATAACTGCACTTTTAATTTTACATGTATAAAGTGGTAAAGTTGGACGTCCACTGCTGGACATAAATGATCACCACGATGACCGGTCCACACGCATCCAGCGGATTTCAGCGAACGTTATCAGGTTTCGGTTCACCTTACCGCCACTTGTGAACCTTCAATCCCTATCGGCCATCCGTTGTTAGTAACGTAAATTACATATAACTAAGACTACCAACATCCCGGTCTGCCCGTGACCACCGTTGCTGTAAAAAATCCGAAACGTCGGGTTAAAATCCGATTATCTAGTTTTTGTATTTACTAAATATTGAGTTGGTATAAATTTTTGTGTACATTTTGTACTGAAATCAACAATAACAGCGTCCATTACTGTAACAATGCGGCAGTATGCAACATAAAAGCGGTATTCAAACTCAAACTCAAATCATTTATTTCAATTAGACCAATACAGGTGCTTTTGAATTGTCGAATTTAATTGAATTTAGTTGCACGGTTCCAAAAGGTAGGTCTGGTGGTATTTATACTGCGTGGCGGGCGGTGACGTCACGATCCGCGTCACTGCAAGCGATTTAATTTTACGCTTACCCTCCATTTGAGCCCGACCCGCAGTGTTGTTTCCAAGAGTTTTTTTTTATTCTACTGATGATTTATTTAAAGGAATATTCTGGCATAGGTTTAGTAGTTTTATGCGGCTGCTGCGTGATAAACAATATTCGATTTGTGGGGTGAACAGTGTTGGAGGTATGTTTTATATAAATTCTTAATAGTTGTTTTCCTTTCAATTCAAGGGTAATTTTGTAATTTGAGTGGCGAGAAATAGACTGTGAAATGGAACGTATCGAATTCAATCCCAAGGCACGCAACACTGACTTTTCTTGTCAGACACTTAAGGAAAATATTGCGAGGAAAGCTCCACGTTTTAGAGATTTTCTCGATAGCATGTGAATTCTGCTAACCCACCCTAGTGTAGCATGGTAGACTATGATCTAAAACGCCTCGGAAGACAAAAACTGTGTTCAGATCAGTGACAGTAAATGAGTTGCCGATAACGATGATGAACAATCTCGTCTCCACAGGAATTACATGCATAGTATACTATGTTATATTTAAATAATTCGTAAAAAATTAAATATTTAGATTATTAATCAAATTGTATCTTTAGTTATTAACAACAACGGCATATCATTAAGAAGATGCCGTTTGCGTATTTTAAAGAGCACCGTCGTTTTTGTAAGAAAAGAAAATCTTTTATCATCAATGTTTGTCTAATAGTCCAAGATCCCAGGGCCGCCAGACGTCACGTATTTTCTGACGAACCAAATGCGGATTATTGAGTAGTGCTAGTATGTACTAAGAACGCATGCCTACCAGCTATCTTGCCTAGTGGGCCAATCATCAGAATTTACCTGAAGTTAATTAATTCCTTCGGGAGCTTTAAAGCGTCTGCAAAGCAATATGGCCGACGGAAAGTGTCTGGGAGTATTGGCGACTTATTTTTAAGGATATTGCCTAAAATATACGTAAAAATCAGCTTGGAGAATTTACTTGAGGTAAGTAATATTTGTATGTACCTCGATTACCTGATACCTGAAAATTGGCCCACTAGGCAAGATAGCTGGTAGGCAGGCATGCGTTCTTAGTACATACTAGCACTACTCAATAATCCACATTTGGTTCGTCAGAAAATACGTGACGTCTGGCGGCCCTGGGATCTTACTCTATAACGTATATATTAAAGAATAATAATTGAATATTACGTAAGTGATTAAGGTTACCCATCACACACAAAGCTGTTAATAATCCTAGCACTTACAGAAGCATTACAATGCAGCGCTTGCAGCATCTATCCGCTATAATACGTGGAACATTTTTGCATGATCTAATTTTTACGCGGTGCAGCGCTGAAGCGCTATCCAATTCTGCAGCCGTCTGCCAACTCTGCCAAGACAAACGGCGTTGGAGGCGCTATTTGAATAATTCATAAAAATCTGATCTCCTGGTGGCTACGCTAATATTTGTACCTAGGTACCGCCGAACCTGCCGGATTACTGAGCTGGAAGCGACGTGCTAGTGTTAATGTTCTCACTTGTGAGAGGATTACTAAGCTGGTACTTAGAAGCCAGGTTATTTTAGTGGAATGTACAGGTTTTTCATAAATAATATATTAAGGTTACTGTATTTTAAACATAATCTAAACACAAACAATTTCGCTACATTTAACTTTAACTATTCACCTAGATTGCAGAACGGATCTAATGATCTCTTCGGCAAATCCTCATAATTAATCGCATAATTTGCCCAATATTCTAATCGTGTCAACGGCTGAACAATGTTTGAGTAATCCTCAATGGCGTATATCTAATGGTCTGCTCGGAAAAGTTGTCAGAACGGTTATGTGTCATGGCCCGCCCTGCGTATCAACACAACGAATCTAATGATCTGCCCGGCTATATATATACATATATACTCAATCGAATAATATTGTACCCGATGTGCTGACTTTGAGAATAGGACTTAAAACCTCTTGCTGACGCTGAATTACGACCTATTTCAATTTGTTACATACTAAAAGAGATTCACTAAATTACGTAACCCGAGTTTCACAAAACAAAATGAGTCCAGCGGCCGCCATTACTGTTTTATTTTACAAAAAGGAACGTCACACAATGGTACGTGTTTGAAAAATACATGGACTTATGTGACAGCGTCTTCGGAATCCGAGACCGTTTGAAACGAGGAGGGCAAATAAAATCCTTTGTCTACGAGTTGGAGTCGGTTTGTTTTATTTTTTGTATTCGCTTCGAATCCAAATAGATTATCCCAATCACTGCGCTGACATTGAAACTTCTTGCTATTGGATTTGTATCCTGAAAATTACCAATTATATGCCACTGCTGGCCGTTAGGTTCTGGGTTATAACCCCAGGTTAAAGGAATCAAAGACCAAAGGGGCAGTTGCAGATCCAAACGTTGAACATAGACAGTCAAGTCACATAAAAGAAATAAGATTAAATCAAATTCGGTTCATCTGTTTAATACATACGATGCCACAGACAGACACCGATATTCAACAAAAGTTTATACTTTGAAAACTCGTTTTTCATTTTAAACCCTGTGTTTGGAAATATGTTCTCATTTAAATGCATATTTACAGTATGCTAAGCAATTTCTAAAGTAATACCTTTTGTGAAGGAAAATTTCTAGTAGTAACGTTGCCTTTAGTACTAAAATGTGGACTTGAGAAACACTTACCGACTGTCTTTACCAAATATTTTTTACTACCAAATAAAAATGACTAATAATAATAATAAATAAATATCTGGACATAATGACACAGCGCCATCTAGTTCCGTGGTAAGCGACAAGGCTTGTGTAACGGATACTAGACGGTTAATATACCAAAAGTTGTACATTTGTATACTTTTTTCTAAATATTTAATAAGAATACTTATGTTGTTGTTTTTCACACCGGGATTCGAACTGAGGACCTGTAGCACAGACAGAGCGTTAACTACCGCTGAGCTGATCGGTCGTCATAGCAACCTAAAGTAGGTAACTAATAGGTATTGGTGTTGTATTATTTTCACTATTTAGTATTTAATATTTTGACAAACATTCTTGAAATGTTAAGCCTCTAGTTGCACGATTCCAAGATATTTCTTGGAACCAAGAAATATAAAGCCTTATAAAGAAAATAGTCTATTTGAAAATAAAAGGCATTATAATCTTTAATGCATTGCAGTATTGTTATACTCGTAACAAATATGCGACGTAGGTTTGTCTTATATAGACAAGAACAAAATTAATAACAATTAAGATAAAATGTTAATAAAACTGTTTTGTCATGTAAAAAAGAAGAGACCAAAGTAAGAACTAACAAACTTTTATATAATCTACATAAGTTCAAAAGGCAGCCAACCCTCACCGTCAGTAAATGTATGTAAAAGCTAGAGTAGTGTTTTCTCTTCGCTTCGACTTTTTCGTTTTTATTCTTAATGCCCCTAATTATGACGTAGGCAGATATAAGCCTACTTTTATGTTTTATAAGAGTCTGCTACAATTTTCATAACAAAAATTCCCTTCTACGTTTTTAGGACAACCTTTAAAAAAAATATACTGGCAAGTTTTAAAGCCTAAATTAAAACTCCTTTTTTTAAAAAAAGAAATGAGTTAATTTTTCGGGGACACGTTGGCGGGTTGATTTTTCAGAATATTCGAGAAATTATTAAGGTTGAGTGTCAAAGTCGGGTGGGAAATGAGAGCGGTAGCCGTTGAGTGGCGGCCCCTGAAGGTTTCGTTAACGTCTTAGGGCGAGCAGACGGGCTGGATCGACGTCTTATTATTCAATCATCATTTGAAAATTAATTAGCAATATCTCAGAATAAAGTTATCTCGACTTGGTTGTTTTAGACATACACCAATAGGTACTGCTTTATTGATCACGCGTAATAATGGATGCTGTAAAGGATCCAATATTTTGGTATTAGATAATAAAAAATAAATGTCCATACCACAACTGTAGTAGCATAGTGGTGTGACCAGTGGACTGAGATGTCGAAGGTCTCGAGTTGAAACCCGGGCACGCACCACTGACTTTTCGGAAGTTATGTGCGTATTATATTATCACATGCTCAAACGGTTAAGGAAAACATCATAAAGAAACATATTTGATCTCCAAAATGCGCCAAATCTCCTACAAATATGCTCCACCGTGCTCATTACACTTGCGTTAAAACGCCGCGTTTCAAACGCCCGTCTACTTTAATATACTTTAAAATTACCAACGAGGGCGCAGAGTTAATTAAGCTATCCGTTATTATAATCGGCCCCTGTGAGCTTTTACTTTCCACCAGACATTCTCCTCAAACTGTGTTCACTGGCCAGCGAGCTGGTAGCCTTTGTAAAACCACTGAATTACAGCACACAGAAGGACAAGACCACCTTTGGTTTGTGCTTTAATTCAACTGGCTTGATAAGCTGACGGGTGACAGATGTCATTGGTGAGACACCAACTCTATAAATTATAAATACTTTATAAGGATTTCATCGCGGTAAAGTGATGTTAATGAAAGCTGAGCTGTGGGAGCAGACTAGTGTGACCAGTGGACTGGCATGTCAAAGGTCTCGTGTTCAAACCCGGGCACCCACCACTGACTTTTCGGAAGTTATGTGCGTATTTATCAAGCTCAATGCTTGAGAATTTCTTGATGGCATGTGAAGTCTACCAACCCGCAGTAGGCTAGCGTGTTATTGTTGTTTCTTAAAATAGTAAACTAACAGCAAACGGAATGACCAAACTGTCAAAATAGTCATTCCCCTAACGAGCTCTGGTAACCTTACTCACACACAGTGCGGTCTTCTGTAAAGCGGAGGTACTTCCCCAGCCGGGCAGCTCAATTTGAGCGTGGAATCTCGCTATGCCCTACCTCTCAAATGTAGTGCTTTTACTTTGTAGGTTAGCGAAAGATAAAGTGGGTCAACGTCAAATATAGTGCTGCCCTATATTCGGGGGCTGTTTAATATTGAATATCGTTTTGTATTCGGCTGCGAGTGTTCTAAGCGTGACTACTGAGGAGCAGACGTAGATTTTATTGAGGCCGAGTAAGTGTTATGAAGTCATTTTAGAAATTTTGAGTGATTCGATTTGTACTAATTGTGTATAATTCGAATCACTGGAATCTGGCTTGTCGGTCGTGCTTCTGACATATTTGCTCAAAGTGAGACTTCTACGTGTCTTTTATGTTGAGAATCTTTATACTCTATTCATAATTATATAGGCACTCCTTTTTTAAATTACATCGGGGTTTCAAAAAGAAAATGTAAAGGAGGAAATATGCATTGTCCTTTTCTTTAGTGATGTCGGTATTTATAAAACTGGATGAGATCCTGGCCGGCGAGTAATTGTTATTTTTTTTTGTTGTTCGAATTTTAAGGGCCTTGATCTTTTTTACCGAGCTTATCAGGAAAAGTTGAATAAATATAAAGAAAATTATTTCCGTGTTATCTTTTAAATACACTTTTTCCTTAAATAAATTCTGTGTGTGCTTTTATTGGCAGTTATTATAAGTGTGATAGCATAATCCAAAGAAACTTAAGGGCATTTGTATTTTTCATTGAAGCAAAATAAATTAAAACAACTTACGAACTTAACTTAAAATATACAGGCTAATAAAACAATACTTTAATTCGGAGAATAAAAATAAAATACAGCTGAATTGAGAACCTCCTTCCTTTATTTTGAGGTCAGTTAAAAAAAAGTAACACTCTCTATTCGTATCTGTCAAAACACGAGTAGGTAAAAAAAAATCCCTTTGAGAAAAGAACCCTTCGTTTTAGATTATAAGATTCACTACGAGCAATTCTGGAACATTCTACCCGCAAACAATCTTACCACAAAGATAATCTTAAAGCAAGTGCATTAAAACTAAACAAGAAGTACTTCAACCCCGGTATGTAACCCGTGAATGCCGGTCACTGAGTTAACAGTAAGTGTATTGGACGCAAAACAATGGGTACGATTCGTCCCCAACTAATTCGATTACATGGGTCGGGAGAGAGAGCTGTTAGTGGCGGCGGGTTGAGTGGATCTCCATGAATGAGGGACAAATCTGTGGAACTTACAACGAGCTGAGAAATGAGAAGATAGTATTTGAAATGAAACTACTTTTTATATTTGATATATTGCGGTATAACCCCTCAGCGGACATACCTTAAAAATATATGATTGAATATAAAAGCCATATCTATATTAATTCCATACTTATATAATATTATAAATGTGAATGTGTCTCTATCTGTAACCTCCTCAGGCTTTAACTGCTGAAACAATTAAGATGAAATGTTGTATGGAGATAGTTTGAGGCCCGGGGAAGAACATAGGCTAGTTTTAGTCTCAGAAATCATCCTCGAAAACGGGGGAGCAAGATTATATTATTATGTGAAAAGGATAATTTCTTAAAAGAGCGTGGCAAAAGATAAGTAAATACAATTATCAATTCTACGCAGCCGAAGTGGCGGGAAAAAACTAGTTTCAAATACATATAATATGTATGTATGTATATGATAGTCACTTTATAAGGGCGAATAAGATAAAACATGGATTAACATCTAATAAATTTCGGTTAGCAGTAATGTGAATTTGAATAGGCTATTGTTAATTTCATATTTCGCAAAACTAATCAATTGAAAGATTTTCAGTAACTTCAAAGAAATAATGTTTGTAATGCTCTAAAATTTCAAAAACTTATTTAATTTTAAATGTGAATGCTTCATAAATTTTAAATATTCAAGAATTCGTTGATAATAATCGAAGTTTCTAAAAAGCTATTAAACTAATAATTCAACTTGAAGGGCTAAATACATAATGTTATTTAAACCTTCTTATTCGGCTTATACCAATGCTCAAACTTTGGAAACATAAAACTATTTACTTCGAAAGATTATTTATTAACCTGTAGATTATTTATAAATCTCTACAAACACAGCGAGCTTAATTAGAAACTAAATTGAAAAACAAAATGGTTTTAAAAGCCAATAACCTTTTTGGGGTATCCACCCCATTCTATTCTCTACTACCCTTATGTTCTATAGTAGTATAAATGATAGTAATCATATTTATTTCAGTCAATAGACTTTTTGTACACACTTTTACCAATAAGATTATTTTAAGATCATTTCCTAACTGACAACCCCTAAGAAACAATGCAAATATGGAATATTATAGGTTGCAAATTCAAACTCAAATATCATTATTAAATTGGCTTAAATTTTATTGGCTCCTTTTGATCGTCACCGATAAAGACAAACACCTGCCCTACGCTTCTTCCTAGTTTTTTTATATGCGAACAAAGAAAGGGCACAAAAACAAGTTTTGGTCTGTTAATAAAGTACATGCTATCACTCCACATTAAGTACAGTGCGTACACTCATGTTGCCTAGGACATACTAATACATTTTCCCGAATAAAACAAAAAAGTGGTGTTATATATCAAGACAAGCAATTGCGTTAGAAAATAGCATTTCTCTCTTTTCTTCTTCGTTTGTATGTCAGCTCAGAGATCTGTTATTAAGAGTGTATTAAGACTGAAAAAATACATATATAAATAAATCCGGTACGCGTAGGCAGAATGAATGAAATGAATTTTCGAACAAAACATAACCTTCTATTATTATATCAACCTTTTTATCAACTGTACATCCTTATTAATAAAACCTAAATTACATTAAATAACCTCCGAGTCATTTCCATCAAACATAAGAAGCTGAGAACACTCCCGACTAATTTACCTTTCCAACAAAGAAAACAAAATCGGTTCATCTGTTCGGGAGCTATGATGCCACAGACACACAGATACACACATACAGAGACACGTCAAACTTATAACACCCCGGCGTTGCTTCGGGGGTTTAAAAAATGATGCAAATCAAACGGTTAACATACATACATACCTATATGCAGTTTATGTGAGAGAAAACGACATTTATACATGTATATGATCTGTATTTTATCCGCTTTGCTATTTTTTTCGATCCCGGTCCTCGCAATACGTGCCAATCTATTTGAATCATTTGCACATACATGGACTACTGTAACAGCCCGGCTGGACTTGTTTATACTCATCCAGTTAGTTACGACATCGCATGTATTGTCGTCATACATATACGTATTATTAGTTACTTTATTATTAAACCACGCTTTTACTGTAGTTTTTACGTAACTTGTAGAAAATATTGTATGTAGATAGTGTTGGTTTATTATTTGTGTTTGGATTTTTGGGCAGTTGCCGCTTTTTATGGAAATGATAAATAGGAATATATGAATTTAAAGATACAATATAGATGGTATGATTTTTAACCCCTGACGCAAAACTAAAACTTCGGGACGTTTTAAGTTTAACGTATCAGTGTGCGTTTGTCTGTGGCATTGTAGCTCCCAAACAGATGTACTGATTTTAATTTCATAAATTTTTGACTAAGAGGTGAGTTATTCGGGAATGTTCTTAGATATTGATATTTGATGAAAATCGAAAATCCAAGATAACCGACACGAAATGTGTAGAGGATTTTAAAATAAAAATAATATGAAGTGATATTGACCAGCTCACTTTAACTTAAACGATTATGGAAATAACTTTAAAGTGGTACCTACATCAGTTTAATGCAATAAAGCATAGAGTTTTTTTCGATGTTTCTTCTCAAACCAAAATCTAAAACTTTGACCTATACCTTGAAAATATTATTTATAGACTGTACTGGAACGTTAGGGAACCATAGTCTTCGAAAACGAACCTGTTAGAGCCATCTCACATGCACGGTCGCCCTGCAACGGCGGCGGCGCGGTATTTTGAGCTAAGTATTTATACTTAAACTTAATTATTTTTTTATTTATAGTTTGATAATTTAGCTACTAGCGGATATCTTTTGTGGGATACTAATCTTAGTACTTACTTACATAATAAATCTCATCCTACACCAACGGCCACTTAATAATATCCTTGTTATTTCATACATAACAAGATTCATCTCACATGAGCATCAAAGTATTCAATAATAATCTTACATCTAAGAACGTCCTCCGATATAATATCTCCAATAAATAACTCCAATAAATTAAATAAACCTTTTATTACTTTATAACCGCCGCTTTCCTAGTTTAAGTTGATAAATCCACCGCTACGAAGCAATTCGTTGCTTTTTCCGACATTTCGATCCCGAGATTACGACCCCTTTCGCCCTGGGAACGAGTCCTAACAACCCCACGTAAAGCAATCCCAACTATTTTGCAAGCAGCGGACCTCATTTCCTTAACTGAGGCCGCCAATCGCGAGTATTTTTAAAACCACTAAATAGGTTTAGCTGAGAGAGGCCGTAATAAAATCAAGCCGGTTGCCAGCGAGCGGAAAACGTCGCTCAATCGAATTCCATCGCGTCGCTTTTGAAGGAAATTGGGTTGAAACATCGCAGACATCGGGAGAAAATATTGTACCCTTAATTTGAAGCGATGGGCGAGAGGCGGAGACGCGGAGAGCGCGCGAAAATCAATTTGCATTTAATTCAATAAATAACAGCTCTCAACTTCAACCTCCGGCGCTTAATGTTCTCTAGGCCGATATCAAGGCTTTCTAGAATTACTTTTTAAACGAAATTATTGTTCCCGTGACGTTTTTAATCAGCGAATTGGAAGAATATCACTAATTAATAGATAATACATGATTTGCGAGCCATCAAGAAGAAGCTAGTCATCATCAAGAACCCATTTACTGACCCACTGCAGGGTATAGGACTCCTCTCATTTGAAGGAGATTCGCCTATAGTCCACCACGCTAAACTAGTCCAGGTTGGAAGACGTCACACACCTACAAAAAATCTTCGTTTAAGGCTTTGTCTTGAGTCTTTACAGTCCACTAGGCTGATATAATACCGTCAACGAGTAACATCACTAAATAAATAAAGCGTTAAATGTTTCAACATCACTTTTGTATAAAAAATATGTGGCTTCCATGTTGGACCGATTTTCATCAAACATAGCTGAGAACACTCCCGAGTTCCCGACTAACTAACCTTTCAAAGTAAACATTTTCATTTTTTTTGCGTTAAAGACTAGTCTCAAACATAAATCTGAGCTGAATTACATTACATTACAATAGCTTTCAACAAATACTGTCCAACATTACTCTTTGTTTTACCAAACCAATTTAAATTCAGATACATTATTTAGGCTTTATAAAGAGTTACCGAACAAAAACAATAAAAACACATATGCCCCGAAAAAGTAAAGTTCCAACATTTGCGACCTCAAAAATGAAATACGGGTTGTAACGTACCCTTGAGCCATAACTCCGCGAGATCCCGATGTGAGGGGCCGGCACATAAAAACTTTTTTATCATCTTTGCTTAATATATAGCGACCGTGACATAACCCTTTAGGAGACAACGGGGGAACCTCACATTAGTCATGGGAGATTTAAGTGCCACGCTAAGGTTTACGTTCACTGGGCGCCAGCAATTCTAGAAATTTCTCGTGCATTTGAGTAAAATCCTAGCCTTTTGATTATTTATGTCTTCTTGTGGTAGAAAGCTTATTGTTGATGTGAAGTGGCATTTACGCTGCGTTTACACGACCTTCATAGTGCCTACGCGATGTGACGTCAATCTGTAGCTTTTACTTTTTTTCTCAATCTTATTAGTAAAACTAAATTATAAATTTATGATTAAAACAAAATTATAAACTAAAAGGCAATTAGTATCGAGGTAATTTTTTTTCTTTATTCAAGGGCCTATAAAGTTTTTTTTTATTCTTTTCCATAAGACCCACTTATTGGAACTGTATGTAGTCCATAAAATAAGTCTAATTTAAATAAAACGTTTTTATCGATACTATTTATCTATACTATTAATTTACTATTGTTAATATTATGTATTATTAATATTATAAAGCTGAAGAGTTCGTATGTTTGTTTGAACGCGCTCTAATCTCCGAAACGAATAGTCTATTTATCGAGGAAGGTTAAAGGATATATAACATCACGCTACGAACAATATGAGCGGAGCATAAATTAAAAATGTTGCAAAAAAAAACTAGGCATATTCATTATTTAAACCTCTTTCTCTCTTTCTCTCTCTCTCTTAGGTAACGCAGACGAAATTGTTCGGGTAAGCTAATAAATAATTTACCGATTTCACTAGAAGAAGATCATATTTTTTATGTATGTATATTAGGCGATACCTTTGGCAATTGCAAAGTGATTTTAAGTATTCTCTTTGTACTAACTTCAATATATGTTTGTCATTCCAGAATTGTCGCTTATTGCTTTAATTAAACCGATGGATAGACTTAGAAGATACCCCAAAGACCTCTTCAAAATCAAATAGGTTTTAAGTGTCACTTAGTGCTTTTAGAAAACATATTACAGGTACCTATATTTCTTGAATCTTAAATGAAACTATCTGCTCACTAATAGTACCTATATTGCTTTTGTAGAGCTAATGTATCTCATTCAATGCACTTAATAGACGGATTGATAGTAATTGGATGGCATAGAATCCTTTGGCCGCAGTAGCAGCAACTAATATGTAATCACATAAGTGGATACACTCATCGTACTCGTGGACTAGTGGAAACAAAATGTTTATGGTATTACACTGATTTTATACACTGACGCGAATGATAGATATTAAAAAAATTGTAGTTTTTGCATTGCATTTTAACTTTGATGTGGGAAGTATAAACAATAATATTTTCAGATATTTTATGCAAATATGAATAGGACATTTTAGATGTTTTAATTTTGAATTGAATACCGATAAACGGCAATGTATTGAATTCGTTAGAAGTAGGTAAGTTTTAAACGGTTTTGATTATGGCAACTTACATGGAATGGAGTTTATTTGTGATGAAGGAAAGTAGGAAAAATAATGATGAATAAATAGCCAAGCTATGAACATCTACATTTTTATAATTTCCGTAATATGGCACTTATGAACTAATTAATATGTTAATATAATAATTACTAAGTATCTCGTTAACGATAACTTAATGATATGGTTATATTCTGGTTACTTATTAGGTTAGTTATATCTCATACACTGTTGATATAAATATGTTATGCCTCTGATATAAGAAATATAGTTTCGCAAAATTGAACTTAATTGAATATTAAATAAGAAAAATTAACCAAGTCTCAGATAATTAGACAGGCATGACAATTATGAAAATATTTAATATTTATATATTAATTTATTTATGATAGACATTATACAGATTTTAATTGATTGGTCAGTAATTGGGTTTTTTTACTCATGGAATAATGTATCACTCTGATTACAGATATAAATATATCATAATAATTAATAGATATCAATTAGTGTCTTTAATGAACTACAACATTATACATACATATATGAGATTCTCTACATGTGTTAAAGAAAAATATTATCTATTAGAAAAATAATTACATTTTAACATTGTAGATTGTTTAAGTATTTCTCTACGATACAAAGATCCAGTAATATATTTAGAAAAAATAAGGATTATTACTATGAAAACGAATATTAATGTTAGTTTATTCTTGAATTACTGTAATAATATTATAAGTATAATAAAATATTTGAGCTCAATATTCATCTTTAAGTAACAATGAAGTCGGTTAAAAACTCAAAATATCATTTCTTTGTTATACTTAACAAATAAATTTTAAAAGTTATTAAGTACTTATTACTTAATGTACAATACTATAATTTTTGGAATGTTTTTTTTTGTGACTGGAGTGAGCATGGACGCAATTTTAGATATACTGTTTCCTTTTTTTATTAATAATCTTGTTGAGAAATATATAAAAATAAGTATTTAGGCATCAGTTGCGTTTTTTCATACTAATTAGAATAATTGGTGCCGAAATTATTGCACTACATAAATTTGTTTTCAATCCTATTGCGTTCTCTTTCTATGCTCAATGTTCTACATATCATTGTCTCCATTTAAATAGCTTCGCCTTTTAGTGGTCTCAGTTCGACGATCTTCGGCAACACGGGCGCGCTTGGCACCAGCAGTGGATTGAACTTGGCGGGGTTGCTACGCGCACCCACACGGAGCAAACCACGCTTGGCTGCTAGCACTAGTAGCAGGATCACTGATAGTGAGAAGGATAGGACCTGAAATGATATTATGATGTGTATTTATTATTTTGCTTTGGAGTTTGTTGCACCGCTTCTTATTCCCAGCAAAAACACTAGGAAGGACTGGCGTTTTTAGGGACTGTCTTTATTGTTAACGTTCAAAAATAATTAATGATATTTTGACTTTTAATAGAATATATAAATAACAATATCGTTAACCAGTTTTATACATATTGCATTTTTATACATATACGTATTTATAAAACAAACTGTTATTAACATACTTGCACACATAGGTGTTACCTATCACGTACTTTTGATGTTTTACTATATAAAACATTGTTTAAATAGAATTTTTATTTTAAAATTTTATGAATTAGTGTTGATTGGCAATATAAATATATTTAACTGAAATAATCTATTTCTGCACACATAACATTTAGGCCTTAGAAATGACAAAATTAGATCTGATCTAGTCTCCAAAAAATGTAATCCAAATAAAATTTAGAACCCAATTTGTAACTATTAGGTTACCTACATAAGTAGTTTACAGACAAAGAAACAAAAAAAAAGTATTAAGATATATTTTTATGCCTGACCTTGTCAGGTATATAATACTAAATAAACCACAAAAAAAGAACGTATTGTTAAAACATAATTATTATAAAAACAGTTCACGCCAAAAGAGGCCAAATAATTATTATAAACACGAAAAAAAAACAGAGAAAAAATATCTTGACTTAATACCAACTAAACAAAAAATTCAAATTGCTGCACAGACGCGCGTATTACTGCCTAACTAATTATTACATTATAGGTATATAACCCGAAGGTTCTTTGTCATTTCTTTATACATTACCTTGATATTATTTTAAAGTAATCTAGATCTGTTCATTTCAACAATTGTAATTGCATAAATACTTAATACATAGTAATTAGAAAGATTAAACGTAATTATTTATTTCGAGGACAATCTCAAAAGAACACTTGATGAAGACTATAATGGATTCTCATTAATATTCAATACTTGAAACATCCTAACCAACAAAGCAGTACCTGATAATATCTTTAACACGCTAAAAAACTATAAAAACTAACTAATATACTTACAGCAGATATTCCAAAGGTGGCAAACACTTCGTATGACATAAACATTTTAACAATTACTTGTCAAAACACAACAAAACTAAGAAAAAAATGCAAACATTTGTTGCGCACGCGACTATTCGCCTACTAAGAACACACTAACTCAACTTCGCAACACGGTACAAACTGTGTACAGGTGTGTCAAACTCAATCACTAAACGAAGTACGAACTAAAGGTTATTTAAGATAGATGTTCACGGTGTAAATAGTTGGAATACAGTGCGTGGCACATCGCTGCACGGAGCGGCAACGTCGCTCGCACACGTCATTCGAACAGGTTGCCTGCGCACGCGCTTACCTTGCCTTTTTTATCTGTGGCACAGTTATTTTAGTACACACTGCCTTTGTCTTTTCTGTAATTAATTATATTATATATGTTTAAGCCTGTTATCTTACCTAATGTAAATATGCTATTCATACAAGAATAGAGAGTGGGAGTGAAACAGATACATATTTATCCCTTTCACATTGTGGTATAGTTGGACTGGTAAGATTGATACTTCCTGAGTTAAATTCCACGGTAACTATCCAATATTTGACTTCTTATATATAAAAATCTCGTGTCATGGTGTTTGTCGCGGAACTCCTCCGAAATGGCTAGACGGATTATTATGAAAATGTTGTATGTATGTTTGGTAGATCTGAGCATCGGTCGTAGGCAATTTTTTATACCCCTAGGTGAGAAGGATGTCCCTCACCAGATATATTTTTTTGAGGATTGTTTATTTTTATTTTTTTTAAGATTTGCCATTCAAAAAAAACTTATTAGTAGCTAGTAGTTATGGGTATATATGCGTATTTATTATGACTAGCTTACTTAATTGTAATTTATATTAATATTTATTAAAAATGTAAAATACTAAATCTGTTTGTCTAAGGATTTTTAATAACATTGTATATGTGAAGTCTGCCAACCCACAACACGAAAGCGAGATAGCTCAACCTTTCTAACCCGGCTAATGCTAGGTAAGAGGGGATAAGCGTGCCCAGCAGTGGGACATTAAAAGGCAACTTATCTCAGTTCAGACAGGTATAGATTGGCTTACTTACTGGCTCAATATTATTATGTTTATCCTTTATATGTAATTAAACTTAATTTGTATGTAATACACTGATGTGATGTAATTAAAACATTATGTATATTATCATTAGTAGCTAGTCTTCAGAGGTTTCAATTTATATCAAATTCAATTCGTCAGTACAAATTGAGTGCTCTCGTAGTACCATTACTTCATAAACGAAGTTAGATATAATTTCGTTAGATTCCGCTTCGAGATTCCTTGGTTAGTTAAAACCTTTCGGGCTTCTGAGAGAGTACTTCATGTTAAAACATTCAGTTACAGTATCAGATTATAATTGAGATGAATTTGATGCGTAACTACATGTGTACATTTGCGCACGACCCAATTAGTCCAGCGGTAGCACTGCCTTCTGTGCTATGGGTCCCGAGTTCGAATCCCGGTACGGATAAATGTTTGTGTGATGAGCATAAACATTTGTATCCGAGTCATGGATGTATCTATGTATAATATGTATATATTTACAAAAAAAAAGTACATATGTACCAACTAGTGTCCGCAACACAAGCCTCGTTGCTTAGCTCGGCTTAGATAACGATGTAAAAAAAAAAAATTATATATTTTTCCCAGGCACGAATCCAAACCCCGAGCTACTACTGAAAATTTCACAGAGAAACCCAATAACACTTTGACCGACCTTCAACCTGGGAATCGAACCCATTACCTCCTGCTCAGCAGTCACGCTTAGGACCAGTAGCAGTAACAGTATATAAGCATTTAATACATTTAATTGAAAAGCATTTCATCTCATTCCGCATTGTAAACAGCACAACATTGGCGTCGATATTGCGCCAATAACGAATAATACGAGCATAATTATTCAAGTTATTCGAATGTCATGCGAGTTATTCCAAGCTCCCTGCAAATAATTATGCCTGTTGTTGAGCGTGTGCAGCTTAATTATGTTAAATTGGTAACGGATTACAGTGTAATTTTTTTATGTGTTTTTTATCTTACTTAAATTGTTTTTTCCACTGAAAACTTATTTGGTTTAAAATTACTTGTGTGACGATTTATTATGGACGGTTATTAATTACACGCAATCAATATTTAAGATGGCTAAAATCGGTACATTTAAATCAATACTTATTTGTGTCTATCCATTTGTTACTTTTGCACATATAAACATCGAAACCAATTGTAGTGTATGAGGGTAGATGCATAAGTATTGTCTCGAGCGCATACGTCACAAGGTGTGGGCTGACGGGCTGAGTGGGGCAGTCAGTGGACAGTCAGTGTCCGACGGTCAGCTGAGAAGCACGTGGTGGTGCGTAGGCGAGCCAAATACATATAGTATTATTTATTTATTTCATGCATGGAAAACTTACAGCTTATTAAATACAGAGTTACAACAACTTAAACGACAGACAGCCAATTACAAGTTTTCACTTATAGATATAGACTAAGCTAGTAATATAAATGTAAGCAAAACAGCAAGCAAATACAGACTACTTGAAAAAAAAAATTGTAGGCTAAGGCACCTTCCGCAGTAGACGCACCGGGCGCCGGAGGGCGCAAACAGACCTCCGGCCTCCATAAGCTGTGGCCAGCGGGTGGGCGCGACTAGGGGAGTCCGCCGCCCGAACTGGTAATGGCCCCAAGTAGGCGGCGCGCGTGTTCGTCACACGTGCGCCTGCGCGGAGGATGCGAGGCGAGCTATGCCTCGCTCCTAGCCGGGGTCCAGCTATAAGAGCTGGACCGAAGCCCGCCGGGGTTGTGGTGCATGCTTTTGCGAATCCCATGGCCCCGGCAATAGGGTTAGTGGCGTTGACGGGTGCGGTTTTTTAGTCGGTAAACGCTCTAGCGGAGTCCGACACACCCCGTCGCCTCCCCAGGCGATGGGACGGCCCGTAAAGGATTTTTCCGCACTTAAAAAAAAAAAAAAAAAAAAGGCTAAGGCACCTTTTAGCTGAGTTGATACTGCATACAAAAGGGTCAATGTCATACTGCTTACACAAGTTATTAAAATTTCTACTCGCACGCACCATGTAACTATTCTGTCTATAGTTTGAAGATACACTAGGTATACTGATTGGCGGATGAAAACGAATTGATCTGGATGGGACGTTAAAATAAATTTTTGCTAAGAGCTCGGGACTATCTATTTCACTATTCAATATTTTCAGGAGAAATAGAAAGTCGGATATCTCCCGTCGATTCTGAAGTGGTAAAAGATGATTTTTTTTTACATAGCTGAAGATAATTAGAAGAAGAATACGGACGAATATGATTATATGCATATACATGCATACAGCGTAGATTCTACACCAATTGTGATGAATGTTCACTATCCCAATAATATTTAATCGGATGGGATCATGAAATCATACGCTACTTATTCTCATGAAAGTTCTATAAGTTTATTGACCACGTTGATGATGGTAAATGCGACAAAGCGACTAGGGCAAAGGTTGTTTATCGTTATAAAAGTGATTAAGCTTAGGATACACTTACACAACAATACACTTAGACTGACAACAGAGGCAACAGTAGTATGCAGAGTTTTATTTATTTATTTATTTTCTTATGTAGTTTCTGCCTACTTCCATAGGAAAAAAGGCGTGAGTGTAAGTATGTATCTATGTTTTAAACATTTATTAGATTTCGGTATACAGGCCGTCACACGGGAAATTTAATATTTCATACAGCAATATGATATTTTAAATTAATTCTGAATAGCCCTTCAGAAATGTATGCACAGACGTTTAACTGAAGCGCCGGTAGATAAATGTTACGTTAACTGGTGTACTTACAAACAATTAGGCGTAGTTATATTTATAAAAATATAACTACGCAAATCAAAATCGGTCCATCCACACACACACACTCACAGACACGTCAAACTTATAACACCCCGTGGTTTTTGAGTCGGGTTTTAATATGTCCAATTTTATATCACTAACACAAACACACACAAACCCAAACACCCAGCCACACACACACTCACACACACAGACTGATCAAGTAAGTTTGTGGCTTATTTGATTAGTGTATGTGTGTGTTTCTAGGTGTATGGCTGTATGTGTATGTTTGTGATAGTGTGCCGACTGTTATCAAACCTTTGAACTTTATTATTGGGTATCACAAAGTGAACATTCCAAAAAACTGATCGCACGCATTAAATCCATTTTTATTATTCGTACCACCGAAATGTGGAATGCGCTTCCCGAATGTGTATTTTCCGGTAGATATAGTTTGGGTGTATTTAAGTCTCGTGTGAGTTAGTTACTGCTTAGTAAGCGATCTCCATCGTAGATTGCAGTGTGATATTACCTGTTTCAGGCGAACTGGCGGTCAAGTGAAAGAGAAATTGAATTTATGTTTTATTACTCAAATCCTCTCTTTAAGACGTAAATAACATGACTGGACAGCAATAAACGATAGCAATTTAATTTACTACTATTTAGTTACAAATGTATTTTGTTTAAAATGCACCTCAAAGGGAATAATTATCGCATTGACATTTAGGCGATACAAAGGAGTACAGTACATAATGTATTCTTTTTGGAACATTTTATCGGTGCAGTGTTCTTTAACAAAAGCTCTTTGCCACAATAATTTGCAACGGAAAGTTACACAACTGTATTCACTTTATTTCTGACTACCCGCAATTTGTAAGACAAATTACACAAAGGTTATCTCGACTCAGGTAAACTTCTGCTTTTAAATAAATAAAATTGCTGGCCGAGGCCAATGAATAATCAACCTTAATAACATGTATACAGTATGCAATGAAAAACCCAAAGATATAGAACCCTACTCAAATACATATATACCTACATAAAATATCCATTATTTAATCACACATTGTACTGAAAAAGAACATAAATTGTGATGGTCCAAGGGCTACCAAGGATTATGTAAGTAATATTTTTATGATGTTGATTACCTGATACCTGAAAATTGGTCGTCTAAGCAAGGTAACTTGTACAAAATGGCATGCGTTTTTAATACATACTAATACTACTCAATCATCCACATTTACTTCGTCTGAAAATACGTGACGTCTGGCGGCCCAGGGATCTTATTCTATGATATTAATTACACATAGACATTTGTGAAGGGTTTACATATTATATTTATTCCGTTAACTATTAACCCATTTCCAGACTCACTACTGGGCACAGATCTCCTCTAATTTAAGATAATGTCTGATTACGGTAATGCAGGTTAGAAAACTTAACATGCCATCGATAATTGTTACAGGTATTTTCCTTCACGGAAAACGCATCTAACTTCGAAAAGTCAGTGGTGCCTTGGGATTAAACTCGAGACCTTTGAATTCTGTAGCTGTGATAGCCTCTGGACTATCACTATCTAGCTAAAAATAGTATCTAAAAAACAACGGTATCTACCATTTTTAACGTTGACTGTACATAATCTGTTACATTTTATGGCGTTCGCCAAGCACGTAGGATGAAACAAAAGTGTTTAATGTTCTTATCACCTGTTCAATAGTACTATATACGTATATTCAGTATAGGTACATAACGCACGATAAGATGGATTAATTCTTACTGATATAATACACTAACAAATAATTAATTCGTGCCCAATATAAATACATAATATGTCATGTATGTATGTAATAAAAAAAAATATCCTCTTACTATTCAAGTACGGAGCAAAAGAAAAAACTACCATCAAATATTCCGGCATAACCTGCCATTCAAGTCAAGACCTTATACTCTACAGATTATATTCAGTGGACCGATAGGGGTTTGTTCAGTGAAATATATTACAGTCATGCCCAACATTATTACCATCAAAGTTGGCAATGTGTTGTACGTGGAACTGACGGAGTTGGCGGCAATCGACGCTCAACTTGCCTCTCAGTTAATAGCCAAGTTACTAATGTTACTCCTAACTTGAGCACTAAGTAACTAGAGTCTCTACATATTATATAATATTTTAATGTAAATTCATCCTAGGGGACTTTTAGAAAACTTAGTCAGTTCATAATTAGCTCGTTTTAATAGTGTAACTATGCTTATCAATTCTTCTGTAAGGTTAAGCTGTGTCAAGTGAGGTCTGCCAGTGGATGGGTACTTGACTCTAAGAAATTCCGCCGTGCCTAAGTGCCGAAGTGTACGTAAAGCTATCATCAATTTCGGCTTCTTATGATAATATATGGTTTTTGTGACGTCGGTATTGATGGTGTCGGTTTTGTTGGCGTCGGTATGGTGGCGTCGATATTAGCGGCGTCGGTTTTTATGGCGTCGGTATTGTTGGTGTCGGTATTAATGCCGTCGGTATTGATGACGGCGGTATTTGTGGCGTCAGTATTGATGGCGTCGGTATTTGTCCTGCCAGTTTGTGGCGTCGGAATTGATGGCTTCGCTATTGTTGCCGTCGCTATTGCTGCCGTCCGTATTGTTGGCGTCGATATAGTTTCCGTCGGTATTGATGGCGCCGACGCGCATTAGCATAGCGTATTAGCGCGGTAAGTTATGGTGGCGTCGGTATTTGTGGCGTTGGTATTGATGTTGTCAGTATTGATAGCAGTGGTATTAGGGGCGTCGGTTATGGTGGCATCGGTATTGATGGCGTCGGTATTGTTAGTGTCGGTATTTGTGGCGTTGGTATTAGTGGCGTCGGTATTTGTAGCATCGGTATTGATGGCGTTGGTATTGTTGCCTTCGGTATTGTTGCCGTCGGTTTTGATGGCGTCGGTATTGTTGTCGTCGGTATTGATGGCGCCGGTATTTGTGGCATCGGTATTGATGGCGTCGGTATTTTTGGCGTCGGTATTTGGGGCGTCGTTACTGATGGCGTCGGAATTGTTGGCGTCGGCATTGATGGCATCGGTATTGCTGTCGTCGGTATTGATGGCGTCGGTATTATTGGCATCGGTATTTGTGGCGTCGGTATTGTTGGCGTCGGTATTGATGGCGTCGGTATTTCTGGCGTCGGTATTTCTGGCGTCGGTATTGATGGCGTCGGTATTTCGGGCGTCGGTATTGATGGCATCGGTATTGATGGCGTCGGTATTTCGGGCGTCGGTATTGGCGGCGTCGGTTATGGCGGCGTCAGTATTGATGGCGTCGGTATTGATGGCATCGGTATTGTTGGCGTCAGTATTGAAAAAGTCGGTATTAGCGGCGTCGGTTATGGTGGCGTCGGTATTGATGGCGTCGGTATGGCTGGCGTCGTTATTGTTGGCGTCAGTATTGATAACATTGGTATTGATGGCGTCGTTATTGTTGGCGTCGGTATTGATAACGTCGGTATTGCTGGCATCGGTATTGATGGCGCCGGTATTAGTAGCGCTGGTTATGATTGATGGCGTCGGTATTGATGGCGTTGGTATTTTAAGCGTCAGTATTAGCGGTGTCGGTATTGATGGCATCAGTATTGTTGGCGTCGGTATTGAAAGAGTCGGTATTAGCGGCGTCGGTTATGGTGGCGTCGGTATTGATGGCGTCGGTATTGTTGGCGTCGGTATTGTTGAAGTCAGTATTGATGGCTTCGGTATTGATGGCGTCGTTATAGTTGGCGTCGGTTCTGATTGCGTCGGTATTTTCGGTGACGGATATTTGTGGCGTCGGTATTGATGGCGTCGGTATTTTTAGCGTCGGTATTAGCGGTGTCGGTTTGTTAGGCGTCGTTATTGTTGACGTCGGTTTTGATGGCATCGGTATTGATGGCATCGTTATTGTTGGCGTCGGTATTTTTGGCGTCGTTATTGTTGGCGTCGGCATTGATGGGGTCGGTATTGCTAGCGTCGGTATTGACGGCGTCGGTATTATTGGCATCGGTATTGATGGCATCGGTATTGTTGGCGTCGGTATTGAAAGAGTCGGTGTTAGCGGCGTCGGTTATGGTGGCGTCGGTATTGATGGCGTCGGTATGGTTGGCGTCGTTATTGTTGGCGTCGGTATTGATAACGTCGGTATTGCTGGCATCGGTATTGATGGCGCCGGTATTAGTAGCGCCGGTTATGATTGATGGCGTAGGTATGATGGCGTCAGTATTAGTAGCGTAGGTATGATGGCGTCGGTATTAGCGGCATCGGATTGTTAGGCGTCGGTATTGTTGGCGTCTGTAATGATAGCGTCGGTATTGTTGGCGTCGGTGTTGATAGCGTCGGTTTTGTGGCGTCGGTATTTTTGGCGTCGGTATTGATAGCGTCGTCAATGATGGCGTCGGTATTTATGGCGCCGGTATTGATAGCGTCGGTATTGTTGGCGTCGGTATTGATAGCGTCGTCAATGATGGCGTCGGTATTTATGGCGTCGGTATTGTTGGCGTTAGTATTCGTGGCGTCGGTATTGATAGCATCGTCAATGATGGCATCGATATTGATGGCGACGGTATTGTTGGCGTCAGTATTGTTGGCATCAGTATTGATGGCATTGGTATTGATTGCGTTGTTATTGTTAGCGTCGGTATTGTTGGCGTCGGTATTGTTAGCGTCAGTATTGATGGCATCGGTATTGATGGCATCGGTATTGATGGCGTCGTTATTGTTGGCGTCGGTATTGATAGCGTCGGTATTGCTGGCATTGGTATTGATGGCGCCGGTATTAGAAGCACCGGTTATGATTGCGTCGGTATTAGTGGCGTAGGTATGATGGCGTCGATATTAGCGGTGTCGGTAATGATAGCTCCGGTATTGTTGGCGTCAGTATTGGTGGCGTCGGTATTGATAGCGTCGTCAATGATGGCGTCGGTATTGTTGGCGTCGGTATTGATGCCGTCGGTATTGTTGGCGTCGGTATTAATGGCGTCGGTATTGATGGCGTCGGTTTTGATAGCGTCGGTTTTTTCGGCGTCGGATTGTTAAGCGTCGGTATTGTTGGCGTCGGTTTTGATGGCGTCGGTGTAGTTGACGTCGGTATTGATACCGTCGTCAATGTTGGCGTCGGTATTGATGGCGTCGGTAGTTTTGGCGTCGGAATTTGGGTCGTCGGTATTGATGGCGTTGGTATTGTTGGCGTCGGTATTGATGGCGTCGGTATTGATGGCGTCGGTATATTTGGCGACGTTATTAGCGGCGTCGGATTGTTAAGCGTCGGTATTGTTGGCGTCGGTATTGTCGGCGTCGGTATTGAAGGCGTCGGTATTGATAGCGTCGTCAATGTTGGCGTCGGTTTTGATGGCATCGGTTTTGATTGCGTTGGCATTTTCGGCGTTGGTATTTGTGTCGTCGGTATTGTTGACGTCGGTATTGATAGCGTTGTCAATGTTGGCGTCTGTATTGATGGCGTCGATAGTTTTGGCGTCGGAATTTTGGTCGTCGGTATTGATGGCGTTGGTATTGTTCGCGTCGGTATTGATAGCGTTGGTATTGATGGCGTCGGTATTAATGGCGTCGGTATTGATGGCGTCGGTTTTGATTGCGTCGGTATTTGTGGCGTCGGTATTTGTGTCGTCGGTATTGATGACGTCGGTATTGATAGCGTTGTCAATGTTGGCGTCTGTATTGATGGCGTCGATAGTTTTGGCGTCGGAATTTTGGTCGTCGGTATTGATGGCGTTGGTATTGTTGGCGTCGGTATTGATGGTGTTGGTTTTGATTGCGTCGGTTTTTTAGGCGTCGGTATTTGTGGCGTCGGTATTGATGGTGTTGATATTGTTGGCGTCGGCATTGATGGCGTTTTTTTGACGACAAAACTACCGACGGTAACGGTATTGATGGCGTTGGTATTGATGGTGTCGGTATTAATGACGTCGGTATTGATGGCGTCGGTTTTGATTGCGTCGGTATTTGTGGCGTCGGTATTTGTGTCGTCGGTATTGATGGCGTCTGTATTAATAGCGTATTATTATTAATACGAAGTGGTTATGGTTGCGTCGGTATTGGTAGCGTAGGTATGATGGCGTTGGTATTAGCGGTGTCGGATTGTTAGGCGTCGGTATTGTTGGCGTCGGTATTGTTGGCGTCGGTATTGATGGCGTTGGTTTTGATTGCGTCGGTTTTGTAGGCGTCGGTATTTGTGGCGTCGGTATTGATGGTGTTGGTATTGTTGGCGTCGGCATTGATGGCGTCGGTAGTTTTGTCGTCGGAATTTGGGTTGGTATTGTTCGCGTCGGTATTGATAGCGTTGGTATTGATGACGTCGGTATTAATGGCGTCGGTATTGATGGCGTCGGTTTTGATAGCGTCGGTTTTTTCGGCGTCGGATTGTTAGGTGTCGGTTTTGTTGGCGTCGGTTTTGATGGCGTCGGTATTGATGGCGTTGGTATATTCGGCGACGTTATTAGCGGCGTCGGATTGTTAAGCGTCGGTATTGTTGGCGTCGGTATTGTCGGCGTCGGTATTGATGGCGTCGGTATTGATGGCGTCGATAGTTTTGGCGTCGGAATTTTGGTCGTCGGTATTGATGGCGTTGGTATTGTTGGCGTCGGTATGGATGGCGTTGGTTTTGATTGCGTCGGTTTTTTAGGCGTCGGTATTTGTGGCGTCGGTATTGATGGTGTTGATATTGTTGGCGTCGGCATTGATGGCGTCGGTAGTTTTGTCGTCGGAATTTGGGTTGGTATTGTTCGCGTCGGTATTGATGGCGTTGGTATTGATGGTGTCGGTATTAATGACGTCGGTATTGATGGCGTCGGTTTTGATTGCGTCGGTATTTGTGGCGTCGGTATTTGTGTCGTCGGTATTGATGGCGTCTGTATTAATAGCGTATTATTATTAATACGAAGTGGTTATGGTTGCGTCGGTATTGGTAGCGTAGGTATGATGGCGTTGGTATTAGCGGTGTCGGATTGTTAGGCGTCGGTATTGTTGGCGTCGGTATTGTTGGCGTCGGTATTGATGGCGTTGGTTTTGATTGCGTCGGTTTTGTAGGCGTCGGTATTTGTGGCGTCGGTATTGATGGCGTTGGTATTGTTGGCGTCGGTATGGATGGCGTTGGTTTTGATTGCGTCGGTTTTTTAGGCGTCGGTATTTGTGGCGTCGGTATTGATGGTGTTGATATTGTTGGCGTCGGCATTGATGGCGTCGGTAGTTTTGTCGTCGGAATTTGGGTTGGTATTGTTCGCGTCGGTATTGATGGCGTTGGTATTGATGGTGTCGGTATTAATGACGTCGGTATTGATGGCGTCGGTTTTGATTGCGTCGGTATTTGTGGCGTCGGTATTTGTGTCGTCGGTATTGATGGCGTCTGTATTAATAGCGTATTATTATTAATACGAAGTGGTTATGGTTGCGTCGGTATTGGTAGCGTAGGTATGATGGCGTTGGTATTAGCGGTGTCGGATTGTTAGGCGTCGGTATTGTTGGCGTCGGTATTGTTGGCGTCGGTATTGATGGCGTTGGTTTTGATTGCGTCGGTTTTTTAGGCGTCGGTATTTGTGGCGTCGGTATTGATGGTGTTGGTATTGTTGGCGTCGGCATTGATGGCGTCAGTAGTTTTGTCGTCGGAATTTGGGTTGGTATTGTTCGCGTCGATATTGATAGCGTTGGTATTGATGGCGTCGGTATTAATGGCGTCGGTATTGATGGCGTCGGTTTTGATAGCGTCGGTTTTTTCGGCGTCGGATTGTTAGGTGTCGGTTTTGTTGGCGTCGGTTTTGATGGCGTCGGTATTGATGGCGTTGGTATATTCGGCGACGTTATTAGCGGCGTCGGATTGTTAAGCGTCGGTATTGTTGGCGTCGGTATTGTCGGCGTCGGTATTGATGGCGTCGGTATTGATAGCGTCGTCAATGTTGGCGTCGGTTTTGATGGCATCGGTTTTGATTGCGTTGGTATTTTCGGCGTTGGTATTTGTGTCGTCGGTATTGTTGACGTCGGTATTGATAGCGTTGTCAATGTTGGCGTCTGTATTGATGGCGTCGATAGTTTTGGCGTCGGAATTTTGGTCGTCGGTATTGATGGCGTTGGTATTGTTCGCGTCGGTATTGATAGCGTTGGTATTGATGGCGTCGGTATTAATGGCGTCGGTATTGATGGCGTCGGTTTTGATTGCGTCGGTATTTGTGGCGTCGGTATTTGTGTCGTCGGTATTGATGACGTCGGTATTGATAGCGTTGTCAATGTTGGCGTCTGTATTGATGGCGTCGATAGTTTTGGCGTCGGAATTTTGGTCGTCGGTATTGATGGCGTTGGTATTGTTGGCGTCGGTATTGATGGCGTTGGTTTTGATTGCGTCGGTTTTTTAGGCGTCGGTATTTGTGGCGTCGGTATTGTTGACGTCGGTATTGATAACGTCGTCAATGTTGGCGTCGGTATTGATGGCGTCGGTAGTTTCGGCATCGGAATTGATGGTGTTGGTATTGTTGGCGTCGGTATTGATGGCGTTGGTTTTGATTGCCTCGGTTTTTTCGGCGTTGGTATTGTTGGCGTCGGTATTGATGGCGTCGTCAATGTTGGCGTCGGTATTGATGGCGTCGGTAGTTTTGGCATCGGAATTGATGGCGTTGGTGTTGTTGGCGTCGGTATTGATGGCGTTGGTTTTGATTGCCTCGGTTTTTTCGGCGTTGGTATTGTTGGCGTCGGTATTGATGGCGTTGGTTTTGGTTGCGTCGGTTCTTTCGGCGTCGGCATTGATGGCGTCGGTATTGCTGGCGTCGGTTTTGATAGCGTCGGTTTTTTCGGCGTCGGTATTTGTGGCGTCGGTATTAGCGGCGTCGGATTGTTAGGCGTCGGTATTGTTGGCGTCGGTATTGATAGCGTCGTCAATGTTGGCGTCGGTTTTGATGGCGTCGGTTTTGATGGCATCGGTATTGATGGCGTCGGTATTTTTTGCGACGTTATTAGCGGCGTCGGATTTTTAAGCTTCGGTTTTGTTGGCGTCGGTATTGTCGGCGTCGGTATTGATAGCGTCGTCAATGTTGGCGTCGGTTTTGATGGCGTCGGTATTGATAGCGTCGTCAATGTTGGCGTCGGTTTTGATGGCATCGGTTTTGATTGCGTTGGTATTTTCGGCGTCGGTATTTGTGGCGTCGGTATTGTTGACGTCGGTATTGATAGCGTCGTCAATGTTGGCGTCGCGAATTGCTTTTATTTTAAAGGTTGACTCTTGTTTATCATAAAACAATACATTTTATCTTAAAATATAAGTATTTTCGATGAGAAAATATAGTAAAATAGAAGAATATTTATATCACCCGCAAAAACACTCACACAGCTGTCACTCGATTACACACGTCACTAACCGCTAGACGTGGATCGCGATTGATGAGAATTCGTCGAAATTATGTTTTCTTCATATTATAATTAATACAAATAATCAACAAGAACACAAAGTATTAAATTTTTTCACAGTTTCACGTTGGCATAAACACAATAAACAAAAATGTTTGCGGCTTGTTTATCGGTTAGTGACGTCATGCTATCCTCTTGGTGTTTGCAGTCACGTGACTAATGGTGATAAATAAAACTTTTAAATATTAGATAAATAAAATGAGGTTTTCGATGGCCTAATAATAAGACCTATAATAAAATTAACAAGAAACATGAATTTGTGATCAGTGTCTACATCCCTATTGGTGGCGTTGAAACTTTTTGCTCGTAAACACCTTGTGCAAAGTATTACAAAAAGTTTAAAAACAAGATCAATGAATTTGGTGAAGCCGTGACCAAGTGAAATAGGGATGTTATTATGAATTAAAGTAGAAAGAAAGAAAATAATAGGTAGGTATGGTAGGTAGGTATGTAGTAGGTATCTATGATGATTTTTTTGTTATTTATTCTAATTTTACTGCATAATGTGAATACTTGTAAAGACCACACTACCGCATTGGGATATGATCCTAGTTAAGATTATATATAAATAAATAGACAAAGACTTATTTTTTATTTCAATTATTCATATTATTTACATTTATATTATTACAGGTACTTTTGAATTGTCAAAACTAGTGGCACGGTTCCAAGAGATAAGTCTTATAAAGAAGACCTGGCAGGAAACAACAATGGTAGTTTGACACCCAAAAGAAAGGAGAAAGGAAAATAAGGAGAGTAATTATGAATTTGGAAGTTTGATGGCAGTGCTCACACGCACTGTCATACTAACACACACACACACACAAATAAAGAGATATTGTTGAGAGCAGTGGTTATACATTAGTTCTTCTATACCTTATCCTCATAGGAATACAGGCGAAATTGCTTGTTGACAACGAATCTTTATATAAATAGGCAAATAAAAAATTGTTCAGTTCCTTTTTGTCCTTTGTAAGGAAAACGATTTTCTTTTTATTTAACAAGAAACTAAAATGGTTTGCAGTTTTTGTTTCATCGAATTCTGTACAATATACCTAAATATTGGAACAGTTAAAAAATACTCAGTGAATATGAAATCAGGACATAAAAATTAATAAATTCAAAATTATTATGAATTTATGATCGATACTTAAACAAACTTAATATTTTATTTTATAATTACATAAAAACTATAGTTTTTATGTAATTATAAAATAAAATATTAAGTTCATTATTAATATTATTAGTATATTATTAATAAAATATTCTTTATAAAATAAAATAGTCTTTAATATTACACTCCCCACCGCTGCACCGTTAAAATTAAATTACTTTCTGTAAGCCTTCATTTTAAAAAGGTTCATTAGAATAGGTTATCCATAAAAAGACATGGTATATAATAAATACATTGCTAAAGAGCAATACGCTCTGGAATGTCTTCCGCTAAAAATTAAATTAAAAATGAATTTTATATCAACCTCAAATAGAATCCAAGTTGATAAAACCGGTCGAGCGTACAATACAAATAAAACCGAAACAATTCTCACAAGAAGTTGTGCACCGTCGCAAATCACCGAATCCCAATCAGGCCTAAACACCAAACAGCGTTATGTGCCGAGTTACAGCGCACCACCAAGTACCAACTTACTTCACATGTTGCGGGGAGATGGGGGCGACCCTAAAGATAGCAGATACAACCACAGTAGGAGGAAAGCCGAATCAGTAATACAACGTCAAAGAAACAAAAAAAAAATATTTTTCAAAATATACTATTAAATATATCTTATTTCACATGTTTAAGATTCAACAATTAAAATTTTTAGTTTTACGGATTTTGTAACGGTATATTGATATTAAATTCAATAATAACAATTAATATTTTTGATCCTACGGTGCCGTACAAACGTAGTAAAATGTTATATATAACTTGTGTTTTATAACACGTTTTTAAATAATGCAAATATACTGACTGGGATAACACCCCTATTCCATTATCTAAAATGTGCGTATGTATAAGACGCTAGTAGATTTTGACATAATATATTTTGAGTTAGGTGTAGAATTTTTTAAGTTAGGCCTCGTAGGTTTAGGGCGTTCAGAGTCAGAAGTTTGGTTGTACACGACATCTGATATCTATTGGAAAATGCGAGTCATATAGTCTCGTCTTGGCATCATTTTACATGAAAATGTTTTACGTGTTATATTTTTTACGCTAAAGCATAATTTATTTGACATACTGCATATGTTTGCACTTGTGCTCTGGCACGATGCTACCCTCTTTCCCCAAGATCGACCGCCGCAGTGTTGTCCGGTCAGGGTTGTCCGCAGTTCCTATGAATGGTGCCCCTTGATTATTTAGTAGAAGCTATCCCTTCCGGCCCGACTAAATATATAAGTAGATACAGACACAACGCTTCTCTTCAATATTGTTGTTATTTTGGGAAACTTTTTTTATACTTACTACAAGGGTAGTACCTGATAGTAAGCGGTTATGAACGTTTGCAACACCAAAGGTGTCGCTCGCACATTGCTGACCCTCTAGAAACCGATTAAGTTTCTTAAAATAAGGGAATTTCAAACTGACAGCAAACGGAATTAAATTTTATTTTCATGCCCTATTTTATTATTTTTAAAGATTTTTTAACTTTAACTTTTTACTGCTACTGCCTCGTTGTACTGGTGGTCATAAATCCTGATGAGCAAGAGGTCTCGGTTTCGATTCCCAGGTCGAGCAAAGTGTTGTTGGGTTTTTCTAAGAAACTCTCAATAATAATTCGGAGTTCGGACTCGTGCCCGGTTGGTGGCAATAGCATAGCATACCGACATAATGTGGGTACATAAGTACACCTCTGCTTAACCCTTCGGGGACGACAGGCGTGATAGTATGTTTTTTTTCATTCACATTGTTTTTTAATGTTTACGAACGAATGAGTAAATATTGTTATGCCCAACGCGATTTGAAATTTAAATATTCAAACTCAATGTGTTGCTGTATTTTAGCTTTGTTTGTAAAATTGTAATTTGTTTTGAGTCCGTTAAATAAAGTGAGTAACTAGGTTTTATTACATTTAAATAAATAGCCTGGACTAGTGTGTGTATTTTTTTATAGATTTGAATGTTCAGTTAACAGTGATAGCCTAACAAGCTGCACTACTTCAGGGTATTCGACTACAGGCAGATTTCATCTCATTTTGTCTCGCAAACCAAATGACATGTCGTAACAGCGTAAGACTACAGGATTTATTAAAACTATACTACACCACTTCTTGTAACAGAGGTTGGCCATAGCGAGATTCCTCGCTCAAATTGAGTTGCCCGACTGGGGAACCTCCGCCTTACAGAAGAGTGCAATGAAACAACAATAGTTGTGTTTCTGCGAGCGAGTAAGGTTACCCGTTTACTTTATTAGCTTATTAGAATTTCCATATCAGTTTAGTAACTCCCCTATTTTAAGAAACCTAAACGGTTTCTAAAGAGTCGGCAACCCGCCAACGACATAGGCTACGGTAACCGCTTACCATGAGGTCGTAAGATTTGCGAACCTTGTGGCATAAATAAAACGCTTGTACTGAACATAATAAACCATCAAATAATAATAATTGTGACATGATTACTCTACTCCTTTGTCAACAAACCTTTATATATACATAAAAACCAAGTTCAAAGCTAAAGCTATTGTTGGTCTCCCGCTCCTTAAGCTTAGAGAAGTGAAGTTCCGTGTAATATCCCGGCATAAGATCCCGTTACGGAACTTGAGTAAAGTAATTGGATGACCAATTCCTGGGACTAGGGCTGTGCAGGAGGCGCGGGACAAGTGTAATACGTAAGTTGTATCGGATTATAACTTACCGATAACACTATAGTGTGGTATTAACGCAATAAAAATATCAAATAGGTGTTTTGAACAGTTTTCCTATAACATTACTTGATTACTCATACACACATCTTACACTTATGTAAATACTAGAACATGAAATAAAACCACTTTTTAACGATTTTATCGCGGTAGTTATATTGATGTTATTTAATCCCGTCGTTGTTGATAATTTACAGTACGGTATCGAGTAGACTGACAATGAATTCTATGCATTATTGATGACTCTTGTTCAAAACATAGAATTTATGTAAAATATTTACATATCTAATGTAATAGGTTAGTGTTTTCGCCAGTTTTGTAAGTCACAAGTCGTGAGTTTAAGTATGATACTCTCTGACTTTAAAAAAAATATCATGATGAGACCTAGATGCATAATTATGCCTACTTTACGGGATTTTCTCAACGACGTCTTCTGCCAACTAAAATATGTTGTGCCAGGGGTGAACAGGACTATAGCTTAACCTTTCCCAAGATGAGAAGATACCTGAACCCAGACGAGGTATAGTAGTAAGGTTATAGCCTATAATAGTGCGATCTAACTAATAATAATGTTGTAAATGCGAAAGTATGTCTATCTGTTACCTCGATTTAATTGAATGATATTTTGGCTTTATTATAAATAGAAGATAGTTTTTATCCTGAAAATCAAGTAAACTAAATTTGTATGTAGAATTTAATAATTTCTTAAACGAGGAGGGTAAATAATAAATAAGCAGATTGTTAAAAAACAGATTGGATAAAATAACAAATTTTACGCGGACAAGGTCGCGGGCAAAAGCTAGTTTACAACAAAGCACATTTTCTTTTATCACAAATCAAATGAACGAAATCTAGCCGCCATCAAAAGGTAGCTAAAAGGAGAATATCGAACGCTAAACGTCAACAAATTTCACAATGTCGAGTCCACAAAGAGTTGCTTCAAACAAAATATCCGTTTCATGAGCCACTGGGCCGCGTCGGCACATTACTCGATTGTCTGTGGTGCAAGTCACAAGCGGAGCGATTTGAAATTAACAGCGGGAAGAGTGTTATTTTTATAAAGCGTCGAGAAATTGTAAGCAACTAAATATGTATATAACTGCGTCGTTTGTTTAATGGTCCGTAAATGTGACAGCTGAACAAGAGCTTTTGGGTTCTGTTCAAGATTTTTATATTAGATATAAGTAGCTTCGGTATATATTATTTTGGAGATTTTTTTTATATTCCGGAACCATCCATATCCGGAAACCAAAAAGTGAAAGAGTAACAAACTTCACAACTGCCTTGCTGTAATTTACAGCTATATAACAGGATACAAACATGACGAGAGATGTTATAATATTATACTAATGTCGACTTCAGGAAAGGAGAACGGTCTCAATTTAACTGTTTCTATTTTTCAGAATTAAAATTTCCAGGACTAGTCCATATTTTATTTCGTTTATTTTTGGACCAAACACTTAAATAAAACAATTCAATGTAAGTAGATTCGTGATTTCTGGTTAACCAAAAAATGGTCTGGAAACGGTCTATCCTCGTTCAATTCCATTGTTTTAAACTAAAAGGCGTCAGACAAAATTACTGGATTCATCTAGATTATTCAGAGAATAGGTTCTATTTGAGCAATAAAGCATTTACTCCATTAAGCGCTATAGCGACGCTTCCATAAAATTTCAATTTATTTAATAGAGTCGTTTTACTATCGCAGTGTATTTTACTATCGTTTTGTGTGCTTAGTATAAAAATTTAGAAGAGTTTCGGTTTCTTCTTAATATTTTTTAAAGGAAATTGGTAAAATAACTAGTTACTAGAAAATGAATACTAAAATACTAGCGATATTTTAGTTTAATTTAAGTTCTTTTTGAATTGACGTTACCGGGTTACAATCACGGCAGGGGAAGGTTTTTATAAGATTACTATAAGATTAGTTAAACTCTATGCTGGGGTGTTTTTTGCGCCGCTTCTTCTTCCCAGCAAAAACACTAGTAACCGGTGAAGGGCGGTTGTTTTTGGGGCTATCTTTATTGTCGATCTTCAAAAAGAGCCGATTTAATCTGGCCAACTTTGAATAAATAATATTTTGACTTTGACTATAACATAAACGTCATTACTTAGCTCGTCACTAAATAGACTTTTACGAAAAAAGCATTCCCACATTTCCTTTTCTCGATGACTGACTCATTCTGAACCACAGTCTTGAGTATTGAAATTTATTTTTGCATATTGCATAAAATATTATTCGCAGTACAAAAGTTGAAAAGTTTGAAACCTACATTATTTATACGATTATGAAATTAGAAGAGAAAACCACTCTAACTCACCCTGCCTTACTTCGCGCGCTTCCTGCCATCGATCAGCTTTCTATACAGCGCATTCTCTAGATAAAAAATATAAGATGAACGTATTCCAACCATTTGTTCTCAATCAATTACTGTTCTCTGAGTTAAAGACATAATAAATTGGTCTTCGACGGCAAAACAAATGGACTACGGAGCTTGGAGATGCCAGGGTGCTAAAGTGAGCTAATAGGTGTCAGTTAGTCAGAAAGTGTTAAATTGTCTGCCTGGAAGTATAGATAGTAGTTGGGTGGAAAAATCAATCACATCTGACCATATAGGTAAAATGGTTAAAATAAGGTTTAAAATGGGTTAAAATTATAACAATATTCTGCGATAAAGTCCATCTGTAAAGCGTAATAATTTAACTTAATTAGGTCTACTGCTGATCAGCAACAAGAGATTTCAAAGGATTTTCACGACGACCCATGCACGCCCCACATCAAGCGGATTCCAGTGATCTTTGCCAGGTCATCAGTTCATTTTATTGGGAGCCTTCCAAAGATGCGTATTCCGGCACACGGTAAAAAATAATAGTTACTAGGATTTATTTAAATGTTATATCTTCGCGTAAGTATAAAAAGTAATTCATACATAATTATAAATCTAACTATTAAAACAATTTGCGTATTATACAAGAAGCGTTAATTAACTTCTTATACAATCGCTACCTCTCTTGCTTTGCACCAAACAGTTTCGTCCGACTTCAAACTTGACCGAAAGTCGTCAATTTTGCAATCGAAATTTTTGACCTTTCCTGTTTGAGCTGTAATAAAGAGGCGAGATGGCTCCCATTGAATGCTGTGTTACATTGAACAGCTTACAGAGATAAGAGCTCAAAGTAATCCCGAACAAAGTGTTGAAAACATTTTGATTTACCGCTTTTTGTATTTATCTGGATATATTTTTGTTTTGCAACTTTGAACGCTGAAAGTGAAGAGAATGAAATGGACTTATTTTTTTGAATATTGTAAGTATAATAAATAAATATATATAGTTATAAAAAGATATTTCGTGTAACGTTTGTCAGTGATGATTTTCTCAACTAATGTTGAGAAGTTACTGTGTGTAGTTTGGTCCAACTTGAGAGATAAGTTAGAATAAAAATATGTATTTTAATTATTGCTCTCGTCAAAGTACTGTTTGTGAGCAGTACTTTAGCGCCTAGACCGACAAAACGATTAGATTTCTATCTCCTACCCTATATGAGTTATGTAGTTTAGTAAGTTGTTATTAGTAGTTGTCATATCAATGTCCCAAAGAAATTGTGAGTCATTGTGCATCAAAATTTTTTGACCCCTTACAGTCACAAATCTCCCCTCTAAAGCGGACCTCGACTTTGACCTTCGACCTTCACATCCCAGCAAAGTTAAAGTGACCTCGCATAGTTGTAGCGATATCCACTTAACGTTATCGCAGCCACCGCATTGACGACCACCCAACTATTTCAACTTCAGCGATTCAATTATTTGCCTGGAATTTTCGGCCAGATCAAATGAGAGGCTGAGATATCTTCATTGATGAGGTTCATCATCAACCCATTATTGTACCTCTTCTGGGTACGGGTCTCCTCTCATTTGAGAGGGTTTAGCGTTTAGCTACTGCGGGTTGGCAGACTTCACACGCCATCGAGAAAATATCAAGCATGCAGGTTCCCTCATGATATTTTCCGTCACCATTTGAGCATTTAAATAAGCAAATAACTTCCGAACAGTCAGCCTTGGATTTGAACTCGAAACCTTTGACATCTCAGTCAGTCAAAACGACCTTGCTATCAATTAATATGGTCCAATTGCAGTTTCAATTCTTGTAAGGTATTTTGTGGTAAGGATTATAGGCATGACCATTACATTAGTTTCGGTCGAAGTAAAATCAATTGCTTTTATAGGTGAGATCTCTTTGAACCCCAAAGAATACATAGCATATCATCACATCTGCATCGCTAAAAGGTACTAGCTGTACCTTAGGTGAATTGATATACTATGTAGGTACGCTTACCGTTGGCTGGTAAATTTTATTGCATTATTGTTATTGGGAGCTAGCCTATTGCCAATAGTCGGAAATAAATATAGACTTTAAGGTACATAGTGCAATACGTTAACATTTTCTTGACCTGGGTACCAAACTCCAAACCTCATACTCAACAATCGAATTTGCAACCATTAGACCAACGACATTTCGTCGATATTTTCTACCGAGAACCTTATTCATAGAACCCTTGTCCATTGATTAAACTTCCTACAACAATAAGGAAGTTTATATTCAACGGCATCTTAATGGCCACAAATAACAGCTACAATAGAAATAAAGTTAACCAAAAAACGCGGAAATGCTAGTTTTCTTTGTAAAATATTTAAATTTTTCGCATTTCAAACGTCGGCGTTGAGTTATATTGTCGCTTTGTTCGCGCCGCGCCCCGGCGATCCATTCCGCGTTAATATATTGATAGAACGCGTTTTTCCTGCGGTTTTGTCCGGATTTGTCGTCAGTTTTTTTAGGAATATATGGGTGTTGAAATAGATTTTTGGTCGGTACTTTCTTTTTTACCAGTACCACGATGTTATAGCCAAAATTTTTACCATTTTCCGAATTTTTTTTCAGAAGCTATTGCTAACTGGTTCAGTGTGAGTTTTTAGTTCAATTCCTATGTTAAAGCAGGGTGCTTTGTTCAACTATAATATACTCAATGGCAGCTCCGTGTTTGGATTCGTACCCGGCTAGTAACAATTAGGTCGCTTCTAGTACGTGCTTGCTAACTAGCGAGTAACAATGGGAGTATTTAATCCACATCTACCGAGCTCTCCGGGGAAGCAAGTGTAATAGTAGATATTGTTAGTCTATATCTTATTGATTCGGCTTTAAAATCTATTAATCATCATCGATCCCACTGCTGGGCACGGGAGAGATAGGTAGATAGGCTATATTCGTGCGGGTTGGCAAGCTGCATAAGGCATCGAGAGTCTCCCAAGTATACAGATTTCTTTCACCGTTCAAGCATGTGATAAATACGCACAAAACTTTGAAAAGTCATTGGCACGTGCCTTGATTTCAACTCGAGACGTTTGACTTCACAGTCACACCACTATGTTATCACAGCTATTATTTTTACTTAAACGTATATTTTTATTACAACTATCCGAACGCATTTTATGGCTAGTAAACGTCACAATGACATTTATGTGACAGTTAAAGTACAGTTGTCAGAAGTGATTGGGTCTCAGTATGCATTGACATGATTAGACATTTTCTGATCAACCAACGAACTGAGCAGATTAAATCCGATTATATCCACGCCATCTTTATATTTTTTTATCAAACCTGAACAGACTTCAATATGTTATGTTAATAATGACATTACTGCAATACTTTTTGTATGAGAAAAAGTTGGATTCCAATAGACCGAGGGCTATTGTAAACATAAACTCACATAGACTATACAGTAAGATAATTTCTTAAAAGAGGGTAGAAAATTTGATGAAAATGCAGATTGGATAAAATTACTTATTCCACGCAGGTGAAACCGCGGGCAAAACTTGTGTAAAATAAAGCTATACATTGTAATGAATAGCATCCACTTACTTGTGGCTATACATCAAAAATAAAAGGAAAACATGAAAATCTTTTATAGCGGACATTATGTTTTTATTTTATGTGTCGACATCAACAGATTCGTCCAATTATGTGCTGCCCGCAGAGATATAAAAGCCTGCAGATTAATGTTTTGACGGTCATTTCCTACGTTTTTTAAAGCTCGATAAAAAAAGCGAAATTCAGAAAACATTTGTCAAATACCTATCTATGTGTGTTGTCAGTCATTAAACTAATGGATCAATATAAAATACATTGTAATTTTTTTTTTTATTTAATTTATCATACAATTAAATTAACTACGATTCAGTCATAATAAGTTTAAAAAAGAACCACAAAATAATATAACATAATTACATAAAACATTCTCACTAACCGCCAAAATTATTAAAACGCAATGCATTATTAATTAGTAAGCACTTCAAGAGCGCCGAAAGAAGGTAAAACCTTATCACGTTAAATTCATGCGAAATAAAGCTCATTTTGGCTCGACCCTTTTCATAAACCAGTATTATTTTCCCCGTATCCATTACTTAAAACTATTAAAGTCAAGTAGAGGTAAGACTCTACTGAAGTTTTTGGTTATTACAATATCAGTCTTCAGATTTCGATATTACAGTAGGTATTACAATGGGCAGTATTTCATTATGATTGGTTATTTTATTAGTTCGGTGCTGTATTCAGGCGGTCCATTGTGCGCTGTTAGTTCGGTTACAGCTTGGCGAAGAGCCAGCTGGAGAGGGTTAGTTGCTAACGAGGAAAATGAGCAGAAGAACCACATGTCATTAATGATGTGAAATAAATCCCCAAGCTGAGCTAAATAAATACACCTCTGCCTTGTTGTGTTGCCTTTATTGGCTTAGGAATATTTGTCTCATGCACTCGAGCCCATGACTGGCACAGTAACCAAGCGCGATACTTAGGTAATCTAATAGAGTGACCAGGGGACTGAAAGGGTTTCCAATTTCATCTTTCTGACTTTTCGAAATCATAGAATAGAATTTCATTTATTTATAAGAATATGGTACATAAAGCGTTGCAGCATATTCTGCCAGTTGTGATGTGACATATTTATGTAATATCGCAGGGCAATCTACATACATTAACGATTTTGCTCAATAACGTGTGAAGTCTGCCAACTTGTATTTAGCTAATGTGGTGGACCATGGAAACCCAGCAGTACTGACGAGAGTAATTATTTAAATTTAAGTCGTCGTTAATACCTACTGATAAAATAGATGTCGTTTACGAGTAGGACTTCTGTTCAAGTACCTATATTCTAGCATATCGTCATAGTTACGGCTGCATGTTTTTATAACGTACGTTTTGTCAGTTAGTTTACTGTCTGTGATAGTAGCGGCAGTGTATGTGTGTCTGTGACTGCCCATTTACTTAATAACACGAGGAATGTACCAGATTTACGGTTCTTTATTCGATTTTCGACTTTAGGAGCTGTTTTAGCCTAGTGGTGCGACCAAGGGACTGTAAAACCGAAGGTCCTGATTTCAATTCCAAGGCACACACCACTAACTTTTCAAAGTTACGTGCGTATGCATGCTCAAACGGTGAAGGAAAATGTCGTGAAGAAACCTGCAGGTTTGAGGGATTTGCTCTAGGCTTCATCCGATCCGCTTCATCAGTGCGACGGTGATTCGGATGATGATGATGATCTTTTAAAATTAAGATGTCATTTTTATTGGTGCGACTATTTACGTCTTGTATCGCTAGAAGTAACATCTGGTAGATACAATTTAAATGTGAAATTAATAACTTTTAAAGGAGCAATAGGTCTTGGGTTCGATTCCCAAGTAGAGCAAAATGCTCGACAGTCTAGACCCGTGCCCAGATGATAGCAATAGGCACGGCCTAAGCTACATACGCTAAATGAGAACTAACATACAGATGAGGTGAGGCAGAGGTGTAATTAACCACAGCCTAACCCTTTGGGGACAAAAGGCGTGAGGGTATGTATGTAAAAAGTAATTTTATATCAATATATCGCTATTACATTGGCCAGACTTCTAAATTAATCCATAGGTACACCTTAATTTAAAAAAAACAAACCTATTTTATACTTTTTATTTTCTTTGATCATGATCTTATTGCTTTTAAAATGAGGGTCCATGTGACGACGCGTGTGCACATGACATGATGTTAATTTGATACTCATTCGCGAATGGAATTGTGTAAAATATAAAAGGGAATATATCACACGCCAAACCAAAACATTTATGTCGGTATCTGGGGGCACGGCAGTGCCCCCGCCAAGTCGAGCAAAAAAAAGCGGCACGGCCGTACTATCTTTTCTCGAACCAATTCAGGCCATTTTAGACCCCCTATAACTTCGTTGTAGATTAAACTAGAAGCTTGAATTTTTATCACTCAAGCACGCATTGTGTGAATACGGCATATTTCAAATTTCATTCAATTTGAACCAGTAGTTTAGGAATAATAACTAGTCAAACTTTCTTAATTTTGTTTAATTTTGTCACTCACTGACTGACCGATCATCAAAACTCTAAGTCACTTCTAGCAGACATAGAAGCTTCACATTTAGAATGCAATGAGTGTTTAGTGTACAAATAAAGGGAAAACTAAAATATCTTGCGATTTCAGTCCAGTTTTTTAATTTCACCAACTGCATAAAGAACTTTGTATTCCTATATACATATATAGGATTACAAAGTTACATTTGCGTTGCATTTAGAATGAAACGATTCATTCTTATTCTTCAATATGTGGTACTTGTGAGATACTTTGTGTTTCCATGCGATGCCCAAGTCAATCTAAATCTAAAAGTAGGGACTGAATAAATTAACTGACTTGGTATTACATGGATCTCACAACTTTTTACGGTAGGAGAACTGAGTTGCGTGACTTGGGTTTTTTACAGGTATGTTTTTGATGGCATTTTATTTGTTAGCTAAATTTCTCATCGATCAATTGTCAGAGTTGTGTAGGACATAGTCAATAATATCAGTTATTGATAGTTATTTAAATGAATTATTTAAATGTTTGAACACAAAATTTGACAAATATTTGCTACTATTTGAGTTAAAATCTTTTGACTGCCTCATTGGTCTAGTAGGTACGGTATCGTAAAACGCGACTGCTGAGCAAAAGAACTTAGCCTCGATTTCCAGGTCGAGTGTTATCGGGTTTTTCTAAGAAATTCTCAGTAGCAGCTTCAAGGCCTATTTATATCAACCGGCGGAAATAGGCTCGCCCCTATATAACATGGGACCTAAAAATACCGGTGAAACCGGTAACCGGTGAAGAGGTGTACGTTCGTACACCTCTATCTAACCCTAAGGGGACGACCAAATTGATAGTAGGTACTTAAAATTCTGTAAACTAAATACGACCACAGACTGAAAACATATTACCAATGCATCGGTAGTGACGCCGCAATGCAATAAACGTAAACAGTCAATGAGTGGCGGCCGCAGCTCTGATTGCAACACTATTGTTCCGATATGTTGGCACAGACTAACTGTAGTCTGGACTCGAATATTTTATAAGTACTCATAGGGGTTGGCAGAAATTAGAGAACGCCCATGCGCCATGATCCTGACCACTTTTGCTTCTTTCACGTTCATGCATGCGTGCTTATAAATTCCTTTTGCTTCTTTCACGTTCATGCATGCGTGCTTATAAATTCCTTTTGCTTGTGCTTATAATATTGATTTCGTACACTTACGCGAATATTAGACATTGAAATAAAACTACTTTTTATCCGGATTAGGATCCTAAACGTAGGGTTAAAATAATATCAAATATACCGCGATAAAATCCGTAAAAAGTAGTTTTATTTCAATTGTGCTTATAATTTTCTTTCATTTATTCTTTTAACATATTGAAAATATGTTAAAAGAATAAATTATCATTAACTAATTATAATTCAATCCTCGACGAGTAATATACCTGTTTTTAAATACACAACTCTGTTTAGGTATTAAGAATTAACACGTTCCTTCAGAAATCAAATTATCTGAATAAATATATATATATATATATATATATATATATATATATTATTATATTTTCATGAAAAATATTCGAAATAAGATAACAAAAGCAGACGCACACACACACGCATGTATACATTACAAATCCGCTTACATGATAAGTCTCCCATAGTGAATCATCCAGAGATTTATCTCAAATCTTAAGGAAAAGATCAAAAGGTTTCATCCTTTTTATGCCATGTTCAAAATGGAAAACATTATTCCCTTGCCTCGAAAACGTCACGACCTATAAATTACTGGCTCCTCAGGGTCGCTCTTGCAAACCATATACACACCTTCAAGTAGCAGAGTTTGATAACCTCATAAAAATCACGTAATTAATATTAAATAGATTTGTGTATGCTAGCTCACATAATCATAGCAATATTATGATAAACACAATATTGAATAGATTCATACATAAATAGATACATACACACACTCACGCCTTTTTCCATGGGGTTAGGCAGAAACTGTAATATTCAGATTCATTATAATAATAGAATGTTAAAATTTCTTCTCATCAAAAACAATAGTAAGCAGTGGGGCGGGCGTTTTTGGGGCTGTATTTATTGTCGACGTTCAAAAAAAGTCAATAAAATGTGGCCTAACTATATTTATTTTAATAATACCATTGTTACCTAATAATTGTATTATTTATTTAGATTTTGTAAATGGATACCATTCGTCCATTGATCCATTTACAAAATCGGGTCGTAACAAAACAATATTGCAAACAAATTGTGTTACATTATCTCGGGATTTTAAATAAACCAGGCCAGACCTATTTGGTCTAGACTTATTTCGAGTTACGTTGGCAATAAAGTTTAATTTAAACTTACCTAGTCTTGCAAATTGAGGTACAGCAATTTTCTTGTTATAAGGCTTTGTCTAATGTAACAATCCACAATTAATATTATTATTACTTGTGTTTCAGTTGGCTCAGTGGCTGAGCTATGATCTTCTGTACCAATGGACGCAAGATTGACTGAAAAACACCATAGGTACTAATATTATAAATACAAAGGTATGTCCGTCTGTTAACCTCTTCACGCATTAACCGCTGAAAATGTTGTATGGAGGTAGTTTGAGTCCCGAGGAAGAACAGAAGATAGATAGTTTTTGACCCGAATATCATCCCTTAAAAGAGTGAAAAGCGATGTGGATTGTGAATGCGGAGTTTGGGTCAAAAACCAGTACCTACCTAAATATTATTTTTTTAAATCGCTATCTTGAACCGATTTTCATCAAACATAGCTAAGAACACTCACGACTAACTCACCTTTCAAACAAAAAAAAAACAATATCAAATCAGTTCATCCGTTCGGGAGCTAAAATGCCACAGATAGACACACATATACACAGACACGTCAAACTTATAACACCCCGTACTTTTTGCGTCTGGGGTCAATAATTACACGTATTTATTTTATTATACGTATTTTGTGATAAGAAAATCCTAGAATGGGTCAAAATATAGGTTAGTTTTTTAAATATATATTCTGCTTCTATTCCACGTTATTGTAATCCTGGAAATACAGATATGACGGGGCGACAACGGGCTGCGGTCGCCATGGCGACGCGGCGATGGCCGGCCGAGCCCTTTAATCAGAGCTCTTTTCACAATAACATACGCTGATTATAAAACATGGCTTGTACTGTATCAGTAACTTTTTAATGTTATTTGATTATGATTTAAGTATGATCAACTAGTATCCGTAACACAAGCCTTGTTGCTTAGCTCGGAACTAGGTGGCGCTGTGTCATAATGTCCAGACATATTTATTTATTTATGTAATTTATTTGAACCTAGTTCAGATCAAACGAGAAAATAACAACCAAAAATATTAAAAAAAAATCATTAAACGTATGATGTACATTCATAATACATACAACTCACGCCTTTTTCCCATGGTGTTAAGCAGAAACCTTGGAGCGCCACGTGCTAATTCTTGCATACTACTTTTGCTTCGTTCACATTCATACATCTTCATGTATGGGCGCCGGTTACGAGTACTGAGCACCTGACCTTATTAATACTACATCAGTAATACTCGCTTTAATAATGAAACTTTGTGAGACAATAGGTATTCTGGTGTATGGAGTATATCAACCAATACTATGTACCAGGGTAGCAGAAAGCGGTTGGACTATCATTAATGTTTCTATTTCCCAGCCGTGGAAATAAATTGTCATCATACATTTTCTAGTCTCCGTAAATATACCAGCATGCGTGCCATCCCCGAAGGGTTAGGCATAGGTGTACTAATGTACACCCACATTTCGCCGGTATGTTTTGGGTGCCATGTTAGAGGGCGAGCGTATTCGGGCGCAATCGGGCACGAATCCAAACTCCGACTAGTAGTATTCGAACAAACATTCGAAGCTAGAGATAGCTTCGAAGTCACATTAACGACCACTAGACCAACGAGGCAGTTTACAGACTAAAATCACTTAATTATTATTATTTTAAGCGCATTATACTTCAATATAAAACCCAAAAAAAAAATCCCAGTAACAATACAATACTTCACGTAATTTCTCTAACAATACAAAAGCCTTGATGGCAACATTCTCAGAAATTCTCAACGAGCGACAGGAAAAAAACGCGTTCTAAAAATAAGCAACAAATTGTTGTCCCCGTGAGTCGGGACTTTTAATAATATTCCCAATTCGTTGTGCCCGTAATGATATATACGGAACCGTGTTCCTGCCGGCTGACAAACTACCCTCATTTGACAATACTGCGAAAGATTTTTATTTCGGCCACTTTATCTTTCCGAACCCGAATGTAATTTCGGTCGGGAACTACGTTTGTCCGTGTTGATAGAACTACTTACAAAGGTTTATTTGTCTTTGGCCATAAACCTACTTAATTTATTTGTGCTTAGATTTACTATAAGGTAACATAGTATCACGCCTTAATTTCTGTTTGGGTTTGCAGAGGAGTATTTATGTACCCCCACATTTCGACGACAAGTTTTTAGGCTCTTTGTAATAGCATAAAAGTCAGAAACTATGAGCTACTCTTCCCGAGAATCAAACCCGGGTACTCACCTTTGGGGCTACGAGGTTAATGAAGGACGAGATCATTTCAAATTCCATTTGAAATTATCAAATACCCTCGTTTATAATTTTTATAGATGTATTCGTATTTTTGATAATCCTTGTCCTTAAAAATTGTTTCTGGTACGCAACGCGACAATAAGCGCCTACAAAATATTTTATAGCAAAGCATACAATAAGTTTGCTATTAAATTTGTCGTAGGCGTCATCCCTTATCTACTCACCGTTGACGTAAATAAGCTTGAACCTATTCCACTAAACTACCCACTATATTTAATTTACTGCCACATGTTTCGATTACATAGCTGATAGTCCCATAGGACGCAAAGGGTTCGTACTGAGAGCATAGAATGAAATAAATAGTGTTACTACTCTAGAAAAGAAAATGAAACAAAAATTCCGACGAATTCAGAGCCTCCTCCTTTTCGGAAGTCGGTTAATGAGAAAGCAATATTCAACCTTTGTTGTACCAACTTTGAGTATTAATAATAAGTACTCTCAAAACGTTTTCTACTCTTTTAATATTTAATAAAATATATGTATCAATATTACAGCTTGTTATATAATATTAATAACGTCCTGTATGTATATCCTATTGCCAATTATTATATAATATAACATACTGTTGAAAATAATGTACATTAACCCTTTGGCACGACAATCAAATCAATAGTCTGAATATGCATGTTTGTCACCATAAAAGCAAGATCTAAAATAACAAAAACACTTAACATTATAACTAAATGAAACTCATTTTTAAGAGCATTTACGGTCATGAAGAGTAGTTTTGCCAGACCATGGATGCTAATAAGACTAGAAACGTTGGGATTAAATCTGTGGCAGTAATTTCCACTGCAACTTTGCCCTCATTGTAAATAGATATAAAGTAGCCTATGTGTTAATACCGGCTATCTGTATGCCAAATTCCATCTAAATCTGCTAAGCGGTTTTTGCATGACAGAGTAACAAATATCCACACATACATCCGTACAAACTGTAGCGTTTATAAAATATAAGTGGGAACTCATATTCGCGTAAGCGTGAGAAATCAGTAGATATACAAACTAGATGTACATACATCAATGAAACATGTGTGTTTTGGGCATATCCAAAACATGGAAGAAAAACTTGATACATTTTCCATGGTTGTTCATTCTCTTGGGAAGGGTCCAATGTCTGACGTATATTTACACCCTTTTTGGGACATTGGGACACCCCTATTTCCGGGTACATTCGAGGTGGGTATGTTTGGTAATTATTTGCGGTAGATGTATCGTTTTTATACAGCGGAGCTAAAAGGGTGCGGCTTGTCGGCCCGAACGAATTAGGGACAAGGTTTTATATTGAGTAATTATGCAAAATTACTGTTTTAGGGTTTATTTAGCTCGTTTTTAATAAAATTTGGTGTAATAGGATTTAGCGGCGGGGTTGTGTTCTTGGTTTATTTAATATTATGGGGTTGTATGTTTGTGTATACAGTATTCTTTATGATATCCAACAAAGGGTCAGAAATGTCTCGGTTTATAATAAATGTCTGTTTATCATTCTATGTGCAAATAAGTGAAAATAAGTCATCAAATTATGATAATACATTCGTTGGTGTGCTATTGTCTCAAGTTCTGTCAAAATGAGACATTAAAAAAGTGGGTAGTTACGTACTTACGTAGGTGTATAGATAGGTAAGCCTAAGCAAGGTCAAGCCTAAGGTACCTAGGTAAGGTGGATAACTTCATGCTTGACTCTCTGAAGAGTTAGGCAGCGGTGTAAAATTTTCTTAAGCATGCAGGGTTCCTCACGAGATTTTGTGATAAATACGCACATAATTTTGAAAAGGCGAGGTTTAAATACGGGACACAAAATCCCACTAAACACGGAAAATCTTTTCTTCCACAAAAGTTCATGGTCAGCCCGGGGCAATATTAAAAATGTTCTTATTAACAACATATCAATCTTACATAACCGACGCATAAAAAACTTTGCTAAGTAACCGGCTCAGGCGGGTCATCCATCATCATTTGCTAATATCTTCTCCTTATAAATCTTACTCGGTTGCGTAATCAATTTTCTTATCCCACTCAAGGAACACGCCCTATACAAGTCAATCGTATCGATATTAGCTGTTCCTAACCGACTTCCAAAAGGTCAGTGTACTTCTTTCACTTACATAACACACCATCACGCCTGTCGTCCCCGAAAGGTTAGGCAGAGGTGTAATGTACACACTCGTTTCGCCGGAATGTTTTAGGTAGTACCATGTAATAGGGGGCGAGACTATTACCATTAACCGGGCACGAATCCAAACTCCGAACCCGAGACATCTTGCTCTGCAGTCGCACTGCACGAACACTGGACCAACGAGGCAGTTTTTACACTTACATTTAAATAAAACTACTTTTTACGAATTTAATTTCGGTACCTATAATAATTCTATTTCATTCGTACGTTTCGGATCCTTTACAGCTTCCATGGTCACGGATATGCTGACTGAGGGGTTAGATATCTTGAATTTATTTCTAACAGCTATTGGTATTTATGCTCTAAATCCCCCACAAATAGGTTTAACTACTTAATTAAACATACTTTTATCACATTGTAATATTGTATAAATTCTATTTAAATTTATATCGTATAGCACATGCTTAGATTTCCAAAAATATGTTTATTTAAATTGAATTTCGCCAACCCGCACTTGGAAAGCATACTGGACTATAGCTATTCAAGCTATACTTTTCTAGCTTGGGTTTGAAGAAACCTAGTTGAATATTTTTTTAATCCGAATAATAGCACAATGTAATACATACATACATGTAAAGACTTAACATAGAGATATATCACTTAATTACAAGTGAATATGATTCAGTTTTCGGCAGCCTTTTAACTAATTCACTCAATTTCTGTTTACAGACAGTAAAACAGATAAAAAGCAATGTTTACGTGTACTTTAATGATTATTACCGAGCTCATTTTCTCGTAATATTTCTATTACGGGTTCTTAAAAAAATACCGTTATAAAATAAACTTGTAAAAGAATATTTGAAGAAAATTGTTCTGCAGTCGGATGTTTTTTTTACTCAAATTTTCCCCGATGTGCTGAAATGAGGAAATAATTAAAGACATAACTTTTTCTTCGACGTGGAACATTTGGGGTATTTTTTCCGGGGAGATTTTGTCGTAAAAGTTGGCAAGCTGGGAGCTCGACAGTTAAAATGTAATTTTAAAAGTTCGATGTTTATTTGAGTTGGCAACATTATGCTTGAGACGGAGAAGTTTCTATTCGTATTATTATTGACATTATCGGGATGTTAGTACGATTGATTTTTAAATTTTCGTTTAAAGGTTAGGGCGAATCTAGATTCGATCAGGTCTTACAAACTATTATTGGACTCTTTTATTAAATAAAAAGGCCAATATCGATTATGATATTGATAAATACATTTCATTTTTAGAAACCACTTTGATTCCGTCACGTATATTATTATGTATTTGCGTTCTCATTAAAATCTCAAAAATTGACATTTAAAATTTGATTACTAGCTTACGGCACCAACATCCATACTAATATCAGAAATGCGAAAGTGTGTCTGTTTGTTACCTTTTTAAGCGCTGAACAGAAATATCCTGAGGATAGGGAGTTGGAAGTTTGTATGCTAAATCTGTGGTTTCTCAAGAGTGTAGAAAGGAAGATAGGATAAAATTACAAATTCTACACAGACAAGTCGCAGGCAAAATCTAATCTATGCTTCTATATCATAGGATATATTCTATATCGGAGGGTTGCCTGGTGATCTGTAATACAGGTTTTACCTACCATAGACACCAGTCTCTATGCTGTGTATTCTAATATAAATTGTACTGTAATATCTACGATGATGAGAAAACAAATAAACTTCTTATTCTTATTCTTATTCTTATTCTTATTCTTATTCTTCTTAAAAAAAATATCTATACTAATGTTATAAAAAGGAAAGATTTTTGTATTTTTTGTATGTTTGTAACGAACAAACAAAAAATTACTGAACCGATTTCAAAGACTACATTATCTTTAAGTAACAGGCTATATTTATGACTATAAAAAAATATGTCGAAATTTATAACTCGGGCAAAGCCGGGGCAGGCTGTTAGTCACAATTATAACCAATAAATTTAGCTTTCTATTGGTACCGGTATTTCCCAGTACTTAATGTGGGTCGCATACGGGTTGTTCGTTAACGGTAAGTCAACAACAAGTCACTAAGTAAACGGTATTGGCGTCTGAGTTCAGCGTAGTGTGAAATCGGCCAAGGCAAATGAGACGGCAGAACTCAGATTGTTTCCTAGATTTCAAATCTAGATCGAAAACAATAATACGGTTCTGAGAAAAGTAGAAACGTGAAATTGAAATAATTTAATCGTTTCATTTATACTGAAATACACAGAGCAAGTATTTACGGCCGGACGGAGAAATCCGTAAAAAGTAGTTTTATTTCAATATATATTGTTATGTTTTAATGAATACACCTTATTTAAAATATGTAACTCAATCCAAAAACATCAACCAAAAAAAGAACAACATAATAATGACAGACCGGCCTCCCAAAAGGTATCATCAAAAATACCTCTCCCGATGTAAGTAAGTACCGGTAAATTTGGCGGTATCAAAAGGATTACTTTCCAAATAATATCGTGTTTCGTTTGGAGTCCCTGGGGGAACTTGTTAGTGGGGTGATCGGGTTTCTTCGGGTCCAACTGTTAAGGGCGGGTCCTTAGCTGAACACTTTATATTATGTTACTAACTCCTGTCCGCGACTTGGTCCGAGTAGAATTATTAATTTAGATGGCTTATTTTTATCCATTATACTTTTTCTTAGTGGTAAAAATGCATTAACATTATTTCTTTTTTAGGAAAAGTTCGTCCAATAATTAAAGTTTTATAGGTTCCTTTCCTTCCTTCCTTTTTAGGGTACCGTACCCAAAGGGTAAAAACGGAACACTGTTACTAAGACTTCGCTGTCAGTCCGTCCGTCTGTCCGTCACCAGGCTGTATCTTAAGAACCGCGATAGCTAGACAGTTGAAATTTTCACAGATTATGTATTTCTGTTGCCGCTGAAAAAACTACTTTTCTTTGCCTAATTTTGTACGGAACCATTCGAGCGCGAGTCCGACTCGCATTTGGCCAGTTTTTAAGAAATTAACGATTCCCTATACATATTTTTCTCCTATTTTGGCTTTCTTAAATGATGATTTCGTCATGGAATAAACATATCCTATCCTATCCTATCCTTTGTCCTTCCCTGGTACTCAAACTATCTCTATGCGAACTTTCTACAAAATCGGTTTAGCGGTTGTAACAAAGAGACATACCTTCGCATTTACAATATAAGTATGGATAGATTTGTAAATAATGATCTGGAGATAAGGCGTGGATATTTTAAGGCTTAAAGAAACTGAAGATTTTAAGATGTTTATATAGAGAAGGTAAATATTATGTGATAAAGGTTTTCTGAAATAGAACAAAACCGTTTTAGAATTTTATTGTGATAAAATCTATTCAATGTTTCTGTCATTCTTATTTTAAAAGCTGTACCGTTGCCCTTTGGCTGACTATTACTCATTTTTTTTAAAAGAATGCTTAACTATATTTGTTTTCTTTGAACCTCGTTATATGTATATGTAGTATTAGTTTATCAACACAGCTCTTGTTGGTCGAGCAATTGCCACTATTCTCTACCTTCTGTTTTCCATTCGACCTCTTGACAAGACTTGATCCTATTCACTATCACTCCCATATCTTTCAGTGCTGTTGACAAGCTAAGGTATACCTACTGATGCGCCCCAAAAATTCACCAATAGGCGATACGTTTACGATCCCATGTACTTAGAAGTGGCCATATAACTATAAACAAGAAGCTCTAATGAATTAAAAAAATAGATAACCCTCAATCAATGATTCAAACCCAAAACTTTATACTTGCAACCGATCAATTTTGCTCATAAAACACCAAGTAACGATAAATAATAATTAAATATTCAGTATAAAGCTCTTTACTTTAACTGAGGCAGTAACTCTATCTCGTCTCAATTAAGACAAACAGTCTGAGAATTACCTCTAATTAATCCTTTTACAATGTTACCATCAATTATTTTATGTCCTGCTCAATTTGCCTTTGAAATTGAAACCTTTCTGCTAAACATTTTGCTCGGTAAAAGATACTTTTATAAACCATCACGGCTATACCTTGAACGATTAGACAGAAATGTACTTTTTGTATAGTATATACCAGCACCTACCTGGAGACATTATTATTTTTGTTTTTCTTTTTAATTCCTTTCTCCATATTTCCTGTCGACACTATAAAAGATTTAAACACCAAACACGATAGTCTAACTATGAATAGGGATGCTGTAAAGGATCCCAAATATCTAGATTAAAGTGACATTAATATTTGTCCTACAACCAGTGAACATGTCCAAATTAGTAATATAAAGGCCAACTGAGCCACCGAGGTATCCGCCTGATGTGTTGAATTTTTCTTTCTTTATGTTACTTATGTCTTTACGGCGACATAGCAACATCGATTGGACAATTCTGCCCAACCCAACTCGGTGGCTCAGTTGGCAGAGCGTCTGGAGTACCAATCCGGAAGACGCGGGTTCGAGTCCCGCCTGAGGTTGAATTTTTCTTTCTTAATAAAAATTTAAAAATCTTAGGTTGAAATAAGCTAAAAAATACAAAAAGATTGTATAAAGGCCAAGTCGTAAAATATTTAAAAAATCTTGGTCATGTATTTTTTAAATTATTAATTGGTACAAAAAATAAATCGAATAAACGATTCCAGCTCTCTGAATATAGTTTATAGTTTTCTACGTATTCAAAATCCGAGGTATTACTGCGAGAAATACAATAACATTTTGCTCGACCTGGGAATCAAACCCAAGATTTCTTGCTCACTACATACGACCACAAAACCAGCGAGGCAGTTCATTACATAGTATAATATCAACAAATACCATCCCACAATAAATCGCTCTAATATGGCCCTAAGTAAGCCCTATCGTAATTAGTACCGGTACTAGTCCCGGTACTACATTAGACCTACCGGTACCGGTACCGATAAATCACGCCGCGCCTTATTACAACATTAATTCGCACGATCAATTAAAACTTGGAGGCACAACAGACCAACTAGGACAATCAAATAGATTAAAATCTAATTCGGCTCCATTCTACGAGTTTCTGTTGAAGTAGGTAAGTACCGGTCCTCTTTTGTTTTGTAATACAGTTGCGAAATAGTATTAAAGTGGTTATACGCTTTGTGTGTGTAAAAAAGTGTTTATTTTTACTACTAAAATTTTTAATGGATTTTTGTGTTGTAAAAAAGTTGAAGATCACTTATGTATCTATAGTATTTTTAGTTAGTTTAATAAGGAATGTTCTTATAGTTACTGTGATGATGAATTGTGTTTGGTAGTGATACATTTACCTGCGTTCAATTCTAAATTAGACGTTATATTTAGCGCAGTCCTGTAGTAAGGGTCCCGGATTTGAATCTCGTTAGACTGACGTTCAAACAAACAAACTTTAGCTTTATCATATTAGTATAAATATAACAAACATAATTATCCAATATCTTGCTTTATAAGTACGATGGAAGGCTAGAATTCATTTACTTTTAATATAACAATAGCTCATAGCTTTTTATCTTCAACCCGTCAAAGAATATAAGGCTTATTTTAGCATTACATTAATAAAGTCCCATTAAGCTTAACGTTTTTAAGCGGGATAAAAATTAGCAGCCTTTTATAATAAACACCTGAGGTAGAGACAAAGCCTTTGAAATATTCGAGAGTGTCTATCACGCCTTAATCTTTTAAAAGGTAAGCAGTGTAGGTTATTATTATAGTGTAAGCTATTATTTATTTTCTATTATTTTTTAGGGGCTTGAAGGTTCTAGAGTGGCGACCACGTACTGGAAGACGCAGCGTGGGCAGGCCTCCGGCAAGGTGGACTGATGACTTGGTAAAGGTCGCTGGAATCCGCTGGATGCGGGCGGCGTACGACCGGTCGTCGTGGCGAATCTTGGGGGAGACCTATATCCAGCAGTGGACGTCTAACGGTTGAAAATATGATGATGATGATGATTATTTTTTAGTAGATACACACATGATAGCGGGCGCTACAACATTACAAGCAAAGCTTTGCTTCAGAATAGATTTCTTGCCAGCTCTTCATAAAAATCTTCTCTTCTACTTGCTACCGTACAATGAAATATGTTTCAACACTTTAAAATAATTTCGCTCCCATTTATACTACTAGGATAGCAAACAGGCTTATGGCACGCTTGATGGTAAGGTGTTACCGTAGCCTATAGATGTTTGCAACAACAGAGGTGTCGCTCGCAGCTAACGGAATTCCCATGCTTTCAGAATAGTCACTCCCCCAACGAGCTCTGGTAACCTTACTCCCTCATAGAAACACAACTATTGTTGTTTCACTGCGGTCTTCTGTAAGGCGGAGGTACTATCCCAGTCCGGCAACTCAATTTGAGCGAGGAATCTCGGTTGACCTGCCTTTGAATTCTAAGTCATCAAAATAAAACTAGCAGCATTCGTGACTCAGTCTGTAGGTGACCATGGATATCAATATAATAATCATCATCTACCCTAACATCACGTTAGCTACACGTAGCGCAAATTGGCTGACTTCACAGGCCATGAGAAAATTTCTCAAGCACATAGATTTCCTCACGATGCTTTACCGTTTGAACGTGGATTCTATTTTTATCTTACAGAAAAGGGCCATCCGCGCAATCTACGACATGGGCCCCCGCGAATCCTTAAGAGAAGTCTTTAAAAATATAAATATACTCACACTTCCGTCACTCTATATACTCGAAAATATTATGTACGTCCGGAAAAACCATCTACAGTTTAACATCAATAGTGACTATCATAACATTAATACTAGGAATAAACATAAATTAGTAGTGCCTAAATATAGACTTACAAAAACTAATAAATCATTTCTAGGGAATTGTATACGATTTTATAATAAACTACCGAAATGTGTCACTGATCTCACCGGCAAGAAATTTAAAAATCATGTGAAATCTGTTCTTGTCAAGAAAGCCTATTATAAAATCAAAGATTATGTTGACGATAGGAATGTGTGGATGTAGATACTGGTGTGCATGTGGCCTCCCTGGTAACGTGAGGTTGTTTCCATTACAAAAACGTTGTCTTTTTAAAGACAGCTTGTAGCATTTTATTATGGCGTATTTCACGCCCCAGTCAATTGTTATAATTTTTGTAAATGTGAGTTCAGTGTATTGTTCAGTCTAGAGATATATATACCTACCATACTATACTTACCATATTACTTTTCTTTTTTATATCTTTGACTATTGACATCTCAAGACATGAATTTTTTACATTGACCTCGCATAATTATTACCAAAATAATGTAACTGGAGTTTCTTGCCGGTTCTTCTCCATGAGATCAACTTCTTGGAACCGTGCAACTAGAGTCATAACGTTTTATAAATGCTTGAAAAAGTTCATATGAAATAAAAACCTTTTGATTTTGATTTTGATTTTGAGCATATGATAAATCGACAGATAAACCTATTTTGATCGTTTTGCTTTAAAGGTGAGTTAGTCGGTTCTTAGCTATGAAAATCGAACTAATTCGGACTAAGGCGGGGTTTATTAAATTTTTATTTTACTGTTGAAGCCTAGGAGCATTTAACTTCAAACGTCACATTGTGCGCGTGGTGTGGCTTTATTGAAAACTGGTATTATGAAAGAAACCGACGCTGACTAATTTCCCGCGGCACTACACGCCATTGAATGTAGCTTAACCAACAGTATATTACATTATCCACCATTTTCCGATTCTATTATTCAACAGATTCAAAACTACACAATGGCTGAATAAGCACGTACCTTAACTCAGGTAGCCAAGTATCAAAGTTTAAGTTATCGGGGTTCGGGACGCTGTTTGTTTTACGATTTAAAAGTGTGACACAGAAGGTGTACTTGCAACGATTCGCGAGAATTAATTACATTGTATTTTATTCAGTATCGAAATCCATGGAACTTTTTCTATTAAAAGGAAGAGTAGGTGCTAAATAGTGACATCTATTTATCATAATTTCTAGTATTGTATGATTGTCATCAGGATACAATTTTCCACCCGACGTCATAATAAGGAACAGCTTTTGTATTCGAATATTTTTTTATACGATATCTGTATCAATTGAGAACCGACTTACTTCAAAGTGGTTTGATGTTAATCTCATGGGCATTGAGTCAGGGAATAGAAGATAACTACCTACTAATTATTGTTTGTAGGCTGTACCCAGAACTCGGCAACCCATTTACCGTGTAACTGCTGACCACATGTCTCCTCTCATTTGAGAAATAGTTAACGCTGACCGAATGCTGGCTGTCACGCTTCAAAAGTTACCTTAGTGATACAAGAAGAAATAATACCGGCAGATCCTTCGAGATTTCCATTTTTTTTTCAAATCAAATCAAATCATTTTATTTGTTAGAATATGGTAGGTAGAAAGGGTCTTACAGTGGTATATTATATTTCAGCATATTCTGCCACTTTGGGCGTACAAATATTTGTAATTATAGCACGAGCAATCAGATATATTATGTTTATATTATTATATTCTAACTTTTCTAAATAATATTATACAAGCATAGAATAGCGGGTACATTACAGTTTGTCAGATATATAATCATGTACATTGTAGTAAGCCTTTTGAACTAAAAATTGTTTGAGGTTGCATTTGAATAAATTTACACTAATAATTTCATGAAAGTGTTTAGGCAAATGGTTATACACACGAGGAGCCATACAGTAAATACTATTATTTAGGAAGTGTGTTTTGTTCGATGGAATACATATTTTGTGGTGATGCCTTTTGCTAGAGAGGGTTACAAACAGTGATATGTTCTTTTTAACAAATAGGATTAACTCATAGATGTAAATACAAGGTAATGTCATAATTTTCAGATTTATAAAATAAGGCTTACAACTATCTGTTTGTTTTAATTTACATATAGACCTGACACACTTTTTTTGCGCCTTAAACACGGTTTCTCTATCCACGGAGTGACCCCAGAACATAACACCATACTTTAGAAGAGGCTCCACATATCCATAGTAAGCTGTTATTACAGTTGTAGTATTAGCCGTCTTTGATAGCATATAAAGCGCAAAAGAGTATTGGCAAATCCTGGCACATACTGATTCAACATGCAGTTTCCAACTTATACAGCTGTCTATGTTTAACCCTAAAAAAATTGTATTTTCCACACGCTTTATATGTTCGTCTTGATAAATAATATTTAAATTAGTAATCATATCAATTCTATTTCTAAATGTCATTAGATTTGTTTTTGCAAGATTTACTTTAAAAATTATAGTACTGTCATCAGCAAATAAAATACAACGCTGGTTTATTGCTTGAGGGAAGTCATTGATATAGGCTAAAAATAATAGAGGACCCAAAACACTACCTTGTGGCACGCCGAATTTAACTTCTCTATATTCGGATGCATAGAGTCATTCTTTTTTGGTCCTTGTACAAATTTTAGTAATTTGTGTCGATTGGGTTCTATGGCTAAGATACGATTGAATTAAATCTAGCACATTTCCTCTGACTCCATAAGCAAATAATTTATTGCACAGTATTTGGTGGTCAACGTAGTCAAAAGCTTTAGTTAAGTCCATGTAAAGTGCACATGCTACAGTTTTCCTATCGACACTTGTCATAATTTCCTTCAAAAATTTATAAATAGCAAGATTTATAGATTTCCGTTTACGAAAACCGACTTGTTCCTCAGCGAGTATATTGTTAACTTCAAAATAATTATACAGACTCTCATGGATAACTTTTTCAAAAATTTTTGATAGAACTGGAACGAGTGCAATGGGTCTGTAACAGTTCATTTGAGACTTATCATTTTTCTTAAATACTGGTTTGATTATAGTGATTTTTAATTTATCGGGAAAGACACCATGAGCAATACAGAGATTTATTATATGGCTAAGTTAAGTTAAGTTAAGTTAAGCTAAGTTTTTCTCACAAATAAATAAATAATTTCTGAGCTTGTTACTGACTATTCTGATAGCATGGGAATACAGACCGTCTAGCAGCAATTCTATTTAAAAATAAAACAAAAACGCTCCATGGAATGTAAAGGTTTTTTTACAAGTTTTTTTAACAGCACGCAAACGATTCCTTTGTTGTTGCAAAACTTGCAAACGTCCATAGACTACGGCTCTAGAGTGGTGACCACGTACTGGAAGACGCAGTGTGGGCAGGCCCCCGGCAAGGTGGACTGACGACTTGGTAAAGGTCGCTGGAATCCAAGGGATGCGGGCGGCATATGACCGGTCGTTGTGGCGATCCTTAGGGGAGACCTATGCCAGCAGTGGACGTCTAACGGTTGAAATGATGATGATGATGATAGGTTATGGTAACCGGGCCTTGTCACTTTTGTGGTATAAAAAAATGAATAATAGATCTTCTGACCAACCTGTCGTATACTAAAAGCCCCGGCTGCTCGCCATTTAAGACGACAATGTTTTGTTTTAGTTAACACTTTGGGTCCAATCTCCTTATTTCTGAAGGTAAGGAAATCTAAAAGTTTTTCCTTTGTATATTGGACGAGGTTGACATGTGCTTCAGCTGTTTTTGTTAGCTCGAAGGTTCTCAACGACATTCTCGGTCTGAGAATTATTTTTATATCGCAACTTCATGGTGTTCCTACAACTTTTTACTGAGTCTGTCTTTTTTGGTGTTTCTTTTGTATAAATTACGTTCCAAAGTTAAAATTGAAGTGATTGAGATCATATTCTATTTTCAGCAGTGTTTTCTTTCATAGTTTAAGTGAAAGATTATAAATCTAATTATTTATGATTTTGAAAAATCCAAAGTTAAATTAGAACTTGAAATCTTTATGGTCAAACTTAGTAGTTTTAGTTTTATTATTATTTTAATTACTGTTCCTAACTTTTCGGGGACGGCAGGCGTGACATGTGTATATTTTGACTTCTAATAAAAAATATAAAGTAGGTAGGTACCACATAAGTCAAATTAATAATAAATCGCAAATCCTGTTTTGATCTGTAATTGCAACAATCGTGATACACACCAGGCAATATTTACCAATTTCCTCACGCTATCTGTTCAAGGGTATCAGCAGAGGTTGTCAACAGGGAGGCGAGTGCGTATGTAGGTCGCGGCAGAGGCGGCAGACGTCGCGACAGTGCTGGCGCCAGCAGCCACCGTAGTGCCATAGAGTAAGATAAAAGGCAGATACGATAAAGGTTGAGGTTGTCATGAGTCGGCACTCTGGTGTTGCGTCGCCGTATGCTTGTTTGTCACCATCGTGATATGAAAAAGGGTTTAGTATTTGAAAGGCTGCTATAAATTATGAAAATAATCATTCTTATAAGTAACTCAAAACAAAACTTTTTACCATCTGAAAAGTCAGTTACCTTAGTGTATATTGTCATTGTTAAAAAAAATATTCAAGTTTAAGACCATTTAATTTCTGAATTACCCTCTCTAGCACTCACCATAATAATTTGTCACCATATAAACCGTTATGTGTATAAAATTTTATTCAATAACCATACAATTTCATTCTCACAGAGCTCACTCTTCGGTAGGCATAAACGTGTACATAACTTACAACTAATCCGTACTGAAGTTACTGCAGACGCATCATCCCCTGTTTATAAAGAAACCCCATTGGTATTCCCAGATTCACATCGATAACCGACCAATGAGCACGTAGCCAAAAAACATTCTAACCAATCATGGACGAGAATAATGACAACAATTTTTTGGAGGATCCAATCATACCTCGTACTGTTACAGTTGAAAATATTTATTAAGTCGCTCAGTGTTTTGTTTGAGAAAATAATTTATTTTTTAAATTATACAATGAAAACGTGATTGTGTGCGAAAAGATTAGTGTTGCAGTGAAATATGATTATTATATACATCGATATATTGTTATTGAGTATACTGGTGAGTTATGACGTAAGTTCTATAAGCTTCTGTGTTCTGTTTACATTATTTGTGCCATGTAGATATATGGGTGAATTGCACAAGCAAGAAAAATACACGGCAAAGCTGAGAACGGTAGTGCAATGTGCTGATTTTTAATTTTATATATATTTTCTTAACAACGTAAGTGCTCCTCTACCTGGGCAAAAAATATCATTGATTTCTACCCTCTAATTAACCAAAAAAATAATTATAAAGTGTTATTTTATCATCACGGTGGCCTGTCCCGAACCCAGTTCCGCTCATAAAATACCTTCCCCTGCAAATACATTCGTAATATGGATTTAAGTAGGTTTTGTTATCATTAAATTATAATATATCCGATCAAATAAAACTATTTTTGTTTGTTTATCTTCTTTCTCATGGATTTGACAGGCAGTCAACTTTTGTCTGGAAAAAAGTTATCATTTCAGAGGACAGTAAGTTTTAGTAAAATAGCCACGTCAACATTGCGTTGTTACGCACCTCTCACCTTTCCTCACTTTGGATCAGCCCGGGTCAAGCTCTCGGCACGAATGCACCGGTCCTAACGTCTTGCGGTTACCCGCCAAAGAAGTAAGTTTATCATTTCAGTAATATGGGGACAAAAATATTTTCATTTCGGTGGCTGTTATAACTCGTGCTAGATTTCTTTAATTTGTTTCAAAATTATATATAATATCGCCGTAAGTAATCTTTTGTTTGAGTAGTGTTCATATTTTTTTTTATAATTTTATTTTGGTGTTAAATGTAGAACTAACCTCTATTTTATCATCTCAGTGTTATCATTTCAGTGGATTCGGTGGACAGTTATACCCGAAATGATAAAACCACAAAGTTTTAGAGATCCTTGTGTCAAATACAAAGTCTTGTAAGTTTTGTAATGTACTTTTACCTAGAGTGTAGATTAGATTATTCAGGTGTATTTGCTGTATAATATTTGTATTTACCAAACCAGCAGTAAAACTCATAAAACCTGATAAGAAAAAAATCGAATTCTCGGAAGGGCTGTTTTTTATTTTTTTATTTTTTTTGTGTCTGCAATAGGTTTGTAGTAATAGGTCTCGTTGGTCTAGTGGATGTTCAGTGCGACTGCCGAACAAGAGGTCCTGGGTTCGATTCCCAGGTCGAGCAAAGTGTTATTGGGTTTTTATGTGAAATGTAGCAGCTCGGAGTTTGGATTCGTGCCCGGTTAATGGAAATAGGCTCGCCCCCTATTACATGGGACCTAAAACATACCGGCAAAACGTGGATGTACATTAGTACACCTCTGCCTAACCTTTTGGGGATGACAAGCGTGATGGTATGTAATGGGTTGAACAATAAACGCGTCATCTACGTAGAAAATTTGAGGGTTTCTCTCAATTTCCCAAAGATCCACTCATCAGATCCTCACCATTTCCTTCCCATTTTATGGGACCACACGGGAAGCATCAGCTTTCATATAAAAAAAGAATCATCGAAATCAGTTGGCGTGATAATGAGTTATTCGTCCATTTGTCACTCACATATTATTATTTAATGCAAATTTAAGACTTATATGATTTTCTCATGGATGCCACTGTCCAAACTGAACAAAATTGAAATGGGACCACACGGGAAGCACCAGCTTTCAAATAAAAAAAGAATGATCAAGATCGGTTCACCCAGTCGACAGTGCTGAGGTAATAAACATAAAAAAAAATTACAGTCGAATTGACAACCTCCTCCTTTTGGAAGTCGGTTAAAAAATGGCACCATACATATCTAGACATGGATTAACGTTTATGTAAAAGGATTAAAAGTACTAAGCTATTACTACTAAGACATTTTTATAATATTTCTTATTCATTTATTGTGTTTTGAAAATATAAGAGTTGGTTTAATTTTAGAAGTTTTACTTATATACCTGTAGAACACTATTCTCGTCTCGTTACCAATTTAACCTACCTAGCATTTTTCTCTTAGTGCAATAGGTAGACATTATGTATTATTATTAATGTCATAAATGCAGCCATAATATTATTCAGAAACTTTAAGCTTTCTAATCGCGCTTCGTTCACTCTTTTGAAAATATATCAATCAGTTTGTATTTGAAAAACAAACGAAAATATTTATTCATGTTTACCAGCATTTACGATAAAGTTTTCCAACATTTTCACACAACACAACAAGAAAAATTACCAAAGGTTATATAAGTAAAGAAACAATTCATTCATATCACAATAAACAATACATTAAATTAATAAGTATTACGTTGGGGGAGGCCTACGTTCAGCAGTGGACGGCTATAGGCTGATGATGATGATGATGATACGTTGATATCGTAATACTAACAGTAATATCAGTATATAAATGATGATATTAAAATAACTGTGTACTGATATTAAAATAAGAGTATTAAAATACTGTCCTGTCTCAGTGTTTATCTAAAATTCATGGAAATCAAACCTAACAAAGTACGGAACCCTGGCTGCCAAGCGCGGTTGTTCTTAGCTGTATCATTTCGGTGGATTTATTTCATTCCGGTGCACAGATTATCATTTCAGTGGTAATTTTTATCATTTCGGTTTACTTTTCATTTCAGTGGACGTTTAAAAATTGATCCTTAAATATTTATGTAAGTTTTGATGATATTTGATGTCCACTCACACCCAATGGTATAAAATAGGCTAAGGTTTTATTAGTCACAAAAAATATGTAGATAGCTTTGAAATAAAAAAAACCCACCGAAATGACAAATAAAAAGCTCTTGTTGAAATTCACCCATATAGTATGAGTCAAGAGGTAGGAAAGAAGTAAATTCCTCTGATATATTCTTTTTGCTGTCATAACAGATTTCTATCAAGGATACTTCGTAGAAAATAATGACTAAATACTAGTCTTTTAGCCAACCAAAGAATGTCATATAGCTTATACATGCTACAACATATGGACATAGGTGATAAAAGTTAGTTTAATATAATATTACAGTAGCCATAGTTAGCTACCGTACAGAATAAGTGAACCCTGTAGACTGATAGACTAGCCTAAGTCGGGAGGAAGTAGGCTTTTAAAGGGTTCCTTGAGAGGTAGGGCATAGCAAGATTCCTCGTTCAAATTGAACTGCCCGACTGGGAAGGTACCTCCGCCTTACAGAAGATCGCAGTGAATCACCAATAGTTGTATTTGCGAGTGAGTAACGTTACCAGAGTTCGTCGGGGGAGTGACTATTCCGACAGAATGGGCATTCCGTTTGCTGTCAATTTAGTATTTCCCTATTTTAAGAAACTTAAACAGTATGATCACTTACCATCAGGTGAGCCGCCTGCACGTATGTCCCCTTATCATCATAAAAAAGAGGCACCATTCATATATATTGCAGCGAGCTGAGTGTCGTACGATTTTATTATTACCTATACCTTTAATGAAATTGAAAATTTATTATATTTCCATAGAATTTAATAGTTGTGGTAGCCTACTAGTGTGACTAGTGGACTGAGATATCAAATGGTCTCGAGTTCAAACTCAAGGTAGGTACCACTGATTTTTCTGAAGTTATGTGTGTAAATATTACAGGCTTAAGCGGTGAAGGAAAACCTCATGAGAAAACCTGCATGCTTGAGAGATTTTGTCAATGGTATGTTTGTGAAGTCCGCCAACCCGCAGTAAGCTTGTGTGGTGGACTCTAGCGCAATCGCTAATCAAATGGGAAGAGACCTGTGCCCAACAGTGGGACATCAATTGGTTGATGATGATGATAGAATTAAGGCTCCGGCGACCGAATGTATTTGATACATAAATAATAATCGTTGTCTTTTTGTTTCAGCTATGTTTGTCAATATTCATGTGCGGCTACTGTTTCTACCGTATCAACAGACTTCGACAAAATGGAGAGGTACTTTATTATTTCATACACATCCGTACTAGTATCAAGTAGTTTATAAATGCGCATGTATGTCTGTTTGTTACCTCTCCACGCTTAAATCGCTGAACTTAAATCCGTGGAATGATGGGATAAATTTTATCCCGGAAATTTTCGCTTAAAGGGGTGAAAGGGGGGTGAAAATTTGTAAGGGGAATCAATAATTTCTTAGTAAAGCTTTTATTTAAATCTATTCGTAAAAAAATAATCGTTTTACATATTGAATTTAGAATGATGCATTGTTACCGAAACGTAACGTGTATGCAAATTTCCATCTCAATTAGTTAAGGATTACTGGTTTAAAATTCATTTGCAAGATTTGACAAACATACGTACAAACAAACAAGTTAAATAAAAGATTTTAATAAGCGAAGCCGCGGGCATAAACTAGCACAAACTAGTTTACAAAATGGCCGATCGGACCCGATCACCCGACCGCATTGAAATCGCTCGGTGTCCGCAAAAACCCAATTTGAAACGGAAAAGTATCAATATTTTGTGAATACCCCGCTTTGGGTGATTCAATGATAAACAAAAATATTTGCTATTTCTGATTTTGATATTGTATTTCTTACAGTATGATTTTTGGAGTATATTTTCGTTATCTCAATATTATTTTGGGTTGTATTATGCTTGTTATTTAATATAAAAATATCTATGACTAGTTTAAATAATGTTATCACTAATCATAATATTATGTAAATATACGTGATGTATAAATAATATAATTATTATGAAACTTTTTACTATTCACACGAATTTTTCGGACCCCATTGGGGTACGCAAAAACAGTAAGTACTTATTGAAATAAAACTACTTTATACAGACTTTATCGCTCTATACTGATATAATTTCAGTGTACCCGTGACTATGATAGTTAATCTTGTATACCTAATCTTAGTTGTATTTCTGTCATACAAAACTAACTATACCCAAGTAGTAATTATTTCTCTTAATTATATTTGTAGGCAATCTAAATGTTCACAAATTGTTGAGTTTTGTTTTGTGTCTCTTGAAATTAATTTACCAACTTATTGGGGTAGCAAGAATGAAAACTTGAGATTTTGTTTTTGATTGTAGATCGCGATATTGTTAAGGCCGACCAAAGTTTTGTTTTCCCACAAGAAGGAGGGGGAATCTACTGAGGAGTTAAGGTAATTTAAAATAAGGAGATATCTTTTAAGCCACAAAAATCATTAATCCAATGCTGCCCAACGTGACAGGTCTCACGACTAAAATAAATTATAATCTACCACGCCGCGCTGGCCTAAAGAAAAAGAAAGGACTGGAGAAAAAATCTCAAGCATGAGGTTACCTCACAATGTTTTTCCTCACCGTTTGAGACATGTTATAATGAAACACACTTTGAAGAGTCAGTGATGCATGCCTTGAAATCTAGTTTGAGACATTTGATTTTATAATCTGCTGGTTACATCACTTGGCTTGTAAAAATCTTCCTTCCATTTCCAGAACTGTCGTAGCCTACCAGAACCCCTTCACTGGGGACTACTGCGTGCACAAGTCCAGAGCAGGACCCAAGGGTTACATGAACAGCTTGCAGCCGGACTCCCCCGACAGTGGCGTCTCCGATGAGTACGAGCCCCTGAACTTGGAGCCTCTTGGACCTCAGCCTAATCTCCCACAAGTGATGCAGGATAGGATGCCTCCAGGAATCATTACCATGCCTCAGGTACGTAGATCGCCGAATTTGCATTCGCCTAAATTTAAGTAGTCATTTCATCATTCATCCAAAGTTTGACAAACAAACACCAGAGGTGTTGTTTGCGCGTTGTCAACCCTAACCTAACTAATGTTTTTAAGAAGAGTAACATCTTAATTGAGTATGCGAATATAAGAAGCCTCCAAAGTACAGAAACTACTTAATAGTCCATTGGAATTACCATGAAACCCTTTTCAGCAAAGTAAAGTTAGGAAGTGTTTGAAAAATTTAAGTCAATCTAGTTGAAAGCCAATTTAAAATAATCCTTTAGTGCAACACTCCGCGTACTGCTAATGGTGGTTGGAGTTTAAATTTCAAATTTACTGTGAAAGAAGTACTAGGTAAGAAGCTTGCCGCTTTACACCAGTAGGTAGGGTGACCAGCAGTTCCTTTTTAGTTTAAGTTTATTTTCCAGACGGACAAAATTAGACAATATTATCTGTTGTTCATTGACATCCTCCTATCTTTGACTATTGTTTTTAATATTATGATTGTACAGTGTATAAAAAGTTTTATACATTGTACAATCATAAAAAAAACACCTCATTTCTCCAATGTTTTTAGAAATACTAAGTTTCTCTACTCGCCTCAGTCATGTTTTAGTTTTTTTATGACAATACAATTCTAATCTCTTTTGCAATACCTTCTAAAAAGCACAAATTGCTACAGTCCTATTCAAATAAACGACGGATCGATTTCCAATTTAAGTGTACAAAAGCTGAGAATTGTACCTCACTAAAAGTCTTTGGTGGATAAAAATGTTGGGCAATGTCCTATCATTACTTTAAACGTGGCTACTCTATTTGAACCGTTTGTAAAACTGAGCTGGATAGCGTCGGGCGGGCGTCGTCGATTTAATGACGCAACTTTGAGAGCACTATCGGCTAATTCTGACGCTCTTTATAGCCAGGCTAATGATTACCAGGCTAATCACTAGTACCGTTTATAATTATGATTATATGCCTTAGTGGCAGATATTTTTAATTTTAATAATTTATATTTTATTATTGGAATTTATTTATATTTTTTTAAATATGCTAAGTAAATAAATCTATGTATGTATTTAGACTCATAATTCCACTCACAGCCTATTCAATGAATATTAAATATATAATTAACAAGATAATCTTTAGGGGCGGCGCGGCGTCTAGTCTATTTAGTTATATGACGAGAAATTTTAAATCATAATCATAAACATATAAAATTACTTCTGCTGAATGGCAACACAGAACACAGGACACTGCTTAGGCTAACCAGTTTTTATTTTAAGTTGAATGCTGAAATTTGTTTTTTACAATATTCGCGTAAGTGTAAAAAAATACAATATATTATTTAGTCTATTTTCCTAAACAAAAAGACGTAAATACAATGAAAAGAAATACCCCAACGAAAATGAAACATCTCACATGAAAAACTAACTTAAAAACAAATGCAGTCGCCACAATCGGCGTTCGAAAACACAGCTGAGCTACTTTGGTATTCAAAGCGCAAGCTTGTGCGTAGTAAAGATTGATGTGTTGTTGTGTGTGGCACGCCAGTCTGCCAGCCTGCCAGGCTGCCAGGCTACCAGGCTGGCGTACTGGCATGCTGTCGTGCTGCGCAGCGATACGTCATGTCACATTTGGTTTATGGAGCCGCGCGTTTTTTGTCAAATTCCAACGAACCTTTGTTTGAACATCAATCGCTATAACGTCATAAATCTGAACGAATAAAATCGTAAACGGATTTCTTAACTGACGAAGAATGCACACTTACTTAGATTGTACTTACGTGAATATTACGTATTGAAATAGCGATAGTTACATATATTAAAAATCTTTAAATCACGACGTGCCCATGCTGTCTGCATGTGACCAAATGCAAATGATATAAATCCATTTTATTAATTATTTTGCTAATTAGACTGTTGCGTCATTAATCTAGTGGCAAATACAATTACTAAGTCATAGACTAGCTAATGGTTACTGTGTAAGCTAATATGCGTAAAGTCTCGGGTTTGCTTCCAAGGTTAACAACAACTCTAGAAAGAAGTGAAGCGTTTGGGCAGTGTCTTGAATGTTTAATTATATTTTGACCTTCAGGTCAAGCAAAACGCCTATTAAAATATTTTGAACACCCGACACAAAAACGGGGTGTTATAAGTTTGACGTGTGTGTATGAGTGTGTATCTGTCTGTGGCGTCGTAGCTTACTAATGGATGAACCGATTTTGATTTTGTTTTAATTATTGTGTCGGGGTTTCTTATTTTTTTTTATGCGTCTTATTTCCAGCCGGACCTGACGATCAAGCTACAGTTGAGCCCCCAGAGCGAGTACAACAGCGTCAACAAGACGTGGAACTGGAATTACAAGGAGTACCAGATCTGAACGGAAAGCTTTTCATCATCACTATATTTACCTCATCATATCTTACGTATCGCCAGAATAAAAGTAAAACTTCATTATCATGGAATTTAATATTATAATCATAGTCAAAGATATTATAGAATATATTGTATAAGATGTATGGCAGAAGTTATAATTATTGTTCGGCAGAAGAAAGATAAATAATGTCACATTTTCACTATAGGGCAACAAAGAGTATGAAAGAATGTATTCTATTTTCTTTTTTTTTTCAAAAACATTGCTTTGTTTTTCTCCTGAGTCGTAGGCGCGGTTACAAACCCAAACTGGCACATAAACTAACGCTTAAACCTGGAACAACTATCTGTAGATCGTACAGATATTTGCTCCGTGCGGGGATCGAACCTGCAACCCGTGATGCACAAGCCGACGGCTTAGCCACTACACCAATGGAATCATTTCCTGTCTTCTACAATTAATGGCAACAAATAAATTATATCTACTTATTCTTTTAAAAGATAAACTGGAACACAAACTCCGGAAGATAAGAACCGCAATTTAAAGAAAGATAATGCTTAAGATCAATATATTTCTTATTCTTTATTTTAATTAATTGCTATCCATATTTTATGAAGATAGGGCATAGCGAGATTTGTCGCTCAAATCAAGCTGGGGCATCGGGCAGTACCTCCGCCTTTCTGTAAGGCCGCAGTGAAATTACAGACAGTATGAAAATTGCTTTTGCTGGCATTTTAGTATCCCTATTTTAAGAAACTTAAACGGTTCCTACAGGATCGACAACATGTGTGCGACACACCTCTGGCGTTGCAAACGTCTATGGGCTACGATAACCTCTTACCATCAGGCGGTCGTAAGCTTGTTTGCAACTCAAGATATAGAAAAATAAAATAATTTTGATTTATACGTAGTCAAAAATCATATGTTAGAACACACACAGTTCTAACTGTGAAACTTACTAAACTGTGATAATTTTCCCCTTAGCTTAGTTATACAAAAACCATATAAATGGCCATTAGAGATGAGAGGACACTTGACTCAACACTGCACTTTAATGCTTTATATTTCGCAAACCGATTCTTGATATTTTCGCGGATATTATTGAACGACCTATCCGACGACATTGACTAGAATTTAACTAGAATAGTTTATCTATTATTTTATTTATTTATAATTCCAGCCATTTTCTAGTACTAAAAGTCTCGAAACTAATCCGTGGACAGACAGATAACAATAGTTCCTAACTGACTAAGAAACCTTATAAAAATACATGGTAAAATTTAATCAAGAACTTCAAAGATACAATTACTTAAACTTTATATTTTCTGTCTAGAGTATAAAGTGATATTGTCAAACGAGGCTTCTTTAGACTGTGTACAAAGTTTCACAAAGGGATGGCTAAAGGCTTAAGTGCTACTTAACAGGTTCAACTGAGGAGAAAGGGCTAAGACACTTGGGGAACAACAGACTAGTACTATATTAAGTGTGCTTAAGAAAACTACTTAAAAGGTTAACTATGAGGGTTATTCATTTCACAGTCGTTTTGGCTTCAGAAATTGGAACGTAATTAATGTACGTTTTGAATTATTTGATAGAATAAACACGTACATGGTTTAAATTCAAATGTAATTTATTCAAAATACGGCTAAATTGAATACGCTGTTTTTCTTACAACTGGAACTGGCTAACAACAGCTATCAAAAGACGAAAGCTCTTCACCGCTTCCTAGTATTTATAGTAGGAAGAAGCGATGTAGAAGATAAAGATAACGATAAATCTTACGTTATATGTTAATCAAAAAGCAGACAATATTAAAAACAAAAAAACAGTCGAATTGAGAAACTCCTCCTTTTTTGAAGTCTGTTAAAACAGACAGCATTGTCTTAATAGATAAATCTGATTTAAAGAGATTAAATTTGTATTATAAATCTGGTACTTAGACCGAGTCTTAACCTGCCTGGTCTGAATTTTTAAAGACCATCGGATCGCGCGTGACAGCCTAAATTTCTAGTTACAGATTCCATTTGTAAGGTTCGTCGTCAAGTCTGTTTGTAATAATTTTGTTTTGCTTAGGAATTAAGAATTTACTTGTGCCAAAATAGAAGACAAAATTATAGTCCTAAGTACTGTTACATACAATTTTAAACTTTACTATTTGTATGATAAGGTGCTTAATACAATACTAAATCACGCCAAATTATAAAACCTCCGCCATTTTAAAAACTTATCAATTTATTTAAACTACATACTACGTCTCTTTGCCAAAATATGCTCAAATAAATGATTAAGTAAATTCTATATAAATATTTATTACATGTTCATAGTAACGCAAATTCTACAAAAAATGTTGAAATTTTAATATTATACGCTTCTGTTGTGTACTGTGCCAATTTACATATAAATATGTTATGTATAGTCAACCCTTAATTGCTCGCATCTTAAAAGTAACGTTACAGCTCGAGTGGGATACGTGACACCACAAACTTGTTCCTAGAAATAATTTACTACATACAAACAAAATTTATTTTATTGATGACAATAGATATTAAGTTTTTATATAAATATAATATAGGTATATAATATTATCTTAAAATATTTATATTTTCGACATAAATTGAATTAAATTATACGTCAGAATCATATTATAGTCAACACACTTAATTTATAAGCTTGTCATTTTAGGACAATCCCTGATTGTTTTGTTTTCTTATTCATAGAAATCTGTAAAAGAAGGCGAATTAGCATTAATTCCAACTTTCATTTGTGCCATTTTACTTTGTTTTTTTTTTATAAAGGTCAAAGTTGGTTTACACATTGGCTAACAGACAAACTTATATTTAAGAGCTTATTATAGAAAAGTCCAATAACGCATAACACAATAATTAAAAAGAACGCAGAATGTTAAAACACATTTGTTTGTATGACATCTTCAATTCAACTAATTAACACATACGCTGACTTTTTCTTTTATTGTTATGTGTTAAGTTGCATAATGACGTCATAAGTCGCATGGGGTGTTAAGCAAAATGAGCTATCTAAGCCAAACCGCAAGCTGTTACGAGAGTCACGAATTTCCACGAAGTTAGAGGTAGTAACAGCCATTAGTACTCGTAGCTTAGCTCTGTACGAGGATGTAAGCATTGAAATAAAAGTGATCGACTGAATTAGACGTATTTTATCACAGTATGTTGATATTCTTTAACCCCGATGTTTTAGATCTAGTCTATTTTAGTCACGGGCAGACTGACTGTTTGTGTTGCAAACTGTCAGAGTGTAGTTATGTATAAATATTATGAATATACCACGATAAATATAATATAGGATTCGCGTAGGTGTAAGAAATCGAGATGCAAGCAATTAAGGGTTAAATATAATATGTACAAAATAAATATATTAAATTTACTATTTGTTTTATTTTTAAGGTTACACCTAAGGTCATACAAGTATGCTAGTGGACCTAACCATGATTACTTACTTTTAAGGGTTCAGCACCCAAAGATGCCAACGGAACCCTATTGCTAAGCCTCGATGTCCGTCCGTCATTCTGTCACCAGGCTGTATCTCATGAAGCGTAGTAACTAGACAGTAGAAATGTTCACAGATGATGTATTATTGTTGCCGTTATAGCAACAAATAGATTAAAATAAATATTTAAGGGGCTCTAATACAACAAACGTGGTAAATTGTACGGAACCCTTCGTGCGCGAGTCCGACTCTCACTTGACCGGTTTTTTTATATGTATTCTTGATTACCGTCAGTTTGCCTAATGTTAATTAAAGGGCTTTGCGATCTACGATAGAACCTGTGATCTATTTTTATTTTACTAATCCTGGGTTCAATTCCCAGGTTGAACTAAGTTTTATTGTTATTTTACCTATGTTATTTTAGAATTTAATTATTTTATATTTCTAAATTAATATATAATATGCATATTCATGTATCAATGAATAGAAAAAACGGAAGAGCTGTATTAGTCTAGTGGTGTGACTAGTGGACTGAGATGTCAAAGGTGCCGAGTAACAAACACAAGGCACGCACAACTGAGTTTTCGGAAGTTATGTGCGTATTTATCACGCATATAATATGCTCAAACGGTTAAGGAAACCATCGTGAGGATACCTGCAATGCCTGAGAGACTTTCTCGTGTGTAGTCTGCCAACCCACAGTAGTCTAACGTGGTGGACTATAGCCTAATTCTTCTCAAATGAGAGGAGACCCGTGCCGGGCAGTGGGACAATAATGGATTAATAACTATAAACATGAGGTACAACTGAAAAAGCAAAATTTTCATGTTCATAATAAATATAATAGGATCCACAAAGTCTTGTAACAGATACTGATTTGTTTCACAGACAGCTCAATCTGATATTGCATTTTGGAGACCGCCTCTCAGATCATACAATAGAGAACAGAATAAAGGTTGACATACATTTGCTCGGGAGCATTCGGAAATTAATAACTTTAAAAAAAAAGAATAACCAACTTCAAAAACTAAAAAGCAAAAAATAACTTCATACAGTTTTACCTTTTTTTTAGTTTTAAAGGTATGGTATCTTTATAAAAACAGCCAACAGCACTCATGCGGCTCTGCATATAATTTTCAATAAATGCCTATTAGAGGGTGTTTTCCCTGCTGTATGGAAACGGGCCTTTGTCACGCCAATTTACAAAAGTGGTGACAGAAGCAATGTGGAAAATTATCGCCCCATTTCTATTCTCTCCACCTTGTCGAAGCTTTTTGAGAGGCTGGTGCACGGTGGTCTGTATCCCCATATACATCATTTAATTATACCCGAACAACATGGTTTTGTTAAGCGTCGTTCTACATCGACCAACCTTATGGTATTTACTAACTTCCTATTTGAAAATATGGATCAACGACTCCAGATAGACGCCGTGTATACCGATTTTCGTAAGGCTTTCGATAAGGTGGACCACACACTTCTTTTGGAGAAGCTTGCCTTCAATGGAATCCGAGGCAACTTGCTAAGATGGTTCATTTCTTATATTTTTAACAGAACTCAAAAAGTCGTTGCTAACGGTTTTGAATCTGATACTGTTACTGTAAAATCCGGAGTTCCTCAGGGATCTATATTGGGTCCACTTCTATTTATCATGTTCATAAATGACATAAAAAAATGCTTTGTTAACAGTCACTTCTTATTATACGCTGATGATATGAAGATTTATAAGTCGTGCAAAAACATTCAAGACTGCGTACTCCTCCAAGATGATCTTACGAGACTCAATAATTACTGTAGCGAAAATAAACTCTTCCTTAGTCTTCCCAAATGCCATAGTATATCTTTTACGAAGAATAAAAACAAACTTACTTTTAATTACTCTTTGCAGAATCAACACTTAAATGTAGTAGAATCAGTAAATGACTTAGGAGTAATCATTGACTCATGTTTACATTTTGACTTACATATTGATAGTATAATAAACAAAGCCCTTCAGATGTACGGTTTCGTCATGCGATCCTCAAAAGACTTTATACGACCTTCCACCTATTTAACATTATATAAAACTTTAATACGATCTCAACTAGAATACGCCATCCCGATCTGGAATCCTTACTACCATAAATATATGGACAAATTAGAAATGGTACAGAAGAAATTCTTGCGCACTATGACCTACAAATGTTACCACTCAAAGATTTCTTACGCGCAACTACTACAGAAATACAATATTTTAAGCCTGGAGTCTAGACGCCTACTTTTAATTGCAATGATGCTACATAGTTTGTGTAACAATAGATATGACTGCATTGATATCACGAATGAAATATGTTACATTGTACCTAGAACTGTTATGAGGCGGGAGGTGCGCGTGCCACGATTATTTCATATGGATTCATGTAAAACCAACGCCGGGGCACGAGTACCTCTTCGTCGTCTTGTGGAGACTTACAACACACACTTCATGGACTTGGATATTTTTAATACTTCGAAAACCAAATTCAAAACACTGGCCATTCATTTACTTTCATCAGAATCTTAAATTAAAACACCTAATTGAAAATTTTAGATTAAAATACAACTGTGTAATGATAAGCTTCCTTTTTTTTTATTACTTCTTAAACTTATCCGTGGACAATGGTGTGGGTTGCATGTTTACCTACTTATCTTAAGAATCTGATTGTATCATATTAACATGTAACTGTTTTTTGTCCCTAATAAATAAAATAAAATAAAATAATTACATACATTTAGGTATTATTTGTCATATCGTTTGTTTTTGCATTTCGAAAACTAAGGACACATCAGACGTGAATGATTTTTTGTAAACAAAATAGCATCGTATCTTTCATATTTTAAATTACTAACCTATTGTGTGTGCATAAGGTTCATTTTCAGTTGGAAGAAGTTAGACCACAGATTACAGTAATTAAGTCCAACACACATTTATACATTTAAAAATCAACACTACACTTATTTAACACACATAAACTCTCTCTTTCACACACACGCACGCACGAGCACAGACTGTTTTTATTTTTTTTATACCTAATATAAAATGTTTTGAAAATCTTTTGTTGAGTGTGTGACGCCCTTAAGCATTCCTCGCAGAACGTCAACAGATGCAAGTCAAATGCACGAGTCGTATTGAGTCGGCACTCGGGCCACTCGGGGCTTGGGCTTGGCCTCGAGACCGGGTCTCCAGCCAGACGATATAAAACGGGTATTACTGCAAGTATTGAAATGAATCCAAATATGAACTGGGCGAGGTGAATTTTACTGTCAGCTGAAACGATATGGCGGTCTTATGAAAATATTAGAGTCAGCTTACATAATAATATTAAAAGAAATATGGACTGGTCATCAGGCTTAGTGATCGTAACCGCTGCCCAGCGTTTCCTCGGTTCAATTTTTAGGTCGAAATTTTTTTTTGTTTTTTTTTTATAACATTTTCAGTAGCATCTCGGAATTACAGAGCATTTTGGCAATACCTAAAGCTGTGTTAAATATCTGCCTATATCATTTCATAACATGACATATCATCACGTTTGTCCTCCCCGAATGGTTAGGCAGAGGTGTACTTATGTACATCCACATTTTGCCGGTATGTAATTTTTTAAAACCCATGTAATAGGGAGGCGGACCTTTGGCTATCAACTGGGCATGAATCAGCAACTGACAATTTTATAGAAAAACCCAATAACACTTTGCTCGACCTGGGAATCGACCTCAAGACCTCGTGTTCGTCAGTCGCAGTAATGACCACTAGACCAACTTCCTCAGTAAAATATCTATGATTTTCCTGAAATCTTCACAGATTTTGATGTACCTGAAGTACTGCTGTAAGTTTCACTGTAAGTACTCATGTTGAACCTTAAATCAACATGAAATATACAAGGCTCACTTGAACCACGTTCGGCAATAACTTTCAGAGATTTGTGTTTACTTTGTGATACATAAAAGGTAACAAAAATATTACTCTGAATAATTCTGAATTAGTAGAAAGATATTAGCAAAATAAACATTATTTTATTAAAACAGGCAAAACAATAATATGATTAAAGAAGCAATTAAAAATATTTAACAATACTATTTGATATCGCAATTTAAATCAGGCACTCTTCAATCACAGTCTACAAGTTTACAAGTCAAACTGCTGAGTGTAATGTAATAATTTCAATTCAAATCCAGCTCAATGTTGAACTAATTAAATGAATGTTGAAAACATGTTAGTCAAATGTTTTTGTGTTTTCAATTAGGGATTTATTTATACTTAAATCTGAGTTTATACCCACGTTACAGCAAAAGGATTCCTTTTTCTATGCTTGTCTCATAATGTTGTAACAAATTATGTGCTGTTATTGTTAATGTTATTAAACAAACAACAACAAAATGTTATTAATGACCAAGTATGAAGACATTTTCCTAAACGGTAATGTGTCAAACAATGTTCAAGAATGTTTTACAACATTTTGCAGTATCACAGCATCATAACTTCAAAACTAACAAATCTCACAATAGTACTGATTGAGTAATAAACTTTAAATTCCTGCATAACTTGACCGTAAATCACATCCCACTTCGAAATATATAGACCAACTAAATCATCGATACGTCAGCAAATTGCCAATAGCCAGCTGAATAGGTCCGTAGCCGCGTAGTATTGGTACAGCGTAGCGCTACGTAGCGGCTCGTAGCGGGCCGTAGCCAGTAAATTCGGGCGCCATCCATCAGCGAAGAGATTGCGGGCGAACATCGATCAGTGTCCGTGTTCACCGCACGGTGGCGCATGGAGCTAGAAATACGTGGATAGCTCACATTTATACAGCGTGTTATGCTGTGCTTATCCAGTAGATTAAGTTACCGACATAGCTGAAAGGAATAGTTGTTTAAATTAACAGTGTATATTATAGTATGTGAAACTGAAGGTTTTCACTGGAGCAGAAAGATTCTTGGGTCCATGAGTTCAGAGACAATGCAGTGGTGAACGCAGAAGGTCGCTGAAAATAGTTGGATGCGTATTGAAACATGTTACAGGAAATAATGGTCTTAGGTAAGTATGTACACATTCATACTCATTCATCTTCACATACACGCCTTCGTCCAGCAGTTGTCATCATGTAACTGATATTATGATGATGACAGGGTGTGAGAGTGTTTAAGGATATCAAAATCACTTTTGTGTCTAATGCATGACGGCATTTCATATAAAATATTGATAGTCAGCCGCGTACATTAGAAACTCACCTGAACTTATTTTGAGCTATGATAAGAAATTTATTCAAACTTATTATTTTGAATTGCAGCGCCATGCTATTTTATCGCTTAAAACTCATAAAAATAAGATCTGATTACATGACGACATAAGACACACATCATGGCGGCAAGTGTTTCGAGAATTTGTATTTAAAAAACAGACTGATAGAGTATTGAATGGAGATTATTGAATTATGAACTAGTATGGTATGTTATCACGCGATATCTAATAAAATAAATTAATAAATCAGTAATTTTAGTATTCATCTTGAACATTAGGTCTTTTGCCTATTCTAGATAAAGCCAGTGCATAAATATATTATCAGTGTGCACGTTTATTTTCGGAGCTCCGTGTGATCTCGACTGCCCACCTCAAGTGGTCGGGCAATCGTGCCTCGCCGGATAGTTTTTATATACCAACCTACCCATTTATAGTGTGCTCAAACGATTGGAAGAAGCCATTCATTCGAATACTCCAGGATATATTGATATAAACTGTATTTTTAAGATAGATTTAAATATTACGTTTTCTTTCTTTCTGGTCAAACGCATGTTTCTACTTATCGCGTGGAGAATAGGGATTGCAACCCGGTATGTTTCTCAACCCGGCCGGGTCCGGTAACATCCGTCGCCAACCCGGGTTAGCGGTCAATATATTACGATGGAACCTTTAAACTATTTTGGAACCATTTGGTTAAAGTAAATGGAGGAAAAATACAATGATTCAAGGATACGGAATAATATTTATTTCAAAACAGCAAATCATCACTAGTCAGTCTTAATCAGTCTCAAAATCACGAGTATTTAATACAGAATTAGTTAGTTACTACGTACAGAGTACACTATACAGAGTAAAGAGAAAGACCTGCTTGCTTAAAGTTAATTACTAATACTATTACTAATGTAAGTATGTATTTGAAAACCTATGTTTTCAAATACATATGTTATATTAGAATAAGAAACTAATAACACAGCCCAATGTGCTAAACTTGTCTTATCAACTTCGATAGATAAACTTTGGTAGCTTTAGTTTTACCTAACTATATCCACAAATTTAAAAGAGGTATGGACTTTAGCGACACGAAGTTGTGGCTGCATTAATTTTGACTTATATCTAGTATTATAATTATGCAGTTCACATTTTTTCGTATGATGTGATATATTTTTCCTAATGTACATTATATTTTCAAAGATATAATGACAGGGAACTGTCATAATATTTATTTCTTTAAAGAGTTCACTGACTGAATCACGAGTACTTAGGTTATAAATGGCTCTTATTGCTCTTTTCTGCAGTAGAAGAGTGATTCTATGTCTGCAGCACGGCCCCACAGCAATATTCCGTGAGACATGATGCTATGAAAGTAGCTATAATAAACTAGTCTTGCTGTGCTTGCCGCGGCGACGGAATGACAGAGCAACACACATACTTCGTCAACCAAGAACAAACGTCGACTAAGTCACAGTAGAAATTATACTGTGACTAAGTGAAGAAAAGAAAACACGCATACAGCGAGCAGGGGTGAGAGGTGCGCGAGAGAACGGCAACTTGCCATGCCAATTTTCTACAAGTTGGGGCTTCTGTGCTGCATTTCTCGTACCTACCGGGTATGAATGGCCGGGGCCGGTGGATGTCTAAAAGGGCACCGGGCCCGGCCGGGCCCGGTTTGCAATCTCTAGTGGAGAAGTGTTATGTGGTTTTCATTCAGTATAAAATTATCTATATTCTAGTCTAAATTCTCTAATCTACTCATTAACAGCAAAAATATTTGAATATGTTGTCGTGTTTGTATTTAAAAAAAAAATTTTTTTCGATTAGACAGCTACAAATACGTTGTAAATATCATTAGTCACTAACCACAAAGGTCTTGCTTTTAATCCCCAGACACACGCTACTGAATTTCCAAAATTACATAAAATGGTGAGGGAAAACATCCTGACATTAGCGCGCGATAAAATCTATAAATACATATAGGTAGTTATATTTCAATCGTGAAATTTGGCCACCTAAATAAAGCATGTCAAAATTTGTTGATATGTGTAACTCTAATCCAAATACTTTAACTCCAAATTTATTCAGCAATATTTTTGTAAAGAAATATAAAAAAATAAACCAAAAAAATATATACACAAACAAACTTAGAGTATTTATCAGATAAATTTGTTTGTTTTGTTTTTCTAGATATTTTTACTAAATACTTTCTCACAGTACATTTCTCGTTTATAAAACGGTAAAAGCTTTTGCCGTTTTCAATAAACATACTTATATTATTTACGTTAAAATTCTGTCATCTAATTTCGAAGAAATATCTTAATAAAGAAAAACATTTTATTTCAAAATACTACGCTATATTTGTAAAAACTCTGAACGGCAAAGATCTTTTGTAATAAGATTTTATTTCAATCACCTTTTTTGACAAAAGCTTATGGATCAATTGATACCTACTGTTTCTACCTGACCTTGACTTTGAACCCCAGACCTCGACAGCTCAAAACGGAGTTTATTGAAAACTTCATATATACCCAAATCAATTTAGGCACAAAAGGTTTCTTTTTTGAAAAATCCTGACAATTTGGCCAGACTTAGATGTATTAATTTGAAACGAAAAGCGCCTCAGGGGGTCGGGTCTCCGCGAATTTCCTATTTTACTTTCTGTGAAAAATTTCCGCTTATTTGAATTTGGTCAATCTGAATACAAAGAAAATCTATGTTCATTGGAATTAATTGAGGAATTTTTTAAAGCTTAATGACGTACCAACGTTTTCCAGAATTTAGGAAAACACGTTTTCGTCTTGTTGATCATTACGTAGTAAAGAGCAATTAAGTTAGGTATATAATTACATTACTTTAAAAAATAAGGTTGTTAAGTTATGTGTGGGTTTGAATCTAAGTCTTAGGAAAGGACCCATAGAAATCATTATCATGATAAACTTGGACAGATAACACTTTTTATTGACAGTTTGTTGACACTAGCCCAACATGGTGGCCCATACCTTTACCCCTCTCAGTTTTACAAAATACCCATAGCCGGTTATGGGACAATAGATAATAATAATAACGTTTATTTGAACTGAATACATTAGATCCTTTTACAAGAATCCTTTTGAGCTAAATATAAATATAACTAGTAAATGTAGGCTGCTAAAACTTAATGACTCCTGACTTCCAAACTTAGTAGAAATGCCAGTAGTTCAGAAATCAGGGCTCTTTCGGTAATATATATTTTTTCGAATCAGTAAATAATGACGTTCACCATGTCAACATTCAGTCCAGCTGAGATTGCCTAGTCGGGTACTGTGATATCAAGTCTTAAGTTCAATCCAGCACGCACTACTGATTTTCGAAGAAATGTGCGTATTTGTCACATGTTCAAACGGTAAAGGAAAAGATCGTGAGGAAACCTATATGCCCGAGTGATTTTTTGGATAGCGTGTAAAGTCTGCCAACCTGCACTAGGCTAGCCTATATATAGGCTAAAGCCTTACCCACTCCCGTTCCAAAACGAGTCTCGTGTCCCGTGACCCGTGATCAGCGGTGGAACAATAAATAGGGTAATAATGACATATCCTGTCAACATACAATTCCCTGAAACACTAAAAAACCAGGTCATGCATATTGATGATCTGCCTCATTAATGTGTTCAGTTCGTTGCAGCGGACAAACAGTCAACATTGGGGCTTTAACTTCAATAGAATTGTGGGTTGTGGTGAAACATTAGTGCAACATTCGCTTCAGTTGATTGTAGTCCTTTCATTATATCTTCTTGCTAAATGTCAGGACTACATAATTATGTACGCCACACACGTACGTGTAAAATACACGGAGTAGTTTTGTTTTTAATTAAAAATGAGAACTTTTAACCTAGGGTCTTCATGTGTCGTCGATTCATTCGCAAAAAAAAATCTACTTGTTAGGTCGTGTTACTAATCCTATAATACGCAGTTATAAGGTACACATTTCAGTTCACCCATCTATTGACTAACTTTGATAGACGTAGCTTAACATTATAGAACGAAGTAAGTATCATCATCATCATCATCAACCCATTAATGTCCCACTGCTGGGCACGGGTCTCCTCTCAATTGAGAGGGATTGGGCTATAGTCCACCACGCTAGCCTACTGCGGGTTGGCAGACTTCACATGCCGTCGAGAATTCTCTCAAGCATGCAGGTTTCCTCACGATGTTTTCCTTCACCGTTTGAGCATGTGATAAATACGCACATAACTTCCGAAAAGTCAGTGGTGCGTGCCTTGGGTTCGAACTCGAGACCTCTGATATCTTAGTCCACTGGTCACACCGCTAGGCTACCACAGCTCAACGAAGTAAGTATAGCTGATCATTATTAACCTATTATTGTCCCACTGCTGGTCATGGGTCTCCTCTCATTTGAGCGAGATTAGGGTATAGTTCTACACAGTAGCGTAGCGTGGGGGGGGGGGGCAAAGGGGGCCATGGCCCCGGGCGGCATATGAAAGTGCCACGTCGTTTTTATACTACTAGAAAAAGGGGCGGCAAATTTCCAGACGGCCCTGGGCGGCAAATACCCACTCACGCTAGCCTATATACGGGTATATGTAGATACCCATATATTGTTATCCCGAAACATTCATCTGAGTGTCTACAGCAAGCATCAAAAAGATAATTTATTTTCTCATCATCATCATCATAAATCTTAACGAAAACTAAGTGTTTTGTCCATACACTGCAACATTTTAGAATTATTATTTTCTTAAATAAAGTTTCGTCTGCAAACTTCAGCGTCCTTTAAGATTGGAAAGTGACCTTGTTACGACGGGTGTCCTTCAATCTTAATAACAACTGTTACGCCAACTAAGGTCACCGTTTCATTTATTAATAGGTAGGTAGAATAGGTAGAAAAGCTCACAAAGCTTTTTTTCTCAAAATGCTCCGTATTGAAAACTATATTTTACGAATTTCATCGCGGTATACTGATACTATTTAGTCCCGAAGTTTTGGATCTTTCCAGCATCCAAGATTACAAACGGATTAAATCGGTTACAAGTAGTTTTTTAATAATTCCCGAAAGGTTAGGCAGAGGTATACTTATATACATCCATATTTCGCCGATATGCTTTAGGTTCCATTTAATAGGATAAGGGTAAGCCTATTGCCATCAACCGTGTACGAAACCAAACTCCGAGATGCTACTGATAATTTCATATAGAAACAATAACAGTGCTAGACCTAGAAATCAAGCCCAAGTCCTGTCAGATGTCACACTTACGAGCACTGGACCAAGGAGACAATTTTTACTTAATTTTACATAAATTATAATGTATAATTCGCCCCCTATTAGGTACATGGGACCTAAAAAACATACCGGCGAAATGTGTATAAATCAATAGGTACACCTCTGCCTAACCGTTGGGGACGACAGGCGTCATGATATGTATTATTCTAATCCACAGCCAGATAAATAGCACTCGCATCAGTCACAAACCACGGTATATCATTACCTCGCTACTCAATTAATGTCGTCAATTTGTGATATTTGCGTAACGAGAACATTGACAATGGACCCCCGTTGTTAAATAACGCGTTATACACACCGGCGGACGAGGGCCCCGATAATCATGATTATTTGCCGCATTTACGAGCGGGGGACTTAATTTGACAACCGATTTAATTAATCTCCGTTTGGTAATTTCGTATCCGAATGGAGTTGATTGATAGGTATTGAAAATTGTAATTTGAGTAGTTCGGTGTGTTTGTTTTATAGCTTTGTTATTTTAAAGGCTCCAATGTGTTGTAGTTCGTGGATAATTAAATTTGCAAGTAAACGATTAAGGTAAATAAATCATGATAAAAATTATCCGAATGTGACTGAGTATTAAGAATATATATATTTTTTATGGTGATAAGGGAGCAACACCAGAGGCTTGCAAATGCGTTGCCAAACCCCTTAAAAACCGTTCAGGTTTCTTAAAATTGGGAGTTACTGAACTGACAGCAAACGGAATTCCCATGCTGTCAGAATAGTCACTCCCCCAACGAGCTCTGGTAACCTTACTGACTCGCAGAAAGACAACTATTGTTGATTCACTGCGGTCTTCTGTAAGGCGGAGGTACTTCCCCAGTCGGGCAGCTCAATTTGAGCGAGAAGTCTCGCTATGCCCTACCTCCTACAAAATGTTCAAGAGTTCGTGTTCGTACCACTACATTTTTAAGTACCTTATATTAAGTTGTAAGAAACAGATAGCGCTCTACAGGTTTTATAGCGCTATCCCTCTTTTAATCCTAAATAATAATGCTGACATATAAATGTCATGGTGCAGCTCGTTATGTAAATACAAACGCATTACCAAATATTCTGCTACTAAGAAATAGTGCATTTAGTTTTTAAAGATATTTTATTTTTTTAGATATTATAAAGCTTCTGAAACTACTTGTCACATACATATACCTTCACCACCATATTCCCAACGGATTAGGCAAATGATTGTAGATTTATATCTTATTTTATACTCCCAATAGTTTTGATTGTATACCATTATATCCCTACTCCCAGCAGTGGGCAATAATGGCTTGATGACGATGATGATACCTACTCGTATATAGGAGTACACTCAATCCCCATACACGGTACAAATCTAAACTCGAAGCTGCTATTCAGAATTCCATAGAAGTATGTCATTTAAGTTGTCTTAGACTGATCCAATTAGGATTCAATTAATTTTTAATCTTATATTGAAAGATATAGCTTCGCTTTTAAGGCAACACTGGTCTGTTCTCGTCTGGCCTGCCACAGGAGAGCTAAAATATACAGGGTATCTTCTAGTTAATAACAAGTTTGGAACTTAGCAACCTACTAGTCTTCTTAACCAAGTATTTGTAATTTTGGTTCGTTGGGGAGCGACTGGGAATACTAAACTTTATCTTTGAACGGTAAACATACATCTACGAGTATATTAATATTATACAAGTGAGAGAGTCTCTTTGTGAACTTTTCACGAGTATACCGTTGAACAGATTTTGATAAAATTTTGCAAGGAGATCCTGTTCCCATCCTAAAAAGGTTAACTTATAAATACAAAAAAATATATTCTGAAAGGAAAATATAACTTGGATAAAATTTCGGAGAATACCATGTATTGTTATACTTAATATTATGATTTAATTTGTTATATTATTATGACTTCAGGGTCGTTATTAAAACCTGTCATGCTTAAACGAACGCCCTATTGACTTTTCAAACTAGCACCCTCAAAAGTTAGAACAATGACGGTTGGGTATTACATCAAATTGCATCACTATAAGAAATGGGGATGGTTGGCGCTCTTTGGGGGAAGCCTACGTTCAGCAGTGGACGGCTATAGGCTGATAATGATGATGATGATGAAGAAATGGATAATATATAAATCAATTTGTTGACAAACGAAGAAGAATAATGTGTTAAAGTGTTTCGTCTTTGCCTATTTAAAAATATAATTTTACCTTCGCAGTTTTATGCTGCTCACCATCCGAAGAGTCGGTAAACAATAACCTCATACACATATAAATAAATAAATATTTCTGGACATTATGACACAGCGCCGTCTAGTTCCGAGCTAAGCAACGAGCCTACATATAAACTTTTTTCTTTGTAAATACTTACATAATGATCATACATATGTAGATACATCCATGACTCGGAAACAAATGTTTATGTTCATCACACAAACATGTGTCCCTACAGGGATTCGAACTCGGGACCCGTAGCACAGAAGGTACCGCTGGACTAATTGGTTCATCAGTGACATATTCATCACAACCCCAATGCGCTACAATCCAACACCTCTGTTAGTCCCCTTACAAGCAGTGAGGTTTAACCGAAATTCAACTAGTAATCGTTACTTCAATTATTACACTAGTGTTTTGTCTTCCAGTATTTTCGGAGTTCCTTTCAAAAATGGCAATAAAAAGCTTATTATGTACCAAGGGAACAATAGAGACGTTTGCTCGAAACAAACGCAGTTTTCCTTATACAGCCTGAGTAAATAAGAAATACTATGCTGCAATAGTCGGCCTTTGCCAGTCGTGCCACGGAGTCAAAACAGCGTAAGCACCTTTTTGAGTGTTGTATATTGGTTTTAGTATAAAAATACATAAGCTTCGTTTTCGTAACATCTATTTTTTAAAAGACCCCATCAAGAACGATTCAAATAATAAAAAATGGAATCTTTGGTATATAAAAATAATAGCAATATTATTATTTTCCCTACTGTTGGATTCGGTTTTCAGTCTAAATACACACATAACTTCCTAAAAGTTAGTGGGGGGTGGGTGCCTTGGGTTTGAACTCGAGACATTTGACATCTCAGTCAACTGGGAATACAACACTAGGCTACCAGTCATAGGTATAATATATATACGAATCGATGGCTTAACATGTTTATTGAAACAAAAACAAACCCAAAGATCACCCATCTTCGAGCTGAACTCATCAAACGCAACTTAACCTCATATACACGTAACTGTCAGGAACAAGCTTCTCCCAAGTTTCCCATCTGGAAAGCTTCGTCGATAAAATACGAAGCACCAATGATTCATTCGATATTTATTATATCTTTGGAAATTAATATCAGTACTCAGAAGAGTCAATAGGTGTACCTACTTGTAAGTATTGAGAATTTTATTTGTATCTCATAATACGATATATGTGGTATTGACTTTACATTTCAATTGGACTTTATTGGAATTCTGAATATACTTATCGAATTACTCACATGAAAACATTATGTCAATATTTTCATCAGGTATATAACTTTGAAAAGTCACTGGTGCGTGCGTTGGGTTTGAACTCGAGACATTTGACATTTCAGTCCACTAGTAACACCACTAGGCTATCACAGCTCTTAATAAAAGTTATTAAAACATCTAAATTAATCTGACTGCATCAGCCAATAAAATAGTGTAACAAGTTTGATTGTAGAGATTTAATTTTGTTAAAATATCACCATTTCTCCCCATTCTCTGTCCTCATTGTTAATTCCATTTCTCACGATCGGGGAGCGAATATATCTCAAGTAATCGAATTGTGAAAGACATTTATTAAATTAGGACTCGGAGCTAGGACGCGCAGATATATTATCGGAGCTTATCGAACATTGGTCGGGAGTCAGTCGGGGAAATTAAATATTGGTTACCGTGTCGACTGTCAAATATCGCAGAGGATTTATCTTAAGATTTTTGTGTTATGGTTTCGTAATTTTTGGGATGTACGTTATTTATTGCATGTGAAGGTCAACAGGTATGTTTTAAATAGATAAACGTAAATCATTTCATTGGGTGAAAAGTTTTTATAGGGTCGGCAACGCGCAAGCGACATTGCTGGTGTTGTAAACGTAATAGACTACGGTAACTGCATACCATCAGACGAACCGAAGCTTGTTTGCCAACCGTGTTATATAAAAAGGCTTTGTGCGAAGTATGTTTCTTTTTATATGTGTTCAATGTTTTTTCACCAGCAAAAATCACGACAAAAAGCGCAAACACACACAAACATTAAACAAACAAAGATAATATAATTATTATTCTGTATACGTTTATTCCATTTAATGTATACCTACGAATAAATATTTGCACTTCAGATATAATACGAAATTATTTGGCGAAAGTATAAAAAAGTTAAGCGTACCATGTCAGACTGAATGACAGAACAAATAGAACAAAAAGTACAGACGCGCACGAAATTAAATGCCTTGTTCATACATGTACGTACAAGGGCGCTGTAATGAGTACATTCACACCCAAAGGTTGATTCTAATATAAAGGCCGCCATTTTTTATTGAAATTCTTTTTTTTACTAAAACCTATTTTTGGTAAGTACATTTGTTTAGGGCTGTACGGAGTTTTAAATTATAATTGTTTGTTTGTTTTTGTACTCGAATATTTTAGTTATAGTTCTTCGAAAGCCAGCGAATATGAATCAGGTAAGTTACTTACCAACACAAAGAACACCGAATTAAAAGCGTTAAGGTTAATGAACCACACGCGCTCTCAACTTTCTTTAGATATTTATGGCCTAAGAAGTGTAAGCAATGCTGTTTATACAGGCACAAATGCACACAACCCTGGATCAAAGAGCACATGCACAGTATAATTATACTGACAAACAGATCTACCAGGCTAAAATGAATCTCCTGTGAGGACAGGAGACTAAACATTTTACAGGAGATTCATTCATTCATAATGTGTGACAACTTTTTTTTGTTGATATTTGCTGTTGGACTATTCTTCATAACAGACAACCCTGATCCATATGTACATAATTGCAAACAGCTTCCAATTAATATATATTGCGTTATTTTAAACGAAATACGTTCATGCTCTTGCGAAGTTTTTTGAAGGATCACTTTATTTTTTTCATTTCATAAGAAGAATGTAATTGTTGAATATCTTTTTGGTCGTTTGAACGTTTTTGTAGAATTTGAGTTTTTCTGTACAAAAAGCGAGGGACTCTGGTAATAATGAAAGCTTATAACTTTGCCACCTCACTTAAAGCGCTTTTTACAGCGTGTGGGCGGGCCCTATAACTGTGTGTTAATCTGTACGGCCTTCTAAAACAAATGACGACCCGATTAGTACAGTGGTATTAAAGATTGCCTTCTGTGATAAGGGTCCTGGGTTCATCTCGGTAGGGGTAAATGTTTGTGAGATGAGCATGATCATGTACCTGAGTCATATAATCTATGTATAATATGTATGTGTATACAAAAAAAAACTATACAGTGTATCGACCGACCCGAAGTAACAGAAATAAAGCTAGGTCACCGCATTTTTTCTTAAACCGCATAATAGGAAGGTAATCCCTCAGAGAACGACAATCCTTCAATTATTTACCGCTCGCTCAGCCCATTCAGTTTTTAATTAAATGATCGTACTTTTAACACGTAAATGAAGGGAAATATGAGCATCAGGAATTCAAGATAACGCTTCGCTAAAAAGAGTATCACTTATGAAGGCACACAACTTTTTAATAATCTACCTACATACATAAAAAGTGTTAGCTCACTCAGCAGTTTTAAATCTCGGCTGTCCAAGTACATAGTTGAAAATTATCCATACTAAATTCCTCCGACATTCAAAACTGTTGAGTTTGAACTGCTGAATGAGTGTTACAGATAAATAATATAATTTACTGTACTCTAAATATATATTGGTGACGGTTACCTAAAATAAGTATACTAAATGTTTCATCTATATTCTCATGTAAGTGGCTTTCTTTGTCTTTTATGAGAATAAATGATTTAAACCTAAGATAAAATTATACGTGTAAGCCTTCAAAATCCTGTGGACTGTGAAAATGTGAAGTCAAAGATGGATCACGAGGCACGCACCACTGACATATCGAAGTTACGTGCGTATTTATCACGTGATCAAACGGTGAAGAAACATTTTCAGGAAACTTGCATGCCAGAGTTTTCTTGATAGCATCTGCAGTCTGCCAACCCGTATTTGGTTAGCGTGGTGGAATATAGCCTAATCCAATATGTAACAGCAAAAATAAAAAAGTAGATAACAACAAAACATTATAACAAAACAGTAGATACACCTGTATAACGGTATGTTATTTAAGAGAAATACTTTTTTGTTGATAAAATAATAATATATGGCAGAAATACGCTTTGTCTACTTGTTGTGTTTGTGTGGCCACGAGTCTTATTGGCGTTTGTTATAAATAATATTTTCTCTTAAAAAGAAATCTGACAAAAATATCTTCAAGTATATCAAGTATAGCAAGATTTCTTGGTCAAATTGTGTGACCCGACTAAGTTACAGAAAACTGCAGTAAAACAACACTAGTTTTGTTTCTGCAAGTGAGTAAGGTTACCAGAGATCATTAGGGGAGTGACTATTCTGACTGCAAGGGAATTCCGGAGTTACTAAGCTGACATTACTGTCAGCTAATAACAGCATAACTCCCCTATTTTATGAGACCTAAAACGGTATTTTAAAGTCGGTAACGTGCGAGCGAAGCCTTTGGTGTTGCAAACGTAAACAGGCTACGAAAACCGCTTACCATCAGGCGCACATGCTAGACATTTCGTTATATCACTTTCGTGATACAAAAAAATGTCTATCATTCGCGTGAGTGTAAGAAATCAGTACACACACTGATATCTTCTCAGTCTCTGGTACAAATGCGATGTTACCGCGTTTCTTAGGGCCGCACGGTAACGTCGTCAGGCGGAAAGCATAAATCCCCCGTCGAATAGGAAGCGGCCTACGTCGCGCTGTCGATACACCGAATACATTACTGTCGCACCAAGCGAACTTCTTGTGTTGAGGTATTATGTACTTAGTATTTAAGTAAAAACGTATAACAACGCGAGGAGGCGGAAGTGGTTAAAATTATTATATTTTCTGCTAGAATTATTTTAGAACCACTTGCCTCTAACTTTATATACCTACATATACATGCAACTGCGAAGAAATGGGATGGAGGCTCGTCAATTCACGGACATGACCCAGAAAGGTAGGAGACATCAGCTACGAACGGATGTTTAGGAAATATTGCAACCTCCCCTCTCGCCATACATTATGTTTGCTTAACTAATAAACATAAGTAACCAGTTTTAATAATAATAATAATATAATTTTATTTCAGAAATAATTCCATAGACATTTCATCATAAAATAACATTTAAATTAAAAAACTACATTACATTAAATCACAAAAAATAATACGTATAAAATGACAAGAAAATAAAATAATTTTAAAATAAAATAAAGTAAATTCATCCATCCCGGCAGCATTGGGACCATCATTATGCAAACGATGCCAATACTCCCGGAAAGCACAGTCTGGTATGTTACCTAGCACTCTCAGAATGCTGTTTTGAAGTTTAGAAAATGTTAAAGTTTGAATTTCTAGTTTAAATTAGCCATTCAAAAAACTAATAGTTATATTCAGTAGTTAACAACAGTACTTTAAAAAATAAAATGTATGTAGGTATATTATCCTTGAAATATATTCTAATATAGGTAGTGAACTTGTTCCAAACGCGTTGTGGCTAATTACTCCGCAACTAATACAGCAGCAACTAGGTCTACAGCATCCTTCTCGTATCACATTATATAATCTCAATTACAATTTTTCCAGAAAACTCAGAAGGATGGCGTGTTTGGAAATACGCTGACGTATTTCGTACTCTATTTGCGTTAGCGATAATATTGTTTTAGTAAACTGTTTCGTGATTGTTATTTATGGCCAGAAAGTTCGGGGAAAGGGGTTTTATAAATAGGTTTTATTTAATGTTGAATGCCGAGTCTTCGCATTTTTAGAGGCTGATTATCTGAATGTATATGGACTTGCGGTAATCGAGATAATTTTCTATCTTTCGACACATTTAAATGGAGTAATATAAAGAGAGCCATCAAGACAACTCTTAAGCATGCAGGATTCCTCTTAATGTTTTTCTTCATCGGTTGAATAAGTAAAGCATAGGTAAATAGCTAATAATATAGCTCGAGCATAAATAAGCACGTAACTTCCGAAAAGTCAATGGAACGAGCCTTGGGTTCGAACTCTAGGCATTTGACTTTCACCGTCCGTTTGTCACGCCCCTAGGCATTTATTATATTGATATTACCATGGACGCTGTAAAGGATCCAAAACGTCGGAATCCATTCATATTATTAAGTAATTAGATTAAAGTAGTTTTGTTTCAAAGAAAGTAAACAAACTAATAGATATTTTTATTGCCCATTGAGCTAATAAAACACCTCATGTTGTGTCCCGTAAGTACTCACAAACACCATTAATTTAATGCTCAATACACTATTCAGGGATGTACAATTGTATGGCTATTGTCACGCGAACCACATTACTGCAGATGAGATCTGTTAAGAAAGAGGAAAACGTTATACAAATAGCTGTAATAAATTGTTGTACATTTTTGAAACCAGACTGCTTTATAAGAAGTTGCAAGACGAGCTACTAAGCAAGAGAGCCTGAGTTCTATTCAAAGTGTTCCAATTCAATTAAAAAAAAAATCAATTCAATATCCTTTCTGCATATATCATACGTTCCACATCCAACTGCACCAGTCTCATATTGATATTACATACATAAATTATTGTAAAACAAAACCAATAATTTTGTATTTAGTTTAAAAAGAGTATCTATGGTGTTTCTTGACGGTTCTTCTCCATACTCCAAACTTACCTTTTGGAACCGTGCAACTAAATTCAATTAAATTTGACAATTCAAAAGCACCTGTATTGGTCTAATTGAAATAAATTATTTGATTTGATTTGAAAGATCGAGCAAAAGATTCTCTGATAAATTGTCAGCAGTAAATCACTATTTGATATTGTGTTCACCCCTTATTACACGGGACCTAGACGTAGGTAACGGGGAAATGTTGTTTTATGAGTGTTCCTCTGCTTACCTCTCTAGCAATATGGTCATGATAGTATGCATAGCACGTATACGTTGAGAAAAGCTGTCGTGCTTACTCGCTGTTAGTAGCTAATATCAAATTAAAATGAGTGAATTGAGCATAAATAAGTACTAGGAACTTTTGTTAATTTGTTGCTTTACTACTTTACGCTATTTTTGTTATATAAAGAACTATAAACGTCACTATTAAAGAAGAAAAAACCATATATTGAGAAAACCGTAGACAAAAAAAAGGATTACTTAATAAATTATATCAATTTACAGCAATAAAATCCGTATTATTTTTTCTGCAGTATAATTGTTATCAGTTTAATAAACATATCATGTTATCAGTACGTAGTATTAGGTATATATGTATAACATAAACAAACTCATACTTACTTAAATTATTTCCCTATAAATAACCTATTCTATAAAATACAATTTCATAAACAAACATCTTTAAAAAACATACAGAATACAAATTGAATATGAAACACCCGGAACCTTATCAGAACTGACATTTCCCCAAACAGAATGACATGTGGACACTATTACCACTACATACAAACCCTCTTGGGGCCCTCATTTCGCATCTTCTGAGGCCCCCCGTCGCAATGTCAAACCGACGATATGAAAATAAAGGATGAAATAATGTCAAAATCAGTTATCCTTAAGCCGCGCTCGCCAAGGTGTGGCCCAACCCTAATTTACGAGTAATTTAATACTCCAAATGTTGGCCCAACATCATTTGTTGGTGCCAACGTAGAATATTGGAGATGGACATTATCCATTAACGGGAAACAATGTTTGTTGGAAAATATAATTCACTAACTTTTACCCGCGACTTCGTCTGCGTCCATGAATCTGCTTATACAAACCTCTTCCCTTTTCTCCCTTTTTTTTTTATTGTTTATAGGTCAGCGTTTGACCACTATCTCACTTTACATAATTCCTTTCATTGGTGAATAGGTAAAACTCGAAGTCAAATTATAACGAGGGTGTTAATTAAATTTTGCATATATTTCAATTTAGCCTGGTTGCCTGAGGCGTGTAAAGCATACCAATTTACGCTAATTTGGTGTACTATAGCCTAATCCTTGCCCAGCAGTGGGACAGTAAATGGATTTATGATGATGATAAAATCCTTAGAAAGTAGTTTTTATTTTAGGTAATGCAATACTAGTGAATTCTGTAGGGACTATAACGGGAGTAAAATCCTCTATCGTACTAAAGTTGGCTTATTTAGTACAAATCTCTTCCACAATGAAACACCACGATTCGCAAACTAGTCCATATAAATAAAGCAATGTATGTGACTCAGTGGCCAACATTACACCAACATGTCCAACGTATGGCCAACATATGAGTGATACATTTTATATGGCCGTGTCCGCTCGGTTATGCGCCATTTACCCGATTGTGGTCGTAAAAGAGGGTACCTTTTTAACAATAAAGAACGCTGTGCGTATCTCTGCCGTTGAAAAATGTATGTTTGCCGGTCATATGAATAAAGTTACGAGATTTATCCAGGGATTTTTTGAATTATTCAACCAAACATTTAGATACGGAAATGAACTTAAGTGACTAATAAAATAAGTTTGATGATACTATTGGTACAGTGTCTGCCGAATCTGCTCTATGCCACGAATTACGGGTTTGATTCGTACAGAACAATTTGTTTTGGATACTAGATGGTTGATAAACTAAACTGATTTTTGTTGATGAACACATGAACATTTTCTCCGATGGAGATTTGAGCTCTGTGCCCTTTCCACAGACTATAATAATACACTTCCCATCATGTGAGATTGTGATCAAAGGCTTGCCTATACTTGACAAAAAAATGAACATTTTGATTCAAGACATCTTGTTCTCATCTTTTCAATTTATTTTTTACGCAGTCTATTTATTTTCAATGATTACCTTTATGACACACAAAAATATAGTAGGTACATAAATATAGAAGCTACTTGTCAGGGTGTGTCATACAACCATTTATTATACGAGGAAGTTCTTTCAATCCAGTAACAGAAAATTCATTTATAACCATTTACAAAAACTAAGTGAATGGCGATAAAATATTTCCACAAAACCCCTTTTCATACAATCTGTTGAATAAGTAAGCTGGCACTAAAAGTACCGGTTGAACAATACGGTTCACTAAACAGGTCATGTGCCACCGAACAATAGCGACCGATAAACAATAACAATAAGAGAGATTGATTATAAACTATTCAAGTATATAACAATACTTTTTAGCCAGCATTTTATTATATACCTAGGGTCATTTGATAAACTGAGTATTGATTAGAGTCATTGTAATATCGTATAGAATAATTTTATTAATAAACAGACAAAACTATAAATAAATAAATAAGGAAGCGGTGAAGGGCGGGCGTTTTTGGGAGCTGCCTCTATTGTCGACGTTCAAAAAAAGCCAATTAAATTTGGTCTACTTTGAATAAACGATATTTTGATTTTTATCACAAACAAGCTTACGGACTACGGTCCGCCTGAATTCGCCTGATGGCAAGCTGTTACCGCAGCCTATGGGTGTTCTTCAACACTTTCTTAAAATAGGGGAGTTACTAAACTGACAGGCAAACAGAATTCTCTTGTTGTCTGAATAATATCCATAAAAATCTCTGGCATCCTTGCAGAAAAACACAATTAAGTACTCATTTTTAAAGACCTCGAACTGTATAACTTCTTCAGTTTGTAGATCGATATACTTATTAACATTTATTTCAGTTGATTTCATACAAATTCAGATTATTTATAAAAGACTATTGGCCCGTCCCGGCTTCGTACGGAAGGACATAATTTTTTTAAACTTCATCTATACTCCGCTCCTATTAGCCCTAGCGTAATGTTCTATAGCTTATAACCTTATTCGATAAATGAACTATGCAACACAAAAAGATTTTTTTCAATTTCAACCAGTAGTTCCTGAGATTAGCGCGTTCAAACAAACATACTCTTCAGCTTTATAATATTAGTAACTTTATAGTATAGATTGTCCAACATAGTGGAGTCTCACTTTCGTTTATTCTCTCGTATGTTGAAATGATATTCCTATAAGTGTAAGAAAGCACTTATGCGAATATAAGACAAATTGTATTGGTATCATTTAATCCCATAGTTTCAGATGTTTCCCTAGTAACGCACGCTGTTTGGATGCTGTAAAGTGTGAAGAGATACCACGACAAAATCTGTGAAAACCAGTTTTATTTCAACCTTATACGACCTCAGTTACTTTACTCAAAAATAAAAAATACCCACAGAAGTTTCCAAACTTTTCCTGGCTTGAAAACTATTTAAGTTACCCGTCTAAAGTGTCAGAAAAAACTTGAAATTTGTCATTCCAAGTAGTTAACTAGTGCTGCCGGGCGAATAAATGTATTTCTAAAGTACCAGCATTTTGAGCATGTTCTCGGACTTATGAAAAGTTTTGAATTATTAAGGAAACCCATTAGCTTAAAGATGAGAGCTGTGGCTTAGTGGTATGGCTTAAATGGATTCAAAATCAAATCAAAGGTCTCCAGTTTAAACTCAAACCACTGACAAGCTACGTACGTAGATAAATACGTAGGTATGTAGCACGAAGCTACGTACGTGCTCAAACAGAGCAGGAAAACATTGTAAGGAAACCTGCATGCTTGAGAGATGTTCTCAATGACGTGTGAACTCTGCCAACGCGCAATAGGCTAGCGAGGTACACCTCGCTCAGGAAAGATCAGGCTATAGTACACTATAGCCTGATCTTTCCTAAATGAGAGGTAACGCGTGCCCAGTAATAGGATTTTAAATGAGGCAATCGGGATCGAAAAGGTGACCTCTCCGAGGCACGACGGAGGTATTAAGATGATTTAAGAATGGTCATCCATCCATTGACTAACCTTGCCAGGCACAGCCTAACCATACGCATCAAATCACCAGCTTTGATATATCGTAACCAGAAGCATTTCTATACGTTGCTATGAAAAAACGAAATACAACAGTAGGGTGGTACTCAATACTAAAGAAGGTACGTAAATCGTCTTTTAACAATTCTAAAATAAATGTAGGAAGATCTGTTCTCAGACAGTGCCAAGACAGCGTTCTTCAAGGAAATTCCCGTTCTACTCAAGTGTTCCTCCAAACGAAACCTGAATAAAATAAATAGCCAACTATTCTCATAATGGTGAAACTTTTTAACCGACTAAAACGTATGGTAGTACGGCGGAGTAATCGCTAAGTTCCTGAACTAACCTCTTTAATTTGTGCGAGCAATTCTACTGAGCGTCGAACTTTATAGTACCTACACTCTACTACCAGCGCCATAAAACAGGCGAGAGTTAAAACATTTGACGGCCGTTTAATATTTTAAATATGGAACGCGTTTTTATACCCGCCATTTTGTTGCACTTGATGGAAGGTTTAGTTTATGGCGAAACAGGGTCGGTAATAAAAGGGTTTGTAATGTAAAATGTAAACCCAGAATTGTTAATATTATTATGTGTAGTTAGCGTGAAAATAATTATTTCCGTCTAGTGTCTAGGTTCAATTACAAAAGTACGTTTAGGTTTGGAAACTCTAAATAATATGATTATTTAATTACGAAAACAAAAACTAAAATACATATAGATGAAAAGGTATTTATACCTCAAATAATTAACACGGGCTAGACCCGTTGTCTATAATAATTAGAACATATATAGGTATATCCAATTTGTTTGTACAAATACTTTACAAAGTGATACAATCACTTTTATTTCTACCACTAAAAATTACTATTTGACGACTAAATAATTAAAATTCGTTCACAAAATAATGGTGGTGTAGCTTGAATGACGCCTCGGGATCGTAAGCCAGGGTCTTTTGTTTTAAATGGGCTGCAGGTTTAAGATTTGAAACTGTTAAAAAATACATAGTTTACGCTGCAATCGAACCGACGAGAATATGGAGAAAAGGTACTTACCGCCCCGGCGACTGCTCTGCCTTGTTTTATTGATAGTAGACGATCTCTGACTGGGATTACGTACCTATGTATTATTAAACACATTCACACACTACACTTTTACACATACTACACATATACACTTATTACACTTTTGTGATAATATATTAATTACGTATGTATTATATTAGACACTGCAGTTCTAATTAAAGTTAGTTTCACATGTGATTAACAGTCTTTTTCGGGGACATTATAAAAGTTTTAAGTTTTACGCGCGCCAATTCACGGCGGCCGGTCTCGCGTTTGTTTTTTTTTTTATTTTGCATGGCTCCTTGGCTTTTGTGCCATTTCTTCATTTAGTATTTTTATAATTTATTAATGATGGAAGATGATATATGATAATGGTTGATGATTTGGTGATTTTTTTTCCTAGTTTCAGTAAAGATGTGGTAACAAAATTAGAAAGAAAGAAGAAATAAAATTTATTCATCATAATCGGTTCAACCAGTCGAAAGATACATATGAGGTAACAACCATTTAAAAAAAACAGTCAAATTGAGAATCTCCTCCTTTTTTGAAGTCAGTTAATAACTAAGTAGATTCAAATCTTAACCTAATTAAGTACGTTATACTGTGTGATGTCAATATAAGTCCCTCATCAATTTTCTGCAGGAAGCAAATCAAGCGGCAGCACTTATATTCTGATTTAATTTACAGCCCGCCATTCAACCTCTCCGCTGTTCCTATGGCCACAAACGGCGTAATGCATTCAAGTGCACCTCACGCCAGCAAAAAGCGTTCAACATAAACTTTCCACTATAGCGTGCGCGTACTCTAACGGTTCCGTACTTAAATTAAAACGGAACGTTTGTCGCTTTAACTCGACAGTCGCGACTTTATGTTGTTAACTTGCTAACTAATGGCCATATACTCAAACGCTACTCAATTATAAGTAGTCCATAAAATGTAAAATGCTACCCTTTTTACTCGCAAGTCATGTGAAAGAGACAGTGCTATTTTTAGAATATCGTTGAAATATTTGGTTGATAGTGAAGAATTGAATCAGTTGTATTTTAATGGAAAAGTTACAAGTATAAAAAAATAGTATTCTTTTTGTTTCAACTAATGTATTGTCTATTAACCTGATTTACATCTAGTAAAACTGGTTGAAACTAATTTAAAAAAAAAAAAAAAGATTTCTTTTTGAAAACGGTTTATTCGTTACATTTTTTTGGTAAAAAAGGTGTTTGAGGCCAATGTTAGGTACAAAAATACAAATTTGAAAAAACTAGATCTGTTTTGAGCAATATTTTTAATATTATTTTTATTATGTTCCATCAAAATAAATTAATGAATGAGAAATGAAACTTCTAACCTCCTTATTCCCTGTTGCATATACCTACGTATACCACAATATATGCGTTCGGAAAGTGTTGCCTGTTGCGAAAATTCATCAGCAGTTGGTAAAGTCTTTGAGTTAATTTTCTAAACTCAAGTTACATGTAGCTTTCGGATTGAAAGCGGTGTTGCGGGGCCTGTGTGTAGACTTTCTGCAAATGTTGGTTAAAGGAAGGATTCAGCTTAAAGTTTGGCTTTAAAATATTTTAATTTGATGCGGAACATTGCAAATTTGAGGGAAAATTTTCTCTCTCTAGCTTGTTACTAGCATGGTAATATGCATTAAAAGTTACAGCGACTAGTTTTAAAAAGTATTACACGGTAGTAAGTAGGTTTTAGTAATAAATTAAGTAAATACTTAGATACTCATTTACATCTCATTTGCCTACTTCACTGGATACGGAGTGCAGATATTCTACATCCATATAAAAAGCATTTAAAATGTCTCCAACTTTACGTACAATCGTCTAACCGCCCAGTTATATTGCCTAAGAAAAGAAGTCCTAAATTTCTGTAATATGAACTGTTTCAGGGCCAGAATTTCAATGTTACCATAAAAAAATACGGGCTGATCGTATTTAAGGCTAGAGGCAATTTTCATTTTTAAATAATAAAATGTTTAAAATATTGAAATAAAACTACTTTTTACGGATTTTATCGCGGTATATTGATATTATTTTAACCCGACGTTTCGGATCCTTTACAGCATCCATGGTCACGGGCAGACTGAGGTGTTGGTCGTCTTGAAGTTATAATTACTTACAGCTACCTTACATTTTCAATTATTATTGACAATCCGATTTACACAGAACGAGCTCACCGTGTCCTTCGGTCGTGCAGTTTTGTTCTTGGATTTAGGTTTAATAGAATCTATGATGGGGTTCCAAGCAGGTGGTAACACCCAGCCATCCTCTCTATTGAAATTTGGGTGTTTTTTAATTTCAATGGCCTCACGGATCATCCTGGGTAGGAATCGGTTTTCTTTTGCAAGGACTTGGGGTTTATCAAATCGGATGTAGTGTTATCGGATGTAGTCCAATATTCGCGTAAGTGTAAGAAATCAATATGTTTAAAATATGTTATAATTAAGAGCTAGTGATGAGGCCACTCACGAAGGTTCGAATTTTTTTTTATTTACTCTTAATTATATTAAAATCAAAGTATTTTTAAGCATATGGACAAGAAATATTTATTTTGTAACAGGTACTGAAAATAATCTGAAACGTCGGAATTAAGTAACATAAGTTTATTTACCACGTCGGCGTCGTATAAAAAAAATTACATTCTGCAAAAAGTTACGTTCATAAGGCAATCACAAAATAAAAACAAAACTTTATTTCTAAACGCCTTAGAAAAACATTTAAACACCTTTAAAGCCATTAGAGTAAACAAGCTACGCAATTTGAAAAAAAACCTTTACTTGCGTCCTATTTCTTCGTATTCATACGTCTTAAGAAACTTTCTCTCATGGAGCCCATTCAGTGCGGTTTCACGTTCAACTGAATCCTAGAGTGCTAGCCGAACAAATGCACTGCATTTTTAAGCACCTAATGTTGGTAAGTGGTAGATGGAACGCTAAGGATTTTTCTTAAAAACCTTTGTTAGTTGTAGTACAACACTTGCTTTGAGAAATCTCAACGTTTTGTACCGCACAGGTGTTTTAATTTTAAGTGGGTGTTAATTTTATTAGTTTTGCTGGAATTACTTAACATTTCTTTGGAAGACCAAAATGTCTTTTTTCAAGTTACAGTAGTAACTTATTGGATTTCTGTTGCCAGGATTTTTCAACCTTTGTTTACTCTAAATGGATTGAAGATAATCTGATATGTATGTGTTAATGTTATTTTGGAAAACTAGATTTTATGTTGGGATATTGTTTCTCATTTATAAGTGTTATTGCTTAGTTTAAGATCTAGAGTTCGAATGCCAGTTAGAGTAGACGGTTATTGAGATTTTTCTAAGAAGTATCTACTCAGCTACGTCAATTTGTCGATAAAATGGAAAACCAATTAATTAACATTAGAAAGACCTGTAGGGTCCACAGAACTATGCCACTGTCCAATCCACAAAAACGTCTTAACATTCCCCATGGAGTCAAACATAAAACAACATTTGCTAAACATCAATATTATGTCATAAGTACACACATCTACAAGAAAATACACAAACAATTAAACATACTGGATCTTAATCGACACAATCTAAAATTAATCATAATATAGAATGGCTTCTTCAACAGGATTATCAGAAAACAGAGTCCCTACTTGCCTACATCGTCACTCGACACACACAAACACACACACACACACACAAATACACACACACCCTCAATTTCATATACTGTCCAAATTATGTATTATCTTAGACTAAATAATGTATTATTAATTACCTGGTGACATTGTCACCCAATCGGCAACTCACTCACTTGTATTCAATAATAAGTATGTAATTTGTAAAATGTGGCATATATGGCTGAACACTGCCTCTTAAAATACAGGCCTTGCCTAGTTTAAGAGACAGGGTACTACTTTACTCTTTGTACTAAATATAAATCAGGCAAAGTGTAATAATGTAAACAGTGCAATGTCCTTGATTGTGGTAATAAATTTATTATTATTATTATTAAAGTTCTTCCAGTAGGCCTGAGAGATGACGTAGGTATAATTATCGATAAGTGTGTGTATATTATTGATATTTCAATGTCTAATAATAATAAAAAACTAAAATCAGCTGTGTATTATAACTTACATTTTGTCCATCAATGGTTGTTCTGTAGATAAGAAATTGCTTGATAAGATTGCCTTTTATACTTTATTTTGGTGTCATATAAAAATATATCTAGCTTATAGTACTTAATATTAAAACCATATTGTAACATAGCAAATAAGTCTTTATTAAATGTAACATATAAAGGTGATTATCGTATACTAGTCTATGTACAGTATATACAGGGGGTATATACAGTATTTACAAGGGTTGTCATCTCTTGCAGCGTCCGAGGCGTTTGACGGCGCGCTTCAGACCCGCGAAGTAGTGCATTACTTGTTCCTGAAACATACACAAACGAATAATTATAATAATATATCTGGACATTATGACACAGCGCCATTTAGTTTCGTGGTAAGCAACGAGGCTTGTGTTACGGAGATATGAGAGGGATTAGACTATAGTCCACCAAGCTAGCCTAGCGTGAATTGGCAGTCTTCACACGACACGGAGATATATCAGGCATGCAGTGATGCAGGTATATTTCCTTTACCATTTCAGCAAATGATAAATACGCACATAACTTTGAAAAGACAGACGTGCCTTTGTATCGAGACTCTTAACTTTAACTTTTTAGTCTACTATACAGATCGATCTATCGCAGCTTTTGATAGTAATAGCTTTTATTAAAATACATATATGTAACTATACTGTAAGTCGACCCAAATATAATCATGTAGTTGGAATAAGGCTCAGATAATTAATGAGATTATTTTCGATCCGCGCTTCACCAAGCCAGGCATGAAGTATATATTTAGGTATTGTTATATTATACCCCTTAATACAGGATAATACATTAGATTAGAATTAGACCTAACCCAATTCCATTATTAGGATCCGCTGAAATTTAGTTTTAAAATTAATAATTCTGAATGGTCCGCTCGAGTCTATCAGCTTAAGCAGTTTGTGATTTTGCCACAATTGCAAATAAATTTTAATACTGACAAAATTACACTGAATTTAGTAAACAATTTTATTGTGTACTCCTAGTTTAACATCAGCATGTTTGTTCAACCCAAATCTAAACTCCAAAACACACAGAACATAATCTAGATGTTTATTTCTAAATGTCTGCGAGAATTGCTGACATTTATAGCGAGAGCTACGAGACAATAATGATCTCTAAACAAACTTTGGAAGGATAAGCGCTTGACATTAATGTTTAACTCTATAGTTATGCACATGACACTCGTGTGATACGTTTTGTACGACAAGAGTTAAATGAGAAATATTATGCGTCTCTGAGGACCACTACGCTGCTAATCTGTGCAAAAGTTTATTTTTGCATTTGCATTTTTTTGCGGTAAAAAGTTTTTTACAAATAGGAAAATATTAGAATATGGTCCATTGCTTTTTCTACGTTAAGCAACACTTGTACCGATCCTTTAAATACTACGCAACAGATTATATTAATTACAAATAATTATATTATTTATTGATATTAGTTAGAAAGGACCGCGGCATAACTTTTTATGAAACTCATTTGGGTATTTGGCACCAACATTTCATCAGATATAGTGACAACATTCACGACTTAAGATTTTTATTATGTTCATGAAATAAACCACCCTATTAATTGCACTGGCTTTAAAGTATTTGGCATCAACTAGAGGCAATAGCCGTCCTGAACTTATTTGATGAGTCAATTTTATCTTTATGATAAATTTAGGACAAAAGTGTAAAAATTCCTCTCTTTGTCTGCCAAAAGACTTGAAGAAAAACGACCAAGGTCGATGGACCCACCTGCATGAGGTTGAAGCACATGGCGACGAGCGCCATGCCCAGCATGAGGTACATGGAGCACACGATGAACGATGTCTGGATCCGCGACGAGTACACGCGCTCACCTGGCACGAAGTCGCCGAAACCGATGCTGCAGACACATAGGTAGAATATGCTTTATTGTACACCGTAATATCAAATCATACATTACAGAAACATTGTCATTATTACTATTTACGTACAGATGATACACGGGTATGATGACATTCTGGGTGCTAGTATAGCTAAGAGTACGTTTTGTAGAGAATTTAGAAGTTATGGGTACGGCACTAAAAGAGATGCAAGCTTTAAATGTGTGGAGCGGCTCAGAGGACCAAAAAATTTAGTTTAAAATTCATCATCTAACAAAAGGATCGTTATTTAAATATTAATTGAAAATAGATTAAAAATAAATCACAGCAACTTTAATCCGTAGTAGATAACACCACGGGGAACCTTTTGATTGCACATACATAGTCCAAATTTATTAAGTAAATGTAAAAATAACAGACAAAAAATCCTAAAAATTCTATGTTAATAAGGTTAACTAGTGCGCACTTATTAAATAATAGCTTTTGCCCGCGACTTCGTCTGAGTAAAATTAGTCATTTTATTTCCACCCCCTTTTAAGAGATGATTTCTGGGATGAAAACTATGCTATGTCCTTCCCCGGGACTCAAACTATTTCTATAACAAATTTCATCTAAATCAGTTCAGCGGTTACAGCGTGAAGAGGTAACAGACTTTCTCATTTATAATATTAGTATGGATATACGTATAATAATAATATAGAACTTCAAATGTAAGACGTTTATCACCTGCTGAGAGATATAAAACAGAAGTAAGCTCCATCCAGCTGGTCCCACTTCTCCCACATGCCGAAGATCATCGAGCCGAACATGATGTACCTGCAACACAATTATAACATTATCAGAGGCTTTTTTAGCGTTAACATAATATTGCAGACATTTTTAAGATGGTTTCCAGCCTGTCTATATGATTAAAATTAAATAACAAAGGAACTGTTTTCTGCAGGACAGGCTCTGCCAAGTGCAGGGTTGAAAATACCAGTTCACTTTTAATCTTAATTAAGCTAATGTTCCGTCTCATGGTTTAAGAGTAGATACTTTAAATTAACAAGCGTGCATGAGGAGAGGAGAGGTCAGAAGCAATGAGCGTCGATAAAAGAAAAAGTTGACAGAATTTTACTGAGTCGAAATCTATAGTTTCTGTTGATGATGAATTTTGAAGCAAATTAAACAGAAATATGAAGTACGTACCCAACCATGATAGAGACGCAGACGCTGATAGGCACAGTGATGGCCTGAGCGTCGAACGTGATGTAGCTGAAGTCGCTGGGAGACGGACTGGGAGCCGCCGGGGCGGGCGCCGAGCCGCCGCGCCGCGCCTCCGGCCGGGACACGCGCCCCGCGCCCGGCTGGGGCATCGATATGCTGCGGTTGTACTCTAGCCTCCTAGGAAGTAGAAGTAAGAAGGAAATATGTCTTTCAGACTGCCTCACTGGTTTACTAGTCGCAACCCCCGCTAGAGTAAGGTCCATTATCTAGTTGAGTTAAGATAAAATTGAACATTTTTCTATAAATACGAGCCTATATAGACTCCAAGCTATATAGAATTTCCATCTAGTCTTCCAAAGAGACCATGAGCTAATAAAAAACAAATAAAATGAAATTCTGCAAAACTCTTTATCATTTTTGTATGGATTTTTAAAATTCGAAATAAATTATTATATTTACTAGTATACTTAATTTTAAACAAAATTATTTCTGTAATATATATGTGTACCATGCCACCATGCAGAGATAAACAGAATCAGATTTCACCAATACATCGAGCTTATTGAAATCAACCAGCCAGAAATTCAAACGAAAAAAAGTCAATTATTTTACTTTGCTCAAATTGCAAATCAGACCTATAACCTTCAAACTCAGCAACCACATTTGTCGCTACAAAATCAATGAAAAAATATTTGTAACCGAAAAATGGTTTAACTATTAGAGGTACCCAGTAACCACTAATGTATGTTCTAGGTGGTGTAGCTACGCAGAATTATCGGGTTTCCGAGATTCTACTGAAGTCACTAGCTCCACCACTACCGCTAAGGATTCCAGGATTATTCATTAATTGTGTTGCCATTTCGTATTTTTTTTAAAATGATACCTAGAATACACGCTTTTATAATTAAATACGTATTATAAGTACCCTCCCTGGACGTTTTATTTACAGAAGACCAATATTACAGGTGATTATTATTACATTTGAATTATCTTAGCTAGTTACACGGTTTCAAAAAGTGGTTCTAATGGAAGATCCTTTATAATGACTGTAATCCTGTACAGATTGTATGCCATATCAATATGAGAATAATGAATCTCAAAACTAACAAACGGGTTTACATACGGTTGCTATAGACTGAGTGATTCACGAAGAATGTTTGGGTTTAAAAGTCATTAAAGCTTTGAGCATATAATATACACTCTACAATCAGTGAGAAGCTGAAACAATTTGCCAGTTATTTAATAAACAAAGTAGTTTATAAAATAACTAGCAAAGTAGTGTATTTTATTCTGAATGTATATGCATTTTACACCGTCACACACCGACCCAATTAACTGGCCGACCTGTCTCCGTTTCGCACGAGTAGGTCCGCCTTTCTATGGCTGAGACCTATTCAGGTGACCCCTCAAGTATAAAAAAAATGGATCAAGTCGTATAAGTCGAGAAAAAATACACACACGTACACCGTTTTGTACCCATTCAAGTTTTATAAATTCGGATGTAAGATTTTCATGAGATATTAACCACAAAATTGAAATAAGATATGATATCAAATAGAATGTATAATAGTAATCAGCATTGATCTTATCAACCCGTTTGCTATACCACTGCTGGACCCGGGTCTCCTCTCGTGTGAGAGGGATTAGAGTATAGCACATGCTAGCCTAGTATGGGTTCGTCGATTTCACAAATGTATACGCCATCGAGACAATCTCCCAAACATTATGTCAGGTTTCCTCATGATGTTTGTTTCACTGTTGGAGCATGTGGGAAATATGCACAAATATCGGAAAGTCAGTAGTGTGTCCTACGAATCGGTCTAAATACCTTTGTCTTCACAATTCACTAATCACATTACGAGGCTCTCAAAGCACTCCGTCGGCATCTGAATCTGCGCTGTGCATTTCATAACTTACCCAATTTGTATTAACAACAGACAAGATAGGCTAAACGGATACTGCAAATATAATCAGAATGCTCATGAAGGAAATACAAACTTGCTAACTATAATTGCTAAGGAGTTCAGCAGCAATCAAAACTGCGAACTGGCAGATGTGAAGTTCTGCAACCTAGATTTGCTATTTTGACAAGAAAGATTTAATATAGCAAGTGAAGCCATAGCTTAGTGGTATAAACACGGACAAAGTCATAACCAACGCCTTAAGCTCGAAGCTAATATAAAGAATAGTATCTAATGTATTTGACTATTGACTATTTGACTAATTGAAATCTTGAGCATCTTAAATCAGATCATAATGAATTTTGTACTTGAATGCCCAAGAGATTTTCTCAAATGCTTGTTTAGTCTGCCAATCCGTACTAAGCCTTAGCAAGGAATTGTAAATGGGTTACTGATAAAAATATAACAAAAGATATTTTATTCATAATTTGCAAGTGAACTAAAAATTTAGAAGCTTTTAAAATTTTTGGCCGAGTAGAACAGAAATTTACTAAGATTATAGTCTTTGATCAACATTAGAGACTGAAGAAGAATAACGAACAAAGTTATAGAAAATACATTATCCTAAACTGTGGCTACTTACGTCTATGGCTAGTGAGTGCCAACCATAATTAAACACAGGTGTGATAACTATGTTTATAGGTAGTATGTGGTGGGAACTAGATGTTTATAGCTTCTGCCGTGTGTGGTGGAATTAAGCACTATCGTCGTTGGCACATATCTCAATGTCTCTAGCCACGAATGGTCAGTGACGGCTTTAAATAAACCTCTATCGTAAACATGGCCGGCGCAATATTGACGTTTACATGTACTCCATTAATATCGGGGATAAAATGCATCTATTAGATCTTCCTATCTTAGAGTTAGGTCTATTGCCAAACGCTTAAAACGATTTTGCAGTCATTATAGCAATACTGGATTATTTCTAGTTGCCAGTGTAATGCCATACCAAGGCAATTATGTACACTCTAACAACCTAAATAGTATACATGCAACTATCGACTGATCCATGTGCGGATGTAAACTAATTAGCTTGATAGAGTGTAGGAAAGGGACGTAAGTTCAAACTTTTAAATTACTAAGTGCCCTATAGCAAATTATATTTTGTTTCTTTTACAAGTAATTTATTACTCTGGGGAGAAGAACCGAACAAACTCAGAGAATCGTAGTCTCTTTTAGTCCAGACATGGCATGTACCATCCGAGTGATTACAATGAGAAGAAGAAGGTTCAGACTTTGATAGTAAGGTTGGTTAGTAGGTCCGGTCTATCACGACTGACGACGACGGTGTTCAAATACGATTGTTTTCACGTTGCATCGAAGTCTTGTCTCTCTTCCTTCTAAATTAAGCTTTTAAAATGATCTATATCATAATATGTATTAACATCACAGCCCACTGGTAAAGTGGACTGTGATGTCAAAGGTCCTGACTTGGATTCCACCATAAATTTATCGTATTTCTTACATGCTGAAACGGTGAAGGAATATACCATGAGGAAACTTGGAAGCCTGAGAGATTCTATCGATGGTGTGTGAAATATACCCCCACTAAGCTAGCTTGGTGGATTAATTTCTCTCAAATTAAAGGAACACTTACCTGGGGTGACCTCTCGGGTACCGCTCCACCGGAGGTATGACGAAGTCTGGAGTGACATCGGACTCTGGGTATCGTGTCCTCCACGCCTGTGGCCGCTCTATACTTTCGGCTTCACTTATTTCATACTGCAAAAGAAACTAACTTGAAGTCTACAACTCAAAAACATTTTAGAAAAATTAATAACAGAAAATTCGTGTGTGGTATATGGCAAAAGTTGTAGAACAACTTATGAAGTATTTAACTGTAAAAGTTGCAACGACAATAAATGTCGAAGTTGCTCTTTTACTTTGTTACTTGCCATAAAGTGACAGCTCAACTGATGCAGACTGCAGTTAAAAACTCCAATCTTGCGAAAATTAACAACAAACATGTGGGTTTTCTTTCGGCGGATCTATTGATAAATATTTACGTTCTCGTTCGTGCATTGTTCAACTTCATTCGCAGCTAGTCCAGCTCCGTGACAGAACATTTCTATCTGTCGTGTTGCAGTCAAACATTGGCCGGTAGTTAATTATTTAGTAAATATCCCGCCCACTAGCCACGGAGTGATTCTGTCCGTCAGTTTAGTCTGAACTTGGTTATTAATGGTTGGTTAGATTAGATTTATAATGAGTCTGTTTTATTTTAGATTTTGAAAATATTGTGTATAGGTTTTCTCATCAACAATGTTGGCAAACTATCGTATTGGTGAACTGCATTTGACCGATCTCTTATACTAAATATCGCCTTTTTTCTAGGGGTAAGCAGAAACTATAATATACCGCTATACCACTTTTATTTCATCCTCATTCACAAATGTCATGTCTGTGAGTACTATACCTACCTGACTTTAATATTGGTAGTCTTTAAACAACTATTTAAAACTTTATTTTTATCTATAGTAAAGTTATTTTTCGATAACAGTCAGACGTATCACTAAACCTATTTCTGGTGAAAAAAAAAAACCGTGTTCCAGTTTAGAGTAATATGTTTGCTGGTATATTAACAACGAGTGCACTTCAGTCATTTGAATTTGAACCTTATGTTAATGTTTTCAAAACTTTTAAGATGCAGTTTTATTATGCACTATAAAATTATAAGCTTTTTATTACGAAGCGCTTAGCATATTCAAGATGGCCATGACTTATGGGAGTGGATAATGAACAAAGGTTATCGCTTGCATTAGGCGGGCCTTCTGCCAACTTTTAAAATTAAAATATAATAAATCCTAATGGACTGAAGTATTAATATACATCATCATATCAACCGTTAGACGGTCTCCCTCAGAGTTCGCCATGGGGACCGGTCCTGCGCCACCCGGATCCATCGGATTCCAGTAACCTTCACCAGGTCATCGGTCCACCTTGCCGGAGGCCTACCCAAGCTGCGTCTTCCAGTACGTGTTCACCACTCGAGAACTATGAAGCGCCATAGGCCATCTGTTCTTTGAGCGATGTGCCCTGTCCACTGCCACTTGAGTTTGGCGATTCTTCGGGCAATGTCAGCGACCCGGGTTCTTCTACGAATCTCAATTCTGATTCGATCACGTAGTGAAACTTCTAACATAGCCTTCTCCATCGCTCTCTGACTGACAGTGAGCTTCATAATAAGGCCCATTGTAAGCGTCCACGTAAAGTATTTCGTAAAATACACGTGCAATAAAAAAACTACTTCAGTCCATAATCAAAAACCAGATCCAACCGCCCATAGCTTTCCCCCATCAACATCCAAACCCAAGCTCTGTCGAAGTAAGTACCTACCCTCTTTAGCTGGCAATGCTTTGTTTATATTTTAGGTTTTGACTGGTCGCATCATAGATAATAATATACTAATACTGGTAGTTTTGTCGTATCTACTAACTATTCCGGAAACTACCAAACTCCATCCAGAAAAAAAGTTAGGTTAGTGGTTTTATTGACAGATAGACAGAGCCTAGGACTAGGCTTGCGGCTAGCATGGACATAATTCTTCTCAAAAATTAAAGGAGACCCGTGCCCAGCAACATTACAGTAAATGGGTTGATGATGATGATGATGAAGGTAGTTACTGTATGAAGGCACTTACCTGTGGTCTAAACCTGGCTACCCGTCTTCTCGTGAACCCTGGACATCCTCTGCAGAGGCAGGCCAACGCGTATATGCACTTGAACCAACGCGCTAACAGCTCACCTAAGTAATAACATAACATACGTTATTTAATATTCTAATACTTTCTTTAACCCAGATATAACAGAAAAAAATATCATTTAATAATCCTACTAATATTATAAATTTGAAAGTTTGTATGGCTGTTTGTTACTCTTTCACGCCAAAACCGCTAAACAGATTTGCATGAAATTTAGCATACATACAGTTTACTACTTTGATTAACACATGGGCTTCACTTTTCATCTATATACCGTGCGGGCAAAGCCGCGGGAGGTAGGTAGTAATAATATAATTTTAATGACAGTCCAGTTTATAGAAATGAAGACTATGACTACTACTATTCTACCTTTACTCTGTTGGATTAGCTGTAATGTAGGTCTTCCATAGAATAAATAAATAAATAATCTATATATTTATCTATATCCAAACCTCCGTGAAGGTCTTATTTTATTCATATGGCTTTCTGTAATCTGGAACTAAGAAACATTATTAAATTGCCCAGATGATGACACTAAAACGATTTTTTTACATTAATTATCAAGCAAGTTATAAGTCTTTGAAAAAAGAGTGGTTCTCTGTTCAACAGCCCAGCCTACATACAAGTATATCAATATTCTATTGGTATGTGTGTGCTTCAAACACTGTAAAAGTTCTACACTGTTTGAGCACAAATTTTGACACGATACCTATATAAAATATTGTTGTTATCTTTAACCACATTGTGGACACAGCGAAGCGTGGCAGGTGTACAGCTAAAAAGCATATACAATGTATATAAAGCTACGAGTGGGTATATTTACAATCGCCAACTAGTTACAAGCTAAGGAACGAGGCTTGTGTAAAAGACATTACATAGCTGATGATGTCTTTATATTGTTATGGAAATGAGAAAAAATATAGGGATACATTTTAAAGTTAGTAATTAGTTAATATATTTTACTAGATATTTTTATAACAAAGCTCTAAATGTCTGTGTAACGGCTTGAACAATAAAAACCAATTATTTACAACAATCCATTCTTTTGTTCGCAAGATTAAAAAGCAAAGTTAATTAGGTTATTTATCCAATCTAATTGTTTTCGCCTTTTGTTTGCAAATGTCCCGAGTGGTTCAACAAAAGAAAAAGTCCAATTAATTGTCTCAACAAATTAAGCAAATCAAATATCAAGTGCGGCTTTTTCATTATTATTTCAATTATTCAATTAAGAACGCGTAATTATATTACATAACTTTTTATATAAATAAATGGTGTCTAGTAATTTGTTTGGGATGGACTTCGGAAGTAATGAACAGATTTTAATCAAAATTTGCACACCATTTACCTATAGTTTGGTCCAAATTGAATAATTGTTAATCACAATTATTTTATATTGAAAACTAACGAATTAAGCAGCTCCACAGCAACGTAGACCGGTCTACTTATATCGTATAATTATTATACGCAATGAAGTATATACATATATGGCCAGGATCATTTATTTTAAAAACATGAATTTTCTTATACAATATATTTTGCGAGTAGGAAAACTGAAAGGTAAACAATAAACAACATTACTGTTGTGTATCGACTAATAAAATCTATTTTCTATGTTGTTTCAGTATGAATTCAGTCCTAAGTTGTTTTGTGTCGAAAAGGACCAAAAACAAAAACCAACATTGATTCCAGAATAAAAATCAACTAACAATAATAATCTGACTTATTTATAAAAACATCTTGTCTAGGTACATATTATTACGACATCATATTTTAACCGAAAATAATAGTAAATATTTTTTGTTTATGTTGTCACTCAAGCAATGAAGTAAACAATCGTTTTTATAGAATCTGATATACATAGATACAGTTGTCTTTGTTTGTTTCCTGTTAAACGACCATTCTTGAGAGAGAGAAAAAGTACTAAACCGTTTGTAATAATGATAAAATCGTCTAAAATAAATTTACCAATTGCCTTATAGGCCTAGTGGTAGGTCTTGAGCAAGAGGTCTTGAGCAAGAGGTCTTGAGCAAGAGGTCTTGAGCAAGAGGTCTTGAGCAAGAGTGTTATTGGATTTTATATTTTTCCCGAGCAAAGCTTGGTTTTGGATCTGGGCCTGGTTAATGGCAATAGGCTCGCCCTCTATTAAATGGGACTTAAAACATACCGGCCAAATATAGGTGTACCGCTATAATTAGTACACCTCTGCCTAACCCTTTGGGGACGAGATAATAATGAAGCAACGAGCCGGAGGCAGGTAATACGTTAAGTTATTTAACTTTTTCCCATTATTTTCCCACTGCGGGGCACGGGTCTCCTCTCATTTGAGAGGGATTAGGCTATAGTCCACCACGCTAGCCTACTGCGGGTTGGCCGACTTCACATGCCATCGAGAATATCTGTCAAGCATGCAGGTTTCTGGTATCCTTACGATGTTTTCCTTCACCGTTTGAGCATGTGATAAATACGCACATAACTTCCGAATAGTTAGTGGTGCGTGCCTCGGGTTTGAACTCAAGACCTTTGACATCGCAGTCCACTGGTCACACCACTAGGCTACCACGCTCCACAGCACGGATATATATATTAGGTACTTATTTTTATCACTATCTAGAAATATTCTCCACTCTTTAAGATCGCAGTTTTTATACATATACAATTAAAAAATAAAGTGACTTTGCAAGAAATCCATTTACGCAGTTATTTTATTATATAAGAACCCTTAATTACGTTCGAATTAGTTCACTCCGTTTATTACCCATAATGGGCCACGCCAGCAAATTTAATGGGGGCTTTTAGCTGCCTACAAATCTTCTTACAATATGCATTCACATTAATAAGCCGAACGAGACAATTAGACATTTTGGTAAATTGGGTATCATTTTTATTTCATACTTTACTTATTATTTTCTAAATACTTATAAGTAAATATAACACACACGCCCTTTTCTCAGAGGGTTAGGCAGAAACTGTTCAATACTCATTCTCCACGATCAGTGACAAACAACGACCACAAAACCACGATGACCTATTGCAATCAACCGGGTACGAATCCGAACTCCAATAATAATAACACTTTGCTCGACCTGGTAATCGAACCCAAGATCTCTTCCAGCAATAACATTATGCTTGAACCGGAAATTTAACCCGAGACCTCTTAATCAGCAGTCGTAACCATTAGCGACACCGACAGACCATTAGACCAACGCAGTGATAAATAAATGCAACTAATATATGTTGTGTTTAAGAAAGAAATAGTCTGTTTGAAATCTTACCAACATTGGATAGGTAGAGCAGGAACAGTGGCATCCCCAGCAGCGCGTACACTATCGTTACGATCTTGCCCCAGTCGGTCTTCGGAGACAGGTGGCCGTAACCTACAGGGAATAGTATTCTTATGAGACGGCCAATAACTTGAGCAAATAGGTAAATCAGCGCCAACTAGTTGCGTAGTAAAGTTGCTCGTGGTCACAATTTGAGCACATTTAATTTGTGTTTTTATGTATTTTATGGGGTAAGGGATTCTAATCGTTGGGACTAAAACCGCATCAATATACCTTTATAAAATCCTTAAAAAAACAAATATAGAGATAGCCATGACTGATACAAATGTCCGTGCTCATTACACATGCATATAGGTACATACTTCTACAAGGATTTAACACTGCTACGCTAATCCGGTCATAAAATCAATGAAATCGTTATATGTATATTTCAGCTATTAGACTTAATTTTCTAGCATGCTATTTGTGAAGTTATCTGCTATACTAACTATACAAGTGCCCCAAATATACTAAATAAACAAAAGCTTTGTTGTGTGCCACTGTTTCTTCCAAAGACGATAGATCAGAGATCTGACGGCCAACACGCAGTAACTCAAAGTACAGGATGGCAAAGGAAGATACAGTAGTGTAGTTTACTTAATATCTCTTACTAGGTAGATACCTACCTATAGTGGTTATGACAGTGAGCGAGTACAGGAAGGCCGAGGGGAAGCTCCACTGACGCGAAGAACGCCCGCCGTCCCAGCCCTTACGAACCGCCTTCACTATCGTAGTCTGGTAGTGCCTTATCTCAATACCTATCCTGTTGTAAACAAAATCATCACGTTATATGCAGCTGCATAAAATTTGGCGTTACAAGCGGAAATAAAATTACATATTTTCTAGTTTTTTTATGAATGCATTCCGTAGTGCACTCTCCCGAAAATATCTCTCAGGTCTGTAGCTTTCCTCGCGTTATTTTCCTTCACGGTTTGAGCATGTGATAAATAAGCACGTAACTTTCGAAAAGTTAGTGGTACGTGTTTCGGGACTGAACTTAGATCCTGCTGCATCCCTGAGAGGTTCTCTCAATGACTAGTGAAATCTGTCAAACCGCACTAGCGTGGTAAACTATAGCCTCATCTTTCTCAAAATTAGATGAGACCCGTGCCCAGCAGTGGGACAGTAGTGGATTGATGAACCTTCTAACTCACCTTTCTTTGAGAGCAGTCTCGTTGAACAGGTTGAGGGCTATGGTGACGTTTTGCCACAGGTACTGCGCCAGATTGTCGCGCTCTCGTAGCATCTGTTCATCCAATTTTATCTCACTGCCGCCCTCTATTGCTTGGAACATGAACGCACCTGATAGAACAAACTCTTATTAAACATATAGGTAGAACTACAATAATTTGGACTGTACTTTGTATAAAATCGAAATCCAATGACTTTGTTTTTAACTTTATTAAATACAAGCAAATACGATCGATAGAATCAAACTCAAAACCTATCTACAGTAAAAAACTACGATAAAATTTATACATATTTTATATGTATAGCCGAGCTCCGAGCTGCTACTGAGAATTTTATAAAAAAATCTTAATAAGACTATGCGCGACCTGGGAAACAAACTCAAGGCCTCTTGTACAACAGTTGCACTTAGGACCACAGGACCAACGAAGCAGTTAATATCTTCATTCGTTTTAATATAAAAATAAATTCGTTAGACATAATACCCGCTCAAACGTTTATACTCTGTGAGTTGAAACTCTTTGCTCAATCTATATTTTTCTGTACACTATAACTCTGATGGTTATAATCTACCATGAATAAAAAAACTGTCACAACACTATAACTCTATCTTTAAATTCTATTAAAAATCTTCATAATTCAAAGACTAAGCTACTATCATAATATCTTTTATCTCATGCCAAACATTGCCTTAAAATTAATTTATCACTAGAATGAGTTGCTAAGACAGATTTCTTTTTACTCACCGAAGATGATGCGGCGACCGAACATAAATTACAGATCATAATAACGTTGTCAAGAAAAAACACGAGTTTAATTTTGAAGACTTTCTTTTGATGTCGCTTGGTGTTAAAATTGAAGAGATTGATCGAAATATTGAAATAATTATAATGCTTGACCTTGAAATAAAACTACACTCTACGGATTTTTTATTTTTTATTTATTCCATGTAACAAGGGACGAGCCTATTGCAATCAGCCGGGCTCGAATCCAAACTCCGAGCTGCCACTGAGTATTTTATTGAAAAACACTTTTGCTCGACCTGGGAACCAAGACCTCTTGCTCACTAACAACTTCTAGACTAACGAGGCAGCTATCTATAGCATTTCCGATAAATTAATAACACACGAAAGAAATAGAAGCGTATAAGAACCTTTTGTTAATAAGTCTCTTTGAGAAGTACCTGCCTAAGACATCTTATTTGCAACATTCATTAACACCTGTTTATGTTTCCAGGATTTCCGTTCCAGTACATAGAATTAGATGGCTTTGTTTATACTCTAGACATCATTAACTATCTATTCATGGAACGCTTTACTAGACACATAAAATATTCCTTTCATTGCGAAACCTTTTGAAGGAACTGAGATGAATAGTACCTAGATATTATTGAATGTACTGCTACAATTTCTTAGTAAGGGAGAATACGTGTATGTGAATATATTACCCATAAGGGTTAGGCAGAGGTGTGTGCTGTGCATTAACGCAAATGTTATACATATATATGTAATTAAATAAAACTACTTTTTACAGTTTTTAGCGCGGTATTGATTACTTTAATACCGATATTTCGGATCCTGTACAGCATGAGCACGACAGACTCAATTAATATGAATTACACAATGATAAAAACTTTAAAAAAAAGTTTTATTTTAAATAACTTTTACTACAATTTATCATTCCAACAAACTTGTACAAATTATATCATCATATTTGATATAATTCGAGTAAATGAGAAATATACTCCATATTTTCTAACAACATCAAAAACAATAAATACTTTATATATCAGTAAATCTCCAATATTTTCTTATCATGTGCAGCAGTTGAACGCCCTTCCTCAGCAAGACCCTCGTTCTTCATCACAATGACAAAGGAACTACGCTGCAGAGATGCTGTAAAAGTTAAAAGTGCCCAGTGAAGCGTAAAGTTCAGGCTTTCAATCCATTTAATGACGCGGAGAGACAAGACTAATCCTATTATTGTTGAGCAATCGTTACCCTTTGATTTTATACGTAGGGCGATCTAGGTTTTGATTGATAATAATAATTGATATAGATTGGTGTAAGATAATTGCTTTTGAAACAAAATGAAACATCTTAAATATTATTGGTTTAGTAAACCAGCTAAGAATACTATGATTAATTCAACCATGTAATTTCCAAGTTTAAATTCCGTTAGTGTATGTACCCTTAAGTTAATAAGATAGGATATGTAAGAAGAGACGTTTCTAAATAATTTCTTAGTAAAAGTCACCTGAATAGAAATTTAAGTTGCTATTCGATAGTTATGAAGTCCTAATTAACCATCCAATTATTTCTTATCTTTTGAGCTCTAATATATCTATCTCATCGAAAATTAAGAAAATAACATACCTACGTTTATAAAGTTTCTTAACTTTGTGACTAGTAATGTACTACATCATAATGTACCAACCATAAAATTGCAAAAAGTTACAATAAATTATTCGAAAGAATGGCACAAGGGATCATAATCGATCCTTTAGGGGGAAAGCTATAACATGAATATACTAATAATAATAGAAAAAATACTATGGGACCATAATAAAGCTTCCCTCGCTTCATCATATTTTATGGCATTTGGCAACAATTGCCTGTAGTCGCACAATTGTTAGTGGCTAACCAAAAATGTCGTTACAAAATTATCGATTGCCAAACACTTTCTAACTACTGTTGCGGTTTCATTAAATGCCTTTGTTGCGGTTGTTATTAAATATTTATGGAGTTTCGATTCTAAATTAGATGGCCTAAATGGGTTTGTATTGCACACTGGTGGAAATATTTATAAATGTCTGCGAATGTTTTAGTGGTAATGGACTGTGTTTGGAATATTTGTAGAATTTCGAATATAAATTCATTAGGCAGTAGGTACCGTGTCCACTTTAGATCGAAGCGACTGAAATATTAAACGTTTAGTCTTTTATTCCAATTTTGTGTACCCAAAACTGACACAAAGACATTACTATCATTTAACAATTCTATGTTCATAAATAAATCGTGTTTGTTTTCGAGTAATACATAAGAAATTATCACATATTTTACCAAAAAAGCCATTATAACATCACTTAGAAGTCAGCCTTATTTATATCTCAAAGTAATTTTGTCTATATATAGGTATGTACGCCGTTCTTAAACTGATTGCTCCCTTTGAATTGTCTGCGGATAGATCCTTTGACTGTGACGCCGCATTGACTGCAACGTTAGCGTGACCAGCGTTGATGACGTGGCCAAACGTTTGATATCAAAGCTTTTTTACTCAAGAATAAGGTGCTATTCCTGATTTTCCCTATTTTTTTAACATTAGGATTACCATCAGTATTTGCTTGTTCATCATCATCATCATTAACCTATTATTGTCACACTGGCCAATCAACCATCAACTCATTATTGGGCACGGGTCTCCTCTTACTTGAGAGGGATTAGGCCATAGTCTAACACGCTAGTCTACTGCGGGTTTTCGGACTTAACTGAAAAATCTCTCAAATATGCAGGTTTCCTCACTATGTTTTCCTTCACCGTTTGAGGATGTGATAAACGGTTATGACGCACATAACTTCCGAAAAGTCAGTGGTGCATGCCTTGGGTTTGAACTTGAGACCATTGACATCTCAGTCCACTGATCTCACCACTAGGCTACCACAGCGGTGAATAACACATTACTGAATACTTTTTTTTCATGGTAATCGGTAAATCCTTAGAAACACAAGCAAATTGTTTGGTCCTTCTAGACACTAGTTCTAATTAAGTATGAAAGACAAGCGAAGTATCTGACGTCTCGTTTTCGGCAACATATTTGATTTGAATAGAAACAAACGATCTATTCTTAGAACCCAGTTACCCAACGCAATATTGAAGGCTTTAATTAGCCGTATTCGCGATGATGAATCAAACGCGGGCTCGTTTCAAAGCCTCAAGCTTTAATTAAAATTGGCATTGGTACTCCAAAAGTGCCAAGAGGGATTGATAATTCATGGATTAGACTTATTTGTATGAAATAATTGGCTAGTAATTGTGTGACAAACTTTTGGGCAAATTATTGGTTTATATAGACGGTTTTGTCATTGTAATGATAGAATCGGATTAGTTATACAAAATAACTTTACTCAGTATAAATTTAGGTACGAGTAAATGTTTGCTTCTTTTACTTTTGAAATTGGATTGGGAAACATATTCCTACAACATGTTAATCCAACGTTTAACTATTAATAAGGACAATATTACAAATGACAACCATAAAGACGCCATCGCAGTAGAAACAAGGAGACAAGTAGAAACGGTAAAACCGGACTTTTCCCTATTGGTATAGTGCTCATAAGGTTATGTTAAGAGATATGAGAACTGTACGCATATATTCCGTTGCTACCATGGTAGACAACGAGGTATGCGGAATTCTTTTGCCCTAGGTCGTGACGTAGTGCGATCTAGACGGACTGCGGTGCAGCTCGATCAACATAATCCTGCGAAGAGCGAAGCCTTGCCTGTCATCAGTCAATAAGACACGCGTGTGGCACGCACATTCCACGCTGAATGATGGAAACCTTTCGTAAACACCCACCACAAGCTAGACTCATGAAGGTACCAATTGTGAACACCCAAAGGCTTCAGGTCATGGAGGGATTAATGGGTAATGTAAGTGTCGTTAATGTACTTACCAGCGATGGTGTAAGCGACCACGAGCACGATGACGCCGACATTGCTGAAGAGGAAGGCGAGCAGCCCGCGCACATAGTCCCGGATGCGCGACGCGAGCCTGCGCTTGCGGCGGGGCATCATTCACCGCGCATCGCGGGGCCGCGCGCGCTCGCCGCTGACCGTACACATTGTACGTTTTATGTCATTTGAAGAACTGAAACAAAATTAAAAAAATAATTGAAATTATATTCATTCAGCTTCAACATCATTATCTGAAGACAGGGAGTTAGATCGATTCTTTCTCATCTTACGTAATAACTGCCGTCCTCCCAGGTCTAAATTTCGATGTCATCATCAACCTATTTAGGGTCCTACTGCTGGGCCAGGGTCTCCCCACATTTGAGACGGATTAGGCTATAGGGCTGGTAGACTACAAGACATTGAAGAAAAAATCTATCAAGCATGTCCGTTTACTCACGATGGTTTCGTTCACCGTTTGAGTGAGAAAAAATATAGGGTAGCTGTCAGTAATTTTAACTTCAAGACACCCAACTCCTCAGTTTACCATTATACCATACAACAAGATACAAAAAAAAATATTTAAAATCTTAGCATATAAGAACTAAGGCGATTATGAATTTAAATATATGAGAAGCAAACTTAACACTTATGCACAAACTGGTACAGCATTATAATAATAATTTTGTCAATAAACATTATAATATTATACTAATAAAATCTCCAATGTTATATTCTGTTGGCTTCAGTCACAAATCACGCAGTTATTGTAAAAGGATATATAAATAATAAATATGTCACTTTTGCTCTCGTATATACACGTGTTTGTGCGCCTCGCTGACAGTTGTTTCCGCGCTAATCTCGTAGTGATTGACTGTATCAACTGTATGCTGAATAAATCATTCAAATATTTCAATGTATTTTATGATATTATGTATAGTTTTTGTCCGCAACTTTGTCTGCGTAGGGTTTTTTTATACATTGTGATTTTTCCTGAATCTGTTTATATATCCCCACCTGGGAGAAAAACTATCTCCATTACAAATTTCCTCTAAATCGGTACAGCTGTTTAAGCGGAAGGGGTAACAGACAGACAGGCACACTTTCGCATTTATAATAGGAATATAATAAACCGCGCATCAAAAATACTGATTGAGCGACAAAATTACTGATTGAGCAGCAAAATACAGATATCGGTTAGGTTAGGTTAGAACTGTGACCACACAACGCACGAGCCGAGCGAGCGAAGCGAGCGGTGCGCGGGAGCGGCCGGCGAGTGCCAGAACCAAATCTGAATACCAAGAAAGTGTATATAAGTAATAACAATACTTTTAATGAACATATTTTGGTAAATGAGATGGGAATAAATTGAAGTACTTTTAAATACTATCCTTTATAATATTAGTGTGGATTGAAATAACATGTGGGTAGATAATATAATAATATATGTTCATCAGAAATGTGTGTATATTGTTTATAAGTAATGTGCAATAGTGGTCTTCCTACTATCATTCATCGGTGTTAATTGCTTATTCTTAACCCCGGGCTCCTGATCGTTAAAGGATATTTATAGAGGAACTACCAAAATACCATGATTAAAACTCAGGCATCAAACCCAAGGGCTCACGCTCAAAAGCTGCGCTTGAGACCACTAAGCTATACCAGTCAAGCGAGAATTCTTAAGACTAACAAAATGTTGAAAATAAAACAAAATCTAAGCAATTATTTTGTATCAACACGTCATATTGAGAAGCTCGTGTCTAATAAATAATAACGCTGATAAATGGACCGGTAAGGTTAAGCTGCGCTGGCTGAGGCCAATCTAACGATTGGGGACCATTCACAAAACATCGAGCCTCCACCCTGCCCAGAAAGCACTTTATGCCCAAAAAAAGCTATACACTTTCCAATCAGAAACCCTTGTATGAAAAAACAGTGTCTAAACTTCACAATAAGCAAATTCCTTAGCGGCAGTCAAAATATTTATCGATAAAATGGTAAATAGATACATACCTATTTAGGATTATCTAAGCGTCACCTAAACGCCGATTCAATACGATATCCGACTGCAAACTGCGGCTAAATCGAAACCTCAACTAGGACTAGGGATGCTGAATTTATATCGATATCGACTGATTAATTTATTGTAGCATCACGCCTGTCGTCCCCGAAGAGTTAGGCAGAGTTGTACTAATGTAAGCCAGCCGGTATATTTTAGATCCCATGTAATAGGGGTGAGCCTATTGCCATCAACAGGACACGAATCCAAACTTAAGGCTGTTACTAAGAATTTCATAGAAAAACCCAATAACAGTTAGCCCGAGAATCGAACCCAAGATCTCTAGATATCTAGAGATATTTTAATCACTAACTATATACCTAGTTTCATCAAATATCGAAACTGTTTCAGTGTCGTGAAACTAAACGTTTACTCGTGAAATTTGTTGATGACATTAATGTCACGGAATTCCTTTCATGGCACTAGTTTCATAATGTAAATTCGGGTTAAATTTTAGGGTATTGTATTATTTTGTACGTAACCAAGCCGTAAAACACTAACAGTTTCAAAAATTTAAAATATTAGTATCGATATCTAATACCTAATATAAAACTTCGCATCCCTAATCAAATGATAGAGTTCCGCACCTCGTTCGCGATTCTGTGTCGATGATTAATATGCTATTTCCCGAACATATACATTATAATAATATCACTCTACCTCAACAGATGCCTGCCTACCTCGACTCTATAAACATTTATATATGTATATTTTCGTAATAACACAAGTTACGACTGCGGATTAACGATGACAGATTGGTGTAGTTGGGACAGAATCAAAAACAATATTTTAACATGCGAACATAATATATAAAATGTTTCTTTTTAGTAAGTACCCATGGTTAGGTTTTATAGTGGCACATGTCAAAATATTGACAGACTTACCATTTCTCTGTCAGATATATGTAGAAGGTCAATTAATAACTTACGTGTATTGCGAATTTGTGACAGGTCTTAATTCGCTTTTAGTAAAATTTAAGATTACTCTGACTTTATCAAAATAACAGCATCGTTTTTGAACATTAAGATTCAAAAATAAAACTATATAAAATAAATGTAAACAAGACAAGTTTATCATTTGTGTTGCAATTCATAGCCATCGTCGATTTATTATATGCATACAAGCCTCGTTGCTTAGCTCGGAACTAGATGGCGCTGTGTCATAATGTCCAGGAATATTTATTTATTTATTTATCTGTAAATTAAAACTGCCTCGCTGGTCGAGTGATTGAAAGCGCGGTACTGAGTCAGAGGTCTTTGGTTCGGTTCCCAGGTTCAGCAGTGTTATTGGGCTTCGCTATGAAATTCTCAGTAGCACCTCGGAATTTGGATTTGTGCCCGCTTGATGGCAACCGGCACAAACCAATAGGCAATAGGCTAGCAACCTATGAAATAGGAGTAGGACCTGAAACATGCCGGCGAAATATGGGTGTACATTAGTACACCTCTGCCTAACCCTTCGGGGACGACAAGCATGTAATTGACGCCAACTTTTTCTTGTAAGTAATTTATCAAAGTTTATGTTTATGTTGTTGATGTTCCTTGAAATAATGACCTATAATGACATTTATTTAATAGGATTTTAAATAAAAAATACTATTTCAATATTTTTTGTACAAATTGAATAATTCAATATTATACTTATGTCTGTTTATTTGTAATGTAACGTACCATTGAAACTGTTACTAAGCCAATTACAAATTTTGAGTTGTGCCACTATAAAATCGGCGAGCAATATATGTATTTTATCGCTTGTTTGTGTAATCCTGGTCTGGTCTATGTCTTATTGTCGATGTGCACTTCTTCTAAAAACCAGTTTATGGTGCTATATATCTTGTTTAACGGCATATTTATCAATCTTTACAGTTCCAATTATGTGCGTGTATGTACTGGCTTCAATAGTTACGAAAAGTAGGTAAAGTTGTGATGCAAAACAGACTTATTTTAATTTATTATGTATACATTGTGATGTGATTATCGCTTAGTGCTTTTGATTCGTCATGTTTGAATTTTTTTATAGATTTCGATTTTGTATACTAAAAAATCTCCAATTATAAGTGTTTACGAGATCGTAGATCCTAAATAGAATCTATAAGCGGTCCTTCGATACGAACTAAAACTGCTTAGCAAAAACGTATAACACACTTTCTTTTTGCCGTCTAGAATAATTGAAGCTCCAGTTAATGTATGTATACATATAGTTTATGACCATCTGCTCGTCGACCCGCGTCTGTGTTGCCCACAAAATGTTTATATTCCACTATTACTAGCTCATATCTGTGACGGATGTGGCTGGACATAACCACGGATAATAATAAACCAGTGAAAACTATATATTGGCAGCTACACCAATACAGGTAAAACACGAAGACGGCTAGCGACACCGAAGGAACAACTCAAAAAACTGACTCTCTATTGCGTAATCCATTACGTAGAAATTACGGATGCTTTTTTATTCTCACCTAGTAAACGAGTAATGGATCGTGATATGTGCGGTAATACATCATTTTATGTGACTGGGTAGACAGTCTTGGAGCCACGTCACAGTCTTAAAAGATTATAACGACCGTGCACCGACCTCGGTTTGAAATCAGGGATTAAGACATTTTGCAAACTCGTGATTTTTTGCTCATCGCAAAATAACAGTTGGATCGTGTTTGGCGTAGACTTTTGAGCTTTTCATATACATTATGTGTATAAGATCTCTGCATTAGTGTCTGAGTTTTTTCAGCATAATCAATAATCTATTTCTCCAGGCAGACGTACCAAGGCTATGCCACAATTATTATTGTTTAAAATCCAGCTATCTGTTTAAAAATCCGTGCACTAAAAATGTTCTAGGCAATTAGGAACAATAAGCGGCTGTTTACACTAAAATAGATTCTCATTTTTTGAGAAAATACCGTATCATCATTGGACTGTACCCATGCCAAATAACAGTTTTCTAGTACTGGGTTCTGAGTTTAGACTAAAATAGACAGATAAACAGACGAAATGACGGTTGAGGCAAAACTATAAGGGTTCCACTATATAACCCTAAAAAAAGGAAATATTATATTAATTCTGTGTATAATTAATTTTAATCTTTTTATTTTATCAACTCTAAAAGTTTTTATCTACTAGATAAATCTGTGATTCTTTTATTTCTTTTCATCATATCAACCGTTAGACGTCCACTGCTGGACATAGGTCTCCCCCAAGGATCGCCACGATGACCGGTCCTGCGCCACCCGCATCCAGCGGATTCCAGTGACCTTAACCAGGTCGGTGATTCTTTTAATTCAATTAAATATAAATTACAAATTAATCTATATTAAAAATATAGATTTAATGTTTTTTTTATGATAAACGAGCCTATAACCATCCATTAATTAATAAACTGCCAATACCAATAATAATTTAATCTAATAAAGTAAGACAGATTTTATTAGATGTTTCACTCTTAACTCTCAAAGGATTCTAAAAAAATCTTTCAAATATTTTTATTATTAATCTTTAAAAAAATATTTGCAAAATAGACGACATTTTTGTCTGAATCAGATTTTTCTTACAAGAAATTCTTCTGTCACTTTAGTTGATCGTCGATCTTCGTTGACTGATCCTCTTATTTTTTTATACCATAAGGGTGTCAAATAAGCTAAGTAATAAAACAGTCAAATATAATTTTTCTAGTTTAGTCTAGTTCTACTAGAACTCGGGAAATTCCTAGTATAAAAAAATCCAATAGAAGTTTAATAAAATACCAGGTTACCCTAAAAACCATTAACACCAATTTGGCTCGCGCAGGTGGGTAGTTTCTGGAAATAGTGCAAAAAAATCGATCGACGTAAATTTATCGGCTACCTACTGCCGATTTGCCGATTAGTAGTACGTTCGTTACTGTTACTATAGAAAATATCCCCGTGTTTTGGTAATTTTGGTATATTGCTCGGTCTTGAATTGTAGCCTTAGTCAGCACCGTATTTGAATTGCTATGTCGAGAATTCCGAGGAGATCGATTGCAGGCACTTGCGAAAGTTTGTCCTAAATTCTCTTGCAAACGTAGAATAGGATTGAAATAATTTATTTGATATGCTTATGGTAATATTTATCAATTAGACCAGAAGTCTGAAGCTGGGACTTGTAAAGCTGGGGAAATTAGACATGTGTTTATAGAATAGAAAAATCTGAATTATTCATCAAGGACCACTACTGTGATACCTAGCGATGATAAGTTAGACGAATTACGAGCTCTATCGTCTATCTTCTACATTTTGTGAGCCACTGTTCACCAGGCCATAAGGACATATTTTTTAATAATCTGTTTATTTCTATACATCGCGATTTAGTACCGAGCTAACAGCGCTTATGGATACTAGACGTTATTTTTTCTCATCCGTAAATCAGAATAGTGTTTGCTCCTGCTAGAATTTTAAACTAAAGCCACTGAAGGCAACCCTGATAACGCTGCGTCGATTAGCAGCTGGTAACGATTGACGATCATCAGATCGTCAATCATGCTGCGCTGTGTCTGAACAGTCAGTATCTTACCTAGCGACTTCAATGTATTCCTTGAAAACTTCTAGAAATGTTAATACAGTATCCAGTAAAATTTTGACTTCAAGGTCCAAAACCACGCATCTCCAAGGACCATTACAAAACGCGCCTCAAGAAAGTTTAAGTCTAACGTATCCATCATCAGAGCCACGCAACTGGTGTCACATAAACGTTACGATTTAACTTTATATTGCTCGTAAATTCAAATAATTACGAGTTTTAGCTGCAAAATGCTTCTTTGGAGTTGCCATACTTTTAGAAGTTTCTTGAAATATAAGACTGTTTTGTCTAGAAACAGAAATGGTACACGCATTAAAAAGTATTAAAGTAATTTGGTACTATAGATTGGTAGTAGGTAGATAAAGGCGAGGTGAGCATTCAAAAGTGATTTAATAAGGAACTTAAGATCTGATTCTGACAAACATCGTATAGCATCGTAGCTAATATCATAATAATTTTAGAATAATCGATATTAGAACCACCAGTACAGATGTAGTACTCCACTAACCAACTCGAAGATCCTATTAAGAAGTGGTAGTTTTATTACCCTAAGCTGAATCGATTAAGTGGCATCTTGATATAACTACAGAGGTGATTAAAAAAAACCATTCTAGTATTTGTAACATTAGACTACGAAGAAAATGGATTGAAAAAGACCGACGAAATTAAATTCTATTTGTTGATGCTAGCTAATTTTGTATATAAACTTTAGAACTGAAAAATAAATCGTGTATATAAATTAATTTAACAGCAACAAAGCAAATAAAGATCAGAAGTCTTGAAACTTGAGTCTTACAACCTGTTGAGCCTTAGGTTCATATTATTTGTAAAGTTCTCATATTATTGACAATAAAAGACCAAAATTACAAGTAATATAAGGGCCCATAGAAACAGGAGCAAGTTATAATAACAACTATTTCAAATTGCTACATACTGTGAGTCAAGATTGTAGATTACGACTTGGCATAAGTGAATAAAATGAACAATAAACTAACAATTAACTAGGCTGGTACTAAATTAATATGAACAAAGTAGAAGTAGTAAAGTGTAATGGGTAATTATTATAATGCGAGAGATGTTGGAATTGTTCTAAGAAATACATAATTGTAAATGCTGTACATAATTATTTGTAATTGCCAGTGTACTTGAATAGAGAATCACAAAGAAAAGCGTGGTGCTTCTCTAGCGGTGACTTGATTTCACTGGAACCTGTGCGTTCAGCGCAGTGTGTATTTTCTTTTTCTTCACTGTTAGCTTTCATTTCATTAATTACTTTCTTTCTGACCGTATCATCTAGTATACTTTACTATTCATATTCTCTTTCCTTATATCTTTATCTACATTCACGCTTACTAAAAAAAAGACGATTCGTTAATCATGTCGTTAATATTATTGATTGATTTTTTGGTACTATAATACGTTCATGCTTTATTCAAATATCCAGAACAAGGAAATGAAGGTACCTACTCATATAAAGTCAAATAAATTTACCACACCATAAATTTCGGAAATCCTAAGGTGTCTAAGGAAGGGACAGTTGCCGATCTGTACATATTCATTAATCAATGCAATGGATTACGGAACTGATTAAATAGTTTGAACTTAGTAGCTGGTGCAATAAATCACGATTAAATGTCAATATTGGCATTCACAAATCTGTAAGATATTTAATACGGATACACGATTGTTAAGTTATGTTCGTAAGATTGAGATATAATATGATTATAATTTGTTATTGCTATTTCACAGAATCAGGAATAAACGGTAATAGCAGTCTCATCGCAATAAAACAAAACAGCCTTTGGAGGTTTAGTAAAACTCATTGGTGTTGTGTATTTAAAGGTGCTAAAATTAGATACAGTGGCATATAGGTATGATATTGATCATACTGTGCCTAATCATAAGATACGCTAATTTATCGACGGTAATAGATCCCCGATTTTGCATTCTCGTACTGAAATATCCAACGTTTATTGTATGAATAAAGAGATATAGGCAATACTGACACTTAACTAATTAATCATGAAATTCCTATCATTTACTAAATACAACCCGTTAACTACTCCTTACGATGCCCATGAGAAGCGATGGATAGTTCCATAAGTCTTGAAGTGAATTACTCGTAAAACTTTCTAATGGCAGCCTACCTAATGGCCACCTAATGGCTTTCTGAAGGAACCTAACTTAGATACTGGAAACCACTTTAAAATTATAGGTCCTTAGGTACTAGTTATAGCACTTACATAAATAATGTACATATAGCTAGAACTATTTGTTTGGTACAATTTGGTACCTTTATGAAGTCTAGAATATTCAATGATTGTCCATTGTATAATGTACATAATAATATATATTGTTCAAAGTGAAAAAAAAAATATTAGTAACAAAATTTTCCTAAAAACATTTTCGGTTAAAATTAGAAAAGTAGTCGTGAAAGAATAATTAATGAAACTTTTTAATGAGACCTTCTTCGTGTAACGACTTCGCTTTGTCAATCAAAATGACAACTGCGCTTCTATTGTTCTTGGATAATCAATCAAAGAGTGGAGCTGTCACTGTCACAAAACTTTTGAAGTTTTAAGAGGCAAAGGTATTTATAGCTAGTGAGCTTTATTGCTTTGTATTCGCGTAACATAGAAACTGTATTAGCTAACTGTGTAAATGGAATGGTGTAGTAGTTTAAATGATATACTCAATGCAGCGCGGTTCAAGTTATCGAAGTTGGCCAGACTTAGTGTATGTTTGTCTGTAATTCCCCTTGTGGGAAACGTAGGTATACTACTGCCAATTGCGCTGTCAGTTTATGATTAACGATATATCAGACGAATTAATTTAGGATACGAACGAAATTTGGTGTTTGTTTTTAATAGATATTTTATTGATTCCACGGCAGTCATTGCATTGCATTAGGAGAGCATTATAATAGACAGCTTCAGAAACAAAATTAGTTTTCTATTGTAATTTAAACCTGAGAAGTGTGTAACGCTGTCGTGAAATCTAATGTGTAATACTAGAAGGCATTGGCCTTTATTTTTTCAAGCGAGAAGAGAAGATTCGTTTGTTTTATTTAATTCATTTGCGAAATCGAGGACCGCCCGACGGAGCAATTGTTTTTGTTCGATCTGGAAGACTCATAACGATGCCAGACTGAAGATACTTATTTTATGATTACTGCATTTCGATCTCCTTTTAATAGAATACTGTATTAGAATCATAGTAATCTAAACTAATATTAGAAGATTTTATTTATTATTTGTTTGTATTGAATAGGTTGCGAAACTACTGGACTGATCAGCATATTGTTTTCAGATATTTAAATAAAGATCATCATATATGAACATAAGCTACTTATAATTATTTTTTAAAATATATTTTATTTTATTGTAAAATACCTTTATTTACCCGTGGACAGACCGCTAGTATAACCAAATTCCTTCCTTATCGTGCACCAAACGTAATTGAAATGTATTATTTAAACAATACATGATATCAGAATTCAGATTATAATGCAATAATTCATAAGGCTAACAGAATCAATCAATCATTCCCAAGGTCAATAACCGAAGCATTCGAAACAAACAATGCTTTGAAGATGTAATAGATACGTTAGAACTACAGTTATTACGTACATATTGTAAAATTAAATCGTAAGCTTTGATGTAACGTCACCGGCGCCCACGCATGCCGTTAACGTTTTGATACGAATCTGACGTCGAGCCACGAGACACTCGAGAAATCGCATGGACAATAGTTTTATCAAAATTATAACTTTTTTTCACTTGCATCATTTTTATTTAGAGAGAACTTTTTGGTTGGTTTAACAGTGAGATTTATGATAATTGCTATTAAAACTTGGAAAAATGTTGTCGTTTATCATAATAATATATATATAAAAAGATTGGTGCCTCGGCGCAGTGGATGATTTTCGTTCCAATTAGCTCGTAGGATCGACAAACTCTTCGATAGAAGAACGGATCGTCATTGCGGCTCGAAAGCTCTCATGTGGCGACCGCTTACTCGAAGACGCCAGACGACCTGGTAAAGATTGCTGGAATCGATGCAGGTGGCCCATAAAACAGTCATCGAGGCAATCCCTAGGGAAGACCTATGTTCAGCATTGGACGTCCATCAGTGGCTGTGATGATGCAAACATTACGTTCCATTATTTTATTAGCTATTATTCATAGTTTTAAAAATATCTCCTTAATACTTTACAAAAAGAATTTTAAATCAAGTCACTTTAATAACAAAGCAAGTCTTTGTGACAACTATTTCACGAACTATCTTTGCCGTCGTACTTGCGATTGACCTCTTCACTTTACAAGCTCTTAGAAGCAGGGATTTCCACAGGTCACAGCTTCTTTAATCCTCGTAAACGAATTCTTTGAGTAAGTAATTACAAAACTTTTCAGCAAAATTGAAATCCAAATAGTGTTTAATGAAAATGTCATTGTACGTGTATCAAAATTTTGAAGAATATCCAATAACTTTTAAATGAAAATTTTAAACTATAAGTACTTCAACTATTGAAGATAGTGGAATTTTACTGATTAGTCTTTATAACTTTAATGCTTTAGCTTTAATAACTTTAGAATGAGCCCAAAAGGATGACTTAAAAAGGGCAGTTTCAATAAGTTGATCTCCGTTAAAGTTATTATCTCCAATGGTGCGCCTAACTTTGAATCTTTAATAATATGTAATAAAGCGTAGTAGGTACGAAATTTTATATCATTTAAATTTTTATATACTTAGGTAGTGATATAATCAGCTACCCAGAACAAGTAGTAATAATAACTATGTTCCAATTTGAACTAAAAGACCCATACCAGAAACCCCATAATGCTAACCTACAAAGATTTGGTTACCTGTAATTTTTGTATAAAAGCCAAGAAAAAAGTAATCAACCGCTCCATCCATAGCCACGCCCGAATGTATCCATAGTAACAATGACGTATGCCTACGTTGCACGGGGCAATAAAACATGTATGTGGCGAAACCCGGGATTTATTCCCGGCCCATTATTTACGGGACTTTTGGCAATAAATGAGCGCGCCACTTAGGACCAACACCTAGAGAATGGAGACGCAGAACTGTGAAGTTACTTTCTGAGAATTTTTCATTAGAATGGATTCGCTTCTTGAATAATATCAGTAGGTATTCATATTTTATTTTAAATATTGTTGAAAGGTTTGTTTCAGGTGAAGCTTGGAAATATAAATGTAATGTTTTCTTTGGGAATGTAAATTGAGAATTGTTAGGAATTTTATGAGATTATCAGATTTGCTTGAAGTATAGTGTTGTTGAAAGTTCTGTTCCAGCCACAAAGTGCTAGATGTAAGGTGTCGATGATTAATAAGTTGATTGATTAAAGTGAACTGTGCTATCTTCATCCACATTAACGAATAGAGGAATAGCATTATTATAATAATAGCAAAACAGAGTTTTCATAGACTGTATTTATAGACATGCACAAAAAAATATGCAGATAACGTTCTAGACTAGAGCCTGCTATGTGTTATAAATAAAATATTGGTAAAAATTACAATATTAAAGTTAAGTTTATAATATTTTAAATATTAGAAGAATATCGATCAGCCCAACAAAACGTCATGAAGATAAATTTTAGTAGGAAATTGTAAGCAGATTGCCCATAAAAAGTATATTGCTTGCTCGAACTAAAAACTTATTGTTTATTTTTTAAACTTACGCGAATATTAATTAAAAAAGATACTTTAATCGTGATTTGTATTTATTAATTAAGTAATACCTATCAATATACCGAGATAAAATAGTAGTTTTATTTCTAGATTAGCTGCTAGTTGTTGCCCGCGACTTCATCCTGCGTAGAAACCTCCATCTCTAAAACGATGATTTCCGAGATAAAATCTCTCTATATACTTCAATGGGAGTCTAACTATCTCCATACTAAATTCATTCATTCATCTAAATCGGTTCAGGGATTTAAGCGTAAAGAGGTACCAGTCAGACAGACATACTTTCGCATTTATAATATAAGCATGGATTCATACAGTCCATTAAATATTATAATAATATTAGAAGTTGTGAATCTTTTATTCACTATTATAGAATATTTTCAAATAAATATTCACATTTGAAGTTCCTTAGCGGATAAGTCAGGTGAATTAAGACTCAGGTTGGAATCTTGCCGGATATATTGCTGGAAACTCAAGAAACGAAAATGACCGACGAAATATGTGTGTACATGTCTACATAAACCCTCAGGGACGAGAGGCGAGATGAATGTTATGTAGTAACGACATGTTTTTTTTTTTTTTCTTCATTCCTTCAAACCAAAATACAGTCGGTAGGCCAATCTCTAATGTTAACGAAATGCAAAGTATCTTGAATATTTAGTGGCCATTATCCGGCCTTCCCTAACGTCAGCCACTTCGCCAACATGTTTCTAGGTCCAAATTCTTTAAGGGGCGAGTCTATTGCCATTAACCTCAAATCCAAATTCCAATTTGCTATGGAAAAAACAAAAAAACTTTATCCTTTATTTATTAGGTACTTAAAACTGCCTCGTTTGTCTAGTGGTCGTACCTGCAATGTGATTGCCGAGCAAGAGGTCTTGGGTTTGATTCCCAGGCTAAGCAGTGTTATTGGGTTTTTCTATTAAATTCTCAGTAGCGGCTTGGAGTTTGGATTCGTGCCCGGTTTATGGCAATAGGCACGCCTCCTATTACATGGGACCTAAAACATACCGGCTAAACGTGGGTGCATATTTAGTACACCTCTGCCTTACCTTTTGGGAACGACAGGCGTGATGGTATGTTATGTTAAGTTTATTATTTAAAGAAATTTTGTTCTTAGATAAGCGTATAACCGTATGAATAATTTAGCGTAAACAATAAAACTGTGTAGGTACGTGTTACACACATATCAGCTTGTTTGATTGAAGATTCTCAAACTTCCGCCATTTTGACATAATCATTATTATTTTGGAGAGCGGCACACACAGACGCATAGTTCAAATTAATAAAAATCTTGATAATTTTTTTATAGCATTATGCATTAAAATTAATAGGTATTTCATAAAATAGACTAACTAAACTAACAAGCATACCTAATAAAGGAAATGCCCTACAACTAAAGCTTAAAAAGTAAAAATGTTACAAAACCAATTTTCTTATTTAACACACGCCTATTTGTAAGCTGATTTTTTAAACGACTTGAAAAAATGCATAATCACGTTAAATAATTTCATCTACTTATAAATACCTATTCGTTCTAAATATATCATAACCCCATATAACTAACATAACATGACTAAGTAGATACCTACTACAAGAACCAACTTACTTTTCAAATCCTAACCTCACTTCTAATTACGAAAATATTGAAATATTTCCTAATTATAATAATATTTTCTTATTCATTGAATAAAAATATATCAAAGTAACATGTTGTTATTTCAAAGATTTTGCACTAACCAATATTGTGATCGGAGAAACTCATGTAAGTACTACACCTACCGGTACTTTATTTCAACTTATTACATATAAAGATAGCATTTTCCATCTTCTAAAATGTTGTCATTAAAATTTATGGGAATAATTTGGATTCCAAGACCATGAAAATTTTTTTTGGATAAGAATTAATGAATACAAACATTTATTAAATGTTTTGTAGGTATTAGTGTAGGTACCTATTTGTTTTTAGACATTTGTTTTTACACAACACTAAATCACTGAACACGCAAGCGAAACAAAAATACATTATAATAAAAGAGTTGATTCTTACCTGTGAATGAACGCGGCTGCTGTTACCAATAACATCCACATTAATAAAAATAAAATAAAACGAACTCACCTATTTCCGCGCCTTTATTGTTGTTTCATTTGCTTTTATTTTCCAATTCACGATGCAAGTTTCCATCACAAAATAACTTTATATTTTTTTATAATACCTATTATGTTCCAATTTTAAAACTTTGTTAAAATCCAGCACACCACTAAAATTTTAGTCGATTTCACAACACACTTCATTCCATAACATTTTTAATCGATTATAATTTTATTTTATTTAATAAAATGTTTTTTATTTATACCGTCGGAAAATTTATAGTTTTATTTATGAGAATTTTAATTTATATCAATAATATTTATAGTTTATGTGTACGATTTGTGCTAGCAACAGGTAAATGGTTAGGAATGTTCTATTGATAAGTAGCTCACACGCCGACTAACCAATAAACCGCCTGTATCGGGGTTGGTTTATATTCTGACATAGATAATTAAAAAGATTCGACTTAATATTGTTATGGCCTTTTATCTTGTTTAATAAATACTTTTCTGGCCTAATAATTTCTGTGTTCAAAATTCATACTTTAAATAATATCTGAATAACTTTTATACCAAAATTATATCTTATTGTATGGCCGCTAAACGCCAAGTCTATAGCTGATAGTTTTGGACTAAACGTAGGGTAAAATTTGGTACATAAAATATGAGATAAATCTTGAGTAAATCCTTTATCATACTCGTTTATTTTCTAAATATCTACAATTTATAGACTAAAAGTATTATAAGAAAATTATTCGTTCAATACATATATTATTTCAATCAATCGCTATCCCAGCATTGTTGTAATTAAAAAAGTTTGATCGTTTTTAAATATTTAGAATAGGCAGATAACTTCATCGCATCTATTCATCCGCAATCTTTGGCCTGTCTGGTCTAATATTAGTTGCGCGTGCGACGGCGGTCGTTGCGTATCAGTTTTAGTTTTTATTGTAAGCCACGCCGCGCGCCGCCGGCCAGTGTATTTCTGGACTACTCTACCACGGTTGGGGAGACCGGGCTTCTGAAATGGAAGGTTCATACGTGATAGATATTGCTGAAATTGTAGCTAAATTGCAACATGATTGTTCGTGCGTGAATTTAAGCGTTTACCAGCAGTAATCAGTCTCCTGTTGGACGACCCTCCTTGTGATAATCCATCTCGCAGTCATCATATAAACATTGAACCTTGGCGGGACTAAAAATAAGATACTTTTGATTACGATATTATGAATCGTGAAAATAATCATAACAATAGGACTTTTCTCCAATAACCCTTGCTAATCAGTCCTTGCAAAACATTTAGTTCATTAGGTATTTTGGAAACTAGTGCATGCTTGAGAGATTTTCTCGATGGCATGTGAAGTCTACCAACCCGCAGTAGGCTAACGTGGTAGCCTAATCCGTCTCAAATGAAAGGAGACCCATGCCCAGCAGTGGGACAATAATGAGTTTATGATGATGATGATGAACGCGATAGTAAAAAGAATCAGAGAAATAGTCTCTGATTCTTCTTCTATTGTTATCCCTGTACACTGGCTGCACACAGTTCTCGTTTTGCTTGATAGATTTTTAATAATAATTGCTATTACCAAAAAATCCCCTTATGTACCTATACATTCAAAAGTCAAACGGTAAATACTCAAAGATACTTAATTTGTATAAGAGTATAGTGCTACCTCTCTTACTCACCAGTATAGTGAAACAGACAACACTATATTTGTGCAAAATGTCACATTTTATGAACGATTTATCTGCTTATCTGAGCTATAGTGGGAAACCAAGAATTTTAGACAGACCGTGGTTACAGGCTAAGATTAAAATATCACAGACTATTTTCCTGTGAATGCTATAAAATGGACAATACAGGAAGTGTCACGTGGTTAGAAGTATATAGGGTAAACAAACCATTGTTTTTGACTTCTGGCAAAAAATAGGCCGGTCTCCTGCTTATTGACGACATCTATTATCAAGGCTATTGATCAATCTGTTATAATTTATTTATGCATATGCATCACGGCCCGGTTAGTTCAGTGGTTTTAGGTAAGGCTGCTTAAGTAGTAGGGGGCATATATAATATCTGTGTGATAAACATCAAAGCATGCACATTTGTTGCTGAGTCATGGGCCTTTCTGTGTTTATAATGGACTGTTTTGGAAAAAATATAACATCTAAATAGTGGCTAGGCGGCTGCTTGAAATCTAAATCAGTAATTAGTCCAGCGGAAGTAAAGACTATTGTCATGAGTTAGATTAAACAAACACATCAAGATTCCTTGCTGTACAGCTATTTTAGATGTAAGTAATAGGTACTTTGTCACATCAGTATTCACCAGATTATTGATACAATTGTCACACCTCGTATCGTCACGTAATAAGGCGTTCGTTAACACACACTTAGTGCACAAAAAAAACCTAGACCAGACAACATATTATTTTTATTTGTCAATGAGTTAAAGTAGTGTGAACGTATCGGTCATTCACCTGAAGATTATAATAATTATTATCACGTGGACCCAATGCAATAATTTGATTTTCTTTAGTTCAGTGTGTCTTTTAATACTGGTTATTAGTTTTTCAAACTGTACCTTTATATAAAAAACAATAATCATATGTTTACACTTTACTTGGTTGTAGTCCTGACTTATAAATTAATGACTTAGCTATTCCTTATGGGTTAAAAGTGTTTTCTTATTAAATAGAGTAATAAGAGTTTGTCTGCATGATGGCGCTATATTTGTATTTCAAATCTATTCGTATATGTTGGGTTCGGCCTCCAATATGCATCTGAAGACTCAGAACACCAGTATTTTACGCGAAGCAAAACCATCTCCACTCTAGTGTAGGTACTGGGTATAAAACCTACTGCTATTCTAGGAATAAACTAGCTGTTATTCTGGCATTTCAGTTAATGATTGATATACATTATTTTTAACCTGGAGCGATGGCTTGATGTGCTCTTCATAACACAAACAGGTCTCGAGATTCAGCTTAACAGGGTATTCACATAGAAACCCTTTATGACAATGCAATCGATAATTCGATAATCACAACACTAAAACGATTTAGTTTTAGATCGATACTTGATACATAAAGCCTTCAAAGTCCGCAGAAAATATCGTAAATGGAAGGCTAACATTTACTACGTCACCCGTTAACACAAAACTATCGGGAAATTGTTATGGCAAACGTAACATGTTCAGATAAAAGTTCCACTATCCAACATTGTTGAGTACCTACATTACTCAGTCCCGTATGATATATTATACATTGAATAAGGTACCTTCTAACATTACGTATGAATCATTGTGCTGTTTTAGGGTTTCATACGAATCATACGTTCAAATGAAAAAACGGAGCCCTTATAAATAACCCCGGATAAATGGATCACTTGTGTGGTTGTCCGTATGTACCTCTGTCACAGCCAATTTGCTCCGAATCTACTAGACCGATTAAATTTAAATTCTGTAGCTATCAGAATGTATGTGACCCTAACTCGGATGTGTAATGAAAACAAATTAATTTTGAAAATACGGGGCGGTTAATAAACACTGTTGGTTATTATTATATATTTAAGAACTCGGCTCCTGTCTATGGAGCTCTAAATCACTACCTTGATTTTGCTTTTTGATTTTTGCATCGTTAATAATATTTCCCATAAACCAAAATTTTTCCAGACAAAATATTATGTACCTATCAGAAAATTCCAAAATCGTTTAATAACAATCGTCATCTAAGACTTAACACATACATAATATAGTACTTAAAATAAATAGCAAACCTATAAGCTATTTTGAAAAAAAAATTATTATAACTGCCTTGTTGGTCGAGTGGTCGTACAGAGCGACTGCCGAGCAAGAGGTCCTGGGTTCGATTCCCAGGTCGCACAAAGTGTTATTGGGTTTTTCTATGAAATTCTCAGTAGCAGCTTGAAGTTTGGCTTCATGCCTTATTTTACATGGGACCTAAATAAAACATACCGATGAAATGTGGGTGTACATTAGTACACCTCTGCCTAACCCATCAGGGACGACAGGCGTGATGGTACGTTATATCTATAACATTCTATTATCATTACTCACAGCGCCATCTTGTATTTGAACTTCAAACTTAAATCGGTACCTACGCCAAAACATTAAATATATTTTTGTGCTCATAAAGTTTAAATACAAATAATCCATCATCTTGTGACAATTCAAAAAATCACAGTACGTTGTGTTTAGTAATTTTAATCGATTTAAAGTAATCGATTAGTTCACAATCTAGTACAACTCTAGTGACGTCTTGTCTACGGACTGTCAAAACGTCAAGCCCGCAAACAAGCTCTTTCCTCTTGACATTTTGATCAAGGCGAACGTTTATTTTTCGGCATATACACGTTTCGTGTCTCAGCGACTTAAAAGTAAGTGATATTTGTTAAATATTGCAGTGATTCTAATATTTAGTGATTGTTGAACATGTGGGGAATTGTTTATACTATGATCGTATCGTATTTTGTGAGATCGAAATGGATTGAAAATTTGCTAGAGTACACTTCGGGCGGTAAAACTTGTTTGTTAATGTTTTTACCATTATCCACGGTTTCATTCCTATTCAATAACGGACATTAAGTATTTAACTTGATTATTGAACCACATGTAATATTGTTGTCACGGATTAACCGTACGTGAACGTTGTTTACTGAAACTATGTTCAACGTGTTCTATGATAATGGTTGGTTCTCATGTGCAGTATTCATCAGAATTCTTATATTTACTGCGCCTTACGTTACTATACCGGCCCAAGCTTATTTCCTTTTAGTGTTAATATACTATACTTCATTATAGCTAAGCATTTACTGCAAACAGTACTTTGTTGTCATAACCTATACAAACCTAACCAAACTTTAGTAAGGTTAGCTTAGTGCGTCTAAGTGCAGTATCTAGTTATAGTAGTATGTTAGTTCGAGGTCCAGTATGGTCTTCAGACCTGGATTCGTTTATGGTGATTATCATTTAGCAGCCTCAAATATATATGAGACATTAGCAATAACACTTCGTGTGATTATCTTGAGATCTATTTAATCATCTACTTATTCTTCTCAATGTCTCTCACTTAACACTTAGATCATTTAAAGAGGATGTAGAATCAATTCGTGATCATCGTTGGTGTAATAAAAGAACTATTCACCATCAGTGTTGCTCTAAATGATGACTACCATATTGGTAATCATAACATTCAATTTTTTGCAGAATGCGTTACGTGGCCGCGTATTTACTGGCTGTGCTCGGTGGCAAGGTGACCCCGGCAGCAGCGGACGTGGAGAAGATCCTCAGCTCAGTTGGTATTGAGGCTGACGGTGAGAAACTGAAGAAGGTGATTGCTGAGCTTTCCGGCAAGAATGTTGAGGAGCTGATTGAGCAGGGTAAGTTATATGATTTGTATGTTTTTATTTGTGATTTTTTAAGACTTTAATAGTCACAGTAAATCCCCCTGATACAGAATAAATATTTACAGTTTATTTTTTTATTTTTGTTAACTGGCATTTATTATGGATAAAAGATATGAAGACATTACAAGCCCTCAACAGTTTAAACCAGGCCCATGGCAGATTTAATGTTAAAACATAGTGGGTTCACGTCACTATGTCTTCTCTAAGGCTACTGACCCTCTAAATCTAGAAATCCTAAAATGCTCTATAAGTGTTGTTTCTCCTCAGGACGTGAGAAGCTGTCGTCCATGCCCGCTGGTGGCGCCGCTCCCGCCGCCGCCGGTGGTGCCGCGCCCGCTGCTGCCGCCGCCGAAGACAAGAAAGGTATGCAACTGCATTTTAGTTCAATAAACAATATTTTATGAATCAATTTATTGTGACCTCTTTTAATTTTTGACGGGGAACAGGATCTGTCTACTAACTTAATTAATCTGTAGTGTCATGTCTGCCATATTTCAAGATAGTGTAATTCAATCAAGTTCATATCTTTAAAATTATGAATTGAAATTTCTAAATATAGTTGACATTTTCATGATGATTTTAATTAACACCATCTTTCGACTGAAAGCCTGTGCTGTAACTTACCTTCACTGACAACCTTCCACTTATCACTTACTGTCTCAACTCTGTTGTATTTTGCTCACACTTAATATTTCCATTGCAGAAGAGAAAGAAGCCAAGAAGGAAGAATCTGAGTCTGAAGACGAGGACATGGGCTTCGGTCTGTTTGACTAAATGCATGCAGGTGAGAATATTTTTTGTGTTTTTGTTTATTATAAGCACAAAGTAGAGCCAATGACATACATACCGTCACGCCTATCGTACCGAAAGGGTTAAGGCTGAGGTGTACTAATGTACACCCACATTTTGCCGGTATGTTTTTCTAGCTCCTATGTAATAGGAGGCAAGCAGGTACAAATCCAAACTGAGCTGCTACTGAGAATTCCATAGAAAAATCACCATACAACCACAAGACGCAACAAGGCAGCCCATAGAATATGACCTCCGCTTAGTTATGTTAATTACAAAAAGTCTTGCTGTGTAACGGAGTAGAGAATTTATTAATAGGAATTTTAAACGGCTTTTTAAAGGTTATTAGAGTATTTTACCTCTTACATGATGATTTCAAACAACACCATCTTTCGACTGAAAGTCTTTGCTGCAAATTACCATAACTGATGTAAACCATAAACAACAACAACACCAGTTTTTTCATATCAAATACAGATGATTAATATGATATTTCTCTTGTTACAGTTCGCGCGGCGCTGGTCGTTATTCCATTTTCTATGGTTTAAGCGTAATATGTCTGCAATTATGTTTCTATGAAATATATTGCTAATAAACGTAATTGTATTTTTATTTCTCACTGTGAAAACAATCGCCCTTTTAGTTTTAAATGCCCTATGCGTTTAAAACACTATGTATGTACCGTGTAGTCACGTTTTTGTGCTATAAGTGTTAGGGGGTAGTAGGGGAGTTCTAGTTTCAATTCAGTTAAAATGAATAATTATACTATATTATACATTTTATTATCATAAATAACAATATACTTGTATAACTAAGATGCGCCCTTACCAAATATTAATTGTAGTACAAAAATAAAATCTTGTAAAAATAGATAACAGATGGCGCTGTTCTCAATAACATGTATTTAAAGTTTGCCAAAGAATTTTTAGTCAATTTCTAGTTTCTTGAAGGATCCTTCGACACTACCGAATATGTCTGAGATGGTCTTGGGTTTGCCTGGCCGCATGGATTCCACAACTCTCTTCTTATTCTCTTGAATGAAGAAATCTTTGTTTGCTCGTAATCTTGCCAGCATTAGATCTGAAAAGCGACAAAGGATTTTATATGAATCAGCTTCGAACCTCAGGATGAATGGACCAAACGAGATGTACATGAGACTGTATACGTATTGGTCCTGCCATTTTTCTTTGCACATATTCTACGAATAAACTACATAAAAATGTTGAATGTTACATTATTGTAGACAGGCAGTAATGATCCTCGATGCATTATCCTGTCTGAATAATAATTAGCCATCTAATTAGTGGATTGCATAATCGCGAAAACTGCGTATGTACATAAATAATAAGAGCACCCACCTTTGCACTCGTCGAACGATTTATACTCCCCTCCTGCCGCCCCCTTAGGCAGTGCCTCCACCGACATGTACTTGTCCAGGGTCTTGGCTCCGATCTGGTGAATGATCAGCACGTCTAGCAGTTCCTTCTTCATGAACGGCTTGATCATCATCAGGAGGCGGTCCATAAACGAGGGTGCATTTAGGAAGTGTAGGCCTTTAACTTTTAAGAGCATGGCTTCCTGAAAAATAAGGTATATTTCTTCATTATGATATTCTGGGGGACCTGACACCTAAATTAGGTTCAACACCTTCCTGTTACAACTCTGTCTGTTTGTAAGATAAGGAGTTTAATGGTGGACCGTGGATCTGAAAGAATATAGTGCCGATAATACAGAGTTACTGGGTTTACTGTTTAGTCAGTAGTTCTATTGTAACTAGGCGCTGATAAGGGGCCTTGTAGTAGCACAAGAGACGACAAGCTATGTGTAGGAACGGGTTGGAAGATAAGGGTATTTATTAATTAATCAAAGAGGATCTACCCACTCAATTTCCGAAACGAAATTAAAGAGAATGTAGTTGAATTCCGGAGCATAAGTTTTAAGTCGAGTGGCCCGCTAATCGATGGTAAGCGGTTACTTATGTAGCCTAATTATAATAATAGTCTTAGTGTACCACTGAGCCTCTTCCGCGGAATGTAGCAGTAGCCTAAAAATCTCACCTGTAAATAGTAGAGAAACTGCTGAATTGTCTGCACATCGAGCTTGGTCAAATGCCCCAGCTTGAGACCATCCAGGTCAAAGATGAGAATGAATCCTGGCCACGTGCCCTCTTCATACTGCCAGAGGTCCAGGATCATCAGCACTGTCCTGCGTGTTATAATTATCGCATCAAAATGTTACTTATTGCTATTCAGAGCAAACAACCTTTGAATGTACCTACATCTCCTTTTTAAATTGGATTGATGGGTCACCCTGAACTAAAGGCTGCCCCTAGCAGTGTCGTATACCAGGGTAGGTAGAGCGAACCCAAGTTTCAAGGGTACCAGAAAGGCAGAAACCCATATCATTAATCTGTTTGTTCATTTGCTTTAAGATGTTATTACATACATAAAGCATTGTAAAACAAAACCAACAATTTTGTATTTAATTTTAAAAGAGTATCTATGGAGTTTCTTGCCGGTTCTTCTCCATAAGACCTACCTTTTGGAACCGTGCAACTAAATTCAATTTAATTCGACAATTCAAAAGTACCTGTATTGGTCTAATTGAAATAAATGATTTGATTTGATTTGATTGATTTGATGTCCTTAAAAATATATCGACACCTGCAAGGAATAACATCGTTACTCAGTTTTAGGCAATTTTGAGTTACAGTCATATTCTTGCAGTACAAAAAATGCAGTTTTTTTTGCACTCACCCCTGCGGCTAAATTCCTTTACGTAAAGATTTTTGAAGTGTAAAAACATTGTAAGTGAGAGTCAACTGTTGTTAATAAAAGGGTATATTTAGTTACACACCATCATCATCATTGTTTATGCTCGCCATTACTAATATTACATTGTAATTCAAGATACAAGCAATAATAAAGTAATGCTATTCCAACAATCTATCATGATTATTACATAAATTTACCACATCTTAATTCAACTCAGCCAAATAATGCGTCTGATTCCGATTAAAAATCCTATTCATTAATGTTTACAAAGACTGACTCATAGTTGTGATTATTTAAACAGGAATAATCGTAATTGCTAACTACATAAAGGCTATGTTTGTTTCGTAAGAATTCTTTATTTTATTTTAGATGTGTTAATTGAATTTAGAACCTGATTGTATGAGTACCTGCACTGTTACTTTCTAATTGATTGTTTTTCATGTGCATGTGTGTTTTTCATTAGCCGTGTGTACAATGACAGCAAATGCTGTCAATGTACACACGGCTACACATCAAGCTATACATTTCCAGTATAAGCTGACCTCTCATTGTATGGAAATTCTATGCAATACGAGGCGTAGCCGTGTGTATATTGTTATGGCCTTGTTGATTGAATATGCGTAACAATTTCGTAAGAAAATTATAAAAATCAAGTAGTTGATGACCAAAACATTATTATTTTTAGTTATATTATACAATTAATATGGAAATGTTGTTGTGTGGGTTTAACTAATTTGTATACGTTATGACTGCTATAATAAAAAATAATTACCCTACATTTTTAGGGTTCCGTACCTCAAGAGAAAAAAACGGAACTCTTATAAGATCACTTTGTTGTCCGTCTGTCTGTCTGTCCGTCTGTCTGTCAAGACCCTTTATTTCGGTAATACGTGTAGGTATCTAAACTATTTACTCTAAGGTATTTAAACTGTATACTCAAGTCTACGGTCCCATGAAGTTGTGAAAGAATCAAGCTTCTAAGTTTTAGCAAAAATAAGATACGGCCGTTTAATCAGCAAAAAACGCATTTTTCGACACGCTCAAGGGAATCAAAACTCATAGGATACTTCCCGTTGACCTAGACCTATGAAATTTGGTATTTAACATCCTTATAGACCAATAATACAAGGAAAAATCTCAAAACTGTACATTTATATCTGAATCTTCAAAAATAGGGGGTCTGAATATTGTTATAGGAATCTGAATTTCAAATTGAAGCTACTAGTTCAAATGGGGTATTACATGTAAGGGCTTGATGTGCGCATTGCAACATAAATTTTATTTATTTTTTCCGACGCGTTATTAATATATTTATCAATCTCAATGATAAATAAAATTGATATTTATTAAAATAAAACTACAAATTACAGCAATCCGCCATGATATGTCGAATAATGTCAGTTTTTATACACCTACGTCGAACACTGATTGTTTGATTTTTACTTCCATTTAGGAATAAGGCAAAGGAATTTAGGCAATACAGCCAAGTATTGTACTCCAATAATTTTATAATTTATTTATGATGGTGATTTTTTTGTGTGGAACGTAAATATATAATTTGTTGAGAGTTGTAATTGATGTATTATTTATTATTGCATTGCGGTGCCGCGTACCACTTATAAGAGTTCATATTTAACATGCAAAATATGTAAGCACCCAATGTTTAGTGTTGACATGCATAGAAATGACTTCACAGGCAGACGCCATAACACCAGCGAGCGTTCTGGCGTGAATTTTGAACATAAAATTAAAATGTTGATTTCTTACACTTAAGCGAATATTAGACATTGAAATAAAACTATTTTTTACGGAATTTATCGCGGTATATTGATATTATTTTAACCCGACGTTTCGGATCCTTTACAGCATCCATGGTCACGGGCCGACTGAGGTGTTGGTCGTCTTGAAGTTATCATTACTAACAGCTACCTTACATTTTCAATTATTATTGACAATCCGATTTACACAGAACGAGCGACGATAGTAGACGGTTGAACATTGACGTTTTTTTGTAAATACATACATATTACAAATAGATATATCCATGAATCGGATACAAATGTTTATGCTCATCCCACAAATATTTGTTCCTACCGGGATTCGAACCCGGGACGCATAGCACAGAAGGCAGGGTTAACTACCGCTGGACTAAAGTGGGTTGTCAAATAGTAATAGTAGGTATATTTTAATAGGATATTAAAAAAACATACGTTACGTTTAATTTTAACGTTATAGCAAACTTCAACTAAAATACCTATTAATAATTAAAATAGGTAGGTACCTATCGAACAATTTATCATACAAAGCAATTGAAGAATATTACATAACTTATATTAAGGTTACTCGAAACCGACTAGGTAAGTAATATTGGAAAGTTGACGTGGCGCAGTCTTTTTTTTCCAATCCAAATCTTACTATATTAAGATTTTGGCGTCCTTTTAAAAGAGTTACATATTAATCTTTTTTTTTTTTAATCTCAACTTGATGATAAATAATGAATTATAATAAACAGCTTGTAGACATGTGCTCGTTTTTCGTTTCAGATATCCTCTGCGCTTTGATGATCTTATATTTACATTAGGTACGGAACCCTCGGTGGGCGAGTCCGACTCGCACTTGTCCGGTTTTTTTTTATTTGTATGTTAACTTCAAGAGTCATAAAAGTACATTTTATAAATTGTATCTCAGACTTACAATTTTTTTATTTTACGGAGAACCTGTTGTCGTGCTTTACGCGATTGTATGTCTGAGTTACAATGTCATTTTATACAGTATATGCTGTGGGTTGTCATAGTAAGTCACAAAAATACTTAAAATAAACATATATATAATAATAAAATTATAAGCAAGTGTAGTTTTTCCCACGTTGACATATAATTTCAAAGTTGGTTGGCGTTAAGATTTAAATGAAAGCTGTGAGAATTTTTTAAATCTTTGACGCGCTCTCCTCTAAAGTTGCTAAATATGAGTTACAATGTTACTCCTTGCAGGTGTCGATATGGTTTTATTGTTTTTATAGCACAAACCTGACTGATGTAGGAAAATCGAAGTTCTTCGGGTCGTAGTCTAGTAGTCGTGCATAAAACACGGCATAATCTTCTCTGGACCGTGATGCTAGAGGCTGAAGTAATCTGGGAAAGACAATCATCATCATCACATCAACCGTTAGACGTCCACTGCTGGACATACATAGGTCTCCCTCAAGGGAAGAACAATGCACCGCATCATGATGAATTACTAGTCACAGTCATAGACAGATACTAAGGTATAATTTTCAATTAATTTGCTGTCCCACAGCTGGACATAGATCTCCTTCTCCCTCATTCTAAAGGGGTTGGGCTTTACTACACGACTCAAAAGTCATTAAGGAAATATCACGCATGTAGGTTTCTCACGAATATTTCCTTGACTGCTTGAACATGTGATAAATGAGTATATAACTTCGAAAAGTTCATAGCCCTTGAATCGAATTCAAGAGCATTCACTTCATAATCCACTGGTCACACTATTAAATTAACGGCGTTGCTAGGCGACAAGTGTAGTAGGTAATATACCAAGTTGTATGTAGGTATACTCGTATATTTTTGCATGGTTCGGCATAGTAAAGTAGGGATGGACGATATACATCGATGTATTTTAAACACTCGATGTATAGTAACGATGCATCGTATTGAACCGATGTATCGTTAATACTTTAGTATCGAATATATATCGATGTTTTTCATTCGATGCATCGAACACGCAATGACTAACACTGACTGACGACATATGTGACTTCACGATGTTTTGTGAAACAAAATCTTAGAATCAGTGCTGCCAATATAACACATTTATCATGTAGGCGATCCACACACTACCCCACATCATGTACGCTGCAGCGTAGTGCGGGGCAGTGTTTGGATTGCCTTATTGGTTTATATGAATTGGTTCGGTTGCTTTTGGTACACAGCCAGCATAGCAAAATTAAAACCGAAACAATAATATGGTCGACCAAGTCTCTGCTGTGTAAATGTCTATAGCGTTTTTGTATATTATTAAGTAGGTATATTATACATTTTTCCTTGTACTTACCTAAACATGTAATTACTAAAACAATCGATGTTTAGAAACATCGATGTATTTCTAAATACATCGTATTAACATCGATGCAACCGATCGATGCATTACATCGGAAAAAACATCGATGTATATTTTAAATGTCCATCCCTATAGTAAAGGTCATACATAAAACGATTGCTCATTTATTTTAAGTATTCATTCGTTCAGCTCAATCGTCGCCGTCTACTTACACATTGTCATCATCATCAACCCATTAATTGTCCCACTGCTGAACGCTGCTGAAAGGGTCTCCTCTCATTTCAGAGGAATTAGGCTATAGTCTACCACGCTATACCCGTGTGGGTAGGTAGACTTCACACACCATTGCGAAGAATCTTTCAGACATGCAGGTTCCTTTTTCTGGTCTACTTACACATGCTGCAGGTTATTTTCTATCTTGTTATCCACGGCTCTGTCTTTGAAGAAGCCGGTGAACAGCGTTCTGAGAGTAAAGTGAAGATCCAGCACTTGTTTCGACACCTCTGCGCTGTGGTCGCAGCTGTGGAACACTAGGATCAAGTCTTGGTCTGAAACATGAGAAGCAGCTGTTAGTAATAAGTAACATATTCGCTATTGAATAAGTAAGGTGGCACATCCTCATGAATTCCCGCAGACATAAGATATGTGTAAATTTGAATTTTTTGCCGCAACTCGAACCTGTATCCTTAATGTCTGACTGTAGTTGCCTAGTGGTGTGACCAGTGGACTGAGATGTCAAAGGTCTCCAGTTTGAACCCAAGGCACGCACCACTAGTTTTTCGGAAGTTATGTGCGTATTTATCACATGCTCAAACGGTGAAGGAAAACATCGTAACGAAACCTGCATGAATAGAATATAAAATAGAATCGAATAGAATCTTTTATTTGTAAGAATATTGTTGTTACAGGTTGTTAGTTTTATCTATATATAAAATGTCCAAAATATTCTGCCGTTTCCGGCATATCATGCTTGAGATTTTCTCGATTAAGTACCTACATGTAAAGTCTGCCAACTCGCAATAGGCTAGCGTGGTGGACTACCTATAGCATAATCCCTCTCAAATGAGAAGAGAGCCGTGCCCAGCAGTGGGACAGTAATGGGTTGATGATGATGAATCTTAATAACAAAACATAAACGTTTCATTGTATCCATTTTTGGATTAGACAATGTAACTGCAATCTTGGCAGTGGTGTAACATACCTACTGAATGTGTATTGATTACGTGCCTACCTTACTTAAATGTTATATGACTAGAATATCTAGTAGGTAAATGTTACTTTAATGATACCTGAGTACTGACGTTGCAAATACCTAGGTAGAAAACACAACTGACTGACTGCGTACATCAGGAGCATTATTTTATTACAGCATCTTTTATTTTATTCGTATTTTAGTTGAAGGTATTAGATTAGTAAAGTTATTACTTAACATAACCTACAATCGCCCATATAGTCATCGTAAGGTTAAGTGGAGGTTTACTAATGTATACCCTAATTTCGTCATTATGTTTTGGGTCCAATGTAGTAGGGGGCGAGCCTATTGCCATTAACCGAGACGAACACAAACTCGGAGAAACGTCATTATTGGTGTCAGCATATTAATATGCTGAGACCAATAATGGACGTTGTCATGATAAGAATACAGTCTGATATTATGACAGCTTTAATTAGGTACAGGTGCACTTATTCACCGACTTTATTAATATGAACTGCTCATGTTAATATAGTGTTGATAAATTTGTGCTAATTGAGAATCATCAGTGAAGCGGCAAATAACAATGCCTATGGCCAATAATAGGTACCTTCTAGTCGTTAAACTAAGTGCAGAAACTAAACGCAACAATAAGTTAAATTAAAGCGTCACGTTACAGCACTCAAACGGAATAAGGCAGTAGCCAGTAGGTAGGTACCATTATTATTAAAATAAATAATTGCTGTCATCAAAGAATCATTTCAATCATTCGTCAGTCCTAGTTTTTATTAAGATACATAGTTATTACCTAATAAAATATCTTACTTATATAGAATGCAATAAAATTAAGTACAATAATTATTCATACTTACTCTGCAAAAAACAGGTGACAAGTGCAATGCACCTAGGTTACCGGAATAGGTACCTACTCTGGTAGTATCAATGCCAGATCGTTAAAGACACTAGGTTGAGACTTTCCTATAGAAAGAAAGAAATACTTGTTTTCTCTACATGGAACAATCAAGACGAAAAATCTCTGCCGCAAATGAGAATTAAATATTTTGATGGTAGACATTACGTCAATATTTAAACCTTTTTTCACCTTTTCATGTCAACCTATCCGAAACTGTCAAATTTTCCCAACTGATCATGAACCTTATTAGTATGTGTTAACGATGAAAATCTATCAAAGATATTTGACAGATTGTGGTAGCTTGATGTGCTGGACTGCTGGCCACCTTACATGAGAATAAGTACCCAAGGTCTCGAAAAAAAGCATTGGTACGTAAACTACACGTAAAGAAAAATATCGCGCTGAGGTGTAGATGGCAGTATGCTAATTAAATCCACTAAAAGTAATCCTTACTACTAATATTATAATGCGAAAGTATTTATGTGTCTGTCTGTTACCTCTTCACGCTTTAACGACTGAACCGATTTAGATGAATTCTGGTATAGGGATAATTTGAGCTCCGGGGAAGGACATAGGATAGTTTTTGTCCAAAAATCATCTCTTAAAGGATGAAAAGAAGTTGGTTTTTATGTGGACTCAATAATTTCTTATAAGAGGAGGCAGTGGATAGCGTGGGGGGTCCTTGGGGGACCATGACCCCGGACGGCAGACTTTTGGGGGCGGCAAATTTGGGTAAAGATTTTTTGTTCAGTAATAAGTTAAAATAGAGGGCGGTAAATTTCTGGTCGGCCCCAGACGGCACGAACCCACGCTACGCCACTGAGAGGAGGGCGAGAAATAATAAAGCAGATTGGATAAAAATACTTCCTTTACGCAGACGAAGTCTGCGCAAAGGCTAGTTAGTAATAAATCTACGCAGTTTACGTGTACTTTATGGCCTATAATACTAGAAAACAATATGTTTATATGTACTACGTACGTCTATCATTTACCGGCTCATCAAATCCAATGACTGGCCCACTTACGTTGTTAAAACTATTAATTAGTGTGACTTGTGCAAATATTTTAATTATAGGTAGGTGTATCTATTTATAAATAAAATACATGAACCATTTATGCCCCCACCTACCCATGTTGTCTAGGTCATTCTTATTCTTATCTATTAGTATAGATTATATTATAATTATATTGTAAAGCTAAAGAGTTTGTTGTTTGTTTGAACGCGCTAATCTCAAGAACTACTAGTTGGAATTGAAAAAATATTTACAGTTGGGTGGTCCATTTATCGAGGAAGGTTACAGGCTATAGAACATCACGCTACGGCCAATAGGAGCGGAAATAAATGAAGTCTGAAAAAAAAATTCTACCCGTGCGCAGTCAAGACGGGCCGCTAGTTCTCAATATAGACCCCCTATAACATTTATAGTTATTTAATAAGTATACATCACACCAATTCATGAAGTACAATGGCGGTCTTATCTTTAAATAGCGATTTTTAACAGACAGTCTTTGGATAGACAAGAAATAAATAAATTAAACAGGTACGGCGCACTAAATATACCTACTAGCCTTAAAAACAAAAAATAATGTATATAAAAGTTGAAGATAATATTTATATTAAAGAATATTTTTTCTAAAACTTAAGCACGTGTTTCTTTTATATAATAATTAGGTGTAATTATCCTCAATGAAAAAAATACTGGCTTTGATAGATCCAAGGATAAATGCTACTAATTAAACATTCATTATGTACTAGGCTGTAGACCATTTGTAATGTACTTTATAATGGGTTAGCAATTTACTCTGTCATTTAATTGATGTTTTGTGATGAAATCTATAGTGTTCCGTTATTACGTATAATATGTTCTTACAGCGTTTGTATACAATGGCAAACAAAACAATCTAAGTTACAATATCATTTAAAGATCATCATATTATACACCAATGAACGTCCACTGCTCAAAAGTGAAGGCCAGGCGATTTTTGAGAAATGTCGACATTCAATTAAATTTGGCATACCTACTTTGAATAAATAACATTTTGAATTTGAATAATGCTCTCTCTCTTATACTCCACAAGGATCACTGCTACCCTCTTGAACTACTCCCAGTATCTTTAGATCTTATATCTGGTATTTCTGACAAAAAGACGGAATATAGTCTTTAAACGCTGTCTAGCAGATTCGACGAGTACCTAACGTTTATCTTGAGTTTAAATCATTTAATTGTCTTCCAAAATTAATACAAAAATCCGTTTAGGTAGTTAATTAAAATTATATTAAATTTAGCGAGACATTTAACTTGTTCATTCATTTAGACTGTAACGAAAAATTAAAACGTAAAAATGGAATCCTTATTAGGTGTTTTTATTTGTCATACTGTTGCACGATCCAAGTCAGATTTTTATTTTTATTATTCCTGAGACATGAAGAAAATGTCAGAATGCCTGGATGTTAGTTATTGTGTAATTTAGTTTTTTTTATATTTAAATTTAATGTTTAATTTAATTAATTAAACATTAAATTTAAATATAATTTAATTTAATACATAACTATAGTATAAAATAAATGGGTTTAAATTTTTTTCTAAGTTAAAGTCAAAGTATAATTTATTCAAAGTTGACAGACAGTCCCCAAAAACGCTCACCCTTCAGTGCTCATAAGTGCTCTAACACCCAGAGTCAACCAGAGACAATCAACTGTAAAATCGGACCCGCGGATGTCAAATACTCGGTACTCAATAACCACTACACAAACCAATTAAAAACATTAAAACATTATTTGTTCATTGCGTGCTAACATAGACACTAACTCACTTATCATCTCTCGTTAGTGTCTAAATGAACATAAAAAGTTAAGGAAGCAAAGTATACCTTTACAAAAAATATACTACCTAATTCATACATTTTAATATAAGTATTCACCTTTTTGTATTACCTATTGCATGATTTTACTTTCAATGATCTCAAGGTTTTACCACAAGGTATACCTACATTATATCAATTAGCTTTTATTATTTAGTAAACTTATCATAATTAATGACATACGAATATTTAGAATAGGCATTATTTTTTAGTGAACACCATCGTTATGATGGATGTTATGGCGATCCTTGGGGGAGACCTACGTCCAGCAGTGGACGTCTAACAGTTGATATGATGATGATGATGATGATTGTCATGATATCCCACTCCTGGGCTTGGGTCTCCTCTCATTTCAGAAGCATTGGGCTACATTCTGCCCTGTCTACCACGCGAACCTACTGCAGGTTGGCAGACTTGACACGCCATCAAGAAAATCTCTCAAGCATGCAGGTTTCCTCATGATGTTTTCCTTCACCGTTTGAGCGGGTTCGAGTTCGAATCCTTTTACTTTTACAGTCCAATAGTTACAATATAAAAATAATGATGTCACTGCTCTCCAATCTTTTAAATGGAGCGGAAAATTTTTGAGAATCGTACGATCAGAATATAAATGCATTTTTTTTTTTAAATTCAAACATACTTGTTTTTAAATGTCATAATAAAACAACAAATGGTCATTGCCTTTGACATTAAATAACATACCATCACGCCGTGATCGTCCCCGAAAGGCAGAGGTACAAATGTACACCCACATTTCGCCGGTATGTTTTAGGTCCCATGTAATACTTAATAGGGAGCAAGCCTATCGCCATCAATCGAGCCCGAATCCAAACTTCGAACTGCTGCTGCGAGAATTTCATAGCAAAACCCAAAGGCGTTTTGCTCGATCTAGGAATGGAACCCAAGACCTCACGCCCAGCAGTTGCAATTGTTGTAAGTGCTAGACTAACGAGGCAGACTCATGACAATAAATGAAAATATTTTTCTTCTTTGTTTCTTTCTTCTTCTGATTCTTTTTTGCCCGACGCGGAATCTTTGCCATTTGTTCAATAAAAAAGTAATTTAATTTGGTTGAGTAATTCTTGGTAAGGTGGACTGACGACCTGGTAGAGGTCGCTGGAATCCGCTGGATAAGGGCGGCGCATGACCGGTCGTCGTGGTGATTCTTGGGGGAGACCTATGTCCAGTAGACGTGTAACTGTTGATATAATAATATAATACACCCCGGACATTACGACACAGCGGCATCTAGTTCCGAGCTAAGCAATGAATCTTGTGTCACGGATATTAGAATGTTGATATACTACAATTATCCTTTTTTTTGTAAATACGTAATACATATTATACATAGATACATCCATGACTCGGATACAAATGACTTCGAACCCAGGACCCGTAGCACAGAAGGCAGCGTTAACTACCTCTGGGCTGGGCATCAATATGATGATTCTGATAATTTTGTCACCTGTGATATATTCTCCGGGTAGATGTGGCTGTGTGCTAAGCCATTGTCTCAACTTCCTAATATCCTCAGGAGTGGTGCCCTTGCTCTTCCTGTACTCCTCGTCAAGAGATATCGCCTTCACTGACATGGTTCTGGAAATATCAAAGTATTATTTGAAGCAGGAATACTTAAATACTGACTCGCTCTTCAATACGAATGATATCTTTAACAAGAGTTGAAATCAATTAATGTAATATATTTTTCATTCATGAAAGGAGAAGCTGAGTGGTTGTCTGACATATCAATGCATGGCCTAAACTATAAGAGTTAGAAACTTGAAATTATGCTACTTTATAAAAGGGGGGTTCCTTTTATAAAGTATGGGAGCACTACGAAAGGATTTTTGAAAATTAAGAGGGGAAAAGCGGGTGTGAAAAGTGAGTATGACACTTTTGTTGCCTTAAATTGCAGTTATTGCACGCGTACGAAGTCTGTCGTTGTGTTAAACTAAGATAAAATGGTCAATACTAAATAGAAAGAAATACAAAATAATTTTGTTCGCTTTTATTTTGCTCTCCTACGTGTGAAGAATGAAGTTGAACACTACCTACCATATAGAGGAGCATCTTCTTTATTTTAACGTTTCCCCACTCTATTATTTCATAATCATAATCATAATTTTTATTGCAATCCATAATGTACATACAGGTGATATATATATAGTTAATAGAAACAATTATGGACCCTGTCGGGCACAACAATGTTATGTAGGAGAGAGGAAGCGCCTAAATCTTATTAAATTGTTTTAGATATAATCTACATTTTTTATTAATTTAATTTCTTAATATTAGAAATATGAGCTATTTATTTTTATATATACTTTGTTATCTGATATTTATTATTGCTCCATTATTAGAAAATAGGTCTCTTTTTTATAGCAGAATAATTTTGCAAATTTTTATTATTATTGTATAATTAACTTAGTTATAAATCATGCAGTAAAAAGCTATAGTTATGGTGTTTTAACAACACCAATAAATTACAACCCTTCACCACATAATTCACAATTAAATAAATTTATTTATAAATTTTTATAGTAAAATAATTAAAAAAATAATATTATATAAATTGTTACATTAAATTATTATTATTATTACCCTTCTTATTACAATTATTTAAATGTCATTTATTTAATATTACTTATGTTAGTTTATGTATTTATATTATTATTTTTTGTGTAGTAGGATTACATATTTTCATATCAGCTTATTTATTTTTTATAAAATTTAATTTTATAGGTAGATGTAGAATAGTTTAATACTTAGATATTAGTTCCTCTTTTTTATATTTGAGTATTTTTGTTTTAAAAGGAATATTGTATTTTTACTTAAAAAAATTATTGTTTTGAAATTAGTTTATTAAGTGGTAATTAGCGATATGTAATATAGTATATCATAATTATATATTGTTGTAGTATTAATATAATAGTATAATTTTGGTTTGTATATTTTCACGCTTGCTGTAGAATTCAGGGTGCTTATGAACGAATTTACACATTCTAAAATATAGATACAAGGTAGGGTTAGTATTTTATGTTTTTGAATTTGTTTCTGTGTTGTGGCGCGTTTACAAACACAAATACATACACAATCGCCCAGACTTGGAACCTGTAGATCGTAAAAATATTTCCTTCCTAATTCCAAATTAAGAACAATTAAAGAATTAAAAACAATTATTATGGTAAAAGAACGAGGCAATATTTAACTCCACAGATATATAATAAAATAGACTATTTAAGAGATACATCCAAACACATAAGCACTGTAACTTTAAAAAAAAGACTGAAAGATACATTCTCAATAAGTATTTGTTAGATATTAGATAGTAGGTATTAGTAGTAATGTAAGTTATTTAAACCAAGATAAGTAAAATAAGATAATTATATCTATATATAGACTAAGGGCGCATTTATCGCCAACAAACTGATGCTCAGTTTGGCGATGAGTAGATTAGATGTAAAAGTATGTATATTATACGAATAAAAAAAAATAAAAAAAAAAAGTCCTTATGTACTCAAATTCAAACTAATTTATTTAAAAACTTCTTAAGTATATGATATAGATCTTATATATAAAATTCTCGTGTCACAATGTTCGTTCCTGTACTCCTCCGAAACGGCTTGACCGATTCTCATGAAATTTTGTGAGCATATTGAGTAGGTCTGAGAATCGGCCAACATCTATTTTTCATACCCCTTAGTGATAAGGGTTGTCCACCAACCCCTATAATGTGGCAAAACAACGTTTGCTGGGTCAGCTAGTAATATATAAAAATTAAAATCTTTCTTTGTAGGTAGCTAGGTATTTACCAGGCGGTAATCCTGTTTCAAGCACGACGTACAAGTTACATTTTTATGTAACATTAGGAGATGAATTTATTACAAAACTGGTTCAAATTTCAAATCCCATAAATTTTACAGCTAATTAAAACTGTTCTGGAATAAAAAACAACGTTAACTTGTCATATTTTAACTTGAACTTTAAAATGACAATACATACATATATATAATTCGCCATCTATACTTAGTATATACCTACGCACCAAAGTAAAGAAAAACAATATTAGGTAGGTAAGTACCTTCATATTATGTTATGGCCCAACATCGACCTTGAATACCTATAACCTGATCACTCGGAATACCGGATTCTGTACAACTGACAACATAAGGCAATGAGGTAGTGAGTAAGTAATAAATTGTTTTAAATTTACTAGCTATTGCATGCGAGTTCGTCTGCTTATTTTTTTTAATTTCATCCAAACAGCTTATTCAATCTTTTATAATATTACTACAAATATTTTATACCCTCTTTTAAGAAATTATCAATTCCAAATTATAACCTATTTTCGCCTTTTTAAATGATGATTCCCAGGACATAAACTATCCTATGTCTTTCCTCGGGCCCCAATCTATCTCCATACAGATTTTCATCTATATCTGTTCAGCGGTTAACGCGTAAAAAGGCGACGACAGACAGACACTTTAACACACTTTTGCATTTATAATATAGTATGGATTTTTTTGGAATATTTTTTCGTTTGTTTGGTTATGTTTTTGTCAGTCTGTTATTTATATCCCACTAATATTATAATCGTCTAATTTGTATGGATGTATGTATGTGTCGATGTTTGTTTCGCTTTCACGCAAAAATTTCTTATCAGATTTCGATGTATGTAATTCGGCATATAGATATCTTATTACGTGGATTAACACTTAAGCTACTTTTTATCAATATACTATGCGGGCAAAATTGAGGGTGGAAACTATGTAGTATAATTACATACATACATACACACTCACGCCTTTTTCCAATAGGGGTAGGCAGAAACTACAGAATGCCACGCGCTACGGTCCCTGCATACCACTTTTGCCTTTTGAAGTATAATTACATACACAGTATATAGTTATGATGTCTTATTTATCTACTCATTTTTGTAACATTTGAATTTTAAACTACTTTTAGTAAATTCCGTATTAATCATATTTTTTTTAAGTCTCGTAAGCTAATCGTTGAATATTCTTTTAATTCACATATTTTTATAATGTTTTAATTTTGAAAATGACTCACCCCACAAAATAGGAAGCACAACAATATTATTAATTATTACTTCTAACACCTTGTACAGTAACCACCACTCACACAGAAATATATATAATATCAAATACTTGTTACTATACTTTGTTAAATTCTTGTTAAATAAAATATGACTTATTCCATGTATTCTATGTGCAGATAGGCGTTATAACAGATCAACGCGACCTCTCGATGCGCGTGCGCATACTATACTGAATAGATGAGTTACCAAAGACAACAATGCTAAACATAACCACGATTTAAAAAGGAGTTTGTACTGTTTATTAGCGTTTATTCGGTATAACTCCTATATTTCTTACACTAATAGATTAGTACCTATGTCAAAAAAAAGAATTAGGATATAATTATCTTTGACGACCCGTTTAGCTCAACGGTAGTTAACGCTGCCTCCTGTACTATGGGTCCCGGGTTCAAATTCCGGTAGGGACAAATGTTTATGTGATGAGCATCAACATTTGTATCCGAGTCATGGATGTACATATCTATGTATAATATGTATGTAATTACAAAAAAAATAGTATATAAATGTAGTATATCAACCATCTAGTATCTGTAACACAAGCCTCGTTGCTTACCATGGAACTAGATGGCGCTGTGTAATAATGTCAGAGCAAACATTTGTACGTTCTACAGGTAGTTGTTCCGGGTCTGGGCATTTATGTATCTGAAAATTTGTGTTTGTAAACGCAACCACGACACTGGAGAAAATCCAAGGGCCCCACCCTTGGATTCTTCAGTGTAGTGGGTTTAAAAAAAAGATGTTAGATGGCTTTATTTAAAGTTGTTTTTTTTTATACCAGTCAACCTAAATGTCAGTTAAATGAAACATTTTGCATGAAGCGACTGCTATAAGACCTCAGCTTCGTAACCAGATAACCAGGTGATACCGTTATCCAAAATAAAACTGGTTATTGAGGATAACGGTGTTCTAATGCCAACAAAAAAGGACATAAATAAAAGTGGTAAAAACAAAAAATCTCTGTGTATAAATACGACATTTTGAAAGACTTGTAGCAAATTTTTGAAAATGTTTCCTTGCAGGGTAGAAGTGGCATGAAATCCTCCTGGCAACTGCGCATTATATATATGTACCTATATTATAACCATGAAAAGAGCTGTGGTAGCTTAGTGGTGTGACCAGTGGACTGACATGTCAAAGATCTCGAGTTCAAACCCGGGTACGCACCACTGACTTTTCGGAAGCTATGTGCGTATTTATCATATGCTCAAACGGTGAAGGAAAACATCGTGAGGGAACCTGCATGCTTGAGAGATTTTCTCGTTGGCGTGTGAAGTCTACCAACCCGCAGTTGGCTAGCGTGGTGGACTATAACCTAATTCCTCTCAAATGAGAGGAGACTTGTGCCCAACAGTGGGACAATAATTGGTTGATGATGATATTATAACTAATACATATTATACAAGTTTAAATTGGAAAAGTCAGTGGTGGCGTGCCTTGGGTTGGTCCTGCACGGCCTTTGACTTCAAAGTCCCTCCGTCACACCCCTAGGCCACCAGTTCACAAAATTTAAACTCTAATTTTAATAAATTAAATAATTGTTTTCTTATAAAGAGACTATTATAAAATGTAATATTCTAAAGCCTACCTTATGACACACCGCTGCAAGCACTGTAAGACCACGCTAGTTGGCTAAATAACATACATAATGCAATTTATTTACGAAATTTTCAAGGTTTTAGGAAATGATTCTTATGACGTTATGGAGTTCGTTCAATGCCTTCGACGAAGGAACGGAATAAAACAAAAATGGTGAAGTAAAAGTCGCACTTAAACAATACTGTTCCGTGATATTTTAATACAAATAATATAATACGTCATCAACTGCTGGGCACGGGTCTCCCTTCATTTTTGAGAGGAATTAGGCTGTAGTCCACCCTGTTAGCTTGCTGGGGATTGGCAGACTTCACACGCCATCGAGAAAATCTCTCAAGCATGCAGGTTTCCGCACTGCTTCACCCTTTGAGCATGTGATAAATACGCACATAATTATTAACTTCCAAAAAGTCTTGCCTTGAGCTTGAACAAAAGGCTTTTGACTTTCACAGTCCACTGGTCATGCCACTAGGCTATTACAGCTTGATGAAAAATGAAAATTGTTTCGTTTTCCATCAAGCTCTGTAATGTTATGCATAAGTATACCATAAATATTCTTAGATAACAATCGCATTAACAAATAGCCATTACTCTTGTTTCATTTATTTTGTTTTGAGGTTTTAATTCTTTTCGTTTCATTGTTCTAAACTAAATGTAAAGTTAAATTGTTGTTTTAGAGATACATAAGCGAACATTTTGTCATGACTTGAGCCCAATACTTCGTACACTGTTGGGCACGGGTCGCGTCTCATTTGAAAGCGATTAGGCTATAGTTTGCCACGCTAGCCTAGCACGGGTCGGCAGAACGACACACGATCAAAAAAATCTCTCAAGCATGCAGGTTTACTCACGATGTTTTCCGATGTATGTGAAAAGTCAGTGGTGCGTGCCTTGGGTTCGAACTCGAGACCTTTGACATCTCAGTCCACTGGTCACACCACTAGGCTACCACGGCTCTAGCCTGTAGAATATTTAAATCGTCTCCTACACTAACATTTATAGCAAATCCTACGGTAATGCAACATTGCTATGTTAAATACATGAGAAATTTTTAAACTGATCTCTAGATTACCATATATCGTTGAGATTAATAATTTTGGTTGTTTATATATAACTGTGAGCCGTGGTAGCCAGTGGTGTGACCAGTGGACTGAGATGTCAAAGGTCTCGAGTTCGAACCCGAGGCACGCACCACTGACTTTTCGGAAGTTATGTGCGTATTTATCACATGCTAAAAACGGTGAAAGAAAACATCGTGAGGAAACTTGCATGCTTGAGAGATTTTCTCGAAAGCATGTGAAGTCTGCCAACCCGTGGTAGGCTAGCGTGGTGGACTATAGCCTAATCGCTCTCAAATGAGAAGAGTCCCGTGCCCAGCAGTGGGAAAGTAATGGGTTGATGATGATTGCGCGCCACGTCATTATTTTCTGCCGTGGCGCGCAATGTGGCTAGCATTGCAGCAGTGGCTTGCACTCACAGTATAAAAATTAAATAGCACTAAAATTCAGGACCTGAGGAAACAAGGGCTTGTGGCTACGTTGCTTAGTGGAACTGTAAGGCTAGACCACCCCTCTAAATAAAATAAATAAATAAATAGTTTTTTAGTCAACCAAAGAATGATACATAGCTTTTAAATGATACATAAGACATAGTAAAAATTTAGGCAGTTTGTTTGATATTACGGTAACTATCATACAGTATTAGTGAACCCTGTCCCTTAAACTAGGTCTAGCCTGTATCATAAGGAACAGTTATCGGCTAAAAGAAAATACAATTCATATATATAGCAAAGAGTTGAGTGTCGAGATACCGCACAATTGTTGTTTAATGCTCTACGTGCCTTGCAGAACATGTTAAACCGTCCATCTAGGTTGTTGTTTTAGTCAGAAAATCGTTAGTAGCAGTATATGTATAGCGGGACAGTCAGCGTAGCTTTGGGATAAATATCCGTCATCATCAACAACGTGATTAATGACCCGCTGCCGGGAACATCTCATTTAAAAGAGTGGGTATAGTTACTCACGCTACCCTAGCGCGGGATAGCAATTTTATTTAAATAGGGTAGTTCCTAAACTGACAGCAAACGGAATTCCAATGCTGTCAGAAAAGTTACTCCCCTAACAAGCTCCGGTAACCTTATTCACTCGCAGAAAGACAATTATATTATTGTTTCACTGCGGTTGTATGGCGGAGGTACTTCCCCAGTCAGGCAGCTCAATTTGAGCGATGAATCTCGCTATGCCTTACCTCTAAATGGACATTAGAAAAATCTACATTAGAAGCCTAAGTCGGCTCATTTAAGGTATTTAAAGGTAATAAGAAACTAGAAAAACTTCACAGCACAAACCAATTTTAATAACCCCTTATAACACTAGTTCATTCACCCATTCCTCTCCACATCAGTCAATGTCCAGCTTCTTGAAGGACCCCTCGACCCCGCCGAAGATATCGGAGATGGTTTTCGGCTTCCCTGGCCTCTTGGCTTCCACCACGCGTTTCTTGTTCTCTTCTACGAAGTAATCTTTTCCGTTCTTTATTCGTGCTACTGTATCGTCTAGAAAATAAGATTGATTTGGGAAATTGATTTAAGAAATACAACATACGCCTGTCCTAGGAAGGGTTAGGCAGAGGTGTACTTAGGATTACCTACATTTTGCCGGTATGCTTTGGCTCCTATCCCCAATAGCCTATTATCGTCAATCGGCACGAATCCAAACTCCAAGGTGCTACTGAGAATTTCATAGACAAACCCAATAACATTTTGCTCGACCTGGGAATTTAACCCAAGACTTACGACCACTAAAACAATGTGGTAGCCCAGTGGTGTGACCAGCGGAATTTGATATCAAAGGTCTCGAGTTCAAACCCAAGGCACGCAACACTGAATTTTCGGAAGTTATGTTCGTATTTATGACATGCTCAAACGATGAAGGAAAACATCGTGAGTAGAGAGAGAGATTTTCTCGATTGCATGTGCAATTGCGATTGCACGATCACTGCACTTAGTTTTATCCCTCTCAAATGAGAGGAGAGCCGTGCCCTGCAGTGGAACGATAACAGGTTGATGATTATGTTTTTTTTTAGAATAACGTAACCTCACCTCTACACTGTATAAAGCTCTTGTACTCCCCCCCGGCTTCCTTCGGCAGACCCTCAATAGGCATGTACTTGCCAATAGTCTTGGAGCCGACCTGGTGGATGTTCAGCATGTCCATCAGCTCCTTCTTCATGAACGGCCTCAAGATCATCATCACTTTATCCATGAAAGACGGTGCATTCAAGAACTGTAGGCTTTTGATTTTTAATAACATGGCTTCCTGTAAGTAATTAAGTAGTTTTTTAGTAAGTTTTAGTGGAGTAAGTTTAGTATTTAAATTTTTTAAAGTATCTTATATATATACGCCTCTTTCCCATGGGGGTAGGCGGAACTACAGAATACCACGCGCTACGATCCCTGCATACCACTTTTGCCTCGTCCACATTCATCATTCACGCGCGCCGGTTACGAGTACTGCGGACCTTTTTGAAGGAGTTCACCAATTAGGTCGGTGTATGTAGTATGTAGGACACTTTCACTGACTTCCGTGATATAATTTGTTTTTCAATCGCCTATCATTCATCCTCTCCTATACATATACACATATAAATGCCTCATGACTTTAGTAATATGTACAGTACAGTATGGACTTTAGTTCTATTCTTATGTATGTTGCCAGTTAAATTACTCGACAAATAAGTATTAAGCTGGCAACTAAATCCGTGACATTATCTAACATCGGTCTTAATGCAGCTAAGGCTTTGCAACCGGTTACTATAAGGCAGTCTGTAAGTCCGTTTATTATTGTAGTGACAGAAAATCCTTACTTCCTCACTTTTAATATTATAAATTCAAAAGTGCTGCCTGTCTCTCTGTTACCTCTTCACGACTCAACTGCTGAGCCGATTTAGATGAAATTTTGTACGGATAAAGTCCCGGGGAAGGATTTAGGATAGTTTTTGTCTCGGAAATCATCCCCTAAAAGGGCGAAAATAGGGGTATATATTTGTATGCGGTATCGATAATTTCTTAAAAGAGGGTAGAAATAAATAAGCAGATTGGATATCTACGCACGCAAAATCGCGGGAAAAAACTAGTAAAAAATTACACGTGTAATCTATTTTTATAAAAAATTATGATATGACAGAATGTTGTCACAAAAAAAACAATAAGAACCTCTTCGGTTTATGTCAGAAGTACGTACAACTAACTTTTTTGCAAGTCTCTTGAGAACTGCCGGATATAAATACTTATGAGGTCATATTTAATTTACAATCATTATAATAAATCATTTATTTACAAATCCTTTGTTCAGATTGCAATATTACTATTTAATATTGTTAATATGAGTTGCATTATTGCAACGCTTATCATTATCACAATTAGTGGTAGCGGTGGGTAAATCCGGAGGTACTGATCCAAGTGAGTGAGTGAGACGGACCGATGCGGTATAGGTAGCGAATGTGATTCCTTTGGCTCAGTTGTCGGCTCGGCTGACAGACAATATGCCGCCTTATATTGATAGAGTTAGAGTTCAAAATTGTCTCGTTTGCACCAAAAGAGCGGCCGGTGGCCGGAGCCAGTAATACATTTAATAGTAATAGCAGTGTAGTACATTCTTATTTTAATGACGCTAGGGTTTAATTTGGATTAACCAGTGTGCATAAAACTTTGAACTTTTGTCGTATCATGTCATTGTTAATGCCGCTGAAAAATACTATGCTTTTTATTGTTGTAAGTAATATTTTTCGCTATTAATACCGCTATTTGTTTTTTTATGTTTTTTTTATATACAAAAATTATGTGTTATTAAAGTTATCAATGTTAGAAACTTATAGAATTGCGAAGAAAAGTTAATATTAATTATAGTTAAACAAATACCTATATTTATCGGGCCCGGAGAGTCATTATGAGCGAGTGAATCAAAGGAATAAAAGGTTCTGAAGAGCTAAAATGAGCGAGTGGATCGGCGGTGCCGAACGGTGCCAAAGGAATAAAGGAATCATTAAGGTGAATCGTTACCGGAATCGGATCCGGAATAAGTGAATCAATTCCCTTTCCGGAATAAAGATTACCCACCGCTAATTAGTGGCCTACTGCTGGGCACGGGTCTCCTCTCATTTGATAGGAATTACGCTATAGACTAGCTTACGGGTTGGCAGACTTCAAACACCGTCAAGAATTATTAGGCATGCAGGTTTCGTCATAATATTCTCTTTCACCGTTTGAGCATGTGATTAATAAACACGAACTTGGAAATGCCAGTGATCCTTGAAACCAGTGGCGTAGCGTGGGTATTTGCCGCCTGGGGCCGTCTGGAAAATTGCCGCCCCCTTTTGTAGTACTATAAAAAAGACGTAGCACTTGCTGCTGCCCCCTTTCATATCCCCGGGGCCATAGCCTCCTCTGCCCCCCCCTCCCCCACGCTACGCTACTGCTGGAGACGTTTGATTGCACAGTCCACTGGTCCTACGTCCTATTCCTAAGTCAAGCAAAGTGCTATTGGATTTTATCAAGAAATTCTCAGTAGCATCTCGCAGCGGTGAGAGCTAGCCTAGCCTAGCAGTGTGACTAGTAGACTAATATGTCAACGGTGTCAAGGTCAAATCCAAGGCACGCACCACTGGCTTTTCGGAAGTTATTTTCATATTTATCACATGCTCAAACGGTGAAGGAAAATATCGTGAGGAAACATGCTTGCTTGAGAGATTTTCTCGATAGCATGTAAAATCTGCCAACCCACAGTAGGCTAGCGTGATAGACTATAGACCTAATCCCTCTCAAGTGAGAGGAGACTCGTGCCCACCAGTGGAACAATAATGGGTTGATGATGATGGTGGCGTTGTGTGTCGGGTCCCTTTATTCTCTATATCATGGTTGAGTAGAGCGACGCTGATACACACGTCATGCTCGTGAACGGGTGCTGTCAGTTGGGGCTGGTCGGCTTATACATGTCATGGCATCCGGGTTTTATATTATAATTATTTTAATTTATTTTTTTAGTGCTAGTGGATAACTCATGCGTTTCACATCAGACTGCATTATTCTAATATTAATATTAAAAACAAACATTGTAAATATAACGAATTATTTAAAAGAGTATCTATGGAGTTTCTTGCCGGTTTTTCTCCATAAGACCTACTTTTTGGAACCGTGCAACTAGTGTTGACATTTCGAAAGAACCTGTAATATTGGTCTACTTGAAATAAAAATATTTGAATTTTAATTTGAACTGAATTCGATGAAGATGATGATGTGAAACCTGCCATCCCACGGGTTGATAATGATGATCTCAAGGACTGGAGTTTAGGCTCACCCGAGGGACTAAAAACAACGGAAAACCACTCTTTCTGCTGATCTGAAATGCAGGTTTATATATAAGGTTATGGAGTACCTGTAGATAGTATAGGAACTGCTGCACGGACTGTATATCGAGCCTGGCGATGTGCGACATCGTGCATCGCTCGAAGTCGATGATGATCATAAAGCCTGGCCACGTCCCCTCCTCATACTGCCAGTGGTCCAACAACATCAGACACGCTCTGGAAATAGTATTTTGTATGCACTTATGTTAAAAACAATTGAAAAAAAAACAGGACCAAAACACATGCCAATTGAGGTGTGCATAACGTTTGCAACAATAATGCCTTCATAAAAAATACGTAACTACATTTTATAAGAAAATTTAATAATACAAGACAGTTCAATTCAATTCTATGTTTTTTTGCAAAACTTATGCTGCAGTGCCTGTTAACCCAAGCCATTTAAAACATTTAAGAGCTGTAAACCTCTCATTTATTTCTAAAAGCTAGCCATCATCTCGTCTTACCTCAGTGCTTCAGCAAACACGAAGTTTTTAGCGTCATAATCTAGCAGCCGACAATACATGATAGCCGATTCGTCGTACGCTCTCGTCTCCAGTGGAGCAAACACACTGAAATTAGGAAAAGACCAGAAAGAGACAATAAACTTATACTACAACATTCAAATTATACTAATTTTAAAGTCGAAGATCTCGACTTCAAACCCAAGGCCACTGAGTTTTCGAAGTTATGTGCTCAAACGGCGAAGGAAACATCGTGAGGAAACCTGCATGCTTGAGAGATTTTCTAGATGGCGTGTGAAGTCTGCCAACCCGCAGTAGCTAGCGTGGTGGATTATAGACTAATCTCTTTCAAATAAGAGGAGACCCGTGCCCAGCAGTGGGACACTAATTAGTTGGATGATACAGTAAATGACATAACACTCACTAATAACTGAAGGTCTTCAGTATCTTGTCGTCAACTACTCTATCTTTAAAGAAGTTGGTGAAAAGGGTCTTCAGTGTCAAATTGAGATCTAGGACTTGCTTCGCGACCTCAGCGCTTCTACTACAGCAATGATATGTGAGGATCAGATCCAAATCTGAAATAAAAAGAGAGCACATTATGTATTAGATGAATACTGACACCAAAGATTCTTAATTTCAAGTCAGGGGACTTAAAATCATGGGTTTTTTTACAGTATCGATAGGTTTTTTATCAAAAACCTTCACTGTTTTCTAGTAATTTTGTTGGGAAGAAGAAGAGCTCGTTAGGGGAGTGACAATCTGACAGTATGGGAATTCCGTTTTTTGTCAGTGCAATCCCTCTCCTATTTTTAGAAACCTAAACGGCTTCTACAGTTTCAGCAACACGCAAATACCAGTATTGGTATATTATTTTTTTCATATAGTAGTTTTGCCAGCCTTGTTATATAAAAAAGAGGGACAAACAATTCCCCAGCAACATATTTCTTCTGTATAATAAATAAGTTTCCATAATCATAATTATATGGTTCACTCACTATTCCATGGGCCCTGAAAACGTACCGGCGACCTCTAACATCACGTCTCTGCTTAACCCGCTGGTCACACGGGCATGATGATATTCCTTTTTCTAAATTCATTTTCACAGTATTTTTTTTATAACGAAAATACAGTTTTACTTGAAGAATTTAGTCACTGTTTCAACAAAAATGTCTAAATACATAGACACTTAATAATAATGATTTATATAATAGACATAGTTTCATTTAATGTAGCTAGTTTTTGTAGTATTTTATAGTTTTTTACGTATGATTTGATACAAAAATATGTCGGATGTGAAGTTATAATTTTTTACAGATAAAAAATCATGAAATCATTTAAAATAAACTTGTGCCGGCATCATGCCAAGGTTAATATTGCTTATTTCAATTAATTTGCAATTAAGTAGGTATTGTGAATATCTTCGTAATTTTATTATATACTTAATCACCTTTTTTGGTTTATTTTAGATTTAATTTATATTTGTGGCCGTCCTTAATGATCGCAGCGCAGGGTTTAAATGTTCCGAGTGGTGCAAATTATTTGTACCTGAGTCTTAATTGGACTGATCTAACCTTGGGTAGATTGGAAAATGATCTCAACAACGTTGGGAAGAGAGTCAGCAGAAGATACTCCATGCTGAGAAAAGAAATACTATGACATAAATAAATTTCGACGATCTAATTAGTTCAGCGGTAGCTAACACTGCCTTCTGTGCTATAGGTCCTTGGTTCGAATCCCGGTAGGGACAGATGTTTGTGTGATGAGCATAAACATTTGTATGCGAGTATGGATGTATCTATATATAATAAGAATGTATTTACAAAAAAAAAGTATATATGTAGTGTATCAACCAACTAGTATCCGTAAAGCAAGCCTCGTTGCTTAGCTCGGAACTTGATGGCGCTGTGTCATAATTTCCAGAATATTAAAAGAAAAAAAAACCTGGCGTGAATTTAGTACGCAGTTTGATATTAAATTGTTCCTTTAAACACTCGGGTATACCCGCTGGAGTCATATTATGTCTTCTATTCTGACATAACCCGCTACCTCCCCAGTGGCAGTAGAACATGTGGGGACTATGTTTTTTTTTAAAACGTAGGGATGCCCTAGTTTTGAAATTAACATCATGCTTTACCAAAACTGCTCGTTGGTCTCAAATACGACTACTGAGCAAGAGATCTTGGGTTCCCTCCCAGGTATAGCAACTTATACCGGCTCGGAATTTAGATGCGTTTTCGGTTGATGGCAATAGTCTTGCGCCACATTACATGGGAACTAAAACATACCAGCGACATGTGGCTGAACGAATGATTGAATGATTGTTTATTTCTGTAAACAGATCTTTTTAAAGACACTTTTACAAGTCATGTAATATTTTTTTTAGAATCTAGTTGTCATCGGCATTTCGTAACTGACGACATCTGAGAAGAAATGCCGAAACAAACTCAGAGAATCATGGTCTCTTTTAAAACCCAAACATTTTGGTTACAATATGTGAGCTTGACTATGTAGGTTAGGGTGTATATTATTAAATCTCTGCCTAACACGTTGGGGACGACAGTCATGATGGTATGTTATGTGATGGCAATTTTAAGTCTACAAATTCAGAATGCTACGGTAGATCGCACACAACCGAGTGACGTGACGCCTCTCATTACAAAGTAATCATGGTTACATGTTGTGTCGTCTATAATAGGCGTTTATCTGCAAGATCATGAGTAGGTACATGTTACTCATAACGTGAGGTGACCTACGTTGGAAGACTGTGGTTTTTATTTTAGTTTTAATTTTCTGGTGCCTCTTTGGTCTAATAATTGTAAGTGTGCCTGCTAGGTATTTGTTTCTAGTTTCAATTCCCTAGAGCTCTGTTATTTAACAATAGGTTTTTAGATGATATTTTCAGTTGTTTAAAATTTTGGTACAGAATTTATTAGATTTTTTTTAAATGAACAGTTATTTAGCAATTTATCATGCATGGTCATGGCAAGCATAAAAATAGTCGAATTATTCCGATCTGTCACCCTGGGTCCCCTCAGGGTGACAGATCGGAAAAAAAAGTTCGATCTGTCCCTCTGTTAGCAACGAGGTGAGTTGTGTGTAGCATTAATATGGAAGTATAGAAGTATTCTACCTAACCCCACGGGAAGAAAGTCTGGCTGTAAATGGCGGTTTCAAATAATCTTCGGATGGACAAGAAATAAGTGCATAGAACATTAATTTATCACTAGGTGTTTAAACGCTTATAACCATTAGTATCATTAATAGATACTTGGCGAGATCGAGGAATTCTGCTAACCGACTCTATTTAAACGTTGCGACACGCATCATTATATTAATTGCTCCTCGTCTAAATAATTACATGCTTGAGAATCGGTGTAATAATGAATGGATGCTCATGGATATCATAAAATGCGAAGATTATTATTTTTATACTACCTTACTAAAATAAAATGACTCCGAAAGAAGCAAATGTCAACGGAACCAGAGACAAAAAACAAAATTGGAGGTGCAATATCAAGTGATGTAAGTTCCGACTTTTCGGAATCGGAGTCGAATCTCCGTAACATCCCTGCAGCTAACAGTATTTTTTACTTTTTATATTGATTTTGTTTAATTCCGGCGTTTCGGATCCTTTAGGTACGTATAGCAATTACGAAAATCTCGCTAGGGACTATTTTGGACTCACATATTGTGAAGAAAAATGTGGGAACCTTAATAGAAATCGATATTTTTTCACAGAGATCGTCAGTTAGGCAATGACGACGCAAAAAATTTTTCTTAAATAAAGGTTTCTTTAAATAGGGAGTCACTAAATTCTGACAATAAACGGGATTACCATGCTGTCAGAATTTTGTCACTCCCTCAACAAACTCCTGACTTTATAGCAATAGTTGTGTTACTGCGAGTGAGTCGCAGAAACACACGCGGAGGCACTTCGTCAGTCGGGCAGCTCAATTTGACTGAGGAATCTCGCTACGCCCTACCTCCTCTAGTACACCCTACCTCCTATAAAGTAAGTGTACCTACTTGGAAATGTCCTTATAAACATAATTATACTTATTTATGGAAACAAATATAATTTACTTTACTATCCGCATTATTTTTAATTATAAAAAAAATACTTGGAAATTCTTGTTTCTGATTTTCTCAAGGAATATAATCAAAAACCGTAACTAATTAGTTGTTTTAAATATAGACATAATGAAAAGGTCACATATTTAAATATAGTTTTTATAGTAGTTCCGAAGTTCAATAGACGTAAAGCGGCCGCGCGGATCTAAAACTGCGCACGTGCGAATTTTTTATACCATGCTATGACTGTGACAAACAAGCTTAAGGTGGAAGCTTCACGGTAGCCCGCGAAATTCAAATTTTCGTACGTTTTTGCAATTTGCCGGTCATTGTCAGACTGAACATTAAACAAAATATGATTCGTTATATATACATATATTTCGCGGGCTGCCTAATGGTAAGCGGTTACCGTAGCCTATATAGAGGATCCAGTGACCGTGTGCTTCGCATTATATATCTTAGGAACATAGTAATAGAGCACATTACGCTATTATGACGACGGCGATGTCGCTGGCTGTCGCTATTCATTAATCACGTGATGTTTTTTTAACATTTTTTTTTACCCCTCCCTCCCCCATGGTGATACGTGGTGAGGTTTAAGACTACCCCCCCACCCCCACCAAAAATCACGTGTATTTTTAGTACCTACAAAGAATCTTAAAATGTTTGTAATACTATTTTTAGGTTTAGAAATCACGAGTTTGACGAAAAAATAAATACACGTGAGATATTACTATACCCCCCTCCCCATGTGATATTTAGTGATTTTTGCTGAACCCCTCCCCCCCTTTCGAATCTCACGTGATTAATGGACAGCCCCAAAGAGGAATGTTGACCAACGACGGCCGTTTTGTGTGGCGTTTGTCTTTTATTGATAATTGGTTTTTTGTTATTTACACTAAAGCCCGAATTACACTACGGAACTCTCTAGTTGCATGAAAGTACGCTCAAGTACACATCATGATATGACACATGCATTTTAAACGTCAAGTTTTACATCGTTTAGTCGTATCTTAACGTTTACAATGCATGAGTCGTATCTTTATATGTACTCGAGAGTACTTTCATGCAACTAGTTTTGTAATATAATTCCGGCTTAAAGCATTACATTGACTTTATTGTTTTTCTATATTTCTTTCTATATTGCAGTCACACTGTGTAAAAAAAAATTGAATTCAGCCGCATCTACTTAGATATGTAAGCTTATCCCAACATAATGAGATAAGACGTGGCTTATGATACTGGGTACCTGTTATATGTTCTGCAGGTAGATGCGGCTGTGTTTCCAGCCACGCTCTGAGCTTCCTGATGTCCTCTGGCGTGATCTGCGTCTTCTTCTTGTACTCCTCATCTAAAGAGATCTGTTGCACAGGCCCGGACATCTTTGCTGTAAAAGGAAACACAAATCGACATAAATAAAAAAGCCATCGCGACGGTTCATGTCACCATCAACCCATTTATTGCCCACTGTTGGGCAGGAGTCTCCTCTCATTTGTGAGGGATTGGGCTATTGTCCACCACGAAACCCTAATGCGGGTTGGCAGACTTCACAAGCCATCAAAAACATAATTCACGCATGCAGGCTTCCTCACGATGATTTCCTTCACCGTTATCATGTGATAAATACGGACATAACTATCAAGAATCAGTGCTGCGTGCCTTGGGTTTAAACTTACGACCTCTGACTTCTAAGTCCACTGTTCATCAACAGGCGATCACAACGGTTACATTTGATAAATTATAATTTAATGACTGAATCTGCGAATGCTACTTGGTATGGATTTTATTACTGTATATTAATTTTATTTTAATCTTGACGTTTCGGATCCTCTGTAGCATTCATAGGTAGTGTGCCTATAAACATTATTTTGAAGTACTAAATGGCGTCGGTATGTCAAGACAGATGGCAGCAGAGTCGTTACGTAGTCGTAGTATTTATGTTTTAGTATATAAATACTAAAGGTACTAAATTCGTAGGGTGCTGGAATTCTTCGGACATATTGCTCGTAAAGAGGGTCACAATCTTGAACAGCTGATGGTGACAGGCAAGGTGGCAAACGTCCCAGAGGACGCAGTCCCACGAGATGGTCGGACCAAATACGATCTTCTCTGAACATCAACTTCCACAATGCCCTTCATGAAGCTAAGGATCGCAGCATATGGAGGGAAATCGTACGGGAGAAGTCGGGGGAGTCGCGACCTTCAATGATGAGGAAAACGACGCGAGGAGGAGGATATAATTAAACTAAAACATAAATTAAAAAAATATTCGCGGGAAAATTTGATTGAAAATGGACAGACAAACTTAAAAAAGAATTAAATGAAACGGCTGTCGTAAAGACAGCAGGTTGAAATTAAATCCACAAATTCGCGACATAGTCTAAGATCCGGCTGCAAAATCATTACGTTCATCAGTTTTGCCAAGGTGCCAAAACTAGATTCCCCCATTCTTAATTTTGCCTACAAAATTGATTTTGACTACATACGTTATGAACATCGAGTAGTCTTTGGTTATGGTAGGTAATGATGTCGCGAATTTGTGAATTTAATTTCAAACGGCTATCTTTACGACGGCTGTTTTATTTAATTCTTTTTTAAGTTTGTCTGTCCATTGACAAAACCTACTTCTGGGCAGGTACACGTGCTCATTAATTGCCCAGCAAGTTTCTTGATTTGTATAAAGGTTATCCGGTTTCAAATCGAAACGAGAATATTTTAAAAAAAATAAGATGATATGTAGGACCTTAATAAATAAAATAAATATTTCTGGACATTATGACACAGCGCCATCTAGTTCCGAGCTAAGCAACGAGGCTTGTGTTACGGATACTAGTTGGTTGATATACTACATATATACTTTTTTTTTTGTAAATACATACATATATACATACATAGAAACATCCATGACTCGGATACAAATGTTCATGCTCATCACACAAACATTTATCCCTACCGGGATTCGAACCCGGGACCCATAGCACAGCACGCAATGTTAACTACTGGACTAATTGGGTCGTCAAAAATTCATACGTTTAGTTGTATTCGTAAAAAAAATAATTAATGCTAGATAATATCCATGAAATGTTTTTGGTGTGTTATTAAAATTTACAATACTTTTACGAACTTGAATTGTGTTTTAAAATTATGGATGGATAATTGAAGGACATCCTTGAGGTACTAATTTGCGTTTGACATGGTCAATTTAATTATTTAGTGATTCTAACAGTGTTTTTTTGGGTAAGTTATTAACTAAAAAATATAATATTAAATTAATTATTAATTTAATGATCTAGCGAGATCAAGCTCCACACAAAAATAACTTGTATAGATAGAAACCTGCATGCTTGAGAGACTTTCTCGATGGCATGTGAAGTCTGCCAACCCGCAGTAGGCTAGCGTGGTGGACTATAGCCGAAATCCTCTCAAATAGGAGGAAACACGCGCCCAGCAGACGACCATAAGGTGTTCAAAACAGTTTCATGTCGATGACGTAAACTCTCAATATCTATCAAGTAAATAATATCAAAGTCAAACAGTGACTGCGACTTATATAGTGTTGAATATAATTCTATCATAAATATATTTGCATACTGCGAAACGTTGAAACAAATATTTACACTAAATATTTTAAAAGTACAGACTGCCAGTACTGATTGTATAACTTACGTCAACTATATTTATAATATCAAATTATACCTAATAGCTTTTGCCCGCGGCTTCGCTCGCCTTAAGAAGTATTATTATTAATTAGGTATAGTTTTCATACAAACTTTCATCCCCTATTTTATCCCCTTGGGGGTAGAATTAATCAAAATCCTTTATTAGCGGATACCTACGTCATAACATCTACCTGCATGCCAAATTTCAGTCCGATCCGTCCAGTGGTTTGGGCTGTGCGTTGTTAGATCACTATGTCAGTCAGTCTCCTTTGAGTTATATATATTTACATAGATGATAGATAGAAGATAAACGATTTTATCGCAGTATATTGGTATTATTTTAATTTTGAAAATTTTAATCCCACAGTATACACCGTAACGGGCACACTAGGACTTTCTAACTGGCCTATTATGTTAGCAATAGGCGGTCTGTTTATTCTAAATACGCGTAAATTTGATATTGAAATAAAACTACTTTTTAAGGCTTCTATCGCGGTATGTTGATAATTTTATTAATATTACAATCCCAACGTTTAAGATTCTTTACAGCGTATATAGTTACGAGAAATAATAAACCCGCGATAAAATTTGTAAAAAAGTAATTTGAATTCAGAATTAAGAAAAAAAAATTTTTTTTTTGCTTGCGTTCGATTTGAGTTTCAAGTGCCTGTGATAGGCAAGTGACACAACTGTCAAATAATAAAAAAATAAAAAACTTACTAGATTTGAAAAAAAAACACCACCACTTATTATGAATTATCGTAACTTTGTAAGTAATTATTATTTATAAATAGACTAAAAAATATAAATAGACTGTTTATAATATATTCCTTTCTTAGATACGTCTGAATCACTCGGCTCACTACACTGCTATGACATATAAAATATCAGATTAAATAAAGCTAAGGCCGGTTGAAAAAATTACCGACATTATAGTGAATTCCTTACGTTACAAACAATATAAATATAATTATTGTAGCCGTTCTAATGATACGGTTATTTTGATAGCCTGTTTTTTGGGAATAATTGTGCTAACAACCTTCATACATAATATACCTATATGACATTCAAAATAACATAATTATAAGTACAAACACTAGCTTTTGTCTGCAGTTTTGCTTACTATAGCAGATAATATATTGTTTTGACAAATAAATAAAGGCAGATCAAGGTCGTCTCGGATCACGCGCAGTGTAGACGACCTGACTGGCGCAGAGGCTGAGCAACCGGCTTGTGCGTCACGGGTTGCGGGTTCGATCCCCGAACGGAGCAAATATTTGTACGTTCTACAGGTAGTTGCTCCGGGTCTGGGTGTTTGTGTATGTGATAGTTTGTGTTTCTAAACGCACCCACAACACGGGAGAAAATCCTAACGTGGGGCAACGATTTTTAAAAGAGAGAAGAGAGAGTGTTTCGTTCTGCAGTTTCTCGTTTGATATGTCTCAATTATTACGTCGTATAGGATGTGACTACCGCCGTGTTTCTTTTTTATGTACACAAAAAGGAGAAGATTGAGACTTTAACAAAAATGGGCCTTTTGTTGCACATTGAAAGTTTAATTTCCCTGTATAGAAAAAAAATCACACATTCGCAGCATTATGGATAAAATGAATTCGGTGAGAAAAATAAATTCACATTTGTAATATAGGAGAGGGACCTTTCTGGCTTTCTAGTACCAAGAGTTTCTGAGTTATGTGGCAGAAAACTAGACAAACACATGTATATGGATGTAGCAAGACTATAAGGGTTTCTTTTTTACTACGGAACCATATTGTATTTGTATTTAAATACATTTTGTATTTAATTTAAAAAGAGTATCTATGGAGTTTCTTGCCGGTTCTTCTCCATAAGACCTACCTTTTGGAACCGTGCAACTAAATTCAATTTAATTCGACAATTCAAAAGTACCTGTATTGGTCTAATTGAAATAAATGATTTGATTTGATTTGATTTGATTTATTATAAAGGTGTCTAAGTGAGAGTCTGCATTGAATAAAGAGTTCAAACTGTCGAATTTATGCTTTTGTATTCACAAAAATAAGGTCTTATTTATATTCCCCGATTAATTGGTGAAGACTGATCACCAATTTGGAAATTTTATTATTATAAATAAATAAATATTTCTGGACATTATGACACAGCGACACATCTAGTTCCGAGCTAAGCAACGAGGCTTGTGTTACGGATACTAGTTGGTTGATATACTACATATATACTTTTTTTTTGTAAATACATACATATCATACATAAATACATCCATGACTCGGATACAAATGTTCATGCTCATCACATCAACATTTGTCCCTACCGGGATTCGAACCCGGGACCCATAGCACAGAAGGCAGTGTTAACTACCGCTGGACTAACTGGGTCGTCGTTGGTGAAGACTGATCACCAATTTGGAAAATTTATTATTATTTCAAAGGTATTAATAATATAATTTACATCCCAAGTGGTCTCATTGTCATCAGTTCTGTATTTTCTTTTTAACCTCAGGGTGCCACATGGCGACTGATATTAGTTTCTTTTGGCAGAATCAGACAAACACATCGATCGAAGAAGAAAAAAAATCAGAGGTACTAATTAAACACTATCTACACTGTGTAGATCATCAAGGTCAATGTCACAATCTACATAAGTAAGTAAATTAATTAACACGCCATAAAAAAAGGTTGTATTCCATTGCATCTTCATCTGTGCCGATATAATCAAAGTAAACTTTATTCATAAAATTTTAATAGATTTAACTCCTAATCTCAAAATTAAATACATTTAAAGCTAGCTGTGATAGCCTAGCGGTGTGACCGGTGGACTGTGAAATTGAATGTTCCGGGTTTCGTCCCAAGGCAAGTTTTTCGAAGTTATGTGTGACTAACTGCCTCCTCCGGCTTTGCTCGCATGGTATATAGATAAAAAATAGCCTATGTTTTAATCCAGGTAATAAACTATATGTATACTAAATTTCATTTAAATCTGTTCAGCGGTTTTTGAGTGATAGAGTAACAAACATCCATCCATCTATACTTACAAACTTTCGCGTTTATAATATGTATGGTATGGTGGTGATGGTAAGCGGTTACCGTAGCCTATAGAAGTTTGCAACACCAGAAGTGTCGCTCACGCGTTACCAACCCTGTAGGAACTGTTAAGGTTCCTTTAAATTGGGTAATTACTGAACTGACAGCAAACAGAATCCCATTGCTATCAGAATAGTCACTTCCAAGAAAAGCTCTGGTAACCTTACTCACTCGTAGAAACACAACTATTGTTGTTTTACCGCGGTCTTCTGTAAGGCAGATGTACTTCCCCAATCGGGCAGCTCAATTTGAGCGAGCAATCTCACTATGCCCTACCTATCTTAAACAATCTTGACAAATCTATTAAAACCAGAAGAAGGTTAGGAAAACCAGTTGAAACTAATTACTCAAACAATAAAAATAGTTAAACTGCCAACTACCGCAGCTAAACTAAACAATTAAAATAGTTAAATAATTAACTTATAGTAATAAAATAATCCCTTCTTCGATATCACAAACAACTATACTTGGTAACCGTACTGACACCAATAAAAATACATATCTTATATAAAGTGTTTATTTATTTTTAAATGGCGAAATAGGTTACCTAGGAATATGTCTCACTTTCAAAATAAAAATAGAACAGACATTTTGTTTTTTTTTATTGGAAATTGTGCTCTTTTAAAGTTTACTTCAGATTGTTGGCATTTTAAACTGCCTTCGTCGGCGTTGCCTACTTCCGTAAGACTTTTTCTACTTAAGCAATTATAATACAGTACAAAGATTTACATTTAACTTTATGTTTATTTTTTCAAATAGCATGATAACTGCTTTCTTGCGCGAATACAAGACATTAAAACAAAACTACTTTTTACTGAGTGTTCCGGATTTGAAATAATTCTTTTACGCGGTTCTCTAAGTTTTTAAACATAGCAAAAAAGTTATAAAATGGCACAAACATCAGAGTTATATAAATCACAAATCCTTGCAAACGAAAACTAATACATATTTTTATATCACAAATAGGTATTTCAATAGAGCGAAATCTTTGTAAAAACAGTTTTTTAAAGTACGATTTGTCGCGCTACACTGTCTAGCATCCTTTAGAAACTTATGGTACGCATGATTAAGATCTGAACCAACCGGCTTTATACTTGTATGGGAAGTACTAAATCTACACTCATGCATTGAAATTAAACTACTTTTTATGGACTTATCACATGCTCAAACGGTGAAAGAAAACATCGCGAGGAAACCTAACCTAACGAGATTTTCTCGTTAGCATGTGAAGTCTCCCAACTCGTAGTAGGCTAGCGAGGTGGACTACAGCCTAGTCCCTCTCAAATGAGAGAAGATCCGTGTCCAGCAGTGGGACAATAATGAGTAGATGGTGATCGCGGTATATTGACATTATTATTTTGAGTCCAACGTTCCGAATCGGGCTAACAGTCTGCCCGTGACCATGGATGCTGAAAAGGATAGTATATCAATATCTAGCGATAAAATCTATAAAAACTTATTTTAATTCAAGGTCTATTATATGCGCAAGTCTGAGAAACCATTATACATACTTACGCAATCAAGTTTGTACAAAAACTTAATTTAAAGTAGGTACATGCCTATTTTTTAACTATAATAATTAAATTTATCATGTCTGTTTCAGCAAGCATTTATCGGCCGGCCCATTTATTATCCCACTGCTAGGCACGGGTCTCCTCTCCTCTCATTGGAGAGGGATTAGGCTATAAGTCCACCGCGCTAGCCAAATGCGTGTTGGCAGACTTAACACGCCATTGAGAAAGTCTCTCAAGCATACAAGTTTTCACTCGATGTTTTCCTTCACCGTTTGACCATGTGATTAATACGCACATGACTTCCATAAAGTCACTGGTGCGTGCCTTGGGTTTGAACTCGAGATCTTTGACATCTTAGTTTATCGGTCACATCACTAGGCTACCACAGATCTATAATTATTTATTACGTGAACTTATTGTTGTGTGTGAAACTTTTAAAAAAATGGAAATAAGGAGGCAAACGGGCAGGAGGCTCATCCGATGGTAAGTGATTACCGCCGCCCATTGACATCTGCAACACCAGAGGACGTGCAAATGGACGTGGATGTCCAAGTTTTACACACAACAAGTTACTATTGATCATATCACACCGCATCGTTCTCTCTAACATTTTGGCCTCTTTCACGCATTTGGCCTCTTTGCCCTCTGTTAAAGTTTTTTATGCTGGTCACACAGAATCCGTCTTTAAATAATATCTCTTAAATTCTGAGCATGTGAGGTGGATATGATAAGAATTACGTATATCATAATATGTTTTACGTGATATGATTTATGATAATATGTGTATGGGAAATTTATATTTACTGTTATGAAGATTATTTTGTAAGTACACAATTTAGCAAACATTTTGACTAGATTTTTTTTATTTTGTAAAATAAGGGAAGAATTGTATACTAAAACCAATTCTTAGTTCTATTACATTAAATGTATTTATTGGGATTATTCGGTCTGATTCAACGGACCGTCGCAATTGCGACTAGTGATCGTAAGATCCTAAGGTCGATTCCGACTTGTGACCGAAGTGATAGTTTTAGTATAAAATTCTTCTCTTATTTTACAAAATAAAAAAAAACAAGTCAAATTTGTTTACTTACAAAAAAAAACTTTTATAAAAGGGAGCGTTCAAGTAATACGTAACGCAATTTGGGGGGAGGGGGGGTCCCGTAAAACGTTACGATGCGTTACAGGGGCGGAGGGGGTCTTTCTTACAAAACGTTACGTAACATTGTTTTTTTTTTTTTTTAAATTAGGCAATTAAAACTCCAATATTGGTAACCCTTTTCATTTACGCTTTACGGGGAATCCCTCGTCATTTTTGATTTGTTCTCGCAAGTTGGCAAACCTTTTTGTTTATATTTCACGGGGAATCCCTAGATTACCGTAAAGGCAATTAAAACTATACCAAGGATGAAATCTGTAACATACTTTTTTGCGACTTTTGGGTAAAAATGGTCACTTGAGTGTTACGTAACGTTTAGAGAGTGGGAGGGGGAGTACAGAAAAACGTTACGGTGCGTTACAAGGGGAGGAGGGGGGGTCAAAAATCTTCAAAAATTGCGTTACGTAATACTTGAACGCTCCCAAACTAAATATAAAGTTCCTCCATACATACACATATCATATGTTAAATCATATCACACTTAAACCATAATTTATGACAACTTTAGTGAAGGCACTCCTTCTCGAAATAGTCTCTGCCTGGTCGACTGCGAAGATAGCTTCTGCGCCTTTTGAGATGACCCACAAGCATCTGTTGACCACGAAGGGCGTGACGTCGATCGTATTCCTGTTCGATTTTCTCTAAAGAGCAGAATCACTTTTGTTGTCAGTGAAAAAATATTACGGTGTTTTTATTTTCTTAAAAAAATATATTTTTCAGTGGTGTCCGGGGAACAAAACATGTTTTGTCCAAAAATTCTGGTTTTTTGCTGTGTTAATCCATGACTATTGTAGATGTAGTAAGAATTCAAAATGTCGAAATTAATATACTTTAATATCTGTTATACACACGGAGCTTTCTGTTCCGTGATTGTAGGTATAAAGTTATAAATCGCGATAAAATTCTTATAAATTTTGTTAGTGATTCTAATAATATAATTAATCATGACTAATTATAAAATGAAATAAGTTTTTTTTGTAATCAAAATTTAATAAAATTACTGTATTTTTTTAAATGATTGATGATGTCTGTTAATTTAAATTATTTTAATATATTGCCGAATAGATTCAAATCATTTAGAATGTAATACTTATTTATGGTATTTTTATTTATTTTATAAAGAGGAAAGATCAAATTTTTTGTTTGTCTGAAATTAAGAGGCTCCAAAATAATAAAGGCTCAAGTCTTCATTATGATTTCTAGATCGACATTTTGTTACATGGCTTCTCAAGGCCAGCTACTTCCGAGCTAAGCGAAGCGGCTTGTTTTACTGACTAGATGGTGGATATACCTACTAAATAGGCATTACACTGTAAATGACTTAGGTACAAATGTGCATGCTTATCATACAAACATTTGCCCCTACCAGAACCCGGGATTCTCACAACAAAAAGCAGCCTTTAATCAATCTATTTATCCAGCCGGTGACACCCACTGGTGAGTAAAGGCCTCTTCTCTATTTCACCATTGTTGCTGATCTTGTGCAGGTTGCCACTGATACCCCACTGCCCTCACAATATTGTCTGACCATCGGACTGGTCTTTCTTTCTTATCGTGTCAATAGCTAAACAATGTTTGAGCAATAAGAGGCCACTTTTTTTTAATCGCGAACAGGCGGCTCACCTGCAGAAACCGTTTAGGTTTCTAAAAATAGGGAATTACTAAACTGACAGCAAACGGAATGCCTATGCTGTCAGAATAGTCACTCCCCCAACGAGCTCTGGTAACCTTACTCACTCACAGAAATACATCTATTGTTGATTCACTGTGGTCTTCTGTAAGGCAGAGGTCTGGAACTTCCCCAGTCGGCAGCTCAGTTTGAGCGAGGAATCTCACTATGCCTTACCTCTCAAAACTTTAATGGCATTAGGCGTGGCCAGACAGAGATCGTCCCTTGTGCAGGTTTTTGGGTACAAAGGACACACCAGAAGGACTGGTGGTCTTTATTACCACATCGCTAGTCGAGTTGTTATCTTTTTTTAGTTCTTTTAGAGTTCTTTGTAATATTCCAATAGCCAGGTTAGAACGCAGACCGTTGAGAATGTTCTGAACGATCTCTATAATAGTTAGCGTAACTCTTGATAGAGAGTTGTGCTTCTAAACACAACAATTGTTATTTCACTGCATTTTTCTCGGGCGGAGATTCTTTTCCAGCCAGTCAGCTAAATTTGAGCGAAAAATCTCGTCTTCTTCCATAATTTATAGTTTAAATCTATGTTACAAAACACATAAATTGTCTATGACATTGAATCTCATTACATAATCATTTTGACCAATTATTTGCTAGTAGCAAATTTATTTAATGATAGTCACTTACGTTTGTTAAACTTAATGTATATAATTAGTGAGTAAAATAAGGTTTTATTTTGTTCTTTACATTGAAAAGTAAAAAATGTTTAATGATTTTAACCTTATATGGATTTTATTATAATTGACAGAGTCAAGTTTGCCGGTATTAAAATGAAATTAAATATTCTTATATTATGAAAACATTAGTACTTACAATTATATATGAAAAATACTTATGAGATCATTAGACTTAGATACTAAAAGAGAAAACAGTATAATTATCTCACTATACTCAATCGTACACACACACACACACACCTAAGCACTACTAAGTACTTATTTTTGTTTCACTGCGGTCTTCTATAAGGGGCGGAGGTACTTCCCCATTCGGGCAGCTCAATTTGAGCGAGGAATCTCCCTACTCTACATCTCGTAAACCTACATATAAATAGTGCGAGAACATCTTGAAATCTAACTATTTCTAAAAGAAACTTATAGACAATTGACAGTAATAGCCATTATTATGTCGATGGTGGAAGAAAAATAAAGGTACGTACTTATAGTAAAGGACTCACATTATAGAAACTAATGCTATTAATTTTTAATGGACATAAAAGTAGTGGAATTAAAACTACTTTGTAAGTATTTTATTGCGGTATATTGATATTGTTTAATATCGATGGTGAAAAGCTGTGGTAGCCTAGCGGTGTGACCAGTGGACTGAGATGTCAGAGGTCTCGAATTCAAACCACTGACTTTTCGGAAGTTATGTGCGTATTTATCACATGCTCAAACGGTGATGGAAAACATCGTGAGGAAACCTGCATGCTTGAGAGATTTTCTCGATGGCATGTAATGTCTGCCAACCCGCAGTAGGCTAGCGTGGTGGACTAAAGCCTAATCCCTCTCAATAAATGAGAGGAGACCCGTGCCCAGCAGTGGGACAATAATGGGTTGATAATGATGATGATGATGAATACCAATGGGTCTGACCCTTAACAGTATATATCTTTGAAAGTCAAAGCCTATCACCTCGATGTCCAGCGTTCCACATCAGTGCGGTTTTTGAAATCAAATCGGTTAACCTAACACCATTATGTACCATACCTATGTTTAACAAATAAAGATTCTGATTCTGAAGCATTTTCTGCCTCGCACCACCGCTCTGTGGAACCAGCTGTCGCCGGCGGTCTTTCCAAACCGTTACGACGTGGAAACCTTCAAGAGGAGAGCATATTCTTTCCTGAAAGGCCGGCGACGCATTTGCACGTCCTCTGGTGTTCATGGGCGACGGTGATCACTTAACATCAGGTGAGCCTCCTGCCCGTTTAGCTCTTATTTCCATAAAAAATATATTTCATTTGAAGGAGACCAATATTACAAGTGGTTTTGAATTACCATCACTAGTTGTACGGTTCTAAAAAGGAGGTCTTATTAAAAAGAGGCAAGTAACTCCATAAATACTCCTTTAAATAATAGGTTACGTTGCTCTTTTATATTTATGTCTAGTATTTGTGTAAGTGTAAGGTAAATCTGTAGGTATTATAGTGGACTTATAAAACCATTAAAGGCAAAGCCATTAAGTACCTTGTTCTTCCTGGTAATCATAGAGCTATAATATTTACAGCAGCAATAAATGCGCAGGTTTTTATACTTTATCTGCAATAAATTCAGGATCATTACCTATCTTTTTATTTCAGCTCATCGTAATTGATATTATTTCACATTTATATAATGAATATATCTATGTAGAATTGTGGACATATATAAATAAATATAAATTGTCAAGCAAAGATATCATCACGCCTGTCGTCCCCGAAGAGTTAGGCAGAAGTGTACCTACACCAAAATTTTGCCGGTATCTTAGGTCCCATGTAATAGGGGGCGAGCCTATTGCTATCAATCGCAGTCCGGATATGAATCTAAACTCTGAGCTGCTTCTGAGAATTTCACAGAAAAACCCAATAAAACTTTCAAACTCGACATGGGAATCGAACCCAAGACCTCTTGCTTAGCAGTCGCAGTTACGACCACTAGACGAACGAGGCTATAGAACTAAAAACTTGAGAATGTCTTAATCTTACCCGATTTCAAAAAGAAAATTTTGAAAATCTTAAGGTATGAATTTTTAAACACGTTAACTTTTATGTGTAAGATGATATTTTAATACATATTATCGAGTATCATAATTACGACGATTGACGACGAATAGACACCATCATTGGTTGATTATTGCAAAAACTACTTATTTTCTGAGCTGTGGTACCCTAGCGGTGTGACCAGTGGACTGAGATTTCAATGGTCTCGAATTCAAACCCAAGGCACACACCACTGACTTTTCGTAAGTTATGTGCGTATTTATCACATGCTCAAACGATGAAGGAAAACATCGTAAGGAAACCTGCATACTTGAGAGATCTTCTCGATGGCATGTGAAGTCCACCAACCCGCAGTAGCCTAGCGTGGTGGACTACAGCCTAATCCCTCTCAAATGAGAGGAGACCCGTGCCCAGCAGTGGGACAATAGTGGGTTGATAATGATGATGATGACATTATTTTCATAGTTAGCATACTTGTGTTTTCTGTTATAGTAAATCAGAGCCATCTTTGGAAAATATCAGAAACTAGTAACTATATTTACATCTAGAACTCATACTATGTTCCTGTTAAGTGATTCACATCATATAATTTAAAAGTTATTCTGACGTTCATATTATTCTGACGAGATGGCGCTAGAATATTACGGTAACTTAACAGATTCTGCAACGCTTCATAGATTTAAAAACTATGACATTTATTATTACAATTACTAATTTCCTTTTAATCTATGTTATCATTACCTACTGTACTAAGAGTAGTACAGTAGGTATAGATATATACAATCTAAAAGAGAATAGAGATTCTCTTTTAGATTGTATATATTGTAACACTATCATCATAATCATCATATCAACCATTAGACCGTGGATCGCCACGACCGATACTGCGCCACCCACATTCAGCAGACGTAGCCCAAAGAATCGCCAAACTAACTCAAGTGGCAATGGGCAGGGTACATTGCTCAAAGAACGGATAGCCGATGGGAACCGAAGATTCTTGAGTGGTGACAACGTAGGTGAAGGCCGCTAGAATATTGAAATTGTAACATACAGATATAATAGGTATGATTTTTAATTGTTTATTTTTTCCATTCTTTTTTCCAAGAAAAATACAAACTCATATGGTCTTTTAAAATACTCATTCATCGTTTTCAAAATAGTGCACAAATCCCAATAATAGACTTATATTTAGAGAAGTTCTAACAAATATACCTACTTAGCCCCACCTGCAAATCTAATAGGTATCGGATAAAGTAACAAGTCCTTCATTTCTAACCTCAAATAATTGCAAACCTTTTTATGTGTTTCATCATAACTACATAAATCTATTGCCATTAATGGTTCTAAAAAGAGCGGAGCCATGAACTTTACGGCTGTTACAGGAAGTTTGGTCGCTAGAACTGTCACTGATGGCTCAAAGTCACAGCGCAGCACTAGTGATGCAAGCCAGTATGCCAGTAGAGTGGCCGCCCGCGGACAAGGTCGCCGAGATGTGTTGCACGTCATATGTGACGTCTTGGAACGACTCGGTACTACTGTTGGAACTCACTTGTTTGTCGAGAGTGATATTACTCACATGTTTTTTAAACTAGACTAAAATTTTCATAAATTTATTGGTCGCTTAGACGCTTAAAAGGTTAAGGAAAATATTGTGAGTGCAGAGACAAGTCCCTACCTACAAGTGTTATTTATTTTGTTATCATAAGAACAGGATAGAAGACAAGCTTGCAAGCATGTTTTTCTGTTTAGATTCCTGTGCTCAGTTTATCAGGGCAAGTAACTTTCTTAACTAACTTGTTGTAGAAATGCAATGGCAAGTACGCCATTACCTTTATGGCGTAGTCGCAGAAATAACTATAAGAAAAATAGTGGACTGTGTAAACGAGGCCTCGCCAAGTGTCAATCTTGGCATGAACTTGGACAAAACCAAGGTTAAGTTCAACGTGTCGTGTGATCGTGTCAATACCGGTCTTTGAAGACACGCTGTTGACGTTATTTCTGAGTGTTAGGTATGTTTACCTGGGGATAATCATTTAGGTTGATAGTTACTATGTATTTCAGAAAATATGTAAATAGGAGGATTTTTGGATTGGTTTGGAAATTGATTTGGAAATTCAATTAAAATATGACAATTCAAAAGTACCTGTATTGGTCTAATTGAAATAAATGATTTGATTTGATTTGGTACCTAGTGATTCAAATTTAATACCATTTGTTGAATTTTAAGAACATCCGTTTTATTATTAAGAATTTTTGAACTCATATTCACCCAACATTATTATCCATAGTAATATCACTAAGCTGCCAATTTAAATTTCACATACGGACCACTCTCGGCGACTCACGTAAAGGCTAAATTTCTTTGCTGAACCGACGTGCTAAGTTTGTCAGCATAAGTTCTCGAACAAGACCCGTTCTTTAGTTCGAAGTGAATGGTAAGTTTCTTAAAGTCAGTCAGTCAGTTCCGTGCATTCTCACGAGCGCACCTGTGTGGTTACGGTCACAGAAATTTTAAAAAGTGAGTGTTTATTATCTGTATTATTTCAAAAATGTATTTTCGTTATTCGAATGATTTTAAATGTGCTGTTCTTATTATTAATAAGTCGTTTTCTTTTTTATTGTTGTTCGTGGAATCGACTACGGAATTGTGTTTTTTTTTTTTTCGAAATGTTTAATATTTGACAGGTGTCAAATATCAAATAGGTTGTGTTTGCGTAATTTGATTTGATGAATTTAAATTGTGATTTAGATTTTATTATTATGTGTTAGAAAGTTTCGTTATCAATTGCTGTTTTTTAAATAATAACATATTTTATATCATTAAAATTTCTTATATCAGAGTATCATCTTAGGAAATTTAAACAACAATAAAATTCGATTGAATTGCAAATACTTATATTCTTCTAATCTTTGGTTCGATGTCGTCGAATAAAAATGATTGGGGACCTGGACCAGTTGATCTTAGCCCAACCCTTCTAGACCAATAACGTGCTACTGTGTTATTTAATTTAAAATTCTGAACAAATAATACCCACAATACATAAATGCTAACGAATAATGAATAATTATTAAAATTATTATTTTTAATTTGTCTACCACTTTGTGTACTAGTGTGCAATAACAGTTATATAAAAGAAACACAGCCGCTATCGCAACTAAACGTCAATTAACCGTGTTGTATTCAATTGTACAAAGTAACGCAATTTATTAAAATGTCAAATTGGTTAGTGTAGTGTCTACTTAGGCAATAGTTTTGTTATCATATTATATAGACAAAATAAATTGAATAAAACTACATCATTAAGTACGCTTTAGAATATAAGATTTTTCGCTACAAGAAAACTCAGTGGCTATTTTCTATTTTTTTTTTGACGACCCGTTTAGCTCAGCGGTAGTCAACGCTGCCTGCTGTGCTACGGGTTCCGGGTTCGAATCCCGGTAGGGACAAATGTTTGTGTGATGAGCATCAACATTTGTATACGGTCATGGATGAATCTATGTATAATATGTATGTATTTACAAAAAAAAGTATATATGTAGTATATCAATCATCTAGTATCCGTAACACAAGCCTCGTTGCTTACCACGGAACTAGATGGCGCTGTGTAATAATGTCCGGAAATATTTATTTATTATTTATATATTTATTTTTATGAAAGTTCTCCTGCAACATCACTAACTATAGACTAGACTAATTAAGTAGCCTATATTCTTATCTCCATGGTTCAAGCTTACCTCTATACTTAAACTCATCGAAATTACTTTATCTGTTTAACCGTGAATATGTAACAAACAGTTCTTTTCGTATTTATAATATTAATATCAATTAATTCGAACTGTTATTAAGTGTCGAACTGCACCAGTCTCATATTGATATTACATACACAAAGCATTGTAAAACAAAACCAACAATTTTGTATTTAATTTAAAAAGAGTATCTATGGAGGTTCTTGCCGGTTCTTCTCCATAAGACCTACCTTTTGGAACCGTGCAACTAAATTCAATTTAATTCAACAATTCAAAAGTACCTGTATTGGTCTAATTGAAATAAATGATTTGATTTGATTTGATTGTGTATAAAAAGTACGTGCTAAGCTGAATCCAGTTTTTTGGGCGACTTTAGTGATACTAGTTGGTGACTGGAGCTTTGTATGGGGTTACAGGCAATTTAACTATCAAAATACCATACTCCATAAACAACTAGATACGATAAACACGGATTTTCAGATTTCCACTTTTTCTTACTCCTATTTATTTTCATGATTAATTTCACTGCGGGTTCCAACACAGTTAATATCATTCCCCTGGTACACGTCGGGCTTCATTTTCTCGACTATTTTCTGGGTGGTTACTATTGTTGATCGTGACTTACAGGAGTTGCAGTAGTAGGGAACTTAGGTTGGCGGGCATGTCCCATTAAAAAAACGGATTTTATCGCGTTTTTTTGCTATTATTTTAACTTGACGTTTTGGACCCAATACAGCATCCATACTGACAGTTACCCAACAGTTTTGTTTATTATTGACAATATGATTTACACAGAACCTCAATGATGATTGATTGAAGCTCAAGAATTATTCAAATTTACAGAACATACAATATGCAAAGTATTGTTTTGACCAAAGATTTAAATTAAATGTAAATTCTTATAGAATAGCAGTCCTGTTCTCTGTCTCTCTCGATCCAATTATAATTAAGTATAGCTAAATGTACTGTGACGCCATTCTAACCTCTACATGACTTACGTGTGATATTAAAATAATATTTTATGAGCGTTCAACCTGAATTTTTATCATGATTATGATAAAATTTAATATGATTTGCTATAGTAACACTTTTCTACCAAAAAAAAATGATGAAAATCATAAATTTCATATTTCTAAAATTACAAATGAAATCATAAATTGCATACATACCATCACGCCTGTCATCCCCGAAAGGTTAGGGAGAGGTGTACTAATCTACACCCACATTTGGCTGGTACATTTTAGTTCCCATGTAATAGGGGGCGAGCCTATTGCCGTCAACCGGCCACGGATCCAAACATTGAGCTCCCACTGAGAATTTCATAGAAAAACCCAATAATTATCACATTGCTCGTTCTGACAATCGAACCCAAGCACTCTCCTGCTCAGCAGGTTTACAACCACTAGACCAACGAGGCAGTCTGTTTGAACGAGGATTTTTATCATTCAAAATTATATCATAAAACGATTTCGTTTAAATTATTTTAATTTGTAGTGTAAGAATTATTGGAGCTTGCGCGCGAGCATGTCGCACGTTGGCCGAATGCCCTCACATTTGTACGGCCTTACACTATTACTTAACGTCTCAAGGATTGTATGTCTAATAAACGGTCCAGTTTCTGCCAGTACTAGAGTACACAGCATCTGATTTGCGTTGTTAGCACTTCTTTCTTTCATAATTATTGGCATCAGGCCTATTACTGAAGATTTCGATAATAACTCTTCTGTGTACGCATCAGTGTAGATAATGCTTTGTTGCGTACTTCGAAACGGCGCCTCGTGTATCTGCTGAGGTATGCTGTTAAATAAAAGTAGTGCTTCGTTCCTTACGATATTAAATACAGAAGGCTTCCTAGTAAACGACGTCTGTGCCTCATTATTATCATAAAGCGGCTTATTATGGTTAGAAGACACTTAGAAAAAGGTGTAAAAAAGACAAAATGCTCCTCGTTGAGTACAGAAGCGCCTTTAAACGTATAAAGATACCTTGTATGTTATAGAAAGCTCCCCGTTGCGTACAAAAGACACCATATTGTGAATAAGAAACACGTTGATACGTATATAAGGCAGGTTTTTCGCTTACAATAGACATCTCATTACGTACATTCGTAGAAGAAGCCTTTCGATGTCTACAAGAAGGATTTCGTTGCTTACAGCACCTAATTGTGTATAACAGCTTCCAAGGCTTGAAAGCCTTGAACATCGTCGTTTTTTTATGGAAATAAGGGGGCAAACGGGCAGGAGGCTCACCTGAGTAAGTGATTACCGCCGCCCATGGACATCTGCAACACCAGAGGACGTGCAAATGCGTTGCCGGCCTTTCAATAAAGAATATACTCTCCTCTTGAAGGTTCCCACGTCGTAACGGTTCGGAAAGACCGCCGGCGACAGCTGGTTCCACAGAGCGGTGGTGCGAGGCAGAAAATGCCTTAAAAACCGCACTGTTGTGGAACGCTGGACATCGAGATAAAATGGATGGAACTTTGAGTTCTGGCGCGATGTCCGATGGTGAAATTCAGCGGCCGGGATCAAACCAAACAATTCCTCGGAACAGTCCCCGTGATAGATGCGGTAGAAGATGCAGTGTGATCCAACATCTCTACGCAGAGCCAAAGGATCAAGCCGATCGGAAAGAGCCTGATCATCGACGTAGGGTGGCTAGCTGGTCGGTCTTTTACCGGATACATTTCGGAGAGTGTGTGTCAGAACTGCACGATCTGGTTTTGCCATAACCCTTTTACCATCGGACAACCAAGCAAACTGATAAGCGACACCCTTTCATGGTGGAAATTGCCGAAACCCGCACGAAGCGTTTCGCTTCGTCGTTTTTTATCCGCACAGCGAAGGAATGGAATCAGTTGCCTGAGTCTGTACTTCCCGATGAGTACAATTTGGGGGTCTTCAAGTCACGAGTGAATAGGTATCTTCTAGGTAACGGTGCTTCATCTTAGACCACATCGTCACTTACCATCAGGTGAGATAGTGGTTACTAGTTACTAGCTACTTCTTTGCGCATCAGAATTACCTCGTTACACAAAAAGCGCCTCGTTCCGTACAGGGGTACCTCATTGAGTATAGAACACACATTGTTGTGTAATTCGAGAGGTAGGGCATAGCAAGATTCCTCGCTCAAATTGAGCTGCCCCACTGGGAAAGTACCTCCACCTTCCAGAAGACCGCAGTGAATCAACAATAGTTGTATTTCTGTGAGTAAGGTTACCAAAGCTCGTTGGGGGAGTGACTATTCTGACAGCATGGGCATTCCGTTTAGTAATTCCGTATTTTAAAAAACCTAAACGGTTTCTGCAGGGGTTGGTAACGCATATGTATATCGGCCTTCTGTATGATCACTTACCAACAGGTGTGCCGCATGCTCATTTGCCGCTTAATCACCAAAACAAAAATGGACATAACATGTTACATATAAGAGCTGCCTCGTTGCATACAGGGAGCTCCTCATTGCATATAGAAAGTACCTCGCTGAGTACAGAATAGACCTCCAGAGAGAACAAAATCTTGGTACCTACAGTACAAAATTCTTTCAAGGTCATAGGTAGCGGATATTTAGCACATTTTTAATATTCAATTACTTAGTAATTAGTGCATATTGAATACCAGGTTAATTAGCTCGGTTGCAATAAATGCAATAAATGCAAGGACTAAAAGAATTGCAAAATTTCAAAGGCTGTAATTACTTGCTAATATTATAATAAGTGTTTGGAAAGGATAGTTTTTAGCGGATATACAAGACTTGCTTATTCCTTAATCATAAAAATTATATTATTTATACGTATTTTTTATTTCTTTTGTTTTTTTTTTAACACAAGTATATGATATTATTTCAAATAGGAAAGGAGGTGGTTTTAAATAAACATATACGGATATTATTGCACAGCGCCATCTAGTTCTTAAACAACGAGGCTTGTGTTGCGGATACTAGAACGTTTCTACTTATGTAGATAAGTTTTTTTAATTCATGCACCCTATATACAGAATCATCCATAACTATGTACTTACGTGATATTTGTGCTAGTATCCGTAACACAAGCCTCGTTGTTTACCTCGGAACTAGATGGCGCTGTGTTATAATGACCGGAAATATTTATTATTATTATTATTTTTGAGGTAACTACTCCCCACATATAAACATCAATACTAGTACGTCCATCTAACTTCACTTGTGTGTTATCCATCCAAAGGAAGTTTTATTGTTGCTATTGTTCCTCTATTTCATTAATAATGTTTATATACCTATGTGTACATAGGTACACTCACTTTTTTTTGTGAGTGTAGGCAGAAACTACAGAATACCACGCGCTACGATCCCGACAATAATAGAATTAAAAATTGATTATTTTAATCTCTATGTATCAATCTTAAATAAAAACATAACTTTTTGAACCGACTTCAAAAAGGAGGAGGTTATCAATTTGTCGAAATTTTTGTTTTTTTTTAAATAATGTGTTTATGATCTAAAAAAAAAGATGTTTACACCGTCCATCACGCAAGGTCGGGCAAGTGAACTGTTTATGTAAAGGTGAGCTACGCATCCGGTTTGTGTTACAAAATATCGAGAACATGTTAGAACAACGTTGTTATAAATTTTGATCGACACCACTATTGAATGTCCCGAGTTTTTTTTTTAATTCGGAAGAAACCGAAATTCCTTTACGGACCTTCCCGTCGCCTGGGGAGGCGACAGGGTGTGTCGGACTCCGCTTGAGCGTTTACCGACTAAAAAACCGCACCCGTCAACGCCACCAACCCTATTGCCGGGGCCATGGGATTCGCAAAAGCATGCACCACAACCCCGGCGGGACTGTCCCGACCTGGGAAAACTGAAAACCATCCCACTGCTGGGCACAGTTCTCGTATCTACCATGTTTGGAAAGGTTAGACTTCACCACGCTTAGTGCTAGTTTCCTAGCGATATTTACCTTCACCATTTCAACTATTATTATAGTTAATAAATATATACCAATTTATATACTAAAAGTTTGAGGTTTTGGGGTCGAACTCAAGAAACTTGTCATGGACTAGAAAGAAAAAGAAAACAAAATATTTACTTGTTCATATTTTAATAAATAAATTACTCATCAACTAAATGAGTCATCTACTGTGTGATTTAAATACGGAAGCACCTGCCAACAAACATCATTATTTCTTAATTACTCTGCCATCATTAAATACTTAATATTATACACAGATATAATAAAGAAGATATTAAGCGTAATAGTTTAATTATGGAATTTTATCCTACGGATTGCATGTTCAATTTTCGTTCCCACACGGAATAAATATGTGAAAACTATTTGTCTAAAGAACTCAAGTCATATAGGTAAACTATGCCTATAAATCAACGGCAAACTGTGCTTACATATTAGCACTCATCTGCTATACTTATTAGAGATATCAAAGTTATGGTATTTATATTTCAAAGCAACAAAAACACTAAGACAAAATTGCTTTTACAAAATCCAGTTGCGGATGTTAGCAATCGGTCCTACCGCCCGCAAATATTATTAAGAATTTATTACACACGAACCGAACCAACTGGAAAGTGTATTAAAAATAGTCGAGAATTTACAAGCGTTAATTAGTATAGTTATACTAGAAAGGCGACAGTCTTGTAAACAGGTTGCTCGTGCAATGGTTCCATATAATTTAGGTCTGTGGCACGCGAAATATTCTTGAGATAAATGTCTCTATCGCACAGAAATTATTTAAGTTTAAGAGGCCTAGGATTAAAACCTTATACGAACGTAGATAGTAGTGGAATTTTGATATTAATCTAATTTAGGTAAGATTTCGCTATTTTTGCATGACGTTGTCCATCTTATTATTGTTCCACTGCTGGACACGAGTCTCAGGCTAGAGAACACCACGCTAGTGACTAGTGGAAGGGACTGCTAGTGCAGGTTGGAAGACAATCCTTTAACTGTTTTAACATGTGATAGTGCACAAGTTTATTTTTCAGAATATGATAGTATTTTCATATATTGCAACAATATGCAGGTCAATTACACAATCTAATCCAATTGAATCAATTAAATGCAATCAATTCAATATATTATTTGAATCAAGCTGGGATAAATAAAATTAACATAATAATAAAATATAATTGATTAATTACGTTTCCATGCGATTGAGTTTCCGCCAGCCTTTTTAAAATAATTGTACAATAATATTAATAGGAGGACGAACGAACTAATATCTTATTTCTTCTTAACCTTATCTCAAAAGAGTGTCGTATCTTTGGTACGAATAAGGACCAACTCCCACAAAAAGTCTTTATTTTTTTTTTATAAATATTTTAGTACTAATTTACAGCCATTTGCAATATCAGGTAAACCATAAAGATGTGTTATAAAAAGCCTCAAAGGACCAATACGTGACCTTGTGTTTTAAGGTCATTGGCAACATTCTAAATGTCACCTTTAGTATAAGAGTGATAATTTAGTTATTGTTGACATTTCATTTGTCATTTTTTTTAATCAAATCTCTAAGTTCTGTGGCAACATTTTTTATATATCATTGTAAAGGAGATTGGTTTTTGATTTTTTTATTGTTAACAAAGGACCAAAGATTACATACTTATATTATAAATGCGAAAGTTTGTCTGTCTGTCTTCCTGTCTGTTTGTTACCTCTCCACGCTTAATATGATGGAGGAGCCAACATAATGTATGCCATTATAAATATTACATACCTAGATATAAACCCATGGACGAGTTGCTCGCTCCATCCATCATCCATGCATATTCAACAATACACTATGTAGCAAGCAGAATAAACATGCATCATAAATATCAGTCAAATAGCCGTGGGAATGGCATACCGGCCGTTATTGATGTAAAACCAAATAAAATTACACATTATAACTGAGTACAGAGCAATTTGTTCCAGCCCGCATAACGAACGCTTCTCGATCATTCTAATACAGGGTTGTCCAATCTCAGAATGTTTACATTTATATTTAGTAATATATTATTACAAAAATATTAAGTAATTCCATAATTTTTTCATTCCTTTTTCTCTTAAAGAACAAGCATCCATATTAATATTTTAAATGCACAAGGATATATGTCTGTTACCTCTTCATGCTTTAACCGCAGAACCGATTTATATAAAATTTGGTATAAAGATAGTGTAGCGACATCTATCTCGCCACATAAGAACAACGGACTCAGCGCGATGACGCAAGTAATCCTACATCGCGCAAGTGACATTTGCACGAGAGATTGCATATATACAACCACCCAACATCAACCGTTGGGCAGTAGCCCGCCAGGCACAACACCCCGCCTGGTCGGAGGATCCTCCTTTTCCAATGGAGGGACTACCACCTCCTTCCCACCATAATAGTTTGAGTCCCGAGGAAGAACATTGGTTTGTTTTTATCCCGAAAGTCATCCCTTAAAAGGGCGTAAAGGCGGGTGGAAGATTGTAACCGGAATCGATAATTTCTTAAAATAGGTTAAACATAAGTAAGCAGACTGGATAAATTACTAGTTTTATGCTGACGATGTCGCGGGCAACAGCTAGTATTTAATACACAATACGTGCAGTTCGAAGCGTATTAGCAAATACCCTTGAAGTATCCGTCATAATAACAAACCTTAGTGAATTCTACAGAACAATTTTAGCGGCCAGAAATTTAAATATTTTCGTATAATTTTAAGTACGGACAGCTTAGTACCTCCCCATCTCTGTTCCATAATTACATGGCTGCAGTCATCGTGGAACACGTTTTTCTCTTCCTACCCACGTACCAGTCGGCAGGTCGTGACGAGCGTGACAGGTGGCGCTATCTGACGTCATTATCATAGTATTACACATGTTGAATGTATAATTGTTCGAGCACGTGGGCTCGCTCACGATTGTCTTCATTCGGCAATGATTCTTCTTGTTTTGTTTTTATTAAAGCTTTACAATTTATGGATAATTTCAAATACAGTAGTTCCTTTATTTGAGAGCTAGTTTAATTAATTTGGATAATGTTAACAATTAATAGTTACCGGCCATCTTTTCTCTTTTTCCTTCCGTGATAAGGGTTCGCGGTTCAAACGTTAGTCAGGTAAATGTTTGTGTGATGAAATTTTTTACTTAAAACCTGGACGTTGTTATATATTTAATGTATTCCAAAAAAGAATTAGTGTACCATCCATCTAGTATACGTTACACTTGGAACTAGATACTGCTGTGTGATAATAATAATATCCCCATATATCCATTTCAGACCTATGTCCAGTAGTGGACGTCTAACGGTTGATATGATAATAATTTTATTATTAATTTACTTTCTTCCATATCTACGCATTTGGAGCATAATACGTAGATAGCAAATTAATCTCTTAAGAGCTGTGCTATTTAAATAGTGTCTTTGCTATCTAGTGTACTAATAAGTTGATTTTCCTGACACCCCTAGACAAATGATGTGCAAAAATGGCCGCCAGAGCGGATCGTTGCCCAACATAGTGAGGCAGTGAGGCAAGCGCCGCGATAACATCTAATACGCGTGTTGTAACTATTGTGAGCAGTTTTTTTTGCACTGTACCGTACCACGGATGACCGGAACGAAATTAACATTCTTAATGTTTAGCTTTTTAGTTTTGTCTAACGATTGAATTAGTTGCCCTTGCCTTAGAAGAAGAAGCTTCTGGAACAGCCTTCAATGAGGGTTTTGTGTTCATATGGATGGAAAACAAGCTTACAGCCTGGTTGATGGCAAGCGGTTATCGATAAAACACCACAGATGGACTGGAGGCTAAGATAAATTTGCTACTCTTGTTTTTATGGTTTATGGTGTCGCGTACACCGTAAACCATAAAAGCTCTGTTTTGCAAAAAGTAGCAACGGGTTTTCAGGTCAAACCATAGACAGTCCATTTAGTCAAATTAGATAACATGCCGTTAAAGTTGATCCGATTAGCGCAGCGGTAATAAAAGCTGCGTTCTACGGTAAGGGTTCAGGCTCAGATCCCGGTAAGGCCAAATGTTTATGTGATGAGCATGGACAATAGCTTCTAAATCTATGTTATAGTAACTATGTATATAGTATATTTATTAAAAAAACTATGTAGTATATCAACGATCTTGTATCCGTAACAAAAGCCTACTCTTTTATCTCGGAATAATATAGCGCTGCGTCATAATGTTCGGATATAATAGCAAAAAAAAAAGAAATTATACATTATTCTAATCCAAAGACACCTCAATTCAAACCGACCTACGACTCATAGGACCAAAAATTAGAAATCAAAATATATCACGCCTACATAACAAATATAATAACTGCTAATTATTTGTGTCGTATCGTGGAGGTGTCAAACTAAATAAATCAAAACAAATAATTACTAATAGAAAGTGGGCTCGCCCACCTGTTTGTCACCGACTCAGTTGTATGCTAATTTACGCCCATCCGAACAGTAGGATGCGCATGATTCGTCACACGATGTAATAACAAATGTAGTCATATTTACATATTGGTAAATCATTCATCCTGAGTCTTGTTGTAGGCTGATTTTTTGGATGGGTGGCAAAATCAAAAACTATGAGTAACAGCGAAATATAATCAAAGGCCTCGGTGCTTCCATGGAATTCTAAATAGTGATTATTTTTAGCCAGGATTCGAAATCGTTAATTTTAAAAGACACACAAGCTATATTAATAAGTCATTCTTGATTGTGCTGCTTATAAAGATCGAATTCAGAAAAAAGATCTGCATCAAAACTGTTGATACTATCGCTGTCAGATTTTACAAAATCGCCTTTTGGGCAGATATGAAGATTTTCTGAAAATTTCATCAACATTGCATTAGCCATTTTCGAGTCCATATGGAAAATACATACAGACATTAATTTGTATATCCTAAATAGTCTGTAAAATATAGATACCTACGGTATTTGGTATTTTAATATTTATGTTTAAATGCTGCATTAATACTAGGTATATTATCATCACGATATCGGTAACATAAATTAACCTTATAAGGAAAATAATTTAATTTGCCTATATGTTCTGAGAACTTATACAAAGTAAGATTAGCCTTTGACTCCGGATTATCCTCGACTTGAGTTAATGCGGTTTACAATACAATTTGTATAAATAATAACTGAGTCAATTTGAACGCTTTTAGCGACTTATTGATATCCATATATTTATGTCCTGTCAATCCATTCGATCGAAACGATATATTGTGTCTGCACTTACAACTACACAAGATGCATTTATCTAAAAAATGGTCCTTTTACCCATAATAGTTATGAATGTGATACTAATTATTGTAGGTACAAATAATGCAAGCATCATCACTATTCATCACCATTATTAGACTTCCCCTAGTGAACGCCACAGAGCTCGATCTTTGGCTCTTCTCATCCGGTTACTGCAAACATAGTTTACATTTTTTTTTTTTTAAATACATATTAGTTATACACTTATACGTTATACGTCCTTATACTAGGATATTTCCTGCGTTGTGGGTATGTTTAACCAAATAACCAAACAACCAGATCAAAAACAGAAACCTGTAAGCCATAGGTAGTGTAGGTACATGTATATATTTGTTCCGTGTGTCCGTCCACCCGTGGCCCGTGGTGTAGAAGTCAATCGCTCAACTATTGCACCAACCGCGTCGTTAAATAATTATTTAATATTATAGCGTCTTTGCGGAACTTCAAATATAATACCTATTACAAAGTTATATGTATACAAAACAGTGAATGAATAAGGAAATACAATTAGCAAGTAGTTAAATCCCCAACGAGTTAGTGATGCGCACCCATCCACGAAACACGTAACCATTGGCATTACGATATTCGGCAATTAAACGTTTTAATAAAAGCGCTTTGTCGGTCTGTCGACATATGAGAATTTACATTATGCATCGACTTTTTTTAACATTGCGCTACTACAGTAAACATTCTCTAGAATCTTTTTGTTTCATAAAGGCATCGGCGGATTTAGGGCGGGGTGTTATGGGGTCGTGGGTACGTGGTTACCGATTTGCAGTACCAAACTTCTCTGTTCTGCGCACATTGTAGCCTATTTTCCCTCATGTCATCCTATCTGGCCATGTTTTGCCGCTTTCGGTGTCCACTCCGTCATAGCTTTTGTTTCTAAAAATATGATATACAAATGAATGACTTGGTTAATTCACTGTTTGACCAAAGAATATCGGGCAAGATTTAGGTAGATGATCTGCCACCAATTTTTCAACCAAATCAAAGCCTGTTCAGGTCTACGGATTGTGTTCGTGAGTATTATGGTCCTTTTGACCGTTTGATGATGATCATCATTATGTGAGCCAAGAGACCACTGATACACAAAAGCCTCTCTCTACCCCTTTGTTAGGTAGGTGTTGATACGATTCCATTAATAAAACCACTACTAAAGGACCTGCAAAAAATATTTAAGTTGTAGAAAGTTCGGTTTGAAGGATTCCGTTTTACGTTCACAGTTTTCAATTCTTGAACTAAATGTAACCCTTCAACAAGCAGATTAGTTTATTAATAATATATGATACGACCTTCAAAGAAAGATGACCTTGGCAAATAGCACTTTCGTATCCCACGTTCCAAAATGTTGAAAGCGTTGTTATAATTCCTTAGGATATCCGGTCATTAATCTCTTTTATCGCGAAATATTATTATTTGTAATTTTGTCAATGGTTGCAATAAACTATGAGCAAACGAATTCGTACCTAAGAACCAAAATCTAAATAGAGTAAGTACAATAATTGTATTAAAATTTTAAATTACTTTCAATTTTAATCCATACTAAAGAATTTAACGTCTTTGATCTGAAAGAGTGTGAAAAGTGATATATAAAATACGTTACGTGTTATTAAAACCATTAAAAAATGGGCGTATTTATGTAAATTGAATGAGTTGTCAAGTGAGCAAATTGCTAGTCGTGTGACTAGCAATTTCTCACTTGACAACAAATATTTAAGTACGTTTGTTTGTTTATGTTATTTTATTATTCTTGTGATAAATTATTATATAACTTTGAAGCGTCAATTGCGTACCTTGGGATTAAACTCGAAACCCTGGCTGCTAAATGCACCAATCACCTACCAAATGTATATTTACCATTAATTTAATAAAAAAGAAACAATTATGTTCACGCAAAGTAGAATTGAAGAATTTTATTTCCATATTTACCAGTAAAAAACTTAAATAAGAAATCAACCCATTGCAGCATAACACCATAGTTTCACGATAGAATTAGTTTCTATAAGGAGAACGTCAATACTGTACATGTATATACATACATACGAAAGCTTCCTCTTAGACAAGTCTATCAGCTGTTCGCAATCGATTCTGTTAACAAACGAATGTCGGTCGAATGTTGCAACACAATACCTAAAACACAACGGCTTGTTCCGGATACAATTGTTGCATACAACACCTGCGCTGATCGCTATAGGTACTATTACCACATCATACTCTAATCGTCTATCAGCGATTTGTTGATAAGAAATTTGTTTGAGTAATGTTCAAACAGCGCCATTATGGCTCGGCTGTGAATATCCCCAGAAAAATCAATAAGAAAATGATAATAAATCAGAAAGTTTCATGCCTGAAGAGGAACAGTAAATAAGTTGATGTGAACTAATTTAGAACGGATGCTGGCCTTAGTTCTTCGTCATCTAATTTTTAATTCCATCTGAAGAAAGAAAATAAAGTACTAAATGAAACTATGTTTGTAGTTATGGAGATCTTGTTTGTCTTATATTGAACCTTTATGAGTGACATAAATCTGTCGATGCATGGCTTAGCTAGTTTTTTACTATTAACCAACCTAGTTAATGAATGCTAATATGTTTAAATGCTGCTTACCTTTTTAATATACCTCAGTATCTGCCACGTCTTAAAACACCTGCCTAAATTCCATTTACAGGTTGGCCAGTGGAACCAAAAACTTGTTGCTACACATTTCAAAGTTATTTTTGTATTGAGATATCGATGAAAAGTGAGCGCCCCAGTCAAGGCCACTGGCGGCTGATACTGCGCCTAATTGACAGAGAGTGTTATTTAATTTATAAGATTTTTAGATCTCATAAGACGATAGAGCCGAGATAGTTTTGGAATATTTTGGTCTTTAGGTACAATTTTTTTTATTCATGCTGCAAGTCCTCTCGTTTATGGGTTATTTATTTAAAGGTTAAATTTTGTCCTATTTTTTACAGATTCAAGAGGTGAGAATACATTATCTGCTCAGAAAACTGAAGATAAACCAGTTAAACAGAATTGACTGGTTTATCTCCAGTGTTCGCGCCACAAAGCACGATTTTATTTCTAAATTACCTACTGACAATTCAATTAAGGCTAATGTAAATGTCTGTATACAGTCCTTTTGAAATGGGTGCGGTTATAATAAATTTTAATCGAAACTATAACACTAAAGGATCCGGTGAGCCCGTTCTGTGTCAAACTGATAGTTAATAATAATTAAAGTAATTTAATTTCAATACCCAGAAGTCTGTTACAAAAAAAGGATGATGCTGCAATTGTCATAAACGGTGTACGAATGCAGAGTTAACCTTATACAGACATTGATACAATAAAATTAAAACAAAATATGGACACGATTCGCATTTCTTGGGGCGGTACGCTAAAGAATGAAGGAAATCTGCGTGTTAAGGTCACTTGTCAAACCATTCGTTCACACGTTATCGAAGGCTGTCTGCTATCAGCTGTTACTCTCGTTCTGACGACTGTGATAACGTGATTTTGAGTTTCACACTATCAATGCCTACACTGACCTTCTTCTTAACAGTCAGTGCCAAAAAAAACGTGTTAAAGATTTTAAGACGAAAAACTAAAAATATATCTCTATGGAGGGAAGGAGGTGTGAATCCCTCCATTTGAAAAGGAGGATCCTCCAACCAGGCGAGGTGTTGTGCCTGGCGGGCTACTGCCCAACGGTTGATGTTGGGTGGTTGCATATATGCTATCTCGCGTGCATATTTCACTTGCGCGATGTAGGATTAGTTACGTCATCGCGCTGAGTCCGTAGTTCTAATGTGGCGAGATAGATGTCGCCACATCACTCCCCTCCGAGACCGGAGGTCGATATGATGATCTTCTGTTGAAGAGTCAGCGGTTGTTGCGTGTTGCCTGTGCCAGGTGTGATGTTCCAGTGGGTCGGAACAGGTTGCCGCGTAGTCCGCAGTGAGTCGGGACTGTATTGCGGTGAGTCCACGGTGAAGCGGGACTGTGTTGCTGCGAATTACTCAGTGAGTCGAGGTGGTGCAGTGAAGCGTAGTGGCTGGCTGCTGCGTCGACCAGCAGAGAGTGGCTCTGCTAGATGACCGGCCGAAGTGCAGTGTGCTGTGCCAAGTTGCTGATGCTGGCTGAAGGTCCTGACCTGGCATGTGCGTCCGCTACAGGCGTGTGGTCAGGGTTGAAGCCGGAAGGGTTGCTGGCTGGCAGAATGATGCGCTGGAGAGTGCTGTGTGGAGTGATGAAGGCGAAGCTTGCTGGTCATCGAAGGTTGCGTTGATGTTCAGCTCGGGGTCACCAGTATGGAGGGAAGGAGGTGTAAATCCGATTGTGTGTGTGAGTGTGAATGTGGCGAGATAGATGTCGCCACATCTCAATAAGGGGTTTAAATATAGCATATTTTTTTTCAATTGCGGAAAAATCCTTCACGGGCCCTCCTGCCGCCTGGGGAAGCCGCTTGAACGTTTACCGACAAAAAAACTACACTCGTCAACGCTACCAACCCTATAGGCGGGGCTATGGGATTCGCAAAAGCATGCACCACAACCCCGGCGGGGGTAAAACTATAGCCTGAACTTTTTTCAGTGTGTTTTTTCTTCCACACCGAAAAAAAGTTAGGATTGGAATTTTATTCTTACTAAAACCCCCGGTGGTTACCATTAGCACAATAATGGATGCGCTGGTTCCTCTTAACGGACCGGCTCTGAAACCCCTCTGCAACCTAAAATGCACATCTCTGGGGACACTAAAGGGGTAAAGGGGTTTTACCCAAACCGCTGCTTGCAGTGGCACGGGATCACTATGCTACTGTTTTTCATAACTATAGCCTGTATCTAGATGACAAAGCTGTAGGTCTATAATGTACGTGATATACTAGGGAAGCATAGATCCAGTAGGAAGTGAAATCCGGTTGATGATAAAGTACAGGAACACAATGAGTCATGGAGTAAAACCAACAACAAATACAAACATTTTTAGAACAAACAAACTATCGAAGATGTCAACCAAACAATAAACTTAAGAGAACATTAATTTATGACACTTTAAACTTAACGATGACAACATACTCCGCAGTTTCCTATAGAATTACCATATTTAACATCTAAGAAATCATTACGATGATGCGCAAAATTATATGCGTATATTAATTGTATTGTAGATACACATTGGAAGACTATTTTATGGTCAAGATATTATTAACAATAAAAAGATTTTCCATATAAGTATATCCTTATGAGTAACTAGTTACTTTGTCTTCACAGCAAGTGTTTATTCCTTTTAATGCTTCCTAAGTAGCATTAATAACATCTAAATTATTAGCACTTTAGATTATAGTGTAAAAAAATTTTTACTCAAATATACTCAACTTTTTCTAGTCAGTGGTCCTAATGTCCGCATTTTAATACGGTTAATACTTCGACCTCTTGTTCCAAGGCTCGAGTGCTCAAACCATCAGAATAGATGGATAGATATTTTGATTTGGCGAATAATAACAGCTTGGAAACAAACAACAGTATGGCAGATAAATACAAAAGATTATATTGCCATAATTACCATACCGGACAAATTTGGTGAAAAAACATGTTGAGTTTATTAATTTATTGGTACTAAATAACATTGTATAAATCGTAATTTTTTGCGCCTAACGTGCATTCAAACATTGCAAAGGTCAAAGAAACTGGTTTGAAACGGGCGGGCAGAAGATTCTTCTAACGTGGCATATCTCACGTATAAAGATATTACAAATGATTTTTACGTTAAGTACGCTACTATTTGCATAGATAATTTTGGAAATAAGTGATTATAAAGTTCATAAAGACAGGGTGTCCAAACAATGACTTCGTCTGCGTTGAATTAGTAATTATATAATATATAACCTGCTTATTTATTTCTTTTGAGAAATTATTACCGATTCGGCATCCGAATTTCCGCACAAGGGGGTTGGTTCACCCTTTTAAGGGATGATTTCCTCTTGATGACATACCTGCTGATATTAAACTATGTTTATATTAACTATCTATCCTTAGTAACATTGTGATTAACGAAATTATATCGGCTTATTTGGAGGAAACCCAAAGAAGACAAGAATTTATTTTGATTTCTAATTTAGGAATTTTATTTTGGTCCTAACAGCTTTAAAAGTTTAGTTCAGTATCAGAGAAAAGGACAATATATATTACAAATATTATGATGACCCAAACGCATTTAAGATACGAAGAAACAGGATTTAAAAATATTTTGTATACATTTTGGAGTATCCGTGTTTGACTAATCTCGAAATAAAAAGAAACTAAAACTCAAGGTCATAAAATGCTAAACGCTGTCAATGATCTTAACAATTTATCTTTTTATTCGAACACAAAACTTTTCACATATCGTCAAAGTATTTCTGCCTTAAGGACCAATTATGAAATGGTCCTAATTTTGATGCTTTGGCGTTTCGATGTTTTATATCGAGGACTCCTCATGATGATGTCTTCTTGGCTGCACAGTCACAATGACTGCGATTAAAGGATTCGAGCTCCTAGCTGTAGTTATACCCTATGATGCGCTCTCGAGGACTCCTGATGTAAATTGAAAGTGACTTAGAAAGATTTTTAACTATTAGTGAAAACGAAAGCTAAGGTTTTCAATGTTCACCTTTTCTTCTGAAATTTTCCAGATGCTGTGCCCCACGCTGTTACTAGCGACGCTGGCTCTGGTGAGCGGCGACGTGTCCCACCTTCTAGAGACAACTACCACGCCCGAGCCACCACCAAAGCCCTACGTGTTCTCCTATTCCGCTGGTCGGTACCCTGGACATACTGACAGGACCCACACCGAAGTCAGCGATGGTAGTGGCGTTGTTAAAGGTATCTTGATTTTGTTCACTGTTCTGATCATTTTATAGTTTCATTGCAGAGGCATTCATTGCATTCTCAACAGCAGCTGGCCAAACTCCCAATTTCATTAATTCAATTTAGATTCGTATCCGATTGGTGGCGCTAGGCCCATCCATATTACATGGTACCTAAAAAATATTGGCGAAATATGGGTGTATATTAGTACACCTCTGCCTAACTCGTCGGGGACGATGGGTGTGTTGCTATGTTATACTTTGTAAAATGGTGTGGATCAACATTCAGAAGTTCTCAAATAGTTCGACATCAGTTCAGTTTAATTATAAGCTAGTTATGCTAGCTGATTTTATCGCCTCTGATAGAAGCTCTAATAGTTTTAGTGTAAATACAGCTCCAAGAATTCTTCCCATTAATTAAAAATATTGTCTAACGAATCTTTGATTGTTGCTTGACCTTTAACGATTAAAATGTCACGAAGCACCAACCGGTCGCAGAAGCGCGACGAATTAAAGATGAGTAAGCAAAACAACTAGTCAAAAATGTTAATTTGATAATCGTGTAAAGAAGCGTAAAGTTATAATATCACGTAAGAAGTTATGAGCAATAAGGAAATAACAGCATTCTTTACAATACTAGTAATAACTATACAATAATGGCTTAATCGAGTTGTTCATATGATTCCAATACATTGTATAGATAGAAACTTTTACTACATGTCATACACTTAGGTTTTTTGTGACATAATGTGGTCATTTGGATTGCCAGCTGTTACAGATATTGTTATAATGTATTTATAACAATATCTGTATTATTATATATTATTATATTTAGGCTATAGAAAGAAATAAATAAATACTTATTATTTGGTATGTTTCATCAAGTTAAAATACATAATCACCTCTCTAAATAACATCATAGCCCGCCTAAGAACGCCATCGTCAATTCATCATCAACCCATTAATGTCCCACTGCTGGGCACGGGTCTCGTATAGTCCACCACGCTAGCCTACTGCGGGTTGGCAGACTTCACATACCATCGAGAATTCTCTCAAGCATGCAGGTTTCCTCACGATGTTTTCCTTCACCGTTTGAGCTTGTGATAAATACGCACATAACTTCCGTCAAGTCAGTGGTGCGTGCCTTGGGTTCGAACTCGAGACCTCTGACATCTCAGTCCACTGGTCACACCGCTAGTCTATCATATCTCTTCATTGCCATTATCAATTACAATATTAAAATTTATTGTACAACTTGAACATTCAAAACCTGCACTAAGCCAGTGTGATGGAGTATAGCCTGATTCCACTTGTACCGGGAGGATTCGTGCCTCAATGGGATAATAAATGAGTTGATGCTAATTAAAAGTTTTTTTTTAGAATATTGGATTTCTCGCTAAAGTCGTTTCGGTGTTGTTCTGATGCTGTTCTTACTATCTTCTCTGGGGTCATCCCCAGGGGGTTAGCGCCCATGCTATGCTTAGGCCACAAGATCGCGAATGGCGTACTATATTAGGTAGGTTTCGGGGTGTCAAGTGTTGAGACGGTTGCTGCTCAGATGCAGAGAGCCAATCTCTCTGAAAGAGGATTTGAGAGAGATTGGCTCTCTACCAATTCCACTCAGCTATCTTCTTCTAAACTACATCAAAGTCACAGAAGGGCTTTCGTTTCTCTGTCTCGTATTGCTGGCAGAGACAGGTGTCCTCTAATCGCCTTACGAAACACCTAGATAAGACTCAAACAAATGAAGTAACAATTACACTTTCTAATACCACGATATTAACAAGGAATTTGCGTAAGTTTTCCTGTTCTAGATACATTTACTTGATACCTTGGTACGCCTATAAGGAAGAGAAACGCAATCCAAACTAACTTAGTTTCATGACCAGGTGCTCTTATACGTACAAATTCCTAACACGCGTACGCATACGTCTTTTTAGACATTTCGGACCAAAGGACCAATTAAGGTTATTTATATGAACTATTCTAATCACAAATTCTAGGCACGTATTTGAGTTTACACATATACGCTGTATGTAGTTTTTATCAAAGTATTTTTAGATTTTTTTTATTGAGAATACTAGTAGGAGCACTACACTACAAATGTCGATTCTATGTTATCTAGTCTTGAATAAACTGTAAATGGGAGTTCTATATTCAATGTATTATTCATACGACAGTCCCCTAAAACGTGAGTAAGCTCCGCAAAAAGGAACACTATTAATGCTTTTCCACAAGCTTAAAAATATTATTGGTCGCTCCGATCACTTTTAAGATACCAACTTTAGTCAAAAACTTAACACATTTTCTCTCGCTTGTTTGTCAAGTAGAAGCCCAACCCTTATATTTGAGGGCTACCTAAAGCCGACTAGCGTTTGAGTATTTGGCCATGCTTATAAACCATGATGGTGGTCCATTGAGGCGAAATTCTAAATTTAATTGCTGATATAATTTTAAAACTTAGCGGACTGAAGAAGAAACCTAATGACGATATAACGCAGTATCTATCTATAATATTGGTATTTTAGTATCTTACCTAAGTACCAGCACTCCAAAGTGACAGAAAATTGGCACAGGTACAAGTTAAAACGGCCCTTCACTATATTGAATACATACGCCTACCTTGAGAATTTACCAGACACAATAGTAAAGCAATTAGTCAGCGGGCCACGTGCCGCAGGAGAATAAATACGGCTTTAATGGCATAGAGTTTTTATATCCTAAAATGGAAAATAAGTATGTGGCCTGACTAGTAATTGGTAGTTGCTATAGACTTTAGAGCTTCTAAAACATAGGCAATCAGATTAAAATTGTGTTGGTGGAAAATCTAAAATATATTTGGCAATATTATAGAACTCTTCCAAACTAACTCAGCAGCCTAATTAAGCCTCTATTATAGACTGAGATAGGTACTTTCTCAATACATAATATACTCTCGCTTTTTTCCATGAGGGGAAAGCAGCAAACTACATAAAACCACTATAAACATTTCCATGCATACCATCTTCCAACTTCTGCCACATTACAATTAGGTCATATTTTCTCAATACAAAAATCCTTTTTTAATCATTTCAGGATCTTTCTCTTACGTGGACCCCAGGCAGAAGATCCGCACTGTGGACTACATCGCTGACAAACAAGGCTTCCACCCAGTGTTGAGCGACGTGCCGCCAGAGCACCCCACGGACTCCGAATCTGTGGCGCAGGCTAAGAACCGCCATTATCAGCTGTACGCCAAGATTGCTCAAGAGCACGCCAACCCTCATCCGGAACGTGAGTATTCATTCCAGTTGTAATATTGTTCCACCTGAATTAAAAAAATAAATGTATAGTTATCTATGTTGACACGACATCATCTATGTTGACAGTTTTTAACCGACTTCCAAAAGCAGGAGGTTATCAATTCGACTGTATTTTTTTTTATTAATTGTTTTTTATACTACGAATGATTTTGGGGGACACGTATAGTATTTCTGGATAACTCTACAACAAACAAGTGGCTCTTCATTAATACTGTCAGACTATTTTAGAGCTGTAAATATATTTTTTTATCACCTATAGTAATGTATAGCAGTATGGCGTGTCACAGATGTATATATTAACCCAGAGTTCTGTCTGGCTGTATAATAGCTTGTCAATCTTGATACTCGATCACTTGCCAGGGGGTATTGTGGTTATGAATAATAATAATGATGAAACTGCTAGTTTTTTTCGAATGGGGCGCTATAATAATCAGGGTCACCAGTATGGAATCAAAAGTTTATTAGTATATAGCCCTTGACTGGACAATATTTTAATATTAATTAATTATCTGTCTCTCTTTACAGTAATCTCATCGCCCCTCGAAACAGAAGCAGTAGCGGCAGCTCGCGCGAAGCACGCGCATCTATTCAGTGTGATCGCCGAACAGCACGCCCGCATCGCCGCCGAGAGGGAGGCACTCCTTAGGGAAGAAGAGGAGAAGCAGCACCTACAGGAACTTGGCCAGTAGTCTGACACACCTTTCACAACTATTGATCATCAAATATGGAACAGCAGAAGAATTGAAAGCTTTAATTTGTAGGGAAATGTTGTATGTCAAGTTATTAACTTTACACACGTGGTGGGAATCACATGTTTTGTTTCGTGTACTTGTTGACTGCTCTGCCAAAGTGCAGAATAAAAGCGTAACCAAAATAGGTATATGTAATGTGTATGATATGAATAACAGTAGAAATGGTGGTACTTACTGATAATAATATAAATGATCAAGTTATAACACAGCGCCATCTAGTTCCGAACTAAGTAACGAGAATTGTGTTGATACACTAGATTTACAGATAGATTTACACAGCATATTTTTTTTTGTAAATACATACATACTGTACATAGACACAGTCCACAGTCACGGCTTAGGTCCATGCTTGCCACACAAACATTTGCCCCCACCGGGATTCGAACCAAAGCCCTCACCACAGGAGCTGCGCTACTCGGGTCGGCAAACTAATAATTTCTTGACATATACACTACCTTTGTGTAAATATAGCCTATTTTGTCTATTTTCTTCTTTTTAATTCCTAACTACCTACTTCTATCTACAAAAGAGGATGCATTTTAAAGTATGGTATGTGAAATTGCATCCAGTTTTTTTTTTCAATTTTACTTTAGAATGGCAACGGTATGAACTCGGTTTTCTGCTTTCCATATTTGACAATTAAAACGACTGCAGTGATGATACTACGTAAAATTAATACAAAATTGTTACATACTTTTTAATTATTTATGTAAGTACTTTTTTTTAAACCACTGACTTATTGTATTTAAAACGTTTTAAGAGAGAGATGATAATTGCCGAACCGCATATGACATTTTTTTTTCTAAATCCTTTTTAAGTAATCATAATATAATAACCTATTTACGAACGCAGCCTAATTTTTTCCTTTTAAAATAAATTATAGTGCCCACGTTTACACAAACTAGTAGATTTTTTTATCTTACTAACTTAGAATCACGCCATCTATTGGCATCAACCACTAAACTGTATAGTTAACATAGATTGTGAATAAAAACCAGTGTGTAAGATTGTATATAAAATATTAAATATAAGTATTTTAATAATACTCTCTCGAATTGCCATATTAAAACCAATTTGATATTATTTGTAGTTTTTTTATGTATTAAGATCAAATTTTGTATTTTTTTGTAATGTTTTTATATGAAAACATCTCATAATTAAAAAATAATAATAAATAGTGATAATTTAATATTTGTTTTATTTAGTTACACAAGAAAAATATGTAGTTCAAATATTTAACATCTGTGGTTTATCGACAGAACTTTTGGGTTGTCGGAAATATGATTGCTGCAAAAGTTTATTTCTAGATGTTGTCAGCCAGAACTGAAGATGTGCTCGATGGTTTATGATCTAGCTGGTCGAGTCTGTAATAGAAAAATATAATTAAATATAGTACAGTCGTATGCAGGGATTGTAGGGCGTGGCATTTTGTAGTTTCTGCCTACCCCATGCAAAGAAGGCTTGAGTATAAACGTATATAATATACAGATAAAAAATATGTAAGGGTAGATTAATTAATATAAAATACGTGTTTAGAATAGCTAATGATAAAACGGCTAGTAGAGATGTAGAGAAAAAAAATAAACGTTGAAACCAATATATTGTATCTTTGACGTTCTTGAGACGTCATAGCGAAAACAAAATGGCGGCTATCATTTTGGCGCCATTATTCAAATCGATAAGGTTATATATATTTTTGACTGAATTAGACGTTAAATACTAAATTGATTCTTATCATTAAGGTAGGTATCACATTCAACCATCTAAAGAGAAAAAACAGAATGTTATATTTCTAAAGACTTTTCTCCATCAGCATTAAGTGTAATATACCATCATGCATGTCGTAGCAGAAGGGTTAGGCAGACGTATTTACACCCACTTTTCGTCGGTATGTTTTAGGTGTATTACCATCAATCAGACAAGGATCCAATCTCCGAGCTGCTACTGAGAATTTCATAAAAAATCGCAATAACAATATCGAATGGTCGATCTATTGATCGACCAGGGAATCTGATGACCTATTGATCAACGAGGCGTTAGTGTCTAGACTTAAATCTACTTACTGGTTCGAAGGGGTCCGGGAAATCCGGGGGGCGGGGGTCCAGGCGGAGGGGGTCCAGGTGGTGGAGGTCCACCCCCGTTGCAGCCGGCAGGCTTCGGCCCTGTGCTCATTCCATTCTGGAACATAACATAAAACCCATTAAAACATGTGACTTAGACATGTTTGACGATGATTACACTGCAGTTATCGGATTACTGAGTCATTAAAAAAAGTGGTAGTTTTCAGTGGCGGGTCAGTAAGTCTTTGTGTTTGTCGTTGAGATCAAAAACTTTTTAGTTTTACAACAATTTATTGCTATTTTCTGATACTATTATATAGATACTATAAAAAGTAAAACAATAGTGTTATATTTTAATTTATGTTTTGTAATGCGTCCACGGCACAAAGAAAAATTCTTGTGTCTAGCAACCTTCATAAAAAATATATTAAATTGAAATCAAATTTTACTCACCACAGCAGCGAAGACAATAGCCATGATGGCCAGGAGTACTCCAAAGAACTTCATGTTTCAACCGGTGATCATGAATTGGTGAACTTCACAATTTCCCCACTATATATACAAGAATAATTCAGGTAAATGGTGTACATGTGACAATTTGTTCATCCGGTGCACGATTTAAAAACAATTATTAAAAAGTAACCTCGGAGTAATAGTTATTGTATGTTTAGAGAGCGACGATGCGGAAATTTTTTTAAATAGAATTATGTGAGAGTTGTTTTTTTATAGAACATAGGTTAGCGTTTGACTACAATCTCACCTGATGGTAAATGATGGTGTGGTCTAAGATGATGCACGCTTACCTAGAAAATACCTATTCACTAGTGACTTGAAGACTCCCAAATTGTACTCGTCGGGAAATAAAAACTCAGACAACTGATTCTGTGTGCGTGTTTGTCTGTTACTATACGCCCCTTGCCAGGCCATGCTACACCTAATGCACCCCACTTCTGTTAGGGCAGCAAGGGGTTCTTCATAAAAGGTTTACAGGGTTGAGAGACGTCTATAGGCTAGGTAACTAATTAACATCAGGCAGATCGTAAGGTTGTTTGGCACCTGTGGTATAAAAAACATTAGCTTACTTAGCACAAAACATGCTTCTTAAATTATTAGTGTACCTACGTGTAAGTAAATTAGGAAGATTTTCGATGTGGAAGTTTTCCTCTCATTTAAAAGTATGAGTATGCCAAACAAGTGTGCAATTTGCTGGAGTTTGATTGTATTTAATATTAGATGGATCATCTGCAAACTGCACCTTGTACTTATTTCACGGCTAAGGCATTACTATAATTGAATATTATAAAAGGGCCAAGAATTGAGCCCTATGGAACTCCTTATCGTAACTAGGAATATAGATTTTTATAGATTTTGATTTTTTTTCAGTTTCAGTTGAATATTGCATTCTATATTTATAATGATTTGAATCATTTTAACTTAAATAAGAATGACTTAAAACTGGTCCCTTGAACCGTAAAATAGATTACAAATTAGAAGGTACCTTTAATAATATAATCAAGGACGTTGAAATAAAATAATATGAATGGTGCATAAGTTTATTTGTCAATATCGTTAGCCGGAATCGTAAATCTGTTCGCCGTTCTACCGTCTAACTGGTTGCATCTGAAATAGAAAATTAGCTTAATTAATATACAGTACATACTTACAGCATTTGAAAACTATGAAAACTACGGTAGGTTGTAGTAGTAGTAGTACTAAACTGGGCCTGTATCTTGGAATTTTATCTTTGTATCATAATAAGATATATGGTCTCGTAAAGGTACTGGTTTTTTCCCAACTAGGCTGGGCTTATCAGAATCTTACACATTGACTGTCATGAAATCTGATGTTTTCTTTTAAAAAGCAATAAGAACCGTCGCACTAAAGACAATATTTATCACTCTCATCAATTTTTTTTCAATCTCTCTGTAGATTGTACAAATTTTTGCTCCGTGCGAGGTTCAAACCCGCAACCCGTGACGCACAAGCCGATCGCTTGGCCACTGCGCTAGTACGGAGTAGTCGATTCGATCGATTACTGAGTAAGAATCAGCTACATACTTAAAAAAGGTAAACTAGTTATTAGCCGCCTGCCGGCTGAAGTGGTTTCCAAGAGATGGAAGTCTCGAATCGCTCCACCTATTATACCGTTAATGTCTTCAGACTTTCAATAGGCTACAGGCATAGTAATTCCGCCGCTCTATACTTGTCCTCCACACTGTTTACGAAGACTTCAGTGTAAGCCTCTGCTGTACTCACTCCGTCTTCCACCATCGCAGCCAGCGGGCTTTGGGACTCTTGACATCCCGCTCTGGAACACAAATAAGTAATGTCGTTATATAGTGACCAAGATACCGCTGGAAAGACAGAGTGGCTAAGGAGCTGAAAGAGATGGAGATGCTGGACTGGTCAGACCTGGCACAAGAGAGGAAGCAATGGCAAAATTTGATGTTAGAGGCCAATATCTCAGTTCTAGACAATAGATAAAGTTGCAGTTCTAAATGTTACTAATAATTGTAGGTATAGAAACTAAAAAGGTCTTGTATTTTGTGAAATCGGTACGACAATAAAGAAACTAGATCCTACTACTCACCACCACAGCGCAGGCGATAGCCAAGACGGTCAAGATTACTCCAAAGAACTTCATGTTGTAACCGGTGATCACGAACTGACGAACTTCACCAACTCGTCAGTATATACACCGTGAAATTGTAGTCGTTGTGGAACCGAAAGGTGGGAAACTTATGATAATTAGTAGAACAAAAAAAAGTCTTAGATTAACTCTACTGTTTATAATAAAAAAGTTGGCAAGTGAAAAGAATATTTTCACTTGATCGAGTTTGCTAGTAGTAGTGCACCAATAATTCATTCAACATCGGCCGCAGTCGCCAACTCGCTACTTATCAAAGACGCGCGGCGGCGGGGCAATGACCCGAACGCCAGCCAGCTGGTACTAAACGGCTGTCTGAGCGAAAAGTCCTAATAAGTACTTACGCGTTATTTAAAAGCTAGTAGGTCAATACTTTATTGATGTCATTTTATTATTGAAATAAATTTTATTTCGCAATACGATGCAGATGGCGACGAAATTGATGGTAGGTATACTTATACTTACACCTATCTACGTAACTTACCGATCTAGGTATAAATTGAAATACGACAAGATTGGCGCTTAGCGAATCAGCTGATACGAGATACGAACGTAAAACCTACATTCCAATTAGATAAAAGGGATTAAAAATTAAGTAGGTACCTAGGTATTACCATAGCTTTAAAAAAACCTTTCTTTTTTAAACTTTCCCCAAGCAGAGAGTTAACACACACACACAGAACAATTACCTGCAGATCATACAATTCCGTGCGAGGATCGAACTCGCGACGTCTTGCGCAGCAGTCGCTTGTACAGCCGCTGCACCAATCATTGCGGCAACATTTTCACGGAATAACGTAAATTGTACTCCAATTTCTCCTTCATACTTTCCACGGGCTTAGGACCGCCAGAAATACTTTACATGAACATAACTTTTCAATAAATAACTTAAGGTATTTACTGTATCAATAATTAAAAACAGATAGCTGAAACAGTCAAGAGGTTGGGTAGGTATTTCAGGCGTATTTAAAAAATTGGAGCTATTTACAAAATAATCAACTTTACATACAAGTTACCTGCAAAAAGTTTATTCACACTTCTCTGTACCGAAGCAACTGCTCGAAATGGAGTCCGCCGCGTTCAATACACAAACGTGCCCGTTTTATACTATTGTCTTTTAGCTTTCTTAACGTGTCTCTGTCACTTTTCACTCTATCAAAGGCGTCCACTATCGCACTGCGTAACTCGTCACGATTTTCATGTTCACGGGTATAAACAAGTCTTTTGATTTCCGACCACAAGAAAAAGTCCAAAGGCGTTAAGTCCGGGCTCCTAGCCGGCCAAGCCACGGGACCGCCGCGGCCTATCCACCGATCACCGAACTGAGTGTTTAGGTAGGCACGCACTACACTTGAATAATGGGCGGGGCAGCCATCATGCTGATAGTACATCCCTGCTAAGTACGCTACAGGGATATCATCTAACAGCTCCGATATTACCGTTTGTAACATGTCTAAATACGAGCTGCCCGTTAGATGGCCTTCAATGAAAACAGGTCCTATTAATTGGTCGTTTATAATACCGGCCCACACATTTACACTAAATCGAACTTGGTGATGATCTTCCCGTATTAAGTGTGGGTTCATAAGAGCCCAGTAATGTTCATTGTGTACATTGTACAGTCCCACTCGAGTAAACAATGACTCATCTGTCCAAAGTATGGAAGCGTTACTATTATTTAGCAACCAATGACAAAGGGCAACTCTTGCCGGTGCATCGTCGTTGTTGATGACGTGAGCTCGACGGAAATGATATGGATGCAAGTTATTAGTATTTAATGTTTTCCATACGAAGTATTGGCTAACATTAAATTCTTGTGCCGCCATTCTTGTGCTTCGCCGCGGATCCCGCTCGAAGTACTCCAGAAGAGCGTCTTCGATCCCCGGCGAGTTATTCAGGCGACCTCGACCTTGCGCGTGAGCTGGTACACGGAATTGCCCATGGTCGAGAAGGCGCTGAGTTGCAGACAAGATGGTATGTGGTGAAGGCACTTGAGGACTTTCAATCCCTCGTAGCCGCAGCGCATTTAAATGTTCCGGCCGGGAATACAACCGCCTGGCCTCTTCTAAATTGTAGTTGGCAACAGCGTACAGCTGAACCATTGCTAAGTACTCCGCGTTCGAATATTCGTACTGACGACTCATTTTCGTGTGGCAACGTAAAACGTAAACAATGCAACCTTATCGCGCGCGAGTTGCAGCAGAACTGGAGAAATGGCGACCGGGCGCAATGTTGCCGCGCTCTCGCCGCGCAGTTTTAGGTAGGTAATAATAGTGCGGCCTTGCGGCTTGGCGGCAACATGACACGAGTAGGTAAGTTGGCGGCAGCGAGCGCGGCGCGGGCGGCTTTTATGATTTCTGTCGGCTTTGTTTGTCGGCATGGTTTACTGCTTAGTTGTTTGTGTGTGTGAGTAACATTGAATGATATCGATCGTAGTAATCGTAGTACGTTAAATTTTGTGGCGTTACCATATATCCTAGGTTCGTTCTAGTTTTTTGTTCGTCTGTCACATTTTTTATAAAAAAAAATATCTTTATTTTATTTAAAATTTACATAAATAGATTCCATTATTGATATAGAGTCCAAAATTTTCGATCCATAAACCTATATAATTTCACGGTGTATACTGTAGGAATTCGAGAAAATTGTGCTCCTATGAGAATATGTTTATCCGGTGGATGATAATTTTGGCAATTAATAAAAAAAGCTATCTTACTATTACATTATAGTTATTTTACATTTAGTACGCGGCGATTCGGCAAAATAATGGGCAATTTTTTAAACATCAGCTGGGTTCTTCAACATTTTGATTTACCCAATTCAAGACATACGTTGCAAAGCGTAGATTTTTAAACAAAAACAGAGACGGCCATTTTAGTTAATAATAATCCGTTCAAAATTGTACATATTGTAACCATTCGTAGGACTGATTTAAAAAGTATTGAAGATAAAATTGACATTCTAAGGTTGATTATTAACCTAATTAACAAGCAGACAAAAATTGAAACAATCATGCTTCGGTTATTTTTTTATAAATATTCAACTGTGTATACCGCAAATGTCTTTGAAAAAATACATTTTCAAATTACTGGAAAATGATTAACATTTGCACATGGGTCATACGCGTTATTTAGTTACAAATGATCTCTCTCACATCTCCTTAATGGATTACTCTCATTAACATTAACCATATATGGCAATTTTGCTAAATCGTCAGGTGCTAAATATAAAATTACTAAAAGTAAAAGATTGCTTTTCGATAAGTGCCAAAATTATCGTTCACCGGATGAACAAATTGTCATATGTGGACAATTTAACCGACTTCCTACAGTATATATACTGGGAAGTTGGTGAAGTTCGTCAGTTCGTGATCACCGGTTACAACATGAAGTTCTTTGGAGTAATCTTGGCTGTTATGGCTATTGCCTGCGCTGTAGTGGTGAGTGATACAAAAGCTTGCGCCTTTACTGTGGTACCTATTTTAGCAAGCAAGTTTGTACAGTTTATTTACAATTATTATTATTGATATTTGGAACTGCAATAGTTTTATCTTTGTATTTTTACTATGCGATCTTTAATAAATGAGAGAACTGAACAAGAACTGAATCCATATAGACAAAGTATAAGAACTACCTTCTAATCTATGGAACTACCAGTGGACTATGAAGTCAAAAATCTCGAGATTGATCTTAATGACTTTTTGATTTTGAACACACACGCTTTTTACATGTTCAAACGGTGAAGGGAAACATGGTGAGGAAGCCTAGGCCTGAGAGCGTTACTCGACGGCGTCAGAAGCGAAGCCGCAAATAAGAGGAGACCCGTGCGCAGCAGTACGATCTCGTCTTTGACGATTGTGACGTCATCAGCATCAAATAATCTGTCTTATGATATAACAGCATTGTATATTTGTATTCCAGAGCGGAATGGCTACAGTCCCGAAGCCCGCCGGCTGCGACGGTGGAGGACGAAGTGAGTACAGTAGAGGCTAGCTTACACTGATGTGTTCGTAGACCCTGTTTAGGGCTGGTGTGCAACACTATAGTTTTCCTAATGTTTTGCTACGTATAACATGTGTACCATCACGCCTGTCGCTCTTGAAGGATTAGGCAGAGGTGTACTGATTTCATAGGTATGTTTTTTTGCGTCAACCGAGCACGAACCTGAACTCCGAGCTGCTACGTAGAATTTAATAGAAAAAACCAATGACACTTTGCTCGATCTAGAAATCGAACCCAAGACGTAAGTAAGTGGGATTGCTCAGCAATCCCACTTACGACCACTAGACTTTAAAAGGCTACAATTTAATTTTTGACTACTGTAATTTATAATACTTTTTCTGTTTGTTTCTAAGACTATTTTTCCATTACAGATGCGACCAGCTAAACCACAAAACGGCGAACAGATCTATGATTTCGGCTAATGATATTCACAAATAAACTTATACACCATTCATAATTATTTAATTTCAAAATCCCATCCAATTTATAACATACCTACATATTAATATAAAGATTTGAGTCATTACAAGCTGAGATGAAATAAAAATCAAAAATAGGAATACAATAATTTATTTGTCAGTGTCATATGTCCTACATACACTCACGCCCTTTCCCATAGGGGCAGGCAGTAACTACAGAACGCTCTGGCTTCTTCCAAGTTCATACGTCTTGTCTTACATGCGCGCAGGTCGCGAGTAATAAATGTAACTTTCTTGGGAGATGCTGCTGACGTATTCTCATAAAAACCACTAAATGAAATCTGATTCAAAGTCAAAGTCAAATGTTTTATTTCAATTAGACCAATATTACAGGTACTTTTAAATTGTCAAACTAGTTGCACGGTTCCAAGAAGTAGGTCATATGGAGAAAACCGGCAGGAAACTCCATACATACTCTTTTAATAAAACAGAAAATTACAATATGGTTTTTTCACATCTAAAGTGATTTTAAAATAAATCTTCTTGGGCGTCCTCGCAGATGTCAGTGGAAAATAAATATCTGCCAAATTATCTATAATACCTTCATATACATAAAAATTTTGTGACACGTTGTTTATCCGCGATGAAATAATGAACCAATTTTAATTAGCTATGTCAAATTGGGTTAAACTACTGATTCATGTTTGTATTCATGGCTTCGGTATTGTTGACATCGGTATTGTTGGCGTCGGTATAGATGGCGTCGGAATTATTGGCGTCGGTATTGGTGGCGTCGGTATCGGTGGCGGCGATTTAGATTGCATCGGAATTGGTGGCGTCGTTATTTATGGCGTCAGTATTGGTGGCGTCGGCACTGTTGGCGTCGGTATTGATGGCGTCGGTATTGTTGGCGTCGGTATTGTTGGCGTCGGTATAGATGGCGTCGGAATTATTGGCGTCGGTATTGGTGGCGTCGGTATCGGTGGCGGCGATTGTTACGTTTGTAGGTTAACCTTCGTTGAAAACAAAAAGGAAAAAACTGGGTAGTACTAACAAGATATATTAGAAAATTTTACAAGACGAAAACTATATTTAGATGGGGTTGGTCCGAGCACATCACACTCTCTTATTACACCGACTGGCGGAATACCAAACGTTACGCTCCTGGGTAGTGCGGGTAGGCAGTGGTCTGGTCGAGCTTGCGTCCCTGGCGTAGCTTCGGGTGCGATGCTTGCAGGCAGTCTGATTGTCAGCGGTGCTTATCCACAGGCGACAATAGGGGTGAACTTAAACCCTGGAATTCGATAGGGTGGACAATCAATAATTGTCCTAAAGTCCCACCGTGACTGCAACATGAGGGCCGTAAGCGTGAAGCGAAGGTTCCCGCCAAAATATTGCAAATTATCAAAGATGATGCAGCCACGGTTGAAAACTAAGCGGAAGGGCTTACAAAGGATAAAATCATATATGATGGTTCATCACAAAATCTAGTTATGAAATAATGGAAGTACTTTTACAATAAAAATTGAGACCAAAATGATGCGGCAATTACGATTCTATTCAATAGGCCTAGAATCATAAAACAAACGTATTGAAGCGTCAGTTAATAGTTCCAAGCTAGAAGCATATCATTACGAGCGTAATTTGAAATCTGCTAAGCCCATGAATGTCCATAATAAATGCACAACTTACCCGATCACGGGGTTCATAGTCACTCAGATTACTCACTGTTAGATGGAGTATATTAGCAATTAGCTAGATTAGTTAAATACGTTTATTACTCGTCAATATATCACAGTAGACGGTATGCGAGCAAAATAATGTAGTTCAGCGAGCGCGCGTTTAGCTAACATCAGCCTCAAACAGCGGAGTGGCGTCCGCGTCGCGGTTCGGCCGCCATGACACCCAGATGTTGCTCTGTCCCACTCGCACCGCTGTGACGTGCGCGACTGGTTTGTCTATATTCAAAAGGAATCGGAATGTTTGTTTATTTATTGATATTTAAATTACTGTAAAGTTTTCTTTATTTGTTATTAGATTTATAATGTGATGTTGTGTGAGTTGTTTATTTATTATTATTATTTATTTTTAGATTTAATTAGGTTAATTTTATAATACTAGTAAATTATTGAAGCAATGTAACACGATTTAGATAGCATCGGAATTGGTGGCGTCGTTATTTATGGCGTCAGTATTGGTGGCGTCGGTAAAGATGTCGTCGGTATAGATGTCGTCGGTATAGATGGCGTCGGTATTGATGGCGTCGGTATTGCTGGCGTCGATATTGTTGGCGTCGGTATTGTAGGCGTCGGTATAGATGGCGTCGGAATTATTGGCGTCGGTATTAGTGGCGTCGGTACTGATGGCGTTGGTATTGTTGGCGTCGGTATAAATGGCGTCGGTATTGGTAGCGTCGGTATAGATGGCGTCGGTATTGGTGGCGTCAGTAAAGAAAGCGTCTGTATTTGTGGCGTAGTTATTGTTGACATCAGTATTGGTGGCGGCGATATAGATGGCGTCAGAATTATTGGCGTCGGTATTGGTGGCGTAGGTATTGGCGGCGGCGATGAAGATAGCATCGGAATTGGTGAAGTCGTTATTAAAGGCGTCGGTATTGGTAGCGTCGGCATTGTTGGCGTCGGTATAGCTGGCGTCGGTATAGATAGCGTCGGAATTATTGGCGTCGGTATTGGTGGCGTCGTTATTTATGGCGTCGGTATTGGTGGCGTCGGCATTGTTGGCGTCGGTATTGTTGGCGTCGGTATAGACGGCGTCGGTATTGTTGGCGTCGGTATTGATGGCGTCGGTATTGTTGGCGTCGGTATAGATGGCGTCGGTATTGGTGGCGTAAGTATCGGCAGCGGCGATAAAGATAGCATCGGAATTGGTGGCGTCGTTATTGGTGGCGTCGGCATTGTTGGCGTCGGTATAGCTGGCGTCGGTAAAAGATAGCATCGGAATTATTGGCGTCGGTATTGGTAGCATCGGTATAGATGGCGTTGGAATTATTGGCGTCGGTATAGATGGCATCGGAATTATTGGCGTCGGTAAAGATGGCATCGGAATTGTTGACGTTGGTATTGTTGGCGTCGGTATAGATGGCGTCGGTATAGATGGCGTCGGTATTGGTGGCGTAGTTATTGTTGGCATCGGTATTGTTGGCGGCGATATAGGTCGCATCGGAATTGGTGGCGTCGTTATTTATGGCGTCGGTATTGGTGGCGTCGTCATTGTTTGCGTCGATATTGTTGGCGTCAGTATAGACGGCGTCGGAATTATTGGCATCGGTATTGATGGCGTCGGTATTGTTGGCGTCGGTATAGATGGCGTCGGTATAGGTGGCGTAGGTATCGGCGGCGGCGATTAAGATAGCATCGGAATTGGTGGCGTCGTTATTTAAGGCGTCGGTATTGATGGCGTCGGTATTGTTGGCGTCGGTATAGATGGCGTCGGTATTGGTGGCGTCGTTATTTACGGCGTCGTAATTATTGGCGTCGTTATTTACGGCGTCGTAATTATTGGCGTCGGTATTGTTGACGTCGGTATTGGTGGCGTCGGTATAGTTAGCGTCGGTATAGATGGCGTCGGTATAGATGGCGTCGGTATTGTTGGCGTCGGTATAGATGGCATCGGAATTATTAGCGTTGGTATTGGTGGCGTCGGTATCGGTGGCGGCCATTTAGATAGCATCGGAATTGGTGGCGTCGTTATTTATGGCGTCGTAATTATTGGCGTCGGTATTGTTGACGTCGGTATTGGTGGCGTCGGTATAGTTGGCGTCGGTATAGATGGCGTCGGTATTGGTGGCGTAGGTATCGGCAGCGGCGATAAAGATAGCATCGGAATTGGTGGCGTCATATTTAAGGCGTCGGTATTGGTGGCGTCGGCATTGTTGGCGTCGGTATAGCTGGCGTCGGTAAAAGATAGTATCGGAATTATTGGCGTCGGTATTGGTAGCATCGGTATAGATGGCGTTGGAATTATTGGCGTCGGTATAGATGGCATCGGAATTATTGGCGTCGGTAAAGATGGCATCGGAATTGTTGACGTTGGTATTGTTGGCGTCGGTATAGATGGCGTCGGTATAGGTGGCGTAGGTATCGGCGGCGGCGATTAAGATAGCATCGGAATTGGTGGCGTCGTTATTTAAGGCATCGGTATTGATGGCGTCGGTATTGTTGGCGTCGGTATAGATGGCGTCGGTATTGGTGGCGTCGTTATTTACGGCGTCGTAATTATTGGCGTCGTTATTTATGGCGTCGTAATTATTGGCGTCGGTATTGTTGACGTCGGTATTGGTGGCGTCAGTATAGTTGGCGTCGGTATAGATGGCGTCGGTATTGTTGGCGTCGGTAAAGATGGCGTCGGAATTATTGGCGTTGGTATTGGTGGCGTCGGTATCGGTGGCGGCCATTTAGATAGCATCGGAATTGGTGGCGTCGTTATTTATGGCGTCGGTATAGATTGCGTCGGAATTATTGGCATCGGTATTGATGGCGTCGGTATTGTTGGCGTCGGTATAGATGGCGTCGGTATAGGTGGCGTAGGTATCGGCGGCGGCGATTAAGATAGCATCGGAATTGGTGGTGTCGTTATTTAAGGCGTCGGTATAGATGGCGTCGGTATTGGTGGCGTCGTTATTTACGGCGTCGTAATTATTGGCGTCGTTATTTACGGCGTCGGTATTGTTGACGTCGGTATTGGTGGCGTCGGCATTGGTGGCTTAGGTATCGGCGACGGCGATTAAGATAGCATCGGAATTGGTGGCGTCGTTATTTATGGCGTCGTAATTATTGGCGTCGGTATTGTTGACGTCGGTATTGGTGGCGTCGGTATAGTTGGCGTCGGCATTGTTGGCGTCAGTATTGTTGGCGTCGGTATGGATGGCGTCGGTATTGATGGCGTCGGTATTGATGGCGTCGGTATTGGTGGCTTAGGTATCGGCGACGGCGATTAAGATAGCATCGGAATTGGTGGCGTCGTTATTTATGGCGTCGTAATTATTGGCGTCGGTATTGTTGACGTCGGTATTGGTGGCGTCGGTATAGTTGGCGTCGGCATTGTTGGCGTCAGTATTGTTGGCGTCGGTATGGATGGCGTCGGTATTGGTGGCGTAGGTATCGGCGGCGGCGATTAAGATAGCATCGGAATTGGTGGCGTCGTTATTTAAGGCGTCGGTATTGGTGGCGTCGGCATTGTTGGCGTCGGTATAGCTCGCGTCGGTAATAGATAGCGTCGGAATTATTGGCGTCGTTATTGGTAGCATCGGCATTAATGGCGTCGGTATAGATGGCGTCGGAATAGATGGCGTCGGTAAAGATGGCGTCTGTATTTGTGGCGTAGTTATTGTAAGCATTGATGGCTCTATACCGATGCTGTCAAAAGCATTGTTATTGTTGGCGTCAGTATAGATGTCGTCGGAATTATTGGCGTCGGTATTGGTGGCGTCGGTATAGATGGCGTTGGTATTGTTGGCGTCGGTATAAATGGCGTCGGAATTGTTGGCGTCGGTATAGATGGCGTCGGTATAGATGGCGTCGGTATTGTTGGCGTCGGTATAGATGGCGTCGGAATTATTGGCGTTGGTATTGGTGGCGTCGGTATCGGTGGCGGCCATTTAGATAGCATCGGAATTGGTGGCGTCGTTATTTATGGCGTCGGTATAGATGGCGTCGGAATTATTGGCATCGGTATTGATGGCGTCGGTATTGTTGGCGTCGGTATAGATGGCGTCGGTATAGGTGGCGTAGGTATCGGCGGCGGCGATTAAGATAGCATCGGAATTGGTGGTGTCGTTATTTAAGGCGTCGGTATTGATGGCGTCGGTATTGTTGGCGTCGGTATAGATGGCGTCGGTATTGGTGGCGTCGTTATTTACGGCGTCGTAATTATTGGCGTCGTTATTTACGGCATCGGTATTGTTGACGTCGGTATTGGTGGCGTCGGCATTGGTGGCTTAGGTATCGGCGACGGCGATTAAGATAGCATCGGAATTGGTGGCGTCGTTATTTATGGCGTCGGTATTGGTTGCGTCAGTAAAGATGGCGCCTGTATTTGTGGCGTAGATATAGTTGGTATCGGTATTGGTGGCGTCGGTATAGTTGGCGTCGGTATAGAAAGCGTCGGTATTGATGGCGTCGGTATTGATGGCGTCGGTATTGTTGGCGTCGGTATTGTTGGCGTCAGTACAGATGGCGTCGGTATTATTGGCGTCGGTATTGTTGGCGTCGGTAAAAATGGCGTCGGAATTATTGGCGTCGGTATTGGTGGCGTCGGTATCGGTGGCGGTGACTTAGATAGCATCGGAATTGGTGGCGTCGTTATTTATGGCGTCAGTATTGGTGGCGTCGGAATTATTGGCATCGGTATTGATGGCGTCGGTATTGTTGGCGTCGGTATAAATGGCGTCGGTATAGGTGGCGTAGGTATCGGCGGCGGCGATTAAGATAGCATCGGAATTGGTGGTGTCGTTATTTAAGGCGTCGGTATTGTTGGCGTCGGTATAGATGGCGTCGGTATTGGTGGCGTCGTTATTTACGGCGTCGTAATAATTGGCGTCGTTATTTACGGCATCGGTATTGTTGACGTCGGTATTGGTGGCGTCGGCATTGGTGGCTTAGGTATCGGCGACGGCGATTAAGATAGCATCGGAATTGGTGGCGTCGTTATTTATGGCGTCGGTATTGGTTGCGTCAGTAAAGATGGCGCCTGTATTTGTGGCGTAGATATAGTTGGTATCGGTATTGGTGGCGTCGGTATAGTTGGCGTCGGTATAGAAAGCGTCGGTATTGATGGCGTCGGTATTGATGGCGTCGGTATTGATGGCGTCGGTATTGTTGGCGTCGGTATTGTTGGCGTCAGTACAGATGGCGTCGGTATTATTGGCGTCGGTATTGTTGGCGTCGGTAAAAATGGCGTCGGAATTATTGGCGTCGGTATTGGTGGCGTCGGTATCGGTGGCGGTGATTAAGATAGCATCGGAATTGGTGGCGTCGTTATTTATGGCGTCAGTATTGGTGGCGTCAGCATTGTTTGCGTCGGTATAGATGGCGTCGGTATTAATGGCGTCGGTATTGCTGGCGTCGGTTTTATTGGCGTCGGTATTAGTGGCGTCGGTATAAGTGGCGTTGGTACAGATGGCATCTGTATTTGTGGCGTTGTTATAGTAAGCATAGATGGCTCTATACCGACGCTGGCAATAAGCATTGTTATTGTTGGCGTCGTTATTGTTGGCGTCGGTATTGTTTGCGTCGGTATTGGTGGCATTTGTATTGTTGGCATCAATAAATATGACGTCTGTATTTGTGGCGTAGTTATAGTTGATATCGGTATTGGTGGCGTCTAGCTGGCGTCGGTATTGATGTCGTCGGTTTTGTTTGCATCGGTAAAGATGGCGTCGGAATTATTGGCGTTGGTATTGGTGGTGTCGGTATCGGTGGCGGCGATTTAGATAGCATCGGAATTGGTGGCGTCGTTATTTATGGCGTCGGTATTGGTTGCGTCGGCATTGTTGGCGTCGGTATAGCTGGCGTCGGTATAGATGGCGACGGTATTAATGGCGTCGGTATTGCTGGTGTCGGTATTGTTGGCGTCGGTATAGCTGGCGTCGGTATTGGTGGCGTAGGTATCGGTGGTTGCGATTAAGATAGCATCGGAATTGGTGGCGTCGTTATTTAAGGCGTCGGTATTGGTGGCGTCGGCATTGTTCGCGTCGGTATTGTTGGCGTCGGTATTGGTGGCGTCGGTATAGATGGCGTTGGTATAGATGGCATCGGAATTATTTGCGTCGGTATAGATGGCGTCGGAATTGTTGACGTCGGTATTGTTGGCATCGGTATTGTTGGTGGCGATATAGATAGCATCGGAATTGGTGGCGTCGTTATTTATGGCGTTGGTATTGGTGGCGTCGGCATTGTTGGCGTCAGTATTGTTGGCGTCAGTATGGATGGCGTCGGTATTGATGGCGTCGGTATAGATGGCGTCGGTATTGGTGGCGTAGGTATCGGCGGCGGCGATTAAGATAGCATCGGAATTGGTGGCGTCGTTATTTAAGGCGTCGGTATTGGTGGCGTCGGCATTGTTGGCGTCGGTATAGCTCGCGTCGGTAATAGATAGCGTCGGAATTATTGGCGTCGTTATTGGTAGCATCGGCATTAATGGCGTCGGTATAGATGGCGTCGGAATAGATGGCGTCGGTAAAGATGGCGTCTGTATTTGTGGCGTAGTTATTGTAAGCATTGATGGTTTTATACCGAAGCTGGCAAAAGCATTGTTATTGTTGGCGTCAGTATAGATGTCGTCGGAATTATTGGCGTCGGTATTGGTGGCGTCGGTATAGATGGCGTTGGTATTGTTGGCGTCGGTATAAATGGCGTCGGAATTGTTGGCGTCGTTATTGGTGGCGTCGGTATAGATGGCGTCAATATTGGTGGCGTCGGTAAAGAAAGCGTCTGTATTTGTGGCGTAGTTATTGTTGGCATCGGTAAAGATGGCGTCGGAATTATTGGCGTCGGTATTGGTGGCGTCGGTATCGGTGGCGGCGATTAAGATAGCATCGGAATTGGTGGCGTCGTTATTTATGGCGTCGGTATTAGTTGCGTCGGCATTGTTGGCGTCGGTATAGCTGGCGTCGGTATAGATGGCGACGGTATTTATGGCGTCGGTACTGCTGGTGTCGGTATTGATGGTGTCGGTATTGCTGGCGTCGGTATTGGTGGCGTCGGTGTGGATGGCGTTGGTATTGTTGGCGTTTGTTACGCCCACAATTGGCGTCAGTTAAGATGGCGTTTGTATTTGTGGCGTATTTATAGTTGGTATCGGTATTGGTGGCGGCAATATAGATAGCATCGGAATTGTTGGCGTCGTTGTTTACGGCGTCGGTATTGATGGCGTCGGTATTGTTGGCGTCGGTATTGGTGGCGTCGGTAAAGATGTTGTCGTAATTATTGGCGTCGTTATTTACGGCGTCGTAATTATTGGCGTCGGTATTGTTGACGTCGGTATTGGTAGCGTCGGTATAGTTGGCGTCGGTATAGATGGCGTCGGTATTGATGGCGTCGGTATTGTTGGCGTTGGTATAGATGGCGTCGGTATTTGGGACGTCGTTATTTACTGCGTCTTAATTATTGGCGTCGTTATTTACGGCGACGTAATTATTGGCGTCGGTATATATGTCGTCGGTATTGATGGCGTTGGTATTGTTGGCTTCGGTATTGGTGGCTTCGTCGGTATCGGTAGCGTCGGTATTGTTGGCGTCGGTTAAAATAGCATTGGTATTGTTGGCATTGGTATTCAAAGCGTTGATTTATTTGGCATCGGTATTGTTTGCATCGGTTAAGATTGCGTCGGTATTGTTAGCGTCGGTTTAGATTGCGTCGGTATTGTTGGCATTGGTATTCAAAGCGTTGATTTAATTGGCATCGGTATTGACATCGTTGGTATTGTTGGCGTGGGTATGGTAGCGTCGGTATTGATGGCGTCGGTATCGGTAGCGTCAGTATTGTTGGCGTTGGTTAAAATAGCATTGGTATTGTTGGCATTGGTATTCAAAGCGTTGATTTATTTGGCATCGGTATTGTTTGCGTCGGTTTAGATTGCGTCGGTATTGTTAACGTCGGTTTAGATTGCGTCGGTATTGTTGGTATTGGTATTCAAAGCGTTGATTTAATTGGCATCGGTATTGACAGCGTTGGTATTGTTGGCATGGGTATGGTAGCGTCGGTATTGTTGGCGTCGGTATTGGTGGCGTCGGTTTAGATTGCGTCGGTATCGGCGTCGGTATTGGTGGAATCGTTATTGTTGACGTCGATATTGACGGCGTCGGTAAAGGTGCCGTCGGTATTGGTGGCGTCGGTAATGATGGCGTCGGTATTGGTTGCGTCGGTATAGATGGCGTTGGTATAGATGGCGTCGGTATTGGTGGTGTCGGTATCGGTGGCGGCGATTAAGATAGCATTGGAATTGGTGGCGTCGTTATTTATGGCGTCGGTATTGGTTGCGTCGGCATTGTTGGCGTCGGTATAGCTGGCGTCGGTATAGATGGCGACGGTATTAATGGCGTCGTTATTGCTGGCGTCGGTATCGCTGGCGTCGGTATTGTTGGCGTCGGTATCGGTGGCGACGATTTAGATAGCATCGGAATTGGTGGTGTCGTTATTAATGGCGTCGGTTTTGTTGGCGTCGGTATTGTTGGCGTCGGTATTGGTGGCGTTGGTATAGTTGGCGTCGGTATAGATGGCGTCGGTATTGTTGGCGTCGGTATAGATGGCGTCGGAATTATTGGCGTCGGTATCGGTGGCGTCGGTATCGGTGGCGGTGATTTAGATAGCTTCGGAATTGTGGGCGTCGTTATTCATGGCGTCGGTATTGGTGGCGTCGGTATTGTTGGCGTCGGTATAGCTGGCGTCGATAAAGATGGCGTCGGAATTATTGGCGTCGGTATAGATGGCGTCTGTATTTGTGGCGTAGTTATTGTTGGCATCGGTATCGGTGGCGGCGATATAGATAGCATCGGAATTGGTGGCGCCAATATTTATGGCGTCGGTAATAGTGGAGTCGGCATTATTGGCGTCGGTATTAGTGGCGTCGGTAAAGATGGCGTCTGCATTTGAAGCGTAGTTATTGTAAGCATAGATGGCTCTTTATCGAAGCTGGCAATAGGCATCGTTATTGTTGGCGTCGTTATTGTTGGTGTCGGTATTGTTGGCGATTGTATTTGTGGCATAGTTATAGTTAGTATCGGTATCTGTGGCGTCAGTATTGTTTGCGTCGGTATTGGTGGCGTTTGTATTGTTGGCGTCAGTAAAGATGGCGTCTGAAATTGTAGCGTAGTTATAGCTGGCGTCGGTATAGACGGCGTCGGAATTATTGGCGTCGGTATTGATGGCGGCGGTATTGTTGGCGTTGGTATAGATGGCGTCGGAATTATTGGTGTTGGTATTGGTGGCGTCGGTGTTGATGGCGTTGGTATTGTTGGCGTCGGTATAAATGGCGTCTGTATTTGTGGCCTAGTTATTGTTGGCATCGGTATTGGTGGCAGCGATATAGAAAGCATCGGAATTGGTGGCGTCGGCATTGATGGCTTCGGTTGCGCTGGTGTCGGTATTGTTGTGTCGCCACCAACACCGGTGGCGTTGGTATACGCCACCGGTGTTGGTGGCGTCCGATGCTATCTAAATCGCTGCCACCAATACCAACGCCACCTATACCGATGCCATCTATACCGGCTCCACCAATACCGACGCCATTAATAATGACACTACAAATTCCGATACAATCCATACCGACGCAAACATTACCGACGCCATCTATACTGACGCATCTTATACCGACGCCACCAATACCGACGCCAACAATACCGACGCACTTAATAACGGCACCACCAATTCCGATGCCATCTATACCGACGCCAGCGATACCGACGCCATCAATGCCGACGCCATCTTTACCGACGCCACTAATACTGACGCCAACAATGCCGACGCCAAAAATACCGACGCCATAAATAACGACGCCACCAATCCCGATGCTATCTATATCGCCGCTACCAATACCGATGCCAACAATAACTACGCCACAAATACAGACGCTTTCTTTACCGACGCCACCAATATTGACGCCATCTATACCGACGCGACCAATACGGTCGCCAACAATTCCGACGCCATCTATACCGACGCCAACAATACCAACGCCATCAATACCGACGCCACCAATATCGACGCCATTTATACCGACGCCAACAATACCGACGCCATCAATACCATTGCCAATAATACCGACGCCATCTATACCGACGCCAACAATGCTGACGCCACCAATACCGACGTCATAAATAACGACGCCACCAATACCGACGCCAACAATACCGACGCCATCTTTACCGACTTCACTAATACCGACGCCATAAATAACAACGCCACTAATACCGACGCTAACAATGCCGACGCCACCAATACCGACGCCATAAATAACGACGCCACCAATACCGATGCCAACAATAACTACGTCACAATTACAGACGCCATCTTTACTGACGCCAACAATATAAACGCCACCAATACCGACGCAAACAATACTGACGCCACAGATACCGATACCAACTATAACTACGCCACAAATACAGACGCCAACAATACTGACACCAACAATAACGACGCCAACAATAACGATGCCTATTGCCAGCTTCGGTATAGAGCCATCTATGCTTACAATAACTACGCCACAAATGCAGACGCCATCTTTACCGACGCCAACAATACCAACGCCATCAATACCGACGCCAACAATACTGACGCCAACAATACCGACGCCAATAATCCCGAGGCCAACAATTCCGACGCCACCAATACTGACGCCAAAAATATGACGCAACCAATACCGACTCTTTTAATACTGACGCCATCAAAACCGCCGCCATCAATACTGCGTCACCATTAATACCGCTTTGCCGGATTGCTTTACCAGCCGCGAGACTAAGCGGACGCGTTCTAGTATTCGCTATAATGATATATCTCTAAACAAGTACAATAAATATTTTTTGCGACGTCAGTCGAAAAAGTGTGTCGCGTGTGACTTGTAGGTTGCAACTAACTAAGTTACCTACTTACTAATATTGTGCAAAATGTATTAACCATTGTATAGACAATAAATAAAGTGTTTCGGCTATGTCTAACCCAGACTTCAGCCCGTTTGGACGTAGCCAGTTAGTACGGCGAAGCCCTCCGCCGACGCCTACCAGACCATTACCCCCGAGTGCCCGAAATGTACCTGAATCCACGGTCAGCGATTTACCATCTGAAGTTATTCCTACGCCGGAGATCCAGAAATGGATGGGATCGATAGATGGCATTCTGAACGATATCTGCACTATTGTCGCTGAAGGGAAAATGAACTCAGAACAGAAGCTCCGCGTGTCCAATCTTTGCCGGAAAGTTTCAAATGGCACATCACAGATGGCAGTTCTATACCAGGCGCTAAAACAAAAAACTATCCAGGCCCACAGCACGATTCAGCACCTACAGAGTCAGCAGAACGTTGCTACTTCAATACAGCAGTTCAAAGAAGTTGTTGAAACACAACTAGCTCCCACAGAAAAAACTTCTTACGCTACCATGGTGAAGAAAGGAGCAGACAATTTTGTGCGTCCTGCAAATTTAAGTTCTGTCGCCATATATCCCAGCGATAAGACCAAAACCAGCGACGACACTAAGTCTCTCGTCCAAAAGATCATCTCACCAGGAGAACTTAGGCTGCATGTCCGTGGCATGAGAAGAGTGAGAAATGGGGGCGTTCTAATCAGCACTGATTGTAAAGGCGACATAGACAAACTTAAAAATTCAGAGAAACTAGTTTCGTCGGGCCTCACAATAGAAGAACCTCCTAAACGCCGCCCTAGAGTAGCTATAATTGGTGTCCCTGTAGCCCTTACTGAAAAAGAGGTTTTTAATTGTATTTATGAACAAAACCTCTCTGACAAGTTGCCGAATACAAATCGAGAGTCATTTATGGAGAACATCAAGTTGAGCCATAAATCAGGCAAGAAAGACCTCTCTACCTGCAACTATATTGTACAAGTAACTGCTAGTATACGAAAGATGCTGATTCATCAAAGCCGAATTTTCATAAACTGGACATCATGCCCTGTGAGAGATTTCACTATAGTCACCAGGTGCTTCAATTGCCAACAGTTCGGTCATGCGGCCAAATTTTGCCGAGAATCAAGTCCTACATGCAACCACTGTGGGGAGTCTGGACACTCCTTCAAAGAATGCACTGCAGCATCTACTTCTCCGCAATGTGCGACATGCAAACGCTTTAAGAGGAAATGTGACCATCCAACAGGTGATGTAAGCTGTCCCGCGCGCATATATGCAGAGGCGAACTATATTAACTCCATAGATTATGAAGGGTCCTAAAGCTGACATTGAATACTTTAAGTAAATTAATCAACTTTGTGAAAATTCATCGCTTATTGATCATTAATTAACCTGTTTTACTAACTACAAATATAATAACCTAGAAAAAAAAAAAAAAAATGTTTACGTAGCTTTATTAAAACTAACATGACTAATGTTGTAATTTGTAGTACACATGTACTTGTCCCACTTTATTATAAGCTGACCATTGAAATATCTGTGCATCACTGAATTTCCGTAAACACATCGATGGCAATTATTATGTATTGTTTATTTTATTTTATATTTTATTAATCATCGCATCGCATCGCATAGTTTAGTCTTATTTCATCTATAATAATAAAGAAGAAAATTGTTAATTTAAATTCTAAGGAATAGTATTATATTGCTCATAATTAATTATCATGTAAAGTGATAGCCTGAGACACAGGTTTCTACTAACCTAGTTCAGGCAGGTCGCGACATATATCTAGAGTTACGAATATTGTTATCTTGTATGCACCTTTAAAATAAATAATTTAGTTTTTGTGATTATTAAGACACTAATATACGCTACCTTACTATTAAACATTATTGCTAAAGAAATGTACACCTTTTTTGTAAAAGAATTTAAATAAAGATTATTATTATTATTATTATTATTATTATAATACCGACTCAAATAAAGCCGTATAATACTAACTTTACAAGACGAAGTCGCGGCCAAAAGGTTGTTTGTTATATTTATGTTCTAGTAATTTGATTTTCATTCAAATGTGTCACATAGGGCTCTTGTTTGGTTTCATCCTAAACAATCCGCTTTAAAACGGATTATTACTTTTGAAAATAATATTTCATAATGAACTCATGCTGGAGTGATGATGAATGATTAGCAAACAATACTTCGTATTAGAATAATCTTACGCGTGAGTGTTTCTTATTCAGAAAAATATAAAAGAGCCAAGAATTGTGCCTTACGGAACCCTCTATTATAACTTAGAACCTAGACACCTATTTGTTGATTCAAGTTTTTTGTTTTCGTGAAATAGTGATTACAACGATTTTACTTATAATAAGAAATATTTTAATCTTTTTTATTATTAATTACCTTTGAAACGTAAAACATTTAGATTTTTATTAATTAAAAGAGTAGCATATTATTGGGCATTCTACCCCACCTGCCGTTCCGGCTTCGCCTCCACGTCGGTGGGATAGAATGCCCAATAATATACGATCGAATCTTGTCCGCTTCGACATTACGTACCTGTTTATTTCGTTCATTATCACTGTCTGTACGTCACATCACTTCGTTGATTCACAATGATAATTCATTATTTACTTGTTCAAACGAGACGGAATGCCTAACGGCGTACAATTACACAATAAAAAGATTACCGACGAATAAGCGCGAAATCGTTCATCGCAACGTGATATAGACCGTTGAAAACTTATAATAACATATTGATAAACACAATATAACTGCCTCGTTAGTCTAGCGGTCCTAAGCGCGACTGCTACGCTAGAGGTCCTGGGTTCGATTCCTAGGTCGGTACCTTAATAATTAGGAAAATTGAAATAAAAAAATAAGAAATGTGCATAAATTTATTTGAGGACATCGTTAGCCGAAATTGTACATCTGTTCGCCGTTTTGTGGTCTAGCTGGTCGCGTCTGTAATAAAAAAATAGTTTTATTAATAAACCTAAAGCTGTGATAGCCTAGAGGCGAGACCAGTGGACTGAGATGCCTAAGGTCTCGAGTTTAAATTCAACTGAATTTTCGGAAGTTATTAAGTGCGTATTCATCACATGCTCAAACGGTCAAGGAAAACATCGTAAGGAAACCTGCATGCTTGAGAGATTTTCTCTAGGCTAGCGTGGTGGACTATAGCCTAATCCCTCTCAAATGAGAGGAGACCCGTGCCCAGCAGTAGGGCAATAATGGGTTGATGATAATAAACCTACGCGTTATACAAATATTTGTTAAATGCGAGGATCGAAACTGCGACACGTGACATAAAATCTCGACACTTGATGGCGAAAATTTTTGTCATAGAACAGAATAAGAAAACTCCGTGCTGTAAAAAAGTGTTCTGTATCGGCCCCAGTTACGAAGACCACAGTGTAAGCTAGCCTCTACTGTACTTACTCCGTCCTCCACCGTCGCAGCCGGCGGGCTTCGGGACTGTAGCCATTCCGCTCTGGAACACAAATAAGTAATTTCGTTATATCGGGTGACTAAATATTCCATGAATATGCCAATATATGCTAATTGCCATGTAGTTAATGTGAAAAATGAATAGCTGAAGACTGATTGTCTGACTGACTGTCATTACAAAAGTCGTTAATAGCAGACCATGCCATCAATGCCACATCTAGTAATCATTACTTCATGCATCCATGTTCTGCTTAGTTAACGTAACGACGGCGACCGGTACGATTGAGTTTCGTTGTACTGTCTATTGCGTAAGGATACCCACATTTATTTTTTTGTCATTTAGTTTTATTTATACTTTGTGTGCTCTAAATATTTATTTATTTTAATGTTGTTTCTCAGTAAGTGAATTATGTATGTAATTCTTCATGAGAAATAAAGATTCTTAAACCTTAAACCTGATTTAGTTTATAGTAATTAAGTTGAAGCAAACGTTGTTACTGCTTACCACTACAGCGCAGGTAATAGCCATAACGGCCAAGATTACCCCAAAGAACTTCATGTTGTAACCGGTGATCACGAACTGATGAACTTCACCAACTCGTCAGTTTATATACTGTAGGAAGTCGGGTAAATTGTCCACATATGATAATTTGTTCATCCGGTGAACAAAAAATTTGCCAATTGTCGAAAAAGCAATCTTGTGCTTATATGTTTAGCATGCGAAAATAGGACAAAATTATCGTACCACTGGACATTTTTAAAGGTTTGTTATAACTATTTAAATGTATGGAGTGTATGTATGTCTATCACATAAGTTTATTCTCTATTCAGCCATTCTACGTATACATATAGCTTTGGCCAGACATATATATGTATATGTGGCCAACGCAAAAGCTGTTTCTTTTATTCTGGTTCCTGCTCTGATGCGAATTATAGGGCCAACATTTGAAAGAAAAGTCACGAATTCGTTAATCAACAAATGCCACTCAACATATACTATAAAATATTATACAGAAATCTTTAATATATATATAATGTTCTATATTATTAACATTGACTGACGGTGAAATAAATGCGAAATGCGTTGCTCTGAAAAGAGATTTATTTTTATAAATAGTATGCTATAACATATAAATACATCAGTAAGATGTTTACAAACAATATTAATCCTTACCTGAAAAGAGAAACAACATTTAAGCTATATTTTTACTTATTTACTTTATATTCACCGGTATTTTAATTTACACATAACCTCTTACTATTTTATAATGATTCTTATAATGACAACCGTCGCACAGCTTATAAACTTCAATCCCTGATGGCGCGCCAAATTTGAATTGAGTTAAGCGCGGCAAATTCAAATTGAATGAAGGACGATAACCTTCATTTACATCTCCCCCCCCCCCCAAGAACGATACTTAGTCACTCTTGAAGAACTGGAACCAACTTCGTTATATGGAAGAGATTAGATTCACATTTTCTGTGTCCTGTATCTATTCGATAAATTGTGTTGGACAATTTTTCTAAAACTTTGTATGGACCAATTCTTAATTCATCCAATTTTTTTCTGTTTAACCGATTACCGTTTTCAACATATACTAAATCTTCTGTTTTTAAGTCATAACTTTTCCTGTTTTTGTCAAAGTATTTTTTATTATAACTGTGTGATCTTAGAGTATTTTCCAATGCAATTTTTCTATCTTGCATTAAATTATTATAAGATTTTTCTGTTTTCAATTCTTCTGGTAAAATATCCACATTTTTTCCTTCCAATAAATATTTTGGAGAAAACTGTTTCATTATATCTTAGGGTGCATTCATGAGCAATAGTTGTCCAAGCTAGTTTATCCTTCTTTTCATTTATTTTGCATCTAATTTTATTAACTAGTGTTTGGTTTAACCTTTCATTTAGACCATTTGAAAATGGAGCATTAACTGCAGTGAATACAATCTGTATTTTCTCTGTATCTAAAAAATCTTTGAAACTTTTTGAATTTATGCCCGGATATTGATCGGACAGAATCAAACCAATTTTATTACCATGTGTCACCTTTTGAATCAGTTTTATAAAATCATTAGCACTCTGAGTTTTAGAAGTTTGGATATAGGCATATCTGGTGAAATGATCTACCAGAAGGTGCAAATATGTCTTCGTAGAACGTGAACCACCAAATCCACCGATGGTATCTATAGACACTATTTCAAAAGGGTAAGTTGCGGGACCTAGGTGAGACATAAGTCCATATTTACATTTTCCTCTGGACTTGTTTTTTATGCAGATTTCACAGTTATCACAGATTGATTTTATATTGTGTGCCAAATTTTTCGCTGTATAGAAAGGTGTAATTTTATTTTTTAATTGTTGTATTCCTATATGACAGAAATGGTGATGTATTTGTTTTATAATGTTTTTGCTAAATTCCTCTGACAATACTATCTTTGCTTTTTTTCTTGACTTCTTATAATATATATTATCTTTTAATTCTAGTCCTCTGTTTTTCTTTTTTAGATCTTCATTATATTCCTGATCAATTTTTATATCTTCAAGTTTAATTAAGTTAATAATTTTTAAAATTTCATCTTGATTGTCATTAGGTTCTAGTACAGGATTTCTACTTAAACTGTCTGCTTCCACATTGTATTTTCCTGGAGAATATATTACTTCGAAATTAAACTGTGATAGATAGTAAGTGAGATCTCCTAGTTCTTCATCAGTTCTAGCCTTTATATTCATGTTTTCCAATGGTTTATGGTCAGTAAAAACAATGAATTTTTTTCCAATAAGCCAATGCTGCCAGTATTTTACTGACTCCTTTATTGCTAAACATTCTAGGTACACAGCTTTTTTCTTTTTCTGGGCATTGTTTAATTTCCTTGAAAAATATGCACAAGGTTTTTCTTCTCCATTGTGCTGTGGTTGTTTTAAGACAGCGCCTATACCCTGTATACTGGCGTCTGTATAAATATATATTGGTAGATCTGGATCGAATATTGTTAAGATAGGTTTTTGACAAAGTAGTTCCTTTATTGTATCAAATGATTCTTGACATTTTTCTGACCAAATAAACTTTTGATTTTTTCTCAACAAATTATGCAAAGGGTCTAATATAATTGATATATTTGACACATATTTACTATAAAAATTTATTTTCCCCAAAAACTGTCTCACATTTTTTTGTGTCTTTGGCACAGGGAAATCTTTAATGGCAATTAAATTATCCTTCAATGGGGTAATCGTATTATTTTGGATTATGTGACCTAAATATTTCACTGAGTTCTTTGCAAAGTTACATTTTGCGAATTTAAATCTGAACCCTTCCTTTGATATTGCTTCCAATAGTAAAGATAAGTGTTTAATGTGGTCTTTGAATGTTTTAGAGAAGACTAAAATATCATCAATATAATTTACAGTGAAATCTGATAGTTTGTGTTTCCTTATTATGCTACTTAATATTCTTTGGAAAATTGCAGGTGAAGTTTTTAAACCAAATGGTAAACACGTCCATTGAAAATGTCCTTCTTGGGTAACAAATCCTGTTTTTTGTCTGTCTTCAATCTTTAGGGGAATAGCCCAAAATGCTGAATTAATATCAAGTGTTGAGAAATATTTACATTTTCTTGTCTTGACCATTAAGTCTTCTATCAGTGGGAAAGGTTGTGACTGTGGAACTACTATTTTATTAAGTTCACGAAAATCTATGCAAAGTCTTGATCTTTTTCCTTCTTCTCTTTTATATGCTAAAGTCACTGGGGCAGCGAATGGACTATATGACTCTTCTATTAAGTTTTCTTGTAATAACTTGGATATCTGTTGTTCTATTTCTTTTTTATCATCAATACTGCACCTATATGGTCTTTTGCTACAATATTTATCAATTAACAAATCAATATGTGCTTCATATCCTTTTACAGTGCCTATATCGTATTTATCTCTGGCAAAGAGAGATTTGTATTTGCATATTAATTCCTCTATTTGTGTTTGTTTTTCGATATCCAGGTGATTTATTGAAATATTAAAGTTTTTCTTTTCAACATGTTCATTAAAGTTAATTTTATATTCAACATTTTTATTTTTAATAGCATATAATTCACCTTTCTCTTCCTCTTTACTACTTATTTTTGAGCTTTTTAGATGCATTTCTTCTTTATTATCTTTTATTTTGATGTTTGTGATATTTTGTATAATTTTTAATTTATCATTTTGAATAAGATGAAACTTCTCTATACAGTCTAATCCAATTAAGAAGTCATATTCAAAGTTTTCTTCATCTATCACAAAAACATTCATCTCTTTTTCAATATCAAAAATCTTTATCTTTAGTGTAACTATTCCTTTAGTTTTTTTCACACCATTAATCGTTTTCAAGTTAGCATTATAAAAGTTATTATTATTACTTTCAGAGTTATTTTTTAAGGATAATAATTTAGAATTTATTAGAGATACATTTGACCCTGAATCATATATTCCCATAGTCTCTAAGGTATCATTTAGTAATAATTTAATTTTGATTAATGGTGGAATTAGCAGTTTTTTGGATTAATTTCATTTAGCTCTATTTCTAATTCAGAATTATTCACGTTTCTAATTTGGTCTCGTTTTGGTTGCTCAACATTTTTATTTTTGAACCAACATGATGATTCGGGATGATAGCGATTACCTTTGTTCTCTTGTTCACAAATCCTACATGGCTTTACACTTACATTTTTTTCTTTAATTTTATTTTCAAATCCTTTTATTTTATTTTCACCAATATTCTTTCTATTTACCAAGTGTTCTAAGCCTCTGATGTTATTAAATAGATCTTTTGTTTCTTTTAAGTTATTTCTATCAATTTTATCAGTTACAAAGTTTGGAAGTCCTGTAGCAATTAAATCAATTAAAATTGAAGAATCTATTGATTTGTTTATTTCCAATAATAACCTTTCCTTTTTAACGGCATATTCTAATAATGATCCCTGTCTATATTTGAATAACATGGCATACCTGATTGGCGACCACCCTTTGGCCGCATAAGTTTCACAAAAGTTTTGTTTCCACGTAGACCATTCTGAATTTACAGTGTATTTAATAAGCATAGAACTATACCAATCCAAACAGGCATCATCTAGAAATAATCGGAGGGCTTCAATCTTCTTAGTATCTTCTTCTATTCCTAAACGAGTACATTCTGTTTCAAAAATATTTATCCATTGAGTTACATTTGATGTTTTTCTTGTGAATTTATCTATTATGAATTTCTCTGTCAACTTTCTAATGTTATTGGGTTTAGATTTATCCTTCATAATTTCAGTGAAATTTTCTAGAATTGTAGTCAAAGCCTCTTCTGAAATGCCAGCTGTAGTCTGTTTACGCGTCTCTTGTGTTGTTTCCTCTAAAAAATAACCTTTAAACTGCCTATTTCCGTCCTCATCTAGGTACCCATCACCTATTTCTGGTGTCACTGAAATCCAAATTTGTCTTCTATCATGCCTCTTTTGTAGCGTACTTCGCACTTTTTGGAAAGCTTGAGTTTTAATCACTGCATCATGTAGTTTAGCTGGTTGGAATTGTTCCGGGATTGAAAACGTACTTCCATTGGAATCCGTAATTGAATTTATGCAGATAACGTTTGATTTTGGGTCTTCACTTGCTTTTACAACAAATTCAAATCTTAACTTCTCCATATTTGTAAGATAATTGCAGAAATGTTGTTTTATAATGTTCTATATTATTAACATTGACTGACGGTGAAATAAATGCGAAATGCGTTGCTCTGAAAAGAGATTTATTTTTATAAATAGTATGCTATAACATATAAATACATCAGTAAGATGTTTACAAACAATATTAATCCTTACCTGAAAAGAGAAACAACATTTAAGCTATATTTTTACTTATTTACTTTATATTCACCGGTATTTTAATTTACACATAACCTCTTACTATTTTATAATGATTCTTATAATGACAACCGTCGCACAGCTTATAAACTTCAATCCCTGATGGCGCGCCAAATTTGAATTGAGTTAAGCGCGGCAAATTCAAATTGAATGAAGGACGATAACCTTCATTTACATATATTATCGCCGCTGGTTGGTCTCCGAAAAAAAATTGTTTGCAACTAACTTCAAATCTTCACCCTCAAAACAAGACCCAAGGGAAATTATTGGCAAACATTTGTATGTATTAATAATGTTATCCAAATTAAATTTCTAACAATCACCATAACACAAATTCACGTGAATAGTGTTTAACTACTTGATTATAGTCGATTTACCGTGAATAAGTATAGTCAACCAATTAAGGTATTTGTACCTATAAAATTAAATAGACCCACTATAAATAGGTATTTAGAATCGGCACGTGAAATATCATTGTATTTGCCATCAGCAGAGCGTTTTTAGGAGTTGTCTTGATTGCCGATGTTCAAAAATAAGTAATTAAATCTGTCCTAGGTTGAATAATAATAAAGGAGTTTTATTTTAAATACGTATTGGATGAATGTCAATTTTATGTAAAACCATAACATTTTATTAATCGTTGTTTTCTTTGAGGATATGTAAATGCTATTTTATACGAAGATAAGATGCACTAGTATTGTAAAGGTATGTATTTTTGCTTTGTTTGTAATGTGCCATTGTTGCGTGTTTTTTGTCGGCAGAAGGTACATAATATGTGTGTGTGAATGGTAATGTAGGCAAATCAGGTTTCCCTCACTTAGTATTCCTTTATTTAACCATAGATAGAGACGTGATGAAAAATATAATTAAATTTATACTTTTGGAAGTATACACATAGTATGGAATTATTATTTATTAAATAAATCGTAAATTAATAAATTTCCTATGTCAATTTTTATTTGTGTTCCTTTGCAATACAAATCAAATACCCATTTAATACATATTTAAGTAGTCACAATATCTCAATTATCACTTAAAAATCCATGTATTGTTTTTCCAAAATGCCGAGTCGTTGATGCTCAAGTAGTCTCAGGGTCTTCACTGTCCAGGATCTAGCCACTACTTGTTGTATCTGGAACAATGGAACAGTTAATAATATTTTCTGAGCTTTTTTAATCTACGCTGGGGCTTATTAATTGACCCAGATACATCTGAATATTGGTATTGTAATGTGATAGTACGGTAGGTGTGGGTTTGAATTTTTGTTTAATCAAATAGAGCTGCTCCTCGGGGGAGACCTATGTCCAGCAGTGGACGTCTAACGGTTGAAATGATGATGATGATGATGAAATAGAGGTGATATTTGGGTTTTATTTCTGTATGTTTACTAATCACCACTTTACGGTGTGAAATGTGTAATGAATCCTGTTCTTAGTAAAAAAAAACAGCAATAATTCTGTCCAAAAAAAGCAGACTTCAACTGTCAGAACTGGACACAAATTCCACATGGGAAGCACCAGCTTTCAAATAAAAAACGAATCATCAAAATCGGTTCAGCCATTTGAAACTTCAGAGGTAACAAACATAAAAAACCGCTGAATTCAGAACCTTCTCCTTTTTTGAAGTCGGTTAAAAGGTAGTGTCACTCCAATATATGTATTTTTGTATTAGCTGCCTCGCGGCTTTGTATGTGTGTTAATCCAGGTAATAAACTAAATTTCATCCAAACCTTTCATGCGTTTTTTGTGAGAAGGAGTATACAAATGATAACGTTTATAATATTATATTAGTAGGTTTGTTAGAAGTGTACTTACTAGTAGATGGTGTGGCGGTGGTTGTGGCTGGTCGTGGGCGATTTGGTCTTCCACCAAAATTGCAACCAGCTGGTCTGTTAGTTGACTCAGCAGCCGCGTCCATTCCGGACTGGAATTATTCATATCTTTATTATACAGCAAGACAACAGACCCAGAAATGATTAAGAGTTTGAAATAAAATTACTTTCTTTTATTGTATTTATCGCGGTATATTGACGCTACATCGCATCGTGGTATAGGGAATAATATAATATCAATACATCCCGTAAAAACGCCGTAAAAAGTACATAGTTTTATGTTCTTATGATGTAAAGGTATTTTTGAAACAGCAAAGACTAAACGAAGTACTGGCTCAGCGATCGGCTTCTACCCGACGGATCTTGGGTTCAATTGCCGCACGGTATTCAGTGCAAATATTTAAGACGACAGATGTCCATAAGCGTATAATAGGTAACTCATAGTTACCTTCAGGCCCTTCATACCTACATGTGAGTTCTGTCTTGGGCATTTGTATTTGAAAGAATTTGGTGATGATGAAATATGCGCCTATGACACAAAAGAAAATTCTAGAGATGAAAAAGAACTAAACAATGGATAAGTTGTAGTCAGCCTGATTCAGCAGTCACAAAAAGCACTTACCACCAACGCAAACGCCAAAACCATGAACGTCAAAAATACTCTGATTAGGATCATCTTCGAACCTTGACGCTATGCAACACTGCAACACTGAAAGCAGTTGCAAACGACGTGTTTTATATACATAACTAACAAAACGTACACACAAGTGATAATGCATGTTTCCTGTTTATTATTATGACGATCATTTGAAAAATTTTATGATTTCATTGCGATACTGCAAGGAAAATTATTTTACAACATAATGTTGGCTTGACTGGGAGCTACTTACGTCATGTTGAAAATAAATCTCTGTATTGAAACACGTTTTCCGTCGATAGTCGATTTCGAGGCATTTGCCATTAACAATGGCCACACCACTGGGCTATTACAATTCCAGACGCTATTCGAATGCTCAATATTTATATACTATATTTATATAATTCTCGAGGAAAAGTTAGTCAGATTGTGCAAGCTTTAGGAACGAACTGAAGACCTTTGACTGTCCTGATCATAATCTACAAGCAACACCATTGGGTTATCACAGTTTAGTTTTTCCAACGGACAAAGCCATTGAATTTAGAAATACTATCACGTATGTATCACTGAGCGTTTACAGGCAACGGTAAGTAAGCATAGGAAGCATATTAGTATTACCGGACATACATTGTATTTACCATTAAAGACTCATGAATATACAGCATATTCATATGGTATGAAGGACTAAAACTAAATATTGTTTCCATTATATTCTTATTCCAAAGAATGCGCATGTAATTTTTTCAAATTGATTATTTCAATGATACTTTTGAAAGTCAGTTTTGTTTTCAAAATATACGCAAGCAATCATGGTCTTTTAATGTCCTGAGTTATAGTATCAAAATATGCGAGTGTCACTTGTTTACATGGGTAATATCTGAAATAGCCTTTTGAGGAAAGCACCATGGTCTATTCAAACCTAAGTTGCTATTTGCTGCCACTGTGGGTAGTTCCAGGGCTATAGCTAACTGAGCAGTATTCGCTGCCAGGTAGAACGGACGGATCATCATCAGATGTTCCACGATACCAGATCGATGAAATATTTGCATAGGAATATACTGCTTACATCCTTTATCATCATCATCAGCCCATATTCGTCCACTGCTGGACGTAGGCCTCCCCTAGTGAACGCGACAGAGCTCAATCTTCGGCTCTTCTCATCCAGTTGCTGCCAGCTGCCTTCCGCAAGTCGTCGCTCCAACTGGCCGGCGATCGTCCTACGCAACGTTACGTCACACCCTTTATAATCTATGCAAAATAAAACAACAAACTATTCAATTAAATACTTTTTAAACTTCCACATGATTGTAATATTTAATCTATATCTAGTTTCTTGAAACTGCCCTGTAGACCGAACTCCTTCTCCACTGGTGAGGGCTTCCCAGCAGGTCGGAGGGACTCATTCACTCTCCTCTTATTCTCTTCGCGGATGAAGACCGAGTTAGCTTGAAGACGCTGGCGTAGCTCGTCTAAAATCAATAATAGTTGACTGTAATATCTTGTCCCACACATATTTACTACAAAGTGACTGAATTTTTATACACGAGTACAAAAACTAAAGTTAATCCACTGCTCTATTGTATCATCACCAATTTACAGACTTACTCTCGAATCTTCGGAGGTTATAAGCGTGAGGGACTCATGATGGTTTCCTTCACCGTTTGAGCATGTTATAAAAACACACGTAACTTCCGAAAACTCGGTGGTGCGTGCCTTGGGTCCGAACTCGAGACCTTAAATTAAAACTAACCTCTTAAAGTGATATGGTCCTTATAGTCCCCGCCCTCTTCCTTGGGCAATGCTGTCTTCGGTATCAACTTGTACAAGGACTCGGCGCCGACCTGGTGCGTCTGCATCGTGTCCATGAGCTGCTTCGTGAGGAACGGCTTCAGCAGCATCAGCAGCTTATCCATGAAGTACGGCGCGTTCATGAAGTGCACGCCTTTCAGTTTTACAAACATGCATTCCTGGAACATATTATGGCTCTTCATTACGAATAATGGTCAAAATCAAAAGAGTTTTGGGCGATCTGACTAGGCTTCCTTCCATTGTAAGAGTTTCACTGCCGATGGGAACAAATGGTTGTGAGATGAGCATATACCAGTGTCAAGAATAAATAAGTAACCTATTTACGTTAGCCTTGAGTTAGCGTAAGGATTTTATACTCAGCAGAGAACATCTCTGAAGCTGTCCTCGCGATGATTTCTGTTCTTTATCGACGTTTAAGCGTGAGATAAATATAACAGGTGTTTGAAAAGGTGGTACATGCCTTGAAGTCAAACTGAAACATTTGTCTTAACATTCTATTTCATTCATATTTTTACTGATAACACCGATACCGGTGCTATCAGTAAAAATATATAACTTACTTGTAGAAAATATAAAACTTTCTTGACTACCATGATGTCCAGCCTCGTGATATGGCTTAAGACTGAGGTGTCCATGTCTATTAGAATCACAAACCTGTAAACAGAGAAGAAGTGGTTTTGTAGAAGTCGGGATTACAGAGATCAATTTTGGATAGCATGGAGGCGTTCGTATGCGTAAACTTGGTATCAAATGATCTTTGTGTGTCTACGCTTAAAACTTTGTCATATAAAGCATAGAATATTATAGTTAATCTTTATATATAAAAGGAGAAGCTGACTGACTGACATATCAACGCAGGGCCTAAGCTACAGGGGTAGAATCTTGAGATTTTGCACAGGAGTTCCCTTTATAATGTAGGGGAGCACTAGTAAAACGGGGGTGCGAAGTTAGTATGAAATTTTTATTTTTTCGTTAAATTGCACGCGGACGAAGCCGTGGGAATCAGCTATAGTTATATAACAGTTTTTATACCATAGAAACTAAACTGCCATTGTCATAAGAAATACATGACGTCATTATGAATAGCATAAATTAAATCCATTGTCGTCAAAACGGAAACTTAAATGTTTTATTTCAAATTAAATCAATAGGTAGGTATACCAGATAATTTTGAACTGTGAAATTTAATTACACAGTTCCAAGAAGTAGGTCTGATTGAAAGGAGCGGACAAGAAACTATAAATACTATTTTAAATTAAATGAAACAGTTTAGCATCGAAATTGAAAGCGTCATCATCATCAATGGCAACGTCAGTTAAATTGCTGAGATTTTCTTTGGTTTGTTGTTTTGAAGGTCTAGTAATTTCATAATTATCATCAACAACCCATTATTTTCCACTACTGGGCACAGGTCTCCTCTCATTAGAGAGAGATTAAGCTAAAGTCCACCACGGCAGCCTACTGCGGGTTTGCAGACTTCACATGCCATCGAGAAAATCTCTCAAAAATGCAGGTTTCCTCATTATGTTTTCCTTCACCGTTTGAGCATGTGATAGATACGCACATAACTTCCGAAAAGTCAGTGGTGCGTGCCTTGGGTTCGAACTCGAGACCTTTGACATCTCAGTCCACTGGTCACACCACTCGGCTACCACTGCGTGTATAGTAAATTCAATCTCTCTAAATGGAGACTACTATTCATGAAAATTAAAAAAAACGTTTAATCAACTTAGAAATTAACTTGAATTACATCCAAATTTTCGACGCGTATTATGGCCTCAGTTTAAATTATAGGCTTCTTTCATAAACTCATAATTGCCAACAACTCACACGGACCAACTTGTAGACAAAAAATAATAAGACCTATAGTTAATTCGTCGAAGATTGCGATAATTTCAAGCACTTTACATCCAGTTGCATGTCACTAAATTAGTTATTTCCTTCTATTATTGATTGTAAATGCTTGGATTGATGACCTAGCGAAGGCTGTAGGTACGGGAGCTTCAGACCTTGTTTAGCAGTCTTTAGGAGGAATTCTTTAAAAATTGGACAGTTCGATTGGCTCAGTAGCTGAGCAATCGGCTAGTGCATAACGTAGGCGGGTTAGATTCCCGCGAGCAAATATTTCTACAGTTTTCAAGTAGTTGTTCTGGGTTTGGGTGTACGGGAAAATTTATATCTGTAATCGCAGTCACGGCACGAAACGAAACGAGAAAATCCTAGAGAGGGACAATGTTTTAGATCCGACTGCAGAAGCACTATTTGCCGAATTAATATTTAAAAAAATAAACTCGCGGCCAAATTTTGATTGGCACCTTGGCAAAAATAGATTCACCCAGTGTTAAATTATACCTAAAAAAAAATTTTTGACAATGTCCACTATTAATGTAGTGAATCTGCAGCCAGATCTTGTACTATTATCAGTATCGACGCTTTATGTAATATTGAACATATTTTTCATACAGTAACGTTGTGCAATTGGCTGGTGATATCAATGCCAAACGGAAGACCACTAGAATTTTGAGAAACAGGTGGATTAGGCGCTGCATATCAAAATCATATTATTTCACCACGAAGCGACACATACCCAGGCCAAGTCCCTTCTTCGTACTGCCACATATCGAAGACCATCATGAAAGCCCTCACAGTGTCCTGCAGGTTGAAGTTACGGGGATCCGGGTCCAGGAGGCGGAGATACACCACCCGGTAGCCCTCTGCTGTAGGCGTGGGCAGAGGCGCACATAACCTGCAAGAAATTAATAGAATTTGCTCGTTATTTTTTAAGTAGTGGGGTCGTGAATTGTATAACATTCCATTGTAGGAGCCAATATCATCAGAAATTAGATTTTTAAAAAATATTTTTCAAACACAAGCGCCCGGACTCAACGCAATATTATTGTCGATACAAGTATTTGTTCTGTGCAGGTATCAAACAAGCATACATAAGGCTTAAGAAGATTGATTAGCTACTGCAGCAAATTTAGCATATATTTATTAAACTTCCATCCCATACAATAGAAAGGGCACGGAATAGGATCTTAACTGACTTAATAGCTCTAATATATCCCTTTTAATAATAGAAGACCCATGCCTAGCAGAATATATGATGTAAAAGAACTCACACTGTATTCAAAGTGAATTCCACTTTCTTGTCGAACACCCGGTCTTTGAAGAATGGTGTGAAGAGTGTTCGCAGCGTGAAATGCAAGTCCAGGACCTGCTTTGAGACCTCAATACTCTTGTCACAGCAGTGGAACACAACCAAAAGATCCACGTCTAGAAATAAAAGAATAAACATTAAATTAAAAATTATAAAAAAACTGCCTCGCTAGTTTAGTGGTCGTACAGTGCGACTGCCGAGCAAGAGGTCTTGGGTTCGATTCCCAGGTCGAGCAAAGTGTTATTGGGTTTTTTCTATGAATTTCTCAGTGGCATCTCGGAGTTTGGATTCGTTCCCAGTTAATAGCAATAGGCTTGCCCCCTATTACATGGGACCTAAAACATATGCGAAACACATAGGTGTACATTACATGGAAGTTATGTGCGTATTTATCACATGCTCAAACGGTGAAGGAAAAACATCGCGAGGAAACCTGCATGCTTGAGAGAATTCTCGATGGCATGTGAAGTCTGCCAACCCGCAGTAGGCTAGCGTGGTGGACTATAGCCCAATCCTTCTCAAATGAGAGGAGACCTGTGCCCAGCAGTGGATAGTTGATGACACAGCCATTCGATATTGATGATCGTCAACGTAAACAGGAAATTCTGTAAGTGGCTTTCACGGAACTGTGTGATATAATTACAGAGCTAAGTGTTGGCGTGGTAATCATTGTATCAACATCAATTATTCTCATAAATCATGGACAAGATATCTTGTTTATTTTACCTTTGTATCTTTCAAAAGACTAACAAGATGACAATGGATATTTTTTATTGTGATTTGCAACCGCGGATGCCGATTGTGTATTTTCTTAACCGACATAAAAAAAGAGGACGTTCTGAAGACGAAGCCAGTGTTTTCTTTTATAAATAGCTCTATTTGACTACCCGTTTAGCTAAGCGGTAGTTAATGCTGCCTGCTGTGCTATGGGTCCCGGGTTTGAATCCCGGTAGGGTCAAATGTTTGTGTGATGAGCATTAACATTTGTATCCGAGTCATGGATGTATATATGTATAATATGTATGTATTTGTAAAAAAAATGTATATATGTAGTATTTAAACCAACTAGTATCTGTAACACAAGCCTCGTTACTTACCACGGAACTAGATGGCGCTGTGTCATAATGTCCAGAAATATTTATTATTTATTTATTTATTCATTTACTATGTAAGACTATTTTTGCTGCCTCATTGGTTTAGTGTCCAGTGATCGTAACTACGACTGCTCATCTAGAGGTCTTGGGGTCAAGTCCTAGGTCGAGCAGCAAATAAGTAAAACAAATATGACGAGATGTATGAATGTGGACGAGGGAAAAGTGTTATGCAGGGACCGTAGCGCGTGGCATTCTGTGGTTTCTGCCTACCCCCATGGGAAAGAGGCGTAAGTGTATGTATGTATGTAACAAACAAACTTGAATTATTTAATCAAAGCAAAAATTTTTCAACTTTAGCGTGATTCCTCGATATGTCAGAACTGATTTGAACTACACAAGCGTTTACTTGTGAACTGTCTCGACTAATGTCATAAATTTATGTCCTAGACATTATGACACACAGCGCCATCTAGTTCCGAGCTAAGCAACGAGGCTTGTGTTACGGATACTAGTTGGTTGATATACTACATGTATACCTTTTTTTGTAAATACATACATATTATATGTACATCCATGACTCGGTTACAAATGTTTATGCTCATCGCACAAACATTAGTCCCTACCGGGATTCAAACCCGGGTCCAATAGCACAGAAGGCAGGGTTAACTACCGCTGGACTAATTGAGTCGTCAAACATATTATAATTATCCTAGTAACTAAAAAAAACATTCCAAATAGAAACAATCAACATTTCGTAAAAACTCAAAAATATGATAAAAACTACTCTGTAATATGAAGTTACAAAACTCTATGATGTAGAATAGGTACAATGTCTATAAGGACCTGATTGGCGCAGTCGCTGAGCGATCGGCTTGTACGTCACGGGTTGCGGGTTCGATCCTCGCACGGAACGTTCTACAGGTAGTTGTTCCGGGTCTGAATGTTTGTGTATGTGAAAATTTGTGTCTGTTAACGCATCACGACAGAAAAAAATCCTAGCGTGGGGCAACGTTTAAAAAAAACAAAAAAAAAACTAACTACGTCTAACCTGTCAAATGTTCTCCCGGCAGATGCGGCTGTGCTGTCAACCAGTCTCGCAACTTCTTGATGTCTTCTGGTGATATGTCCGGATTCTTCTCGTACTCCTTCTGTATCGAAATCGGTTTCACCACTCCCGCCATTTTTATTTCTGAAAAGGAAAGGTGTGTTATTAGTATTACTATTTTTTATTAATTAGCTCCCGACGCAATAACGACGGGGTTGTGTGTCTGTCTGTGCATCATAGCTTCCGAATAGATGAACCAATTTTGATTTTGTTATTTTTTGTTTGAATGGTGAGTTAGCCGGGACTGTTCTTAGCTATGTTTGATAAAATTTCGGTCCAACATAGCCGCTGCAAATGTGTCGTGGTTTTTATTAAAATTACAATATTATTTTGTTATTTGTTCTTTTTTGTCTTTTTTAATAAACGTTGCCCCACACTAGGATTTTCTCCTGTATCGTGGGGGCGTTTACAAACACAAATTTTCACATACACAATGGCCCAGACCCGGGACAACTACCTGTAGAACGTACCAATATTTGCTCCGTGCGGGGATCGAACCCGCAACCCGTGACGCACAAACCGATCGCTCAGCCACTGCGCCACCGAGTCGTCAAATTTGGTTCACCACTTACGATCAAGCGGGCCGCGAACTTGTTTGCCAACCTCGCGATATAAAAACAAAATATTAATAAATATACATACATAAGTATATCATCCACAGATAATATATGATGATACCATAATTTCGGTATGGATGCCAATACAGTACAATACATATATAATATTATCTTTATCATTGGTACCATAAACAAATACCAATTTACAGTCACTGTACCATATAATGATATGCATAATAAATCTCGGATATTATATTTTATGCCATAATTATGTACAATTTTAAATGGCAATACATAATACTCAAGTTAAAATGTTGAAATAGGTATATTATAGTTTATCTATTAGCATAAAATCATGACAATTATTAAGATAAATACTATTAATATTTCCGGACATTATGACAGAACGCTATCTAGTTCCGAGCTAAGCAACGAGTCTTGTGTGTGTTTTTTTCTTTGCACTGATTATAAAATGTAGGGTAGTTACTACACTGACAAGCAAACGGAATTCTCATGGTGTCTAGAATAGTCACTTCCCTTAACGAGCTCTGGCAACCTTACTCGCTCACAGAAACATAGCTATTGTTTTTTCACTGCGGTCTTCTGTAAGGCGGAGTTCCTTCCCCAGTCGGGCAGCTCAATTTGAGCGAGGAATCTCTAAAAAAGGGCGTCTCTGTCTTAAAAAGGGCAAACCGGCGCGCGACGTGCATAAAATAATTCTTAAACTACACTGTTGGACAAAATTCCGTAAATAAATATTAATGAGAACAAGATTAGATTCTCGCGTATCTAATAACAATGATTTAAAAGCACTATAAGGTATATAGGTACACAGACATAGCCCAGTTAAATCGTCAGGGCCACCCAGTTCAACTAACTAGACCATTGCACGCGTCAAGCGAGATAAATGTTTTATAATAATACTTCTAACATTTCACAGCAATAATTAAACTAAGGATGCATTCTATACCAATATAATAAAAAGGAAAGATTAGACATTTTGTTTGTTTGTTGAGAATATATCCCGAAGCTACTGGATTGACCTTAATAACTCTTTCGCTTTTACAATGCTACGCTATTTGTGATTATAAAAAAAAATAGGGATGAAAGCTTCAATAATGTCATTCAAACAGTAAGACATTGACCTACTTACCGAAAAACCCTATATCTCTCATAATTTTATTTAATATCTGGACAATATATCCGTACTAGAATATTATAAATTCGAAATTGTGTCCGTCTGTTGGTCTGTATGTTAGGTACCTATTCACGCTGTTAGCGCCGAAGTGATTTGGTGTGGAGATAGTTTGAGTTCTGGGGAGGGTAGATTTTTCCCAGTAATAATCTTTTAAAAAGGCGAAAAAGGGGTGCAAGTAAATGAGTCAATATTTTCTTAAAAGAGTAGGACCAGAAATAAATAGATTATTGAAAGATATGATTGGATGAAATTTCTACATAATTCTACGCTGAGATACCGCAGGCATTAGCTAGTAAAATACAAATCTCTGAACTGACGGCAAAACCAGTCAGAGATATTCAAAAATTCAAGTAAGTAAGTAAGTAGATTGTAGGATATCTAAAGATCAATATACAGCAAAATATATCATCTCTAAATATTGTACGTCTATACAATTCGCTGCACCCAACCAAACTCGTGTAACGAAACCATAGCGCGATTCAGACAGCCGACGGCACAACGCCATCTATCGAGCCAATGTGTAACACTTATACGGAGTTTAACACACTGATACTCTGTTTTCGTGTCATATTTCTAGAGTAAATGATAAACGAATAACTTGATTATTATCTGAAATTATTTTCAAGTCTATAGTTATAAATCTACTGAGCAAAAAGGTCTTTGGTTCGATTAATTATCAGTGTTATTGGGTATTTCTATGAAATTCTCAGTTGCAGCTCAGAGTTTAGAGCCGGGCCCGGTCGATGTGAATAGGCTCGCCCCCTATTACATATACAAGTACACCTCTGGTCAACCCTTCAGGTACGACAGCTGGTATGTTATGTCCACAGTTATTAATACCAACATTGTTGGTTTAAAACATTATGGGTGTTTGAGAATATACCTACTTCGTTGTTCCAAATGTGTCTCAAAACAGACCAATTTTTTGGTTTTAAGGCGAGAGTTTGAATTCCTTATTTTGTTCGTGGAGTAGAGAGACATCATTACAAGCATATAAATAATTTTGTTATGATTGGTAGATAAACAATTTCAGACAAGAACCTTAATGCCTTATAGATTTTCTCGATGGCATATAAAGTCTGCCAACCCGCATTATACTAGCGTGGAGGGATATAGCCTAACTCCTTTAAAATAGACACAATATTCTACTCAGTAGTGAGACAGTAACAATATGATCATACTCACACAGCTCCATTTTTTAATAAAAAAAGGACTATAATGCTTTTCATGACCCTTTGACCGTCACGGTCGGCTATACTCGACAAATCAGAACGTGCTCACGACGCTTTCATCGGCAAATGTCGACAAAAATATAACTATTTTACTGTAGCGTGGCGCAGGGAACATTTTTTTTCTTTATTGACGTAGCGGTCAAAGGGTTAAGTAGTAACAACGATTTTAAATACACGTTGTATGCACTTCTATGAATATTAACACGTTTATAATTACACATCTTACATCGTTATTGTAGATAAGTACATCATGTAAATTGTACCTTTGGAAACTAGTAATTTAGAATTATAAATAGTATTAAAGGTTCACATGTATTTATGATGAGAAGAACAAAATTGACGGCAAGATGGCACAGTGGCAGATAAAGCTGCCTGGTATGGTGAGTAAGGAACCTAGGTAAATGTATGTATAAGCATTAACATTTATACCTATGACATCAGAGTTCAAAATATTGATGCTGAATTGATGATGAATGTATAATAATGTACGTATGTATTTATAAAACAATTATTAAAAAAAAAGTTTTATGTCACTTATTATTTGTCTAGGGACAATATAACCCAACCACCTATCCCACTAGGGACAATAGATGGTTGTGTTAATTGTGTTTTTTAACAGCAACCTAACCCTGACGGATTTACGGGACCGATAATAGTTCCTAGTGGCACCCTGAGACCCGTTTCTTTTACAAAGTTTCAAAACGATTCAGATAATATTAGTTTATAATATTTAAATGTGTTGAGGTTATTGCCAACTACAAATAAACTAAAGTTGTTGATATTAATCATTGATTGATTTTTATCTATGATAATTCTAAGCGCAACATTATTGAAGGCCTTTGGTATATTTGTCATTTCTAATCATTTGAACTAGCATCAAACATATGTATAAACTATTATCAAATGTCTTGTTGTTGCGGCTACCTCGTCGGGTATCCACTAGTATAATATATATGTATTTTATTTTGACATTCCTAATTAGTATTTATTTAGTATCACAAGACTTGTACAGAAAACAAATTAGCATATGTATATATTAAATGTGGATTGCAATAATGTTTATCTTAATCTTGATCAAGATGCAATGAATAAAAACTGAGAAGTATGTTGGAGCCAAGCAATTATAATGATTAAGTATTTATTACGCATTCTTTTTTTTTATCTCTCAATTAAATTGCATGATTGTGATAAAGTATTCAAGTTACGCGTATAATAGTTACAACAATGGGATCGTTAGTAGACATTCAACGTGAACTGAAGTCATAAATTGCAATGTAGATTTTATCACAAAAAACCAAATAGTTAGACAAAGTTATTCATAAACAAAAAAACCACACATTAAATGGATTAAGATGCTACCTGCGCATGATATAGATTATAACAGATAAGAAGTCAACAAAACTATTACGTTCTATCATTTCAAAACTCAAGAACAAGAGTTTCTTGGAAGTATATCTGTTAAGCCGTATTAGAATTTATTAATTTAGCTTCAAATAACATTAAAATAATTCGCTAATTAAACTATCACTAGTTACTACATATCTAGAATAAACTCTACAAGAAAAGGAAAATTTATATTTGTTGTATTGAACTAGAGGCATCGCTTTCGTTAACTACCCAGTAGAAACCTTTACATAATACAATTTAACAGAAGGTAAGAGCCCTTTAAATCTGTACACATTATTATGTATAAGGTACTTAATATTTTCTTCATTTGTGTACAACATGTTTGTTGTTGCTTGAGCTGCCTGCACGTTTGCCCCCTTATCATCATAAAAAAAACATGTTTCTTTTTATAATTTAGGCGCCCCCTGAAACTTCTGTCCGTGGACCCCGGTTTGCCCCCTCCTGGGGGTGTATCAGAGACCAGTATTTATTACATAACTACAAATCCAATATTTTCAAGGTGATGTGTACCGAGTACGTCTTATGTCATTTGACCTTTACAAGTACTCGCTTTGTAAATATCAAATTATGCTCACGACGCCTTGTCAACTCAATATGCTGTTGACAAAACACTTGTAAGCTACAATATCAATTCATGATGAATAATTTATTTGTTTATTTAATTCAACTCTTGATTTTGGGAAAAAGTTATGACGTAAATTGTTTTTTCTTATCTTTAATGTATTTGAAAAACGTTAAATGAATGAGTAAACTTTGTTTTTTTTGTTATATACAAGGTGGCGCAAAATTTATCACTCTATTTTGTTTTTGCATAACTTTTAACGAAATAAAAAAAAAATGTGTGACGGAAATCTTAATTAGAACCTTTAATTATTTCTCAGTTAAGTGTAAAAGATGATATCCATCAAGTGGCTGCCGCCAGTTTTGACACGCATTTGTGCTCATTTTATCGCATTTTCCATGAATTTCCGCAAGATTTTTCTTTAAGGGCTGCGATTGTCTGACGTTTGTTGGCCTAAATCCGCGACTTCAAGTAGCCCTAAAGAATAAAGTCTGAGGCGGTTAAATCGGGAGATTACGCGACCGGGAATCGCTTCCTTCACAAAATCACCGCCTTTTGCACCGTCTTTTTGTGAAACCACATGTTCACCAAGCCCGGCTCCTTCAATTCTTTCACTAAAATTCGCTGTAGGGTCCGTCAGGTGAACATTGCGTGGCCCATCGTCTGGTTGGTGTTTCTTCGATCTGCATGATGTGATGTGCATAAAATATGTAACTGAGTCATGGATTTTCATACGCCTATGTCACTACATATCCACAATCTAATAAATATTTTTTTCTTTCTTTCTTTTTCTTTCTTAATATCAAAATTCATCAGTTGCAGCCTTGCATTTACATGAGTTTTCGTGTTCAAAGAAAACTGATAATTAGTTAATATTGTGTTATACACAATACACATGTTTGACTGTTCATACATTATTATCAATGTTACCATCATGTTCAGAATATTCATTATATGATTTAAATTCAGTTAATGTTTTTCTTTAAATTTGACCGACGTCATTCTCGACAAGATCCGCTCATTTGTCTAGTGATCCTGATTGCAGCTATTGAACGTAAGGTCTTAATTCTATTTCACAAGTCAAATAGGATTCTTGTGTTTTTCTATGCAATTTTCAGCAGTAGCTTAAAGTTTGACTTTGAACGCTTTCCTCCCTTCTTTCAAAAACTTATTACCGGACTGTCTGTACATCTCTACTTAGTCCTTTTAGAAACAGGTGTACTGGCATATTACATTATGTTCGTTTGTAAATAGTTCAGCTTGTTAACTCGCTAGTTAAGTCTTTAAACGCTGAGAGTACTCCAATTTCCATCGAAGTATTACAAAACCAGATCTTTTTATAGTGCCTGTTGCCATAATTGGCAACTAGTGGAGTAAAATTACTCTCGAAAGAAAAGGAACTGGTATCAACTCATGTCAAGTAATATTTATATACACAGAACTAGCTGGTTCCCGCAACTTCGTCCGCGTGCAATTTAACTAAAAAAATAAAAGTTTCTTATTAACTTTGCACCCCCGTTTTATCCTCTTAGGGGGTGAATTTCCAAAAATCCTGAGAGAGGATGCCTACGTCATAACATCTATCTGCATGCCAAATTACAGCCCGATCCGTCCAGTGGTTTGAGCTGTACATTGATATGTCACTATGTCAGTCAGTCAGTCACCTTTGAGTTATATAATAATATATTTAGATGGTTCTGGACTTAAGTCTTCTTCCATCTCTCTGAAGATGCCCTGTACAGAGACGACATGCATTTCAAGTACAATTTTATGATGGTATTTAAATACCTTACTAATTATGAAATTTTTTCGAGTGCCAACGTCTGTAACCTATAACTTGAGAGTATAGTTTTAATCACCATCATTATCATCATTATCAATAAATTTACAGTCTCACTATTTGGCTCTAATCACCTCTTCTTAATCATGCTAGCTTATTTTAGGAAAACAGACTTTATCCCTTTACATACCATACCATACATTTAGAAAAATCATCCAGGCAATCTCTCAGGCTACAGAAAGAAATGAATATAGTAACAAAGTTATCAAAAAATTAGACAATATTGCACCCAATCGATGTCGTAAATCATTCTTGTGAATCATAAAGTTAATTACTTTAAATACATTGTCGTTAATTACTAGTGATGCTTGCGTTAAGTAAAAAGATTATACAGTTCATAAGCAGACGTTAAGCGTTAATCACATGTGTGAGCGTGTAATGATTGATGGCTTGCAAACTTGTCATGTGCAGCGAATTGTGTGAAGGTAATTGGTACTTTTATGAGGATATGGATAATATTGAGGTTATCATGATCAACCTTATTGTTATCCCACCGTTGGGCACTGGTCTCCTCTCATTTGAAAGGGATTAGGCTATATAGTCCTTCATACGCCATCGAGAAACCTCAAGCATGCATTCCTCACGATGTTTTCCTTCACCGTTTCAGCGTATGATAAATATTATACGCACAGTACCGAAATGTCAGTAGTGCGTGTCTTGGGTTCGAACTCGAGACCTTTATTTTTCTACCCCTGGTGGTAAAAAACAATACTTTTTACGGGTTTTATCGCGGTATATTGATATTGTTTTAATCCCCAATTCGGATCCTTTACAGCATCCATGGTCACACAGTAGCAGCAGTAGATACCTGCAGTAGTATATATCACCAATGGTCACGGGTAGGTGATTCTAGATGCTATCAACATTCCGCGATTAAATCAGTAAAAAGTAGTTAAATCCGTAGTTAGTAATATCCGTTATAAGATTTTAATCAGAACTCATAAGTGGGTAGTCTTCTAAATACCTAATAACCTATAAACTTACCTATTAAATATAAATAATAATAAATAAATATTCCTGGACATTATGACACAGCGCCCTCTAGTTCCGAGCTAAGCAACGAGGCTTATGTTACGGATACTAGTTGGTTGATATACTACATATATACTTTTTTTTGTTGTAAATACATACATATTATACATATACCATGACTGCTTTATGCTCAATACACAAACATTTGTCCCTACCGGGATTCGAACCCGGGACCCACAGCACAGAAGGCAGTGTTAACTACCGCTGGACTAACTGGGTCGTCAAATAATATAATATAATCAAATAATATAATTTCATGTAAATATTTTCAATACATAAAATAATGCGACCAGATTTCCGAACGGTCTAAGCTAAAATATGGCAATTATTATTTTTAACTGACATCAGAAAGGAGGAGGTTATCAATTCGACTGTATTTCTTTTTTGTATGTTTGTTACCTCATAATTAATTATTTATTGAAAGATCTTTTCTAAAGATCACAAATATGCTATTCAATTTAAAACCTAACTGCTTTTGCAGTTGTTTTAATTTTTGCGTGACACGTTTATCTAAGGACATAGGTGGCAATGTGAAAAAAGAAAACTAAAATAGTAGTTATTAAAATATTCTCAAGACCTCGATTTTCTTCCGTTTAATTTAATATCTTGCAATAAAAAGACTTATTATCTAATTCCCATTGTCGTCAGTGCAATTTCCTTTATAATTTTATTGCCGTGAATATGAATTTTAAATAAGTTGCTTGCTTTTACGGTGCAGGAAAATATTGTGAGGAAAATTGTATTACTAAAATGGCCCCATGATAATCTTGCGGACATGTCTGCAAACTATATGTACTATAGGAATACCATGGTATTCTAGGAAAGGGTGCTTCATCTTAGACCACATCTTTTTATGGTGATACAGAAGTACACGGGTATGACGCTCACATGATGGTAAGTGATCACCGCCGCCCATGGACATTTGCAACACCAAAGGCTTGCAAATGCGTTGCCAAGCCCTGTAGAAGCCGCTTAGGTTTCTTAAAATAGGGAGTTACTGAACTGACAGCAAACGGGATTCCCATGCTGTCAGAATAGTCACTCCCCCAACGAGTTCTGGTAACCTTACTCACTCGCAGAACCACAACTATTGTACTTCGCCAGTCGAGCAGTTCAATTTGAGTGAGAAATCTCGCTATGATGAAAAAGCTGTTAATTTGAAATTACAAACAGACACTTCAATTTTATTTATTTGTTGATATTGATTGCTTACAGCATCAATGGTCACGGACAGGCCGTTACCTGTGATCATGCATATGACTGCATATTATATTTATATTTATTGTTCTTATTAACTCAGTATGTTCTATGTATGATATCATCATCGCCAATCCATTATTGTCCCACTGCTGAGCACGTGTCTCCTCTCACTTGAAAGGGATTAGGCTATAGTCCACTACGCTAGCCTACTGCGGGTTGGCAGACTTCACATGCCACCGAGAAAATCTCTCAAGCATGCAGGTTTCTTCACCATGTTTTCCTTCGCCGTTTGAACTTGTGATAAATACGCACATAGCTTCCGAAAAGTCAGTGGTGTGTGCCTCGGGTTTGAAGTCGAGACCTTTGACATCTCAGCCCACTGATCACACCACTAGGCTACCACAGCTATGTATGATTTAATGAAAAATATTAATAATCTAGTTGTCCTATTGTGAATGATGTGCTGCATACCTGTCAGTGACTGACTTGAACATTATTTGTAAATCAGTGTGCCTTATTTTAGTAAGAAGCTAAGACATTACAACAAGATACTTTTTTTTTTATTTGGTTAAAAACTCAGCCTGGCTTATGAATATGTAATACTAGCTGACTCCCTCGGCTTTGCCCGCATGGTATATAGATAAAAAGTAGCCTTTGTGTTAATCCAGGTATTAAACTATATGTATGCTAAATTTCAAATCTGTTTAGCGGTTTTTGCATGATTAAACAAGAAACATACAAAACATTCATATTCAATTTTTAATATTATTTGAATAATATTAATTTCATCTTGTAAATTTAATCTGCCAATTAAAATTTAATATAACTAAAAATAAAAAATTGAACTCACCAGAAAATCTCCAGAAAAAAAACTCGTACTAACAAAAAAAAATGCAACTCTAAATCGTTATTTCACTTAAAATTTTATAAAATTTTAATAGGGAACAGTAAAAAAAAGTTAAAAACACAAGCACAAAAGAAATTCAAATATTAAAATTTAGAACGACCCAATCATGACAGTTAAAATTATTTTTAAATATTTTTTTAAAGGAGCGAATCCAGGCTTAGGTGGACGCGATGTCTCGCAAGTAGTTCTATTGCGAATGAAGCTGTATAAATAACTGACTCACTAAGCCACCAGTATAAGTTAAACATACTCTTGATACAAGGTAAACAAACAAACAAGCGCCATAAGGTTTAAATTCCCATGACAAACGGTAAAATGTTTTTATTTGTCTTCATGTTGAATTTTGGGGGTGATTTAATTATTTATTTTGAAGTTAGGTAAATCTGCAATCAACAATATTTTTAAACATTCGCGATCCAGTCAATAATTCAAAAAAAAAACCTTCATGTCTCTTATTTAAAAATCTTTTAAGATATTAATGCTGTTTTAAATACATTTAAATGTTCATGAATATTTATTTCATTAATGTAGATCGAAAATTTATAATAAAAAAAAACCCTATACCTAGCTAATGATCTTCAAACGGCTTAACTGATTTATCTCAAGAGACAGCTAAGAACACTCTCAATGAAGTCACCTTTCTAGCAAAAACTCAAATAAATCATAATCAATTCATCTATTTAGGACCGACTCCTAACTAGACATACATACATACAGATACCTGCGCCAAAGTTACACCGAAAATAAACGATTATTTTTACTTTACAACTTCCTGAATTTAAAAATATCGATACCGGCCACAAACCTAGGAGTTATAAAAACCGTGCAAATGTTAACCGACCATGTCGGACTAGTGCAGGGTTCCGTAGTTTCGCGATGGTCGATTATTTCTACTCATCAACTTGTAAATCCGACTTAGCTGTGATAGTTTTTCTTTTAACCTCGTTATACATTACTAGCTGACCCAGCAAACGTTGTTTTGCCACATTATAGGGGTTGGTGGACTACCCCTAACTTTTAGGGGGATGAAAAATAGATGTTGGCCGATTCTCATAGATACCGGATAAGCACAAAAAATTTCATCAAAATCGGTCAAGCCGTTTCGGAGGAGTATGGCAACGAAAACTGTGACACGAGAATTTTATATATTAGATAAGTATATCTATTAATTTCGTGATTTGTACATCAGCATCAACCCAGTATTGTCCCACAGAGAAGAAAAGTTATATTAAAGATGGACGAATAAGACGTAACAATACGGCTTTCTTGTTGACTGCGGGACCCTAGATATCTATCTAGCATAAGTATGCATACAAGTGTTATTAAAACCTTGCTTGAATGAGCACGTAAGTGTTGTATCGGAAGACGTTCTTGGAATATCGTCATAACAGGCGTCGAGCATGTCTAGAAGCAGCTACACCAGATTCATTGCAAAAGAAAAGTTGTTACCATGCCTGTCGTCCCCGAATGGTTAGGCTGAGTAGTTATAATGTAGGTACACCCACATTTCGCCGGTATGTTTTAGGTCCCATGTTATTACATGGGACCTCGCCTCCTATTGGGTGCAAGCCTATTGCCATCAACTAGGTTCGAAACCAAACTCGAGCTGCTACTGAAAATTTCATATATAACTACATAAGTGCGCCAACCATCCCGGTCTTGGGCAGTCTCCTTCTTCAAATCGTCGGTCCACCGTGTCGCAGGTCGTCCTACACCACGTTTGCCCAATCGCGGTCTCCACTCTAACACTTATCTGCTCCATCGGCCGTCCGTCCGTCTGCAGAAAATTTCATAGAAAAACCAAATTATTGTTTGTCTGCGTGTGAGAAAGGTTACCAGAACTCGTTAGGGTAGTGACTATTCTGACATGGGAATTCCGTTTGCTGTCACTTTAGTAACTCCCTATTTTAGAAACCTAAACGGTTTCTACAGTGCTTGGCAACGCATTTGCAAGTATTTTTGATGTGACAAATGTCATGGGGCGTCGGTGATCACTTACCATTAGGTGAGCTTCATGACCGTTTGCATCCTTATTACCATAAAAAAAAATACTTTGCTCGACCTGGGAACTGAACCAAGAGCAGCTCAGCAATCGCACAAACTTACAACCACTAGACCAGTGGTTGTAAGTTTTATTGCTAACGAGGCAGTAAAAATTTAGACTTCGTACGCAAAACTTCTACGGCAAATCTGTTGCAGACTTGAAACTTACAACGATAATAAAACATAAACTCTAGAAGATAATAATGTAATAATTGTTAAGGACCTTAATAAGGAAAACCGTAACAGCGTGTATTTGTTAAACTGAATGTCAAACAAAATAGTTAAACTGTTCGCGTGATCTATAATTATTTTAACCATTTGAAAATTACAGAGTTGAAAAAGCAGTAGCTAGGTACCTACATTATATTTGTGTTAAAAAAATATTGTAATGTAACACGTTTCGTTATTTAATAACTATTTCCAAAATGTTGCACGTTTTTGTGGTAGGCGTGACTAGTGAACTGAGATGTCAAAAGTCTTGAATTCAAACCCAAGGCACGCACCACTGAATTTTCGGAATTTATGTGCGTATTTATCACATGCTCAAACGGTGAAGGAAAACATCGTAAGGAAACCTGTATGCTTGAGAGATTTTCTCGATGGCATGTAAAGTCTTTCGAGATGTAAGATCCAGCTCTGTGGCGTTCACTAGGGGAGGCCTACGTCCAGCAGTGGACGAATATCTGATTATAATGATGTGAAGTCATCTTTTTTTTATGGTGATAAGGGGGCAACCTGCTCGCGGCTCACCTGATGGTAAGTAATGACCGTTGCCAATGGACATTAGCAACACCAGAGGCTCGTAAATGCCTTGCCTAACCCCATTGAAACCGTTCAGGTTTCTTAAAATAGGGAGTTACTGAACTGACAGCAAACGGAATTCCCATGCTGTCAGAATAGTCACTCCCCCAACGAGCTCTGGTAACCTTACTCACTTGCAGAAACACAACTATTGTTGATGCACTGCTATGCATATGTCCTATTATATCTCTCACTAGAGAAGTGGACATATTATACCAGTCAATCATCAATAATCTTCATGCAAATAAAAATTAACAGCACGACAATCAGACATCCATTGAATTCCATTTATATTTACAACGTAAGTTTGAACTTTAGTCAGGGATCATTACATACAAATAGGTACTTCATTATAATTTCAAGACGTGTATTGGAATTAAACAGATATTAAATTCAAGTGTTTATTTCAATAACAACAATGTTATAGGTACTTTTGAATTGTGAAAATTAGTTGCACGGTTCCAAGAGGCAGTACATTTTATCCTTTATAAGTACGGAACGCTAAAAAGTAAATTAATGTATATATTTTAGGGTGTTTGAACTCTAGTTGTTACAAAGGACAATCTTATGAACCCATTAATCACTATTGGCACCTTTAGGATAACAAAATAATATTTTTGATTAAGTAGGTACTGTCCTATTATTTCTTATTACATACTTATTATAATAATTATAACTGATAGTGAATAACATTCCATTTATTTATTTATAATTATACACGCTTATCGATCATCTATTCTTTTATTGTTAATTTCAAGTTGTTTTATAGCTAGTTATAGCTATAACGATACTAAAAAACGGTTTATAAAAATAAATAGGCTTGTTAATAATATTCGGCGACATTTTACACAGCACCATCTAGTCCCAAACTAAGCAGAGCTTGTACTATGGGTACTAGACAATGGATATAATACTTATATACTTTTTTTTTTGTAAATACATGCTTATAATACATAGGACACGCCCAGACGAACACAAACACTTATATTCATCACATAAATATTGGTGTCCCGTGGGAATCGAACCCACGACCTTGTGATCAACAGTCCGGTACTCGAACCACTAGACCACAGAGGTCGTCGATGTCGCTTGTGTACACTAACAATAAAAAAAATCATCATCATCATCATATCAACCGTTAGACGTCCACTGCTGGACATAGGTCCCCCCCAAGGATCGCCACGACGACCCGTCATGTGCCGCCCGCATCCAGTGGATTCCAGCGATCTTCACCAAGTCGTCAGTCCACCTTGCCGGGGGCTTGCCCACACTGCGTCTTCCAGTACGTGGTCGCCACTCTACAACCTTCAAGCCCCATCGGCCTTTTAGTTATAAAAGAAATAATATTATAAAAATTACCAATACATATATTTGTCTGATTCATGGATACTCCCATCGGCTTTTAATTAAGTTGCATCTTGGGAAATATCGGTACTAACATAACACGAAGCGCCTGTTAAAATATTTAACTTTATCAACTAGCGTTTTGCTATTAACTGTCGACGTACGATATAAACATAACTATATACAAATCTTTATGTGAAGAAACATGTGAAATACTGGGTAAAATAATAAAATGTAACATAAAAAGTTCAATAAGTTGAAATAAGAAACAAAAAGACACTGTTTCCGCCCGGGATCGAACCGGGGACCTTGTGCGTGTGAAGCACACGTGATAACCGCTACACTACGGAAACTTGATATCTAATGTCAAAATTACGAATTGGTACCTACGTTCTAACAAATAATTTATATTGTTACGTCATCATATATGGTTTCCTGACCGAGTTATTAATTACTTGTAGCTTAGAACTTACATAACTAAAACTGAACGTAATAGTTCAATTAAAAAGTTGACAGAACGAGGTCTCATGTTAGCAAAACCAGTAGAATGCAAGAAAACTGGTCATTCCATATCCCTAACTAATATTATAAATGTCTAATATGTCTGTCTGTCTGTTACCTCTTAACGTTAGAACCGGTGAATGAAATTTGATTTTATATGAAATTTGGTATGGAAATATTGTGAACCCCGGGGCAGGATTGGGATTTTTTGTTCCGAAAACTATCCATTAAAAGAGCAAAAAGTAGGGTGGAAGTTTGTGGAATCAATAATTTCATAAAAGAGGAGAGGTATCTAAAATAAATAAGCAGATTGGATAAAACTACCAATTCTACACAGATGAAGTTCCGACCAAAACCTAGTTAGACAAATTTTTTTTTTTTTTTTTTTTTTTTCTATTTATTTAAGGAATTTTTATACATTAAGTACATGTCAATTCCATCGTAACCTAACTTAAATTCAACTACATCTACTTACAACTTATGGCTTACAACTAAATAACATAAACAGAGCTTTAGAGGCTTCAGACAAAGGAGAGGACAACATCTCGTGGAACATACCCACATTACTTCTGCTCAAGTAAAAAGTTTTTATAAAGAGTTCACGATCGGTATCGTAACGGGCACATTCCACCAACAGGTGATGCACGTCTTCAATAACATCACACACATCACAATTTGGAGAATCTGATTTCCTCATCATGTGTGCAAACTTGTTTAGTGGAACGTGACCAGATCTTAACCTGAGCGCTGTTACAAGTAAACATCTACTCAACCTTACATTAGTAAACCATGGTATTCGAGGGGGCTCACTTTGTATTGTTTTGTACCAAATTCCTTTTACTAAAGATCTCTCATTAAAATATTCCGTCCAGTTATTGTGGCAGTACTTTTTGTATTTAGGCAACAGCTCAGTGTAATTTGGCATAGTTAGACAAATGATTTATTCTATGCGTATTTAGCCCACTGAGCATTACAACATAATTCACATTACATAACTATACGTACCTAACCCTAATAATAATTTACCCTTTTATAAATTATTGGCCTCTAATTTATTTCATAAATCTTATAAACTTAAGAAGTATACGTTTATTGCAACACAACGCCATCTGTCGAATACAAAAGACAACTTTGTTATATGTAATGTTCTTATCTGTTGATAGATGTCGCTACGAGTATTAACGAGAGTTATAACATGTTCTTCATCATCGTCATATCAGAGAGATGACCTCTCCTGGGCCACCTGCATCCAACGGATTCCGGCGACCTTTACCAGGTCGTCGGTCCACCTTGCAGAAGTCCTACCCACGCTGCGTCTCAATATCCTTCATAATCGGAAGAAAATGTGAAGTCAGAAAATTAAGACAGCCAATTGTAAGACAAAAATGTAAGACAGCCGAATGTTTAATAATAATATAAATCTATAATAATCTATACCTACTAATATTATAAAGCCGAAGAAGTTGTTTGTTTATTTGAACGCGCTAATCTCAAGGCATACCTACGGGTTGGAATTGAGAACATATTTTTGTTTTGGATACTGGATAGTCCCTTTATCGAGGAAGGTTATAAGCTATATCATCACGCTACGACCAATAGGAGCGGAGCATAAATGAAAAATGTTGCATAAATATCCACCCGTGCGAAGCCGGGACAGGCCGCTAGTTAAATAATATATAAAAAATCCCTTAGACAGACATCTTAAGACATTTTAAAACTTGTGCCTTAAAAATATGCGACTTGAGAACCTCAGCCGTTTTTTGTTTCGTCGCCAGTTGAAAAGAAAAACCTGTAGGTAGTTACGTTTCAAAATACAAGACATCGTAATCTTTTGTAATCATTGATAACTTTTATACATACCTACATATATAAAAGTAATGTTTTTACTCAACAACAAATAGTTCTCTTACAACATTACCTATCATACCAGTTATTAGTTTAATTTACATTAAATCTCGGGGTTCTATTGTTAATACGATGGCCATGCTTTCAGGTTTTAATAGGAATTATTGTGTAAAATTAAAAGTACCGGTAAATCAGATCTATCAATCTTAATTTGATCAATAGAGATCAAATTAAAGTTTCTGCTTGCAATCTATATAGTTAATATCTAAAAATGAATCCCTGTTTGCATTGGCTACGGCATCACTTGTGAACGACTGAACCGATTTTGATCAATTTTGGTATTGATAAAGACGAAACCGTTGTACTTGTACTTTTTATCAACCCAACTAGTGTCAAATAAAATTTACTGCATGTATATGAATGTATACACAGTACTTGTCGATTTGTTCCGAGTAATCTCCAAAACAGCTGGAACAAATTTGACGGTACCTTTACAGCTGATGTTATTACACGGAGCCATACATATAATTCTGAGCTGAGCAACGAGGCTTGTGGTACGGACACTACATGCTAAGTTGCCATCGCCATAGTTGGTCCATTTGATAATTGTGACACCGATACAGCTTCAATAATTTAGTGATCGCAAATGAGGATGCTGAGCGCGAAGCTCTTGGTTCGATTTCGAGAACGAGTTATTTTATTTTTTGGAATCAGAATCTGGGTATAGTTAATAGTAATATAGCCGCTCCCCCAGCCCAGTCATATAAGATTAGAAAAAGACAGCATTTAACTAAAGGTGCACAATTATCGAACCCCTCTATCGAATTCAGTTCTAGAAGATACGGCTAAAAGTCTAAAATCTAATGTCCTAAGTTTTTATACTACAAGCTTGGTGAACCTGTAAGTAACTGATGCTAGGTATGTCTAGGTACCTATAGTCGTGAACTCCGTGATCTATCAATGAAATCACGACGACTAGTGATGTCGGAAGCTTTTCGATGTATCGATATGTCATTTTAATTTGAGTAAAAACTTTTTTGCGTTATAAAAGTTTGTGTGATGACTGATGAGCTTCAGCTGTATCTATGTATCGTAGGTATTTACAAAAAAAATGTGTCCGTAACAAAATCCTCGTTGGTTAGCTCGGAACTAGATTCTTGTAGCAACAAAATCTTCTTGCTTGTGGGTTTTCCTTGATAGCTATAATCTAGGTGTATTCAAATTTACGGTGAATTTTCATTGGTTTTTTGTAGGAAAGCGCATTTCATCAAAGATCGCAAACAAATTAAATTAAGCTATTTATTACGTATTTTATCACAGTATATTAATATTGTTTACAGCTTCTTTTACCATGACCATTTTACATTGACCAGTCTCATGGCTTCTGTAGCCGGTAGAGTGGATGGCCCAATAATGTGTCACTGGATGGCGGCACTTATTTATTTTTTGAATTTGATTTGTTTTCAACGTGTTTTAGTTCTAGGAAGTGCCAATTGAAGTTACTATATTATGGATCTCTGGTCTGAAAATAAAGATTGATTATTATTATTATTATTATTTTATTTCATGGACTAATGTCTAGTACTCGCGCAAGTATAAGAAATCAGTGCCTATGTTCTTATAAATAAATAAAAAAATCCCAAAATTCAAGTCTCTTGACCTTTTAATCTTAAATAGAACTGTCGAAAAAGTCCGTGACATAAAATGACGTATATGTGGTAGAATTTACATTAACTGAGTATAGAACCGATTACTCATGTGCTTGACCTCACTAATGTCGCAATAATAAGAGCAGACCAAAGTAAATAATCTAATCGATTGAATTTATTTTTATTTTAATGATCGTCTTTTTTCTTCTTTTGCATTAACTTGTCATTCAGTTTGGAATTACGTTAAATAATAATTAAAAATTTAGGGTAGCTGTTACTAATTATAGTCAGTCTCAGTCTGCCCCTGACCATGGATGCTGTAAAGAATCCGAAACGTCGGGTTAAAATAATAATATTACATCTTAAGCCCTACTAACCTAACCTAACCTAACCCTTTGGGGTCAACAGGCGTGATCATATGATATGAATATTTCAGACAAGAAACCTATCGATTGTTTGTATCGTAATGTGTCACATCACTAGAGGTCGTGAATGTAACATCCAGCAGAAACCGAAAGTGATGCGTCGTGGGAACAGGGTCAGAGACGAGCAGCGGTTTGATTTAACTTCAACTATTTAGTTAATGCAACGAGACTGTGAGCTTAACCGTCAGAATTAGTACATACACTTTATTTTACAACTTCGGTTAAAACAAAATGATGAGACACGTGGTGTGTAAAGATTTTAGTGGAATAAATTATATTATTTTACTGTTTATAAAACAGCATATTATTTAATGTCATACCATCATGTCTGTTGTCTAAAGGGTTAGAGGCAGAAGTGTATCTACTAATTTACACCCACTTTTCGCGGGTATGTTTTAGGTCCCATGAAATACGAGCGAGCTTATTGCAAATAATTCATAATAAATAAGTATCTGAAATCTTACCAAGGAAGGCAGCGTCAATACCAGCCATAATATAAAGCTAGGTGCATAATAGTTAAAGAGTTTTAATAACAGCCGTATCAGTGTGACCTATCACACGTTGTAACAAAAACTATCTACACTCGCTGAGAACGGAAGCAAGCATTACATAAAGCTTACATTTATACGGTTTTTGCGAGCTGAAATTGTATGTAATAAGACGAACATACATGATCATCAACCCATTATTGTCCCACTACTGGGCACGGGTCTCCTCTTATTTGAGGGATTAGGCAAAAGTCCACGCTAGCCTACTGCGGGTTGGCAGACTTCACACGCCATCGAGAAAATCTCTCAAGCATGCAGGTTTCCTCACGATGTTTTCCTTCACCGTTTGAGCATGTGATAAATACGCTCAGTAAAAAGACAGTGGTGTGTGCCTTGGGTTTTAACTTGAGACCTTTGACATCTCAGTCCACTGGTCGCACCACTAGTCTACCAAAGGTCACTATGTATACATACTGGCGGGAAATACAGCTGTGATACCAGCGGACTGAGAGTCAAAGGAATTGGGACTTTTCGGAATGATGTGCGTATTTATCACATGCTCAAACAGTGAAGAAAAACATCGTTAGGAAAGCTGCATACTTGCCTGTTCTCTCGATGGCATACGACATCTGCCACCCTGCATTAAGCTAGCATGATGGACCATATAGCCTACCACGTGCTCACTGCACAGCAGTGGGACAATTATGATTAACGATAAAATAATTAATGATGATGAAGTACCTACAGAAAATACACAAATTAAAGAATTCTCTGCAGATGTAATGTTAACAAGTTAATTCCAACTGTATAAGGTAAAAGCGACTTATAAACATCAATCTTTAAAACAATACTCATGTTGGTTTAACTGTCAAAGCCTGCTTTGGCGAAAGGCCTGCAAATGTCAGGGCGATCATTAAACATTAACTTACGTATAAACTGTAGCGATGCCGTGACACTCCAAATTGTATAATTTGTAAATGTCCCTATGTTTAAAAAACTTGAGGACTGAATATAAATCACCCATCAAAAAGGAATTAACTGATATTTTTCTGTATAATCTACTTCCTTATTCTTTAGATTTCTCCGCATTTGCCCGTGACGTTACACTGCCTGGTCCTATCAGAAAACCAGCACTGCAGCATTGATTATTAGTGCTGCAGCAATACGCTGAGATAGGGTCCGTTTTTTTGGCCTTGATCGGGTTAACCAAATTTGATATATTTTATAATGTATCTATGTTTTGTTTTTTTATTTTTATTTTATGTGTTCCTTTCTTTCTTTCATTTTCTTCCTTATTTTAACTGCTCTTTAGCACTATTTATGCTGGGCCCGACAGGGTCCATAACTGTTGCTATTATAATTCTAACATTAGCTGTATATAACCACTTTCTGGAATGCAATTAATTATTACAAGTAATTTCAATTCCTTTAAGTTTTATTTTCATTTACTTAATGTATTTGCTATCAATCGATCACGAATCAAAACTCCGAGCTAGTACTGAGAATTTCGTAGAAAAACCCAATAACCCTTTGCCCGACCTGGGAATCGAAGCCAAAACTTCTTCAGCAGTCGCACTCACGACCACAGTTCAACGAGGCAGTCTTGTTAATAAATTAATTTCAATTGGATTTAGTCTCTACTAGTTTCTTAAGCTCCGGGTGAATTGATTTGATTAACATTAAAAATAACGTTTAGAATGTAACTAATAAAAGTCAAGCTTATAATTATATTTAGATGTATGAGACATAGACAAGATAAGTATAATATAAAATGGCCGCTGCAAACACAAGGACTTGCAATATAAAATCGGGTGTATCTAGAATCTAGACATAGAAATAAAACTACTTTTTACGTATATTATCGCGATATTTTGATGAAATTTAATCCCAATGTTTCGGATTCTTTACAGCATTCATGGTTGTTGGCAGAGTGACCTGTTGGGTATACATATATATATCAGCCTATTGCCGTCCACTGCTGATCGTAGGCCGCCCCCAAAGAGCGCCCACCATCCCGGTCTTGGACAGCCCGCATCCATCCGCTGCCAGCCTTCTTCAAATCGTCGGTCCATCGTGTCGCAGGTCGTCCTACACTACGTTTGTCCAAACGCGGTCTCCACTCTAACACTTGTATACTCCATCTATCGTCTGTCCGTCTTAGACATGGCCAACTTCAACTTAAGAGCGTGCTTATTTTATACGCAATGCCGATGACTTTAGTCGCGTCAAATCATTTATTTCAAGTAGACCAATGTTACAGGTGCTTTTGAATAGTCAAAACTAGTTGCACGGTTCTAAATAGTAGGTCTTGTGGAAAAGAACCGGTAAGAAACTCCATGTTTTGAAGTCTTTTGGTGGTCATCTGTTGGGAATCTTGATGTTATAATTACTGACAGCTACCCAACAGTTTTCTTAATTATTGCCAATCCGATTTACACAGAACGAGCTAATTGTATTCTTTGGTCGTGCGGTTTTATAATTGGATTTACATTTAACATCACCATTGAGTTCCTTTAGAAAGCCAGAGGTCATCACATAGTTATAATCATTTATGTGACGGCTTCGAAAGTACTAGTTAGTTATACTTGCTTGAGAAGAATGTAAATCAGTCTGAAGATGGTCATCTGAGAGGCATTCTTGTTGATACGCGAAGCTTTTAGGAATGTGGAACTTAATTCTCTCTTCTCTTAATTCTCGTCATAGAGTTGAATCTCGGTGAAAAGACGGTGAAAACAAGTGAGTTATCATAATAAAGAAATGTCAATCGACATATAAAAAAAGATGTTCTACTTGCTGGATATAGGCAAGCAGTCTATTAGGTATTAGGAACGAGAAGTATTTTTTATTCATACGCATGGGGTTAGGCAGAAAGTATAGAACGCCATGCGCACATTCATACATCTTGTGATACATGCGCGCCGGTTGCGAGTAAGTACTGCGCACCTGACCGTTTTGAAAGAGTTCACGAATTAGATTGATGTTTGTCCTATAGGTTTTTAACGTAGCAAATTAAGCTTATTATTATCTATACCACTGCCTGTCAGTCGATTATCAATTATGATCAATCCCCGCCCTGATCCGCAAAGCAATTTCAACCAAACGACTAATTAATAGAAGAGTTATATTACAAAATCAAACGGTACCGCTACTGTCTCCACGCCCAGGTCATATATATGTGACGCAACGTGGAAAGTTACATCGTATGGTATCACACCTGCGTGTACGCTGCGGCTATCAGTAATTACGTAGAAAGGGCCGGTTTATGAAGACAGAAATGGACCGGCCTAGGAGTGTCGGCCTATTGATAATGTGTTATAATAATATATTGGCTGAGTACTACACACATATGTACATACACTCACATCTTTTTGCCTTGACGGTAGGTAGAAAGTACAGAACACCACAGTCTACGATCCCTGCATAATATATTGCTTTAAGTATTCGTCTGTTTTCTTTCAAAAGCTTTATGGCTTTATGGCTGTATAAATAAAAAACACGGTGGATTTTTCAGCGTACATAGTCGGTCCGACCATTACATTTCCATTGAGCTGAAAATAAATAGGGTTTCAAATTCAATCTAACTAGCAAGTAGCTCTAGGTCTTTATTTCCAAAGCTGTGAAACGAAATAGGAGCGATTATTATCAACTAAATAAAAAAAGGTCCTTCGTTCCGCGGTGTGACCTTTCAACATAATTTACTTGCCAACAATCAAATTATTGCAAAAGAAATCCACACGAATGTGTCAAAAACAGTAATTATTAAGTTAGTAACTAGACTTACACCTGCAGTTAAGCGTAGAACCCACTATATCAAAGTTACACATACGACTGACAAGACAGGTATTTATTCATTTCCTTTCAATGTGTTCAATGAGCACGTTCCTAAGGATTAACTACTTCTTTGAATCAATTTTCGCAACGCACGTAACGGTAACAGTTTGTGGTTAAGTTTCCTACTTAACGTCAGTTAGACCTTGGGATGTGTGAACAGAACTGACATGAATCACCAAACTTTATCGTTTGACGTATACGGGACAGGCAATATTGCCGAAATATTAAAAGCTAAATGACAATTAATCAAGCTCAAACTAGTTTTACGATTTCTTTCGTTAGTCTAATAGTTGAAAGTGCGACTGTTGAACAAGAGGTCTTAGGTTCGATTCCCAGGTCGAACGGTGTTGTTGGGTTTTACTATGAAATTCTAAGTAGCAGCTCGAAGTTTTGAATCATGCCCGGTTGATGACAATAGGCCCGATCTCTCTTACACTGGACCTTAAACATACCGGGGAAATGTGAACGTTTATCGATATTACATCGATCTATTTATATTATGTACAAGCTAAAATAATATAAAATGTAACTACTATCACTCATTACATATGACTTAAGACCAATAACTGGTTGTTAACTTGCAATCACAATAATATACATTTCGGAAGTAATAATCGGATCCGATTTCTACACAAAACTGCTATTTACCTATCTCCGAAAACTATGTGTCATATTGGGATTAAATTATTATCAATATACCCCGACAATATACATATGTATGTAAAAAATAGTTATAAATCGGATACATGTAATTTTGATTCGATTCTTTTAATCATTACAACTTGAACTGAAGAGAAGCCTCCACTCATTAAAATTGAATACCTACTAGAATAATTGCAAATCTAAAAACTTTCTTATTTTATAAATATCCGTTATCTAAGCATTTTTATTTCCATAAATATTTATTAACATTAACATGTAATACAATTATATGATATAACTCACCATTAACTAGTTACGTGTTTACTTTTATATGCTAAATACAGCTTAAAAAGATTTCAGTATTATCTTTAAAGTCGATAAGCAGTTTAAGTTTTAAACTTTAAAATTATTATTTTAAATCTCAAGCGCAGAATATTAACTACTTAGTTACATAAACTTGTTAACTTTTAAATGTCATGATGACTGATTTGCTTATCTCTGTGCATACGAGTTGTCTCTGAAATAGACGGCTTAAGTTTAATCATGTTGGACTGGTAAAATGTCCCAGACATACTTGCTATGCAAATGTCACGAGAGTAGAAACTTATTTATAACATATGGTCATATTTTTATCAGCATCATCCCAATTATTATACCCACTGCTGGGCACGGTTGTCCTCTCATTTGAGAAAGTTTAGGCTATAGTCCTCCTTGCTAGCCTAGTGTGGGTTTGTAGACTTCACATGCTATCCAGAGAATCTCTCAGGTTTGCAGATTTTCTCACGATGAATTCCTTCACCGTTTGAGCATGTTACGCACCTTACTTCGAAATGTCAGTGGTGCGTTTTTTGGGATCGAACTAATGGGTTCGATCCCAAGCTTTGACTTTTCAGTTCACTGATCACATCCCTAGGCTTTCACAGCTTATAATATCATCAGTAATATTGTCAAAACCTCTAAAAAAAAGTATTCCTTCTCTGATCCAAAGGACCAAAACACATTATTACATGATTAAAAAATGCAACAGAATTTTATATTTGTAAATTGAATGTATTCATGAAGACGTGCCGGTTTTATGATTCAGTGCAATGGTGGAGCGATCAGTTCCTGCTCCGCGTGTCGTGAGTACTATCCCCGTACGAAATAAATATATGTATGGCCTATAGGTAGTAGTTCTGGGTCTGTGTGTTTGTACAGTTGTGAACGCATCCACGACATAAAAATGAATAATAAAGTAATAGAGTAGTAGGTAATGAGGTTTTGTCACAAAAATTACATTCATTTGCATGCAATAAAAACTAAACTTCAAGTTGAAGGTTTATAGATGGATTATGTTTTTTTAAGGTTAACCTTCGCCTTGAGTCAAACCCATTGATGGAAGGTAATCAGTTAAGCGTAACTTTTTTTAATGCTTGCATTTGCCGTTATTTTTAAGGCCTCTTACATAAATAAAAAAAAATTAATACGGAGCAAAAACTCTTTTGTTTTTAATAAGAATCACCATCATCTAAAGACTCCCGATCATGGATGTCGATTGGATGTCGATACATATCCACATTCCTTTCCAATATTCTTTGTAATAGAAATACACAGTTCCTAGATAAACGATATTTTTTTTTTCTATTTATTAAGATCAATTTATAGACACTCTTACAAGTCATATATTTATTTAACTAAAGACGAAGGCAATTCCGAAACTGACCCAGAGATCCATGGTCTCTTTTAAGACCCAAACATTATGGTTTACAATATGTGAGACTAATAGATCAACCTCTGAAATATTCCTTTAAAAAAGCACTACAACAGCTTTCAGTTAACCTATCCCTGTTTACGTCACGCATACCTCAGATAAACTCTATACATAAGATTAATATAAAAAATAAGCTATCACTTGGTTTCCGCACAAAGAAAAACATCATAAGTAGTATAAACTTGTAAGTACAATTTTTCTTGTCTTAACAAACCGGTGCAGCGATGCAACGAAAAAAATATTGATAGCCTCGCCAATTTAACGCCAAAACTGTTGACTTATATCACTAGGCATTATTTATAGAACAACTGCAAAGTTTTTAACTGTAATCAGTCGCGTACGCATCTGACATCTGTCGGTTAGTGCGCACGCGACCGGCGCGAAAACAGGACGCGCGAAAACGCAAAGGTGTTCGAAGTGAACGGTTTAAATATTGCGATTTTATTTTTTACTAAATATATAATATACTTGTGCCTTTTTGGGAGTGTGCTGGGGAGTTTTAAAAGGTACGTCTTAGTTTATAGTATTTGAAATATATTCCAGGTTTGTTTTTTTTTTGTATATAACAATTTTTTTTTGGGAATACCAATGTCGATAATTTTTTTATATTTTTATAAATACGACCATATGTTTTTTTATTTACATTTTTGACAGATATTTGACATTTCCTGTTACAATTCAATGTGTCAGTTGCGTATTTTTTCTATATTTATTACGATATCAGCGCAATAGGCGTAATTGTTTTTGATTCCGAAATAAAATTCTCAGCCAACCAATCAACAATCTAAATTCAGTTTATCGTGTCGATATTTGCTCACAATATACCATGAATATATATATTAATATAATTGACGAAATGCATTTTAAAATAAATTACCCCAGGACTAATCCTACGGTATTCAAAATTTATTTATTTATTTAATATAAAACACGAGATAGTTTCACACTAATTAATAACAACAATTAATAACATAGATACAGTAACGTAAATAAATAAAAAATAATATTCCACATAATAGTCCAATGCTGGACATATGCATCTCCCAAACTGCGCCATAACACTCTGTCCTACGCCTTTGGACACATGAAATCGACGAAAAAACACTGAACTGGCAATAAAGTCACAAACTCTATATCTACAAATTGAATACTGACTAACAATTAAATAATGTGACCGCCAAATCTGTTGCCGAACTTTATATACAACAATAGCCTTAAAAGCTTGAAACATTACTAAAATAATAATAATTGAATTCGTTCTATAACATTAGGAAGAACCCGCAAGATATGATAACTGACCTCGGTGTAGTGTGAACCTTTCGTTTCTGTACCAGCATGAATGGAGGACTATTATAATTTCGAGGTCTTAAGTTCCGAAAAAATCGTACAGAAGGACCATTTTTAACGCCTTTTGTTGACATAATTTTTCCAACTATTCATTATTAGCTAAGGCTATCTATTACAAGTTGGTTTGGTCATCTAAACACAGATACAGATCATGTTTAAAGATTCCAATGCCTTTGAGGAAATCTAAGGTGTGATATATTATTAATCTATTAAAATGAAGCTTGGTTTAGGAGGGTAAGCTTAACTATATCGATATAAAATTTTACGTACCCTCGATAATCTACAATTTTAAATGGCTAAAAATCATGAAATCATATGCAAGAACATTCTCAATGAATTCGTTGTTAATCTGTTTAGGAAATAAGCAGTAAACTATAAGCTATCGGCTTAGCTAGCGGGCATCCCATCTAGAGGGCACCAGAGACAATCGAGAAAAAACAAACGAGCGTACGAAAGTTAAAACAATTTTAAGCAATTATGCGCGTTTTGTGCCATCCATAGCGTAGCTAGTATTATCTTAGTATATTGATATTATAATGTTGGTGTAAGATTCCATGATCGAGGGTAGGATTTCTCGGCGCAAATTGCGAAAGAAAAGTATTTACTTAGACCTAATTTATATTATTATTGTATATTTTTTTTTATTAACCGACTTCAAGAATGAGGATTATCGTAATTCGATGGATTTTTTTTACTAAATTCATACATAAATACAACATAATAATATGTGAAAGAAAGAAAAACATTTATTTGACGCAAAAGAAATACACACACAAATGCAAGATTAGAAATAAATAGAAGTAATTATATATAGTCAAGTCTGTATGCCCAATCGCACCAAACAAGAGCTCAGCTCAGCTTGTGGTCTGCTGCAAGAAAATCACTGGAATATTGGTTGAATGAAACATATATCTATGAAATATTTTTACGACTGGAAGAGTCGTTAAAATATTTCAGATGGTATATGATATTTTCTCCCAAAACTATGGGAATCGCAGTCTCATTAAAATTAGAGATGTTTAGAGAGACTAACAATACACGGCAATGTCTTAATGGTCTTTTGAGTCTTTAAGCAGACCATTCTGACGTCTATTATACAATAGGGTTTGGTAAGAGCCCAACACTAAAAACGCATATCGAATCATCGAAAGTTGTAAATGCCAGTACTATAACATGGTCGTTTTAAAGCCGTTGCATCAACACCGCACCTAATTCTGCCTATACCGATGTCGCAGGGCGTGAAGGATGACCCATTGATGTTTAAATCTTACCACATCCGTCCTTCGGTCGTTTATCTTCGCCATCAACACAATCTACATCTCTCGATGCGGTAGATCCGCCTATTGTGCGTGTTGCTGTTAAACCAGAAATCCGGTTTTGTGCGAAGTTCGCTATTTATATATTGTAAGCTATTAGTATAAGTATTTATCCAAGTACATACTACATATATCATAAGTATAGGAAACATTTTTTTTACTAATTACCTTTGTATGTAATTATCTAGACATCGTATATCAAGCTGGCATGCAAGTGCTGGTTGCTTTGAATACCTACTAAAAATCATGCTTTTGTTTACTTGTCTTGCTTATATTTTATAATATCGTGTTATGATCAAACCCAACTTCTTACGATTTATCTACGTTCATCGCATGTTGCAATTATTCACAATTTCATAATTGATCAACTGATTGAATGCAATAGGCATTTAGGAAACCTCTTCCTCTGACTGCTGCCTGTTCCTCTGGCCCTACGTTGGTAGCAGACATATAAAATAAATATTTAAAAAAATGAAAAAAAATATTTTACGATCCAGGTCTGAGTGTATGTGAATTTTTTTTTTAGTAAACCCCACAAACTCTATAATAGTACTCAAACAATATTATCAGTAGAAACACCGTGTAACAGAATTATAGTTTTTACCGCAACACAAATTCTCTCGTTCCATTGCGCACAAAGTTGGCGATGCCTATTGTTTTCTCACAATATAACCATTAATGTAATATATCGCTGTGGGTAAATCTCTCATATTATTATATTGCCTCGTATTGGGTAAGAGGTTTTATGCCTCCGAGGTTATTGATGAGAAATATAGGCAAGATACAGATTAAAAAAATTAAGTACCTACCTCTTTATACTTAACTTCAGGTCAGGGTACAATGCAATAAGATACTTGTGAAGATGTTATTAGGTATTATCTAACCTTAATATATATTTTTATTATGGTGATAAGGGGGCAAACGAGCAGGTGCCTCACCTGGTGGTAAGTGATCACCGCCGCCCATGGATATTTGCAATTACAGAAAGCTTGCATATGCGTTGCCAACCCCTGCAGAAACCGTTGCGGTTTCTAAAAATAGGGAATTACTGAACTGACAGCATACGGAATAATAATATACAGATGATAACTGCCTTTTTGGTCTAGTGGTATCGTTAAGTGAGACTGCCCAGGCAGTATGTGCATATATAGCAGGCAGGTGGGCTGGGGTTATAATAATTAAAATTAAAAAAAGAAATTGTTTATTTCTCTACACCAAAATACATATGTATACATAGTAGACACATTATACATATATACACTTCATTATAATTGATATATGGCGGCTAGTGAACCGAGGAGCGCTAGAGCCTACCCCAGAACTAGGTGAAAACGTGTGGAGATAGTGTTCATCCATATATTGTAAGCCAGAATTATCATTTTTACATTTCGCACCTTTAGAATGAAAGTGACCTAACTCAAAATTACAGGAATTTCTGATTTTGCCACAAACTGACCTTAATAAGTCTAGGCTCTAAAGCCCTGTGGAGATAAAGAGACCGATCTATTTTTTGACTTCGGTCACTTTCATTCTATTCGGTCCATTACATTCTAAGGGTGCGTCGCACCCTTAGAATGTAATGATAAAAAGTAGCTGATGTGTTAATCCAGGTAATAAACTGGATGCTACATGCAAATCCGTTAAGCGGTTTTTGCGTGAAAGAGTAACAAACATCCATATAAACTTTCACATTTATAATATTAGTAGGATGCCATCATCACATCAACCGTTAGACGTCCACTGCTGGACATAGGTTACCCCCAAGGATCGCCACGACGACCCTTCCTATGCCACCCGCATCCAGCGGATTCCAGCGACCTTAACCAGGTCGTCGGTCCACCTTACCAGAAGCTTACCCACGCTGCGTCTTACAGTACGTGATCGCAATCTTTATATAATTTAGTTTATTGTGAGAATTTTATAATCGGCTACATTTGACCGATGTCAAGGAATTCGCGCATTCGTTCACCGTGACGTGTTACCTAACAAACACACACAGTCACAAGCCCTTAAACTTTCACGCATTTTACTATAAGTAACGTATTCATTAGCTTCAATAAAATACTTACTTAGCATAAATAATGGTCGAGAGAATGCGAATAAAAACCGAATTGAGATTTATCTGTTCATCTTTATTTTGTTCAATTATAGTATTTGTGTATGAGTTTCTATTTGTTTAATGTTTGTTACTGGCAAAGTACCGTCACTTTGTTTATTTATTATTTTCTTCTGTATCAGTGTATGCTTGAGAGCATGGAGATTTGTTTTAAGTACGCCTACAGACCGGTCTTAGATGGGTAAACAGGTATACGAAAATAGATTTAAGATATATCCTTTTGGAAATTATCTAAAATATTAGATCAGAATCGATTTTTCTTGGGTAGTCCTTCTATATAATTTCATGATTAAATTCGCTGCGGGTTTCAGGACAGTTAAAATCATTCCCCTGGGACACGTCGGACTTCATTGTCTCGACGATATTCTGGATGGTTACTATTGTTGATCCTGGTTTACAGGAGTTGCAGTAGTAGGAATTTGGGAAAGATTTTCATCATTTCTTATTTAGAAATTAAATAAGAAATACAGAGTAGAGAGTAAAATTAAAATTTTAACACAATATTAAAATAAAACTACTTTTTATTTTTGTCTGCCGGTGACCATAGATGCTGTGAAGGCACCGGAAGGTCGGGATAAAATAATATCAATACAACGCGACAAAAATCGTAAAAAATAATTTATTTTATCTACATGGCGCCTAGCAACAGCATTTGTAACTACTATACTAATAAGAGCTGTGGTAGCCTAGCAGTGTGACCAGTGGACTGAGATGTCAGAGGTCTCGAGTTCGAACCCAAGGCACGCACCACTGACTTTTCGGAAGTTATGTGCGTATTTATCACATGCTCAAACGGTGTACGAAAACATCGTGAGGAAACCTGCATGCTTGAGAGAATCCTCGATGGCATGTGAAGTCTGCCAACCCGCAGTAGGCTAGCGTGGTGGACTATAGCCTAAGCCCTCTCAATTGAGGGGAGACCCGTACCCAGCAGTGGGACATTAATGGGTTGATGATGATGATATTAACAAGACAGGTCTAAATTATGATGATCTTATTTAACGCAGGTATTTAATCAACCTGTCCTTTCGAAAGTTTCATAACTCTTCTACCTTCTAACCTAACCAATAAAACTATCGCATCAACTCATGCGCACGACTACACAATCCATATCCATACTAATATTATTATAAATGAGAAAGTGTGTCTGTCTGTCTGTTACCTCTTCACGCTATAACCGCTGAACCGATTTAGATTAAATTTGGTATAGAGATAGTTTGAGTCTCGGGAAAGGACATAGGATAGTTTTCATCCCGGAAATTATCCCTTGAAAGGGGGAAAAAGAGGTGGAAATAAAATTACTAATTTTACGCAGACGAAGTCGCGGGCAATAGCCAGTTCTATCATAAATACCACATAGTTATACGTGCCAGTTGATCTTTACACTTGAACCAAAGGAATATGGACCCTATTTTAATACTGCGAAGTTGAAAATTTTAATTATAGTGTAAGCTCTAAATTTTGCGTTTGAACGTTAGCAATAATGTGTGTTAAGATATTTTGAGAAAGTAAATCTACCGCAAAATGGTCACAGTAAATTTTCTTATTTTATACATCGTATTGTAACTATGATAGAGTAGTGGTGTGACCAGTGGACTGTGATGTCAAAGGTCTTGAGTTCGGTCCTAACCACTGACCTTTTTAAGTTATGTGCGTATTTATCACATGCTCAAAGGGTGAAGGAAACCATCGTGAGAAAACCTGCATGTCTGAGAGATTCTCTTGATGACATGCGAAGTCTGCCAACCCGCAGTAGACTAGCGTGGTGGATTATAGCCTAATCTCACTCCAATGACGGACCCGTTTAGCTCAGCGGTAGTTAACGCTGCCTGCTGTGCTATGGGTCCCGGGTTCGAATCCTGGTAGGAACAAATGTTTGTGTGATGAACATCAACATTTGTTTCCGAGTCATGGATGTATCTATGTATAATATGTATGTATTTACAAAAAATATATATATATATGTAGTATATCAACCATCTAGTATCCGTAACACAAGCCTCGTTGCTTACCACGGAGCTAGATGGCGTTGTGTAATAAATGTCCGGAAAAATATTTATTTATTATTTAATGAGAAGAGAACCGTGCCCAACAGTGGGACAATAACAGGCTTGATGATAATGATGATATCTTATTAGCTGAACAACCTATTATGTCAAAATTTCAATTGTTACAGATATTTTCTAACAACCGAAAAATTAAAAACCAAATCCATTCATAGTTTTGTAAAACTATCCTAATCCAATTTATCTATTAGACGTAGCGTCACACTCGAGTAATTTTATTGTAAAATAATAACAAAATAAAAGTCCAAATTAACCCGTGTTCGGTCACGGTGGTTGTAGCAACCGCACCGCGACCAACCGCAACCACGTAACCGTTGCAAAAGGGTTAAAAACCACCGTGAACTTATGACTTTTGTTTTGTTCAAAGGAAATTGTTAATTCCCACACAGACATATTGAAACAAAAGTGTTGAAGACAATCTTGTATAGGTATGCTCTTAAAAAATGAAAATTTACATTATGAATATGTGATCAAGTGGTCCGAAGAGTGGCTTCTGTCTGTAAAACTAGATTTGAATCCCAAAAACCACAAAGTTAATAGGACACCACCTATTAACTTTGTGGTTTTTGGGATTTTTAGTGATTTAGATTTCTCACACTTACGCCATACAATTAAAACGTTTTTTTTAATGATTTTATGGGTTTCATTTAATACCAACGTGTCGTAGCCGATTTAATACCATCATGATCCATAACCCTGAATACAAAGTAATAAATCCGAAATAGTAATTATTACTTTTTTAGAAAAAATCCTCAGTAGGAGCTCGGCATTCGAATTTGCGTCCGATCAATGACAATAGATCGGAGAACTGTGACTGTAAATCCACCTCTGCTTACCCCTTTCCCAATTAGAGGCATGATATACCCGGACATTATGACACAGCGCCATCTAGTTCCGAGCTAAGCAACGAGGCTTGTATTACGGATACTAGAAGGCTGATATAATACACAATTATATACTTTTTTTTGTAAATACATACTTATTATACATAAATACATGACTTGGATACAAATGTTGATGATACACAAACATTTGTCCCTGCCGGGGTTCGCACCCGGGACTCGTAGCACGGAAGGCATCGTTAACTGCCGCTGGGCTAATCGTGTGGTTAGACGTGTTGGAATGTCATAAAATGTCATGAACTCAAATAAACCTACAATATTACACACACCACTCTCTATAGCATTTAACTGCGCTCGACGCAAGTCTGTAAGCGTTTTGCCGCCCAGAGCAACACACTCGTAAGACCCATACGTTTTGTACATTGCAACATAACATACACCTATTGCCTCCGGGTTAGGCAGAGGTGTACTAATGTATACCTACATTTTGCCGGTATGTTTTAGGTCCCATGTAATAGGGGGCGAGCCTATTGCCATCAACCGTGCACAAATCCAAACTCCGAGCCCCTACGACAATTTCAAAGAAAAACCCAATAACACTATCGTTGGGGGAGTGACTATTCTGACAGTATGGGAATTTCGTTTGCTGTTAGTGTAGTAACTCCACTATTTTAAGATACCTACACGATTTCAATGATTGGGATGTTTTTGCGAATCCCATGACCCTGGCAATAGGGCTAGTGGCATTGACCGATGCGATTTTTTGTCGGTAAACGCTCACATTGGTTCAGACAAACTCCGTCGCTACCCTAGGCTGCGACGGCACGCGGCGGGACGGGCCGCAAAGGAATTTTCCGCACTTAAAAAAAATTAAAAGCGTCGGCAACGCGCGTGCAACACCTCCGGTATTGCAAACGTTAACCAGGCGGGCTGTATGCTTGTTTGCCACCCTTGTGGTATAAAAAAAACACTTTGCACGAGACCCCTAGCTGTGCAGTGCAGTAGCACTTGCAACCACTAAATAAAAAAATAAAAATTCTGGACTGGAATATATATTATGACGCAGCGCTATCTAGTTCCGAGTTAAGCTACGAGGCTTGTGTTACGGATACTAGATAATTGATATACTACATATGTATATACTTTTTTTTGGTAAATAGGTACATACATAGGTACATCCATGACTCGAATACAAATGTTGATGCACATCACACAAACATTTGTCCCTACCGAGATTCGGACCGGACCCATAGCACAGAAGGCAACGTTAACTACCGCTGGGCTTATTGGGTCGTCACTAAAAGAATGAGACAACGAACAAGACTAGTTATACATTGCAATAACATACAAATTAAAGTTATAAATGTCAGTCATATGTTATAACGCAATTTACTTGTTGATTTCCACACACTGCCCAGCCCGCCAGTAAACTGAACGGGTGCTGTCAGTTGGTACTGGTCGGCTCATACAAGTTATGGCAATACGAATTGGTTTGTATATTTTTACTCTTTTGTAAGACTTTGCGGAATTTGTCTTTCACTTCAAGCTACATTATTCGTAGGTATATTTATATTTTTTTTAATATTTCTGGACTTAATGATACAGCGCCATCTAGTTCCAAAGCTAAGCAACGAGGCTTGTGTTACGGATACCAGTTGGTTGATACATGTATACAATTTTTTTTAAAATCTAAATATATATAACTCAATGTAGTGATCTATCAACGCACAGCCCAAACCACTGGACGGATCGGGCTGAAATTTGACATGCAGGTAAATGTTATGACGCAGGATCCGCTAGGAAAGGATTTTCGAAAATTCACCCCCTAAGGGGGTAAAACGGGGGTGTAAAGTTAATATGAAACTTAATTTTTTTTAGTTAAACAGCACGCGGACGGAGTCGCGGCAATCAGCTAACTACATCCATGACTCGGATACAAATGTTTTTTTATGCTCAACACACAAACACCTGTTCCTACCGGGATTCGAACCCTCCCGGGTTCGAATCCCGGTAGGAACAGTGTTTGTCATTGTTTGCCATTGTACAGAAGGCAGTGTCAACTAGTCATGGACTAATTGGGTCGTCATATTGATATATATAGAAAATAATTTGTGTATGAAGGGAATATATTGGTTATTCGTATTTGTTTATAAAAAAATAAGAGTATCTATAAAGTTTCTTCCCATCTCTTCCCCATAAAACCCACATTTTAGGACCATGAAACTGGTTGAATAATTGATAAGTAACTGTAATATAGGTCTAATTGAAATAAAATATTTGAGTTTGCCTTCCAGAATTTTCTAAACTTGATCTGGGTTTTAGGCGGCATTTCCCCAAACCGAAAAAAAACAACAATAGAAACTACATCAGTAGATACTCTGCTTAACCCTTTAAGGATGTAGGCGCGGTGATAGTGCACTGGTATAATCAACAACAGTCATTAACTTGAACAAAGACGTACTTGTACTCATAACTTGACTCGTTAAGTTAAGTAATTGTCCACAATTAATGAATTTGTATAACACTCGCGTCCCCACCGTCATAACATCGCGCTAGCATCAACAATGGGTGTCCTAAAATGTCAGACAAACACTCACACACCCGTGGGAAGCCTTTGTATTACAAGTAATTAGAATAGTTTTTCATTAAGTAACGCAAATTATACGAACGCTCACCAATGTGTGGCGAAACTGAGTTTCTAACATAAATCTTAATTAACACATAGCATAAACATACCATCACGTTTCTAGTCCCCGAATGGTTAGGCAGAGGTGTACTAATGAACACCCACAGGTGTACATTAGTTCACCTCCCCAGACAGACGTGCGGACCCCATGTATGTAATAGGGAGCGAGGCTGAACAGGGCACGAATTGCTCTCGAAGTAAAGATAATTTTCAATCAGATCAATTTACCTTCTTTAATTTTTTTTTATTAATTACAACTTTTTTTTTATTATATACATAAAAAATGCAAGTGGCACCGACCACAACGACCGGTCCTAGGACCGGTCGTTGTTGGAAGTCGTTATGGAGGATTATGCCCAGCTGTGGACGTCATTTAGCTGATATGATGGTGTGATAATTATAAACATAAAATATTTGACGAATTTACAAACCACGACGGTATGTCCAATCTACAAACCACGACGGTACGTCCAAATCAGTTTATATCATTCTTCGCAGTCCCAACAGCGGTACGAGTAGGTATTACCATAATAAACCTTTAATAGAAATGACAATACAAACAATTTATACACAACTCCCTACAATAATAGATAGTGAATTGTCACTCTGCACCAAGTACGGAAACCGGTTTAACAAAGTATTGTAACTACCTAGTTTGTCAAATATACATACTTTAATACAGTAAGTACTAAATGACACTTTTCGATTTATATCAATGTAAGGTCATTAATTTGGGAAAAACTCAACACCATCATCTAGAAATGCGACGTCACGGCATCTGTTAAACATTCTGAATTTAATGACATAAAGAAAATTCAATAAATTTGTTCTCAGAGTGACAGTAAATATTAAATCGAACTGCGGGGGTGAGTGAGGTATTTGACATAAAAGGGGGTGGAGGATGGCCGACCGGGTAATAATAATTTTACTAAGTATATCTTAACACTGATTTCATCAATTGCCCAATATCAGCTCTGTAATCGGATCATTCTAGGCAGTCACTCGGGTCTCCTCAGATTCAAGAGGGAGTAGACTATAGTCGCAGTTGAGAGCTTTGGTAGCCTAGTGGTGCGACCAGTAGACTAACATGTCAAAGGTAACGAGTTCAAACACAAGGCACGCACTACTGACTTTTTGTAAGTTATGTGCCTATTTATCACATGCTCAAACCGTGAAGGAAAACATCGTGAGGAAACCTGCATGCTTGAGAGATTTTCTCGTTGGCATGTGAAGTCTGCAAACCCGCAGTAGGCTAGCGTGGTGGACTATAGCCTAATCCCATTAAAATGAGAGGAGACCCGTGCCCAGCAGTGGGACATTAATGGGTTGATAATGATCAGACTATAGTCCATCACGCTAGACTGAACCCGATCGCAGACTTCGAATGCCAACGTAAAAATCTCGCAGATTCTGCACATTCACATCTTCGTATTTGCATCATAAACTTCTCACTATGTTTTCTCTTATCTTTAAGCGTGTCACAAATTCGCAAAATCTTTATAAAGACATGACTTGGGCTGACTTGACGTGACCAAAGTTGAGACCCTTTATTTTAGTCACTCCACCAGGCTACCATAACATGACTGACTGGCTGACATAGTGATCTATCAACGCACAGCCCAAACCACTGGACGGATCGGGCTGAAATTTGGCATGCAGGTACATGTTATGACGATTAATTCCACCGCAAAGGGAACAAAATAGGGGATGAAAGTTTGTATGAAAACTATACATATACCTAATTAATAATAATACTACTTAACGCGAGCGAAGCCGTGGGCAAAAGCTAGTATAACATAAACCTACTGAATCTCAATACTTTTCACACGTGCAATTAAAAATCCATCTCGAAAACTATTCCAAGCATCCATATAATCCAGTTCGTATTGCCAAACCTCTCCCTCACACGTGCCATACTGATGGCAATCTTTATTGCGACAGGCCACGTTCACACGAGCGACAAAAAGCAGCCGGTGCGATATCGCACACGCTTGACTCCGACAAAAAGTAATCCGGTTAGTGTTTGTCCTTATTTCGCAACAGCCCGTCAGGCCTAAGTGCTGTAAGTTGGAGAAATTAACTTCGATCATTGACTTATTTACTATTACGATAAGAGAAGTTATATAAATCACATCTAAGTAATATCTTGCTTGACATTTCTATGACATTTAAGTATATTATCATCATCATCACATTAACCGTTAGACGTCCACTCTTGGACATAGGTCTCCCCCAAGGATCGCCACGACGACTGGTCATGCGCCGCCCACATCCAGCGGATTCCAGCAACCTTTACCAGGTCGTCAGTCGACCTTGCCGGGGGATAAGCATATAATTCTCACCCAGTTGCTGCCAGCTGCCTACGCATAAACTAAAATAAGCACATACTTCTTTGAAATTACCTGTAAAATGCCCGTAACGTTTAATGAATGCGAAATGTCGAGATAAAACAATATTGCACAATCTGACAAGTTGAACAGCGCCATCCCTCTCTTGCAACTTAAATAATAATGTCGAAAAAACGACTTCAAATGTCAACATGGGACCACACGGGAAGCACCAGCTTTAGAAAAAAAAAAAGAATTATCAAAATCGGTTCACCCAGTCGAAAGTTATGAGGTTATAAACATAAAAATATACAGTCGAATTGATAACCTCCTACTTTTTGAAGTCGGTTAAAAAACTACTGCGGATCTTAATAGCATGGTCTATGGTTCATGATCATGGGACATACATAGGTAGTCAAAGTCAAAAGATCCTTTGATAATAATAGACCTATCTTTAAAGGATCCAAAACTTTAAGATTAAATAATATCAATATACCGCGATAAAATCAGTAAATAAGTAAGTTTTATTTCAACGTAATGGCGTAAGTTTTAGAAAGTAGTTGAAATTATTCCGATTGATGTCTATCCGTGTCGATTCTGAACTTTTTTGAACGAAGAATTTACTGCGTTACTTTGAAATGGAGTATCAATAACTAGCCCCATTAAGGACGCTGTTACATTTTCGACGAACTCAAATTTAGGTATTTAGAGTCGCACACAGCAACATTACGGACACGCACACATTGAAACTACTGAGCGCTCGATTTTATACATCGCTTAAATAATCTTGATCCTTGTTATTATTTCTTATTTTTATTTGAATTGATTCAGAAAGTTTAGTGATCGTACTATTTTCGTGATAATTAAGTTATTTGCTACCTGGTGACCTATTGTACATTCGATACGAATTACTTTACGTTTGGTCTGCAGATATCCCTAAGTAAAATATCTTAAAGATTAATTTATTTCGTTATATGTGAATTCAATGCGCTGTAATGCAAAATAGACCGAGTCATGAATGACTCGGTCTATTTTACTCGGTCTATATCTCATTAATTATGATTAATATGTATTTATGTTTTATAAGTAAAAAAAAAACATAATAAAAAGGTAAACGAAAAATATTCGTTTACCTTTATTAATGAAAACTAGAACTACGCATGCCTACAAGAAATAAAATAACAATAAGAAAACTAAATTTAGTTAAAAAGCCACGAAAAACTTAGTCCGCCATAATATTGGATTTAGAGTGATGTTACAATATTTTACATATACATATTGTAGGAAATAATAAAAATGTAGAAATTGTATTTAGAGAGACGTCATTTTATTTTTTGAGTTATTTTTAGTAAGTTTTTGATCCCCATGTTGTAAAGTGCATCACAAATAACTAGTCCGCCATGGGTGTTCCGGAATGACGTCACACAACTAAACATCCAAACATGTCTATACAAAATTTCAGCTCAATCGGTTGAAGATTCAAAATTGACTTGCAAGAATTCACCCGAACAAACATAATTAAGTAGTTAAATATATACATTGCAAATTAATAAAAATATTGTCAAAAGTTTACGGTCAGAGATAGGCTTGTATAGTTCACGTACTAAGTAATAATAAGAATTAATCCCGACACTGACAAGCATAAACTACTCCTTTTCCTTATTATTACATCATTCTTTTAGTACTACGTCGTTCGTTCGAGATGTCAGTATTTTTAGTCTCTGGTTCTGAACGAGTAGTCGCACGCTACAAGCTAGTCAATTTAAAATTTTAAAATTTTAATTAACAGTCTGCGGTAAAAACTACACATACTACCACTACTACTACTACACTACACCTACTTAACAATAAAATTTACAATAACATGATACCTATATTTCATTTTAAATTTAACTCAGAAATATTTTAAAATAATAATAATAACATTCTACAAGGCTTAATAAAATTGAAAATATCTAGATTATTATAATTTATAGTTTAAAAAAAATGAAAAACATGCAATAAATAAAATAAAATAAAAATACATAAACATATCTAAAACAAATATAGAAATACTTATTATAAAATAATTATATTATACGATACTATAATGATACAATTTAATTTAATATACCTATATAGTTTTTATCTTATTTGACAAAGAGCGCCTTCATCCTCTCTTCTATTAAAAATATCTTTTGCTGTGCCCGACAGGGTCCATAATTGATCCAATGTTTAACATCACCAACTAATGTACACATTATGGAATGCAATAAAGAGTAATTGAGTAACTGTAGGACTGTAGATACTTGTAATACTCGAAACGCGACTAAACGAGCAGGAGCGATATAAAATCAGTGTATGCATAATAATATTTCATATAAAGAATAATCGGGTATTGTTAGAATTATAGGCAAAACCTGCAAAGTATGAAGGAATATAAAATGTAATTCACTATATACTGTACTATGGTACTGTTGTAGGTGGTACTAATAGTACCAGAAGACAGAACTAGTACATCTGAAAGTTTTACCTACTAGTGCAGTCATTCAGTGGCCGAGTAAGAACAAGCCTAGTCAGGGAACACCCGTCAGGAACGGAGTTGACATCTTAACCCCACCCATCAAGTCTCGACCTCACGAACAAATGCTTAACCCTACCCATCCTTTTCTTGAACTCACCTACAGACTCTTAATCCCAATTATTCTCGCCTTGTTTTAGTAAAATTTGATCTCACCCATCCATTTCTTCACCTGCCCAACAGTTGCTTAACCTCACCCATCTATTTGTTAACTTGCCCAACAGCAGCTTAACCCTACCCATCTACTTTCAGACCTAATCTAAATTACAGGTTTAATATGACTTAACCCCCCCCCCCCATCTATTTCTCAACCTTGTCAACGACTGCTTAGCCATTAGTACCCAAATCCCGATCTTATTCATCAATCCCTAAATAACATTCTGATAATAAATTTAATAATATTATTAAAGTCGTATTTACTTTTATTTAGGTTTGAAAAAGTATCAACATCTTCCGGTCACGATAAACGACTATATGAGTGTATGACACAGACTTTTTCGTAATTTATTTTTTGAGACAGAGCGATACGCACATGCTTCCACAAGCGCGTCTGAGCGCGGAATGAAAGTCCGCGAGTGAAAAATGTATGAAGAAATTTGCAAGCGTTCATATTTTTGCTGTTTATTGAAAAATGTAATGATTTAGGTACAAAGTAATTAGTCGAACGTATAGAGGACTATATATGCCGTAATTTTATATAATTTTGATGATAAAATATGCTCTAAGTTTACTTTAAAATGGTACGTAATCAGACCCTATTTTTATACATTTTCTGTGATTATTGTGATGGTGAAAACGGATTTATGGGAAAAATTTGTATGATGTTATACAATTTTTGTGATGCCAATCTGAAGATGAATAAATTACCTTTAAATTGAGATCATAATATCTTCACATATATGATTGCTTATACATTAAAATTGTACCTGAAAAACACCGTTATTTGTAGAAAAATGTAATAGCGTCCTTAACTACTTTATAACAAATGCAGATTTGCTATCATTGTGATATCGGTGTGTTTCATCATTAATATTGTAACTTATATTATAAACTTTACCTCTAACTACAGTTTTTGTGGCCGAAATCAGCCAAGAATAATCATCATCATCAATATAATAAGTATTCAAAAGGACATTGACTTATTTTGTACTATTATCTCTCGACTTTAAAAGAGCCCATGATTCTCCAATTTATTTCTCAGTGTCAGAGATCGTCGGTTAGTAAACACCGGGACCATTTACTTGCAAAAGTCTCCTTAAGACCTATCTTTCTTTCTTTTTATTTCTAGAATTAAACGACATCCCTAGGGTTTTAAAAACAGACGCCTCGCTTCCTAGTGTTAGTAGTTTCACTAATTAGTCTAATTACTCAGCGTGTCGCATTGTTGGCCCTCCATTCGAGATAATGATACATTCACAGAAACCGACTGGCATTGCTTAAAACTAAGTATGTTTATTAAGGAAATATCTTACCGGAATTAGAAAATTTCCTACACTATCAAAATTGTGCATAAGACTCCTCGTATACCTAAGAACACACGTGACTGTAAAAGATCGGAAACGTCAGAATTTCATAATATCAAGATACTGCGACAGCATATGTAAAAAGGAGTTTTATTTCAATACTTATATTTTCTTATATTTATCTTAGAGCCAATTCTTTACATTAATTTTTTAATAATCTTTTATCAGCATCCATGGTAATCCATGGATTCTGATAAAAGATTAATCATCTCATCATCCATGGATGCTGTAATTAAATCCATAAGTAGTTCTACTTATTTCAATGTCTTATATTTGCGTAAGTATACGTTATAATTCATTATAACATAATAATAATAATTTATTTATTTCAGGTAAATAACAACTATAGCCAATACGTAAAATAATAATCCATTGTAAAATCATATAAAAAAAACACATAAATAAAATATTTACTTCATAAAATTCGATAGGAGGTTTGGAAGAAGGAGGGGAAGAAACTGAAGTGGATTTAACCTTATAAACATACAAATTAAATAAATGTTTCACATGAAATAACGTTTCAAAGTCACAAAGTCAGTTTAATCACCTAGCAATCTATACAGGCTGCAGAAGTTTTCCTTGACACAGTGCATCTAAAAGCTTTCGAGACACACCGGTCGGTATTCATCTGCTAATTCAGACTAATTGTAATTACCCAAGAGAGGTTGCCGACGCGTTCATAAAAAAAAATTCACGACTTTTCAGAAGGTTATAATATGATTAAAATATTTTAAATAAAAAAATTTACTACACGTACGGAATTATCCTAAATATATTCAAATTTTGCACAATTTTATTCGACCCACAAATATACCTACTGTCTCTTTCATTGGACAGATGTCATTGTTAATTTTTATTGTATAAATGTGAGCTTAAAGAATTATTCAAAGTTTTCATTTGAACTACTTTGTTATCAGTTTTATAACCCTCAATAATCTACCGTTTAATATAAAAGCGACGTCACACATGAAACGACAAGATGTCAGATGCTTATCACGTAAATAATTGCACCTGCCGGAATTCGATCTTGGGAAGGCAGTTATCCTTAAAACTACACTACACTAATTAAGTATATTCTACGAAGTACATGACCGCCCGACCCTATTTATATTTTTTTTTACACCAAGGCACTGACAATCAAACTATTCCTTCTTCTTCTGACCTTCTGTAGTTCAGAATTCGTGATCCAAATAAGTATTTAATGGCAGATTGTTTTTAATGCACTCAACACAATTAAAGTTCAATATGCACTTATTGCTGTTACATTCAGTATCAAAGGTTAAAAGCGTTAAGAGAGGCAAAAAACCTGCTTGAAACAGGAAGAGAAAAATTTGTCAAGTCCTTGTAGCAAGCAGCAAATTTAAACAAATGATATTAGACGTTATAATATTCAAGTTAGGAATATTAAGATAGCTATTTTGACAGATGGCATTTGACAGTCGTTACGGAGTTAAAGCGAGATTCTTTGCTCAAATTGTCGACCCTGTTTTGTTTGCCCGACTGGTAAAGTACCCCCGCATTACAGAAGACCGCAGTGAAACAACAATAGTTGTGTTTCTGTGAGTGAGTAAGGTTGTGACTGTTCTGACGGCATGGACATTCCGCTTTCTGTCAGTGTAGTAACTCACCTATTTTACGGAACCTATAACGGTTTTTGTATGGTATTTATGGTGTTGCCAACGTCTATTGGCTACGGTAACTGCTTATGATCAGACGGGCTGTAAGCTAATATGCTATCCTTGCCTCCTCGTGGTATAAAAAAGCGGCGCGATGACCGTTTAGTTCTATACATAATTTATTCGTACTATAAGTTATTCTAGGCTTCAAATTGCCGCGTGGATGACTATTCCTAAATTCACTTTAAGAATACGAATAATCAGTAAACCAACTATTATTGACGACCCAATTAGTCCAGCGGTTGTTAACACTGCCTTCTGTGCTATGGGTCCCGGGTTCGAATCCTGGTAGTGACACATGTTTGTGTCATGAGCATAAACATTTGTATCCGAGTCATGGATGTATCTATGTATAATATGTATGTATTTACAAAAAAAAGTATATTATGTAGTACCTATATCAACCAATTAGTATCCGTAACACAAGCCTCGTTGCTTAGCTCGGAACTAGATGGCGCTGTGTCATAATGTCTAGAGATATTTATTTATTATTTATGATTTATCAGTATAATATTAGTTATGGATTACGGTGTCCTAGATTGGTCTACGCTAAGTACTTACTCAAAAAGAACTAGATAGGATCTTATAATCCGGATATTATTCAAATTCTATTAGTCAGTTATAGGAGACACAATTACAAAAAGATAACAATCTGAATATATTTTAGGGCTGTCAGTACATAAACAATGAATGATATCGATAAAGGCGACAAATCTCACTCGATCTTAATGAAAACGATTTATTTGTCAATCGAATAAATAATATCGATTATCGTAACCCAAAATATTTGATTAGCACATAAACAAATAAAGCATACTAACTTGCTGTACACTTTTCTATCATTAATAATAACTTATCAATGGCTTTACAATAACACGTTTATCGATAAAATCGCTACCATTGTCAACTTGATATTATGATACTAGAAAAATAGTGACGTAACGGTAGGCTCAGTTATTTATGTCGATAGGTTGTTGTAATATGCAATTAATATTGGGGATTATACTAGAGCGGCTCGACGCGATGATATATTGATCTTCGAGGTTAAGCAACGTTGATGTATGGAGAGCAGAGATTTTGTTTTAGCCGTTCTGACATTTCCATACATCCTTGAAGCCTTATAGGTCATATTGTTGAGGCACAACTTGAATTACTTCTTACAATTTACTGGTTTCTTACACAGTGAATATTAGATATTCAAAATAGGTCAGTTTTAGTGTTGTCTGTTTGTGAACTTGGATGCAACGAAGGATCCGAAATTTCGGGATCTAAATCCATGAAAAAATGATTATCTTTATCTATACTTTTATACTAATATTATAGAGAGGAAAGATTTTATTATTTGTTTGTTTGCATTTAATAGGCTACAAAACTACTGAATCGAATTGTATAATTCTTTCACCATTAAAATGCTACGCTATCCGTGTTGAACCTAGGCAATATATTATCCAAAAATTTATTAGGGATCTGTATGAAAAATTCAATCGAAGTTTATATATTTTTTTAATATTTCTTAAATATCTACTTATATCTACCCGAGCGGGTGGACCGCTAAATATATATAACATAATACAAGAAGACTCTTGTTTAAGTTTCTTATTTCAAACAGTATTTATATTGCTGTTATTATTAATTGGGGGAACAAACTGAACCAGAGCCAATAGTTACACCAATTTAAAGTATCAAGATCGTCACAATACAATACTTTCCTATCATTAACATCTCGCTGTCACAATTACGTGACAATCGATATGTACGCACTCTATTGTCATCGTACACGACTGGAAAGCTAATGATGCAACCCTTTGTCGATGATATTGTCGATATTATAATACTATAAGTCATTAATCGTTGCGGAAACAGCAATTTGTTGGAAGTGGATTAGGTCAAGTAATTGTGTTTCTATAAATTTAGTTTTCCATTCTTAAGGCTGAATTTGAATGATGTTTGAAGATAAAAATCTGTTCAAGTAAAAAAAAAATCCGGATATTTTATCCGGGCTGTCATACTTGTTATATAAGTTAAAATTTAAGTATTATTGATTGTTCCACTATGTAATTTGACTAATTTCTAATTTTACATCAATACAGTTATGTACGGTCAAATAATAACATTGTTGCATATTTATTGCATATTAATTAAACGCGTGTTTGGGTTTCATTACAACATACCTAAATGTTTTATAAGGAATGTACTGTAGGTACTGAACTATCTCTGACTGAGCAAGGGTCTTTGGTTCGATTCTCAAGTCGAGTAGTGGTATTGAGTTTTTGTTACGAATTTCTTAGTAGCAGTTAGGAGTTTGGATTTGTGCCTGGTTGATGGCAACAGGTTCGCACCTTATTACATCGGACCTAAAATATATTGGCGAAATATGGATGGTACATTAGTACACCTCTGCCCAACTCTTTGGGGACGATAGGCGTGATGGTATGTTATGTATTACTTTTGCTTTATTATAATACGTTATATCCATCTAGAGATTTTTGTAGGTTATTATTTTTAAACACTGCGCTTGCGTATACAGCCATTTACCTACTATAAATACGTAAGTTCCATGTCTAACAGCCAACCCGCAATAGGCTAGCGTGGTGGACTATAGCCTGATCCCTCTCGAATGAGAGGAGACCCGTGCCCAGCAGTGGGACGTTAATGGGTTGAAGATGATGATGTCCAACAGTTGACGTCTAACGGTTGATATGATGATGATGAAATACGTAAGTCTACTATTTCGCCATGTTTTAAATAGAAACTAATTGGAAAGCCATAATATTTGTCAAGATATAGTATATATGTATATCAATAATTGCCAATAAAATAATTACATCGCTCAAGGCTCGGCTAGAAATACACGTAAACGACACGTATTAAAATATTTAACTTAACTATTTATAAATGCAGTAAACTTTTAAAAGTGTTGCAAAACTATAATTACTTTAGTATTCCACTATTACACATAGTTGTATAAGGGAATGTTTGACCTTCGTTTTGAAGTCTTATCGACATTGAAGGAACATCACTAGACAGCTGAATATTAGGGGGTAATCCTAAGACCTGAATAAATAAATAAATAAATCCTGATTCTATTCGCATAAATCGCTGTCACAACATTATCTTATTATAGTATCGTAAACTCCAAAATAAAAAAGGTTTAGCTATTGTTATTAGTGTACAAGAGCAGTTTTTTAAGGTACTATTTTTATATCCCTTTCATTGTGAAATAGAAGTCTAATATTTATTTGGGAAGTACTTCACTTTTGATATTAAAGGCATGTTATTGATTAAGGAATATTATAAGACTTCTGAGCAAAAAAACGCATATATGTTTTTCTTAGTTTTTGAAAACTCAATCCCGACCGGGAAAAAGATGATAAGCATTTGTATGGAAATAAAAATAAAATAAAATTAAGTGAAGAAAATGCGATGTGTTACAATAGTAAATGTTCTTTTCCTTCTAGAAGCCTGGGTGGCCCGCCAGTAAAATAATAACTACTCCAAACTAAGCAACCACATGATTGGCTGTCATATTGTTCCTCTCCACATTTCTATTGATGCCTAGACACGAAAAGGCAATATAATTTCATAGCTAATGCTATAAAATTACTTTCCAAACATTAATGTACCTTATGACGTTGCATCGATATCAATATATCATTCCCAGAAGACGGCAATCTCGTACTAGGGCTAATATCACAGAATACATTACATTTGTGTTGCAACGTTTAATAATACGCCATACATATTATTATTATGGTATTTTTGTATTATGGGCAACATTATTCCGTCGTTAGATTTTGCAACGGTACTGTGTTTCATAGAGCTCTCTCATTCTGTTCATAAAACTACTAAAAGGTCTCATGCTATACATTTTCGTACTACAAAAATTGGATTCAAGTCACCATATAAACATACTCACACTGTTTAGAAAATGATCGGCAACGCGTGAGCAACACCTCCAGTGTTGCAAACGTCGATAGATAGACTATGGTAGCCGCTTCCATAACGCGGGCTGATATCTTGTCTGCCACACTAGTATTATAAAAAATAAAGCATACAGTATTTAGAAAACAAACAAATACAAAAAAAACGTAAAGCCACCTCAAACTATTTTTAATATAAAATTTTTTACGAATCTGTTCATAGATACTGTATAGAACGCTGGTATTAAATAATACCAAATGATAAAATCCGTTAAAAGTAGTGTTATCATGCGGTTCTGAGTTAAAATTCAGTTCAGTTTGGAAATACCTACTCACAATTTTTAAATCATAGAATTATGTTCTTCTGAAAGCTCAGATTCATATTCGAGTATCGAGTTTTATTCTTATCAGGCTGCCTAAAAATATGACCTTTACTTACAAGTTTCATAATCTTTTAACAGTAAAGACCTAGATCATAATTCTTGAATTAATGTCAATACCACAGCCTACCCACGTTGCGAATAAAAGACAGGCAGTATGCCAAAGAGTATAATAAGTCTACGGGCAGTATGCCCAGAAGGCTTGTACTGTGACAGTCACCTTGGCCTACCCTGTGGCCATTAGGACACAATGCTCGACATTGACCATGCCGCAATACATGATTGAATGTCTGATGGACATTTGCATGCAATTTTAGATGATTCGCTGTGACTGATTTGATGTATTGTTTAAATTTTCTATGAAATGCGATTTTATGCTAGTCGTTACAAAGGTCATTTTACTAATTTCTTACGCTTGCGTGTATTGAATTTAAACTAATTTTTACGGCTTTTATTATGACGGTGAATTATGGTGGTATAAAGGAATCAAACTCCTACGATAAATCCGTAAAAAAAATATAAACATCCGACTTGGAAACCACCTTCTTTTTCGAAGTCGGTTAAAAGCAAGTTTTATTAGAATAAGCTCATTTTGTTCTCAGTCTTGTACAAGTGTGTGACTATCTGATGAGATAAGTAGGTATTTCACATAGGTTAAAACCTTAATATTAACCTATATTGGTACTTTTATAACTCAAAAAGGAATAATAGGCATAACGCCTTGATCTAAACCCTTAAAAGGTCCTATATTATATGACTTGTAAAAGTGTGTGTAAAAGATATCTATTTACAGAAATACGAGCCAATTATATTTAATGTCATTCTTTTGAAGTTTGTTTCTAAGTAAATAAAAATTCCAAATAATTTGTTACGAGACTAAATTTCATACACAATATGACAAAAGTATAATAAGTTAAGCCTATAGTATTTTCAACAAGTTTGAATTACAATATTCGTTATATAAAGTTAAAGTTTATTATTCAACTTCACCGCCGCGGTTACAAACTTGACGTTACTTCCATTAAATTACAGTCATTCCAATGTTAACACCTGTTCTACGTTTTACAATGTCCAACTCTATTACAAATTACGACCTTTTTAGTTAAGCCAAACAATATAATGTATATTTACCAAGTTTTGTTGTCAAATACTCCAATACAATTTTAAGTAACACTCAAATAGTGCTGACTCTTTTATTGTCGTCTGTTAAGAAAAAGACACGTCACTATTTTTGAGAACTACACTTACACGAATATTAGACATGAAATAAACTAGTTTTTACGGATTTAATAGATTGGACCTATCACGGTATATTGATATAATTTTATCCCGACATTTCGGATCTTATACTGCGTAAATCTCGTAATTTCATTTAAATACTTATAATTTTGTTTCTTTTTAATAGAAACATAAAATATGATATAATTTTATTTCTTGACAACAAATAATTGTTGTCCTTGCGAAGCGAAACAAAGGCAAAGGCTCTTTCCCTTTCAGCCAAGTCTCAAGATCGAGTGAGCGGCGTGCGCCGGCAGGAAGGCATCTGCCGATATGTCAAGGAGCCAACCGAGTTTCAAACATTTTCTACTGAGATTTAGTATTAAAGTTTAGAAGTACTACCTACTCGTATTTCTAGACATTTAAATGACAGAGCAACACGGAACAGATATTATCTGTGACGAATTGTATTTTTATGATACAGGCATAAATATCCGAGCGTGCGTTTAAAAAAATAAATTTATAATTCGAACAATAAATGGAAATGAATATTTAAACTAGTATATACCGCCCGTATTATGACGTGTTTTTAGCATTCTTTGTTTCAATGGGAGAAAGAGATGACGCTATACATGAAGTAAGAGGCTCGCCCGCTATTACATTTATTTTTATGGAAATAAGGGGCAAACGGGCAGGAGGCTCACCTGATGGTAAATAATCACCGTCGCCCATGGACATCTGCAACACCAGGGGATGTGCAAATGCGTTGCCGGCCTTTCAGAAAAGATTATACTCTCCTCTTGAAGCTTCCCACGTCGTAACGGTTCGGAAAGACCCCGGCGACAGCTGGTTCCACAGAGCAGTGGTGCGAGGCAGACATGGGACCTAAAATATACCACCCAGATGTGGATCTTCATTAGTACACATCTGCCTAACCCTTTAGCGTCCCCAAAGGTTAAGGCAGCCGATAGTATGTTTGTATTTAAAGTTGCTATTTCTGAAAGAAATTGGACCACAATTGTCTTACTTAATTGCTCATCATCTCTATGCTACAATGTACAGTACATTAACCAACAGTACCAACATAATCATCATCATCATCACCCGCAGCCTTTCTGACCCCATTGCTGGGTATAGGCCTCTTTCAATAACAAACAAAATAACAACATAATAACCTAACAAATATTATATAATCTATCATTCTTTTTTTTTTAAACGTTGCCCCACACTAGGATTTTCTCCTGTGTCGTGGATGCGTTTAAAAACACAAACGCCCAGACCCGGAATAACTACCTGTAGAACGTACAAATATTTGCTCCGTGCTGGGATCAAAACCGTAACCCGTGGCGCACAAGCCGATCGCTCAGCCACTGCGCCAATCAGGTCGTCATTCTTTAAGGCCTTTGAACAGGTGAAACACAGACTCAAGTATACAAACTATGTTAAGATCACGAACTAGGTACAGGTATTTAGCAAACGCATTCTACATCGAATCAGCAGCACGAGTTTGTAATAAATTAATTGGTAGTTCTATTGTTATTAAAATGAAGTGTATAAAACTTAATAGTTATACAACAACACCTGTTAGAAGATATTTTATCGCCCTATTTGAGTAGGTAAATGTTATTTCAGTCACAAAGTCCCTACAGCTTATAAGTTCCGTCAATCGTCCTTATCCATTCTATCTGATTCCTTTTACAGCATATATTTGATATATCATTCTTTTGTAATATTTTTTACCACGAAGGTGGCAATAAAATAATCTTACGCCTGATGAGAAGCGGCTTTCGTATCCTATGGACGCCTCGCGCATTGCTGACCCTGCAAAAACTTTTCACTCCTTATTAACCGACTTGAAAAAAGGAGGAGGACTTTATCAATACGACTGTATGTATTTTTTTTTGTTTTATGTTTGTTACCTCATAACTTTCAACTGGGTGAAACAATTTTGATGATTCTTTTTCAATTTGGTCCAATTATTACATTTGAAATCGGTTTTTTTAAGCAGCCCATGGTGTAGTCTATTGAAAAAACCTCAGCAGGAAGTTCATTCCACAACCTGATTGTACAGTCGAATATGCATTATTAAACAGCGCCACCTAGTTCCGAGCTGAGCAACGAGACTGTCGTTATGGAGACTAGATGGTTTGTTTTGTAAGATCCCTGAATTTGTACAGAATTGATATAGGCATGTTTCGTACAATCTTATCCCAACCGAATAACGATGATGCGCAGACTTTGTTCAAATTCATGGCCTATGTGTTGTGAAAATTGATTAGGATTAGATTAGGAGAAATTGATTCGGATAGGATGGGACTGACATACACTATGCGTAAAAGCCCCTAAAAAAAAGAAACACAAAATAGATGGTTTGATCTAGTCTGCAAACAAAGTTTCCATATATTATATATAGATACTTTTTTTGTAAATACATTCATATTATACACAGGAACAATCATGACTCAAATCAAACGTAATATATCATACTCACACAAACATTATTTTGCTCCAATACATATTTACTACAAACCACAAAACATTGTAAATGAAACCATACTATGAACCGATTTAAAGGTCATTTCAAAGTGCCAATAAACGAACTGCCGAAACGATAGTGGGCAAAATATCGTAAATTCTAAACCGCACTACCGACTACAATATAACCGTTTACAATAACCACAAAGTGGTGATTTCGAGTTCACAACATCAGGTAGCAATTGTCGCCCCATCATCTTGATAATTGCTGCTATTTACAGCCCAGTACTAGCATCAAAATTACTATGCTTGTGACTTATAAGCTCGTAGAACGACAACAGACCTTCGTCTGATAAACTTGGCAATATAATTATTTGTGATGACTTAAATGAATGCCTCTACTGCCAAGGTTTGAAGCCAAGGCGTAGAGACACTTCTAGACACGACTATGACCTAGGTAAATCGCATTCACGTCAGTACAGCTGAATACCTGGTACAGAAACTAATAGACTTAACTTAAAAGTACATATTTTTACTTGTACAAAAACGAGGTTCAGCTTTTGAACCTGGCAATAAGGATATAAGTATTACGTTTCGTAATTAATTTGATGCTGTTTTAAATGTTTAAACTCATAAGCAACGTGGTCGCTATTCTGATATACTTCTGGTAGAATTGGAGGCCCAGTTCCTTTATACCTAAGCCTGACGATTACAGCTTACTTCGGGTTCAGTCGTGACCTTTCGGGAATTCCCGGCAACTTTAGTTTAAATATCACCAACCTATTTAGTGTCACACTGCTTGGCTACAAGTCATTTCTTATTTAAAAGGACTATTAGGCTATAGTCCACCACGCTAGCTTACTGCAGTTGGGCAGACTTTATACGCCATTGAGGAAATCTCTAAGGCATACAGGTTTCCTCACGATATTTTCCTTCACCGTTATAGCATGTGTCAAATACGCATGTAACTTCATAAAAATGCATGGTGCATGTCTTCGTTGTGCATATGGGATTGAACTCAAGACCTTTAGCATCATAGTCCACTGGTTACACCACTAGGCTATCACTGCGGAATTTCCGCTTGAGTTTCAGTCCAACATAATAATAAATTAAATAATCCTTTTACATAAAATGTAAATAATTAATTATTTCCTCTTTTAAAGCTCGAAAATGTTATGGATTTGCAAGCAGCCAACAGTATAATAGTGGGTTCTATTCCCGCGACATAATTCCCACAAACCGCGATGAGATAACACATAACACGCCGCCATTGTATAAATGCAAAACCGACTTCTTTTCAAGGTGATTAAAATTTTATTACACTTACGTCATTGAGCGGTCAAGCGTGACCGCTGTTTTGAGAGAGTTTCTTTATTCAAACTCATTTTTTACGCTTACTCTACAATATTTTGACGACCTGTGTGGTCTAGTGGTTCGAGTACCGGACTGCTGATCACGAGGTGGTGGGTTCGATTCCCACAGGGCACAAATATTTATGTGATGAATATAAGTGTTTGTGTTCGTCTGGGTGTTTCCTATGTATTATAAGTATGTATTTACAGGAAAAAAAAGTATATAAGTATTATATCCATTGTCTAGTACCCATAGTACAAGCTCTGCTTAGTTTGGGACTAGATGGTGCTGTGTCAAATGTCGCAGAATATAATATTTAAATATTTAAATATCTTTGATTTTGTTAAATAGATGCAGGGACAATAGCATTATCCTCACCACTTGTGCCAAAATTTCACAAAAAAAGGATGAAAATAATAATAATAATAGGTATACCGCGATAAAATCCGCAAAAGAGGTTTTATATCATATTGTTTATGTATAAAAACTCAAACTTTATTTTTGCTAACTGTGTACAGAGTAGGTCTTAATTTTAAAACAATGATAGGAACTTAAAACTCGTATTTATTCTTTTTTTTAATCTTTTTTAAATTTAACTTTTTATTGACTCGCTATGATATGATATTATATATGTAGGTATATAGGTATAAGAAATATACTCTATACTCGTATGTATAAATAAATCGTGTCATATTGTTTACCTGTAATAAACTTCTGAGCGAATGAACCAACTTTGATAAAATTTGCACTCTCCGTGTAGGTAGTTGAAGCATACAATAAAGATGAATATAATGTAAAGTCATAAGTATAAATTGCAATTATATAAAAACAATAATAAAACGCCTACATAAGTACAAAATACATTCACAGCTCCAATTTTATTAAGTCATATCCGTAAACTCTAAAGCGCGCGGAAATTCGTGCCCCGATATATCACGATAACAGCCGAACTTACCCGATGTTACTCGAACAATGGCCGACACGTGCGCGAACGCCAGATCGTGACATCGTGAAGAACTGTTGTAGATCCTAGTTGAGGATTACAGGTTAAGCGCTGTTATGAAGATAAGTCGTGGTTAACTTTCTTTCTTGGACTTTTTCTCTTGTAGCTAGAATTGAGGAAAAGGATTTAATGATGATCTCTAAGATCTATGGTAGCCTAGTGGTGTGACCAATGGACTGAAATGTCAAAGGTCTCGAGTTCAAACCGAAGGCCCGCCAAGATCTTGGGTTTAATTTCCAGGTCGAGAAAAATCTCATTGGATTTTTTTCATAAAATCCTCATTAGCAGTTAAGAGTTTTAGCAATAGGTTCAGTTGATGGCAATAGGCTCGGAACCCTATAATATGGGACCTAAAACATACCGGCGAAATGTAGGTGTATATTAATACACCTCTGCCTAACCCTTCGGGGACGACAGGCTTGATAGAATGTTATGCTTTCTTATTTTTTAAATTCAAACGGAATTGGCCAGTAATGACATAAAATAAACTTTTTTAACGAACCTCCACCGAGTTTCTACAAACATTGCAGGTCAATGAAAAAAAAATGCAATAACGTAAAATTTGTTACGAAATAAGACAACATTTTTTAAACATAGTTACACTGACAAGCTATGTATTACCGCGTCAATCCGTCACGGTGTATGACAAGAAATGCAACGTTAAGTACCCTTGACACTTGAGTGAAGTATGTAATATTTTTGAACATTAATAAGCATATAACTTACGTTTTATGTGATTAGCTTGCTGGATAAAATATCTCATATATCCTACTAATATTATAAATGCGAAAGTTAGTATGGGTATTTGTTACTCTTTCACGCAAAATTTTCATGAAATTTTGCATATATATTTTACACATACCTATGAAGTTTATAACCCATAGGCTACTTTATACCATGCGGGCAAAGCCGCGAAACTTAGCTAGTGTATAAATTAAGATAATATTTGGTCAAGATAGAAATAATATTGTTTATATTAAATAAAATATTCATAGCATTAGAATGGATAGTAATATATCATAGTAATTGGATTATGAAATCCAGTTCATCTGACATTCTAATCTGGTAGCTATTCTAGTAGTGACACCGGTGGACTGTGAACTCAGAAGTCGCAAATTCGATCCCAAAGCACGTACCACTGACTTCATATGCTCAAACTGTGAAGGAAAACATCGTGATAGAAACTGCATGCCGAGATTATCCTGATGTTGTGTGAAGTCTGCCAACAACGCAGTACGCTAGCGTGGTGGACTATAGCCTAATCGCTCTCAAATGAGAGGAGCCGCATGCCCAGCAGTGGGTCATTTAGGTTTATTACAAAAATAAGCAAATTATTATCGCCCCCAGCCACATTCGCGGCTAAACCTAGTTTATACATATGAAGCAATACACACATTCAGGTGAATTTTCCTGATTACGAGACCATACCTTAATTGACGGTAAGTGTGTTGCGACAGAGCCAGCGATGAGGTCGGTGCGGGCTAGTCTGCTGGCGAGCTCAGCGTGTTATTTCAACACAAAGTAGGCAGTTCATAAGATACAGCTTTACAAAGTCTGCTAGATATAGTTTGTTGATTGGTAAACAAGATTGGCGAAATGTTACGGTCAAGGTTTGATTGATTGATTACTGAATAACTATGGCTTTTCTATTCATGTGCTTTATTGACATAACATTGGTACATTGTTATTAGAATTCCCTGACTCCTGCACTAGTAAAAACTGTGTTGCAGGAGCCAGTGTACTCCCCGTTTTTTAATACAAATTTTGTTATTATCAAACAGCGAAACATAAAACTACTGCTATTACATTATTCAAATAAGAAACAGAACTACGCGCATGTGTGTGTGTGTGTGTGTGCATGTTTGTGTGTGTGCGTGTATGTGTGTGTATGTGAGTGCGATTGAATGGCATTACTATGTATTTTATGGATTGCATTAGATACACTAGCAACCCACCCCACTCATAATCTACATATTATAATATGTAGGTACGCCATATTTTTTAATCAATATTTTTATTTTAAAGACCGTTATTTATTTTTACATACGGGGATAGAATTCGTAAAAAATAGTTTTATTTCAATCATGATTATGATTAGACTAGCTGATTCCCGCGACTTCGTCCGCGTGCAATTTACCTAAAAAAATAAAAGTTTCATATTAACTTTGCGCCCCCGTTTTACCCCCTTAGGGGGTGAATTTTCAAAAATCCTTTCTTAGCCTTGGGCTGTGCGTTGATAGATCACTATGTCAGTCAGTCAGTCAGTCATCTTTGAGTAATATATATTTAGATTCGCAACAACCACTTTATGCAGTTAAGCTTGTTGTAACCCGGATTGTCTGGATGTTCGGACTTCTATCCGGATTTTATTCAGCTCTAAAGCTTTTTTCTCGTTCACTGTCATTACTATACATGCTTTTCTGTATCATTTGATTATAATTACGACAATAGTCTCTCTTCCTCTAAAAAACGAATTCACTGTCAATTTAAAAGTACATACAACAAAACTCACCAGAAAAACAGATCTCATTAAAAGATCACATCACTTCTTATTACTGCTACTCCGCCACTGCTACTGGTACCTACAGCAAGAACTAACCTACTAGCCAAAGCACCTCTTACCAGAGCTATCCGTACCATCAACGATCTTCATACTCAGATTGATGTCTGTACATGTTGTTTTAGTGAATTCGCAAAGGTATTACTGTTTATATTATGTTATAAGCGAAATAATATATAATAATATACGTAATATCATGTTTGTAAATAATTTACTTTTTTAATAATGTTAGTTAAATGGTTTAGTTTAAGTTCTTAGCTGTCGCATTAGGGTAAACCCTGTAAGGATAGTTTAAGGTGTTTTAAATAAATAAATAAATAAATTATCAGTTTCATTTTCAAACACAAAAGACCGTTTATAATAAGCCACAGGTATCATACATCAAGTTACCTCGTACCTTAAACAATAACTACGCACTTTTAACCTCAATAATTGACCTTCGGGTCAAAAGCACAAAAGTATTATAAATTAGTTTTGACATTATCTATTGGTTAACCTTACGCATATTGTAGTTAGTTAATATGATTTTAAGATTATGTTTCAGTGAGTTTAAAGATTATAATTATAAATATTAAAGCCGCTTCGAATTTTGGGATTAAGTAATTGTAATATAATATGTTAATAAAATCATTAAGAAGTAGTTTGATTTCAATCCAAACTAATATTACATACATACATACCATCACGCCTGTCGTCCCCGAAAGATTAGGCAGAGGTGTACTAACGTACACCCACGTTTCGTCAGTATGTTTTAGGTCCCATGTTATAATAGGGGGCAAGCCTATTGCCATTAACCGGGCACGAACCCAAAATCCGAGCTGCTACTGAGAATTTAATAGAAAAACCCAATAAGACTGCTCGACCTGGGAATCGAACCCAAGACCTCTTGCTCGGCAGTCGCACTGACCACTCAACCAACGAGGCAGTCATACTTATATTATAAATGCGAAAATAAGTCTGCCAGATACCTCGTCGCGCTTTAATCGGTGAATCGATTTAGAAAAAAAAATGGTATCTACTTCCATACCCATTTTATATACGGAAACGTTAATTTCTTAAGAGAATGGTATAATTCTACGCAGATGAAAACGCGGGCAGAAGCTAGTATATTATATTTACGTAACCGTAAGAAATCAGTCACAAGCTCAAACGGTGAAGGAAAACATCGTGAGGAAACCTGCATGCTTGATTGATGAGAGATTGGTCTCGATGGCATGTGAAGTCTGCCAACCCGCAGTAGGCTAGCGCGGTGGACTACAGCCTTATCCCTCTCAAATGAGAGGAGACCCGTGCCCACCAGTGGGACGTAAGAACGTCTCGCTGCAACCCACGAGGGTTGATGATGATTTAGAAATCAGTATCATATTTATCACTAGTTCTAGATCTAATTTGATAAAAATAGGTCAAATTTGATATTAGCTATTTTTGAGCGACGACTATAAAGACCAAAAATATCCCTTCACTGCATCCTAGTGTTTCTGTTTGGAAGAAGAATCGGCGCGATATACTTCCCGGTAGCGAACTTAGAACCTCGCGCTCAACACTCGCGTTTCCGACCACTATACAAATGAAACGATAAAATCTATGTATGTATAAGGAAACAATATCTTTCAATATCTAGATATTAATAAAAATGGTTTGCAATAATCTTCGGGGTCAGCGCACAGTATTTACGTAAGAGCAATTTTATATAAGAAATATATATGTATTAGGCTATTACAATTTACACACAACTGTGCATGACCGTGGAGAATGTTTAAACTGGTATCTTATACATTACTCGTTATAGTGTATTATTAGAACGAATTATAACTATATTATTATTAAACTTGTAATAATAATAATAAATATATACGGAGATTATGACACAGCGCCATCTAGTTGCCGAGCAATGAGGTTGTTACGGATACTAAATCCATTTTTACTCATTTATCCAGTCATTATTAATATTATAAATGCGAAAGTGTGTCTGTCTGTCTATCTATCTGTTACCTCTTCACGCTATAAACGCTCAACCGATTTAGATGAAATTATATAAATTATAGAGACAGTTTGAGTCTCGGGAAAGAAAATAGAACAGCTTTTATCCCGGAAATCAGAATACGTAGAAAAGGGGGTGGAAGTGCGAATAAAATTACAAATTTTAAAACCGACCTAATTGGTGAACTCCTTCAAAAACGTCAGGTGCGCAGTACTTGTAACCGGCGCGCGTGTATGACGAGATGTATGAATGTGTACGAGGCAAAAGTGGTATGCAGGGACCGTAGCGCGTGGCATTCTGTAGTTTCTGCCTTCCCCCATGACGGAAAAAGGCGTGAGTGTATGTATGTATGTATGTCCATGCTCATCACACAAACATTTGCACCTACAGGGGTTAGAACCCGGGACCCTTATGACAGAAGTGTTGTTTGGATCAAAACTTCAGCTTATCCGTCTTTACGTTCTTAAATAACAAGAGCGAAGAGTTTAAAAAAACAGAAAACATTTTTGCGCTATAAGCAATAAAAAAAAAGCAGCAATACGTTTTTATAATGAAGATTTATTTAAAATTAATTCAAATGGTTCTTAAATACCATCGTTTAAAAGAATATAATTATTTTTAAGTACCCATAAATAAGAATAGTTGAAATTAATACCAATAACATATACATATTGTATTATCTCCGGAAGTAATATGATTTTATGGAAGATTGTTTTAGCAATATGTACATTTTAATGGCGATATAATTACGTGTTGAATGGAAATCAATTACATTTTAATCATACTTTAAGATGCTGGCTTTCATATGTTTACAAACTGAACAACACATACCACACACACCGACACGCACACAAACACACTTTCATATCCTAATATTTTAATAACCATATCCTGTTTGTGTTTTATATTCTTTATGCTGTAATTTTTGTTATGTATAAGTTAATAATTTATTTACGCTGGAACACTGACGCGAAAACATTTTTTGTGAACTTTTTTGTGTGGGCATTAATGGCTGCGACACATATCGTACGTAATTTTTATTGTAATTTATGTTTTTAGTTCCAATAATGATTTTTATTTATTTATTTATAGCTGTGATAAGGCTGTGATACCTTAGTGGTGTGACCAATGGCTTGTGAATTCAATGGGTATCGAATTCAATTCCAAAGCTCAACTGACTTTCTGAAATTACGTCCGTATTTATCATATGCTCAAACGGTGAAGGAAAACATCGTGGTTTCCTGGATAGCTGAGAGATTTTCTTGATAACGTGGTGCACTATCTTGTATGGCCTAATTCTTCTCAAATGAGAGGAGACCTGTGCCCATTAGTGGGACAATATTACGATGATCATGATCGTGATTTATTTCAACATTATCATGTGTGAGCTGTGGTAGCCTAGCGGTTTGACCAGTGGACTGAGACGTTAAAGGTCTCGAGTTCGAACCTAAGGCACCACTGACTTTTCGAAAATTATGTGCGTATTTATCACAAGCTCAAACGGTGAAAGAAAACATCGTGAGGAAACCTGCATGCTTGAGAGATTTGTCTTGATGGCAAGTGAAGTCAGGCAATCCGCAGTAGGCTAGCGTGGTGGACTATAGCCTAATCCCTCTCAAATGAGAGGAGACCCGTACCCAGCAGTCGGACGTTAATGGGTTGACGATGATGTGTGACGAGAAACTTTACGTTGCATAAATTCTTGAAAGAGTTCATTTGAACTAAAAACTATTTGGATTAATTGATAAGCATACATCAACCACCAGAAAAAATGAGTTTTCTTCTAGCAGAATATGTTAGCATGACTTAAACAAATAATTAGTTATGTACTGACGGAAGATATCCATCAAACTGCGTGGCGGATGTGCTTGTAATTTTAAACGATAGTTTATCAAGTATTTAACTTAATCCACTTAACCCATTTGGTAACGAGCAATTTGTATTTAATGATGATGATTAATTTGTATCTATGTTTTACGTGTATTTTAATACCGCACACTTTAAGTTTTAACTTCATTACCTAATACGTAACCACGTCTAAAATTACATGTCAGCTAAATTTAAACGTTTCATGCAAATACTCTTAAAATACTGACGTTTCGAATTAAAACCATCACTTCCCAGTAGTAAACTGTAGTGTTAACTGAACTGTTAGTATAAATTAGTAAATAAATAAATAAACTTTGCTCGATCTAGGAATTAAATCCAGAACCTCACGTCCATAACTCTAGCTTAGTAGGTAACGTAAGACATATGTGTATTTAATACAGATGTGTAGGTTTTTTTAATTATCTTTTCCCCACACGTCTTCCGGGTTTTCTTCTGTGTCGTGCCACAAATTTTCACATGTGTGTCGGGTCTTTTTAGTCCCTACAACATGGTTGAGTAGACAGACGCCGATACACACGTCATGCTCGTGAACGGGTGCTATCAGTTGGGACTGGTCGGCTCATACATGTTATGGCAACCTAAATGGGTTTTAGTTATTTCCTCTCTGCATAAATCATACGTTTCACATCGAAGCACCAGTCTCATATTGATATTACATGCATAAATCTTTGTAAAACAAAACCAACAATTTTGTATTTAATTTAACAAGAGTATCTATGGAGTTTCTTGCCGGTTCTTCTCCACAAGACCTACCTTTTGGAACCGAGCAACTAAATTCAATTAAATTTGACAATTCAAAAGCACCTGTATTGGTCTAATTGAAATAAATAATTTGATTTGATTTGATTTGACATAAACAAACGCGCAGATCCGGAACAACTACCCATAGATCTTACAAATATTTTCTCTGTGCGGAGATCACATCCACAACCCGTAGACATTAAACACAAGCCGATCGCTCAGCTGCCGCGAGTCGTCAGCAAAAGATCATTGTTTTTTTTTAAACAAGCATCGCATAATAGCCTTTTAATCTGTACCCACTAATCATGAATACAGTCCCACAGTAATGAGTACTTCAGCATAAGGCCAAGACACACATACCTCAATAGGCAGCCGACTGAGAGAGATGTTATCGTTCCAAATACACTTGAAGGCTGGCAGATTACCATCTGTGTGTATTTTGCCTAATGAGGTGACAAGTGGGGGGCATTGAACTGCTACAAATTATATAAACATCACTACTATAAAGGCTTATACGTAGACTAGCTGATTGCCGCGACTTCGTCCGCGTGCAATTTAACATAAAAAAAATGTTTCATACTAACTTTGCACCCGTTTTACCTCCTTAGGGGTTGAATTTTCAAAAATAATTTCTTAGTGCTCCAATACATTATAAAAGGAATCTCTGTGCAAAATTTCAAGTTTCTAATCCTTATAGTTTAGGCCCTGCGTTGATATGTCAGTCAGTCAGTCAGCTTCTCCTTTTATATACTATATGATATAAGATTAGGTCAAATACGATCCTTGGGGGCGACCTATGTCGAGCAGTGGACGTCTAACGGTTGATGTGATGAGGTAAAATACAATAAAATAAGAATGTTGTCAAAAAAACTAAGGCTAAAACAATTCTCTGTATAATAAACCACTGCCACCTTGGTCTAGTGATTGCAAGTGCGAAGTGCTGAGTAAGAGGTCTCGGGTTGGTTCCCAGCTCGAGCAAAGGGTTATTGGGCTTTTCTATGAAATTCTGAGCTTGGAGTTTGGATTCGTGCCCGGTAATGATATAAATGCTGATAGCATTTATATCATTATATTAGACGGGCACAAATTAAAAGAAAATAAAACTATTGCTTCAAGTTATATTGACTAGACGCATATAATAATAATCAATGTCATTTGTATATAATGTACCTACATATGTAAGAATACACAAAAAAACAAGTGGGTCACCTACACCCTGTTGAACTAGCGATAGCGCGCCTGACATTGCCCGCGGGTGCGCACGGCCTTGCGCGTGCGCACTTTAACCGGCGCCCGCGCAGCCTCTACGATCCGACCGATTAGTGCGCAAACATTGTTGCGAAAAAAATTAATCAAACATGAAATTTGATCGCTCGTAAATAAAGTTGTTAATTGATCTAGAATAGAATACTTTTATAATTACTTTTGAAGAAGGTGAAGGCAGCGAATGGATGCGAGCTGCCCAAGACAGGGATGGTTGGCGGTCTGGCGGAGGTCTACGTTAAGCAATGGATGGCAATAGGCTGATATATTATATGATGATGATAATCGCTCAAACTACTTATGGCTCTATATATTTTTTTATTTGATTTAGGTTAGCATTTCACCACAATCTCGACTGATGGTAAGTGACGATGTGGTCTAAAATGAAACACGCATATCTAGAACATACTATTCACCTGAGACGTGAAGAGTGAAATTGTACTCTAAATATAATTACTAATATTACAACAAAACAATTTGTTAATTAATCTTAAAATTTTAGATACCAAGGAGGTTTATTTGAAGCATGTTCCAGAAAGCCTATGTCAATTAGCTGATAGTCGGAGTTGCTACTAAAAAATAGAGTCAGTTCCCAAAATTATGTTAATAAAACAAACTGCAAACATCACATAGCAACAAAATACTATAATCTATGAGAGTTGTGAGAATTCACAGAAATTACACGAAAACAAGTCAAAAGTCGTGTGAATTTGATCTACTGCTCAGATAGCTAAAGTTAAGAGTATTTTCAACAGCAGATAGGTCTTGGAAACTGGCACAGCTAATCGCTTCTACATATACCAGTTGCACTCAACTAACATTGTCGTCCCTTTGTCCGCTAGATGGCGATAACGTGCGACTGTCCGATGACGCAGCCAGGCCCCACGCTGGCAGCCACCTGCGGCGGTGGCGCCTTCATGCTGTTCATGGGTCTACTGGAGGTGTTCCTCAGGAGTCAGTGCGATCTGGAAGACCCTTGTGGCAGGGCACAGGTATTTAGAGCCAGCTCTTTGAACCTCTATTAATATGTCACATAGATGTAACCGGTGCGAAACGGTAAGGTCTGTTATTAGGACATCGTTAAAAGCAGCTCATTAAGTTTTGCTCCCAGTTAGGAGATCGCCTGCATTCACATACAATTTAGAAGTATATCAGTGAATTTTAGCAACGTCGGTAGTGCCAATTAATGTTACTATATTATGGATCTCTGGTCTGAAAATAAAGATTTATTATTATTATTATTATTACTACATCCTGTCTAAACCATTTAGGAGAACATTGGATTCTAAACCCTTCATTATATCGCCAGTTTATTACAGAGCCTTGTATTAATTACATAAGTAAAGTAAGGTTAAGGTACTCATAAGAAGTGTTGGTCCCCGTAGATTAGTGAGGTTAAATTCTTCTCCATTATTCGTAGTCTCACTTTTTTGCCATGTAGACAAGTAGAGACCACTGAATGCCACGCGCTACGATGCCTGCATCTTACATTAGCATACTGTCAAGTTAAGTGCCGCGTAGGTACTATGCATCAGACCTTTTTATAGGCTTTCACGAAATAAATTGATGTGTCTTCTTGTTTATAATAGCAATTCAAGCAGATACGATCATGTTACTCCAATCTCCCGTGGTTGAATACACAGGTATAGTGCTAGAGAATGTTAAGCAAAAAATGATTGACTACATAATAGAGCGCGTCTGACTTCACTTCATTATGTTAGAAGCACGCCTGGCATATCTAGCCATCGGTATTTCCGCGATGCGCCGATACGTGCGGATGATGCGGATGCTACGGATGAGATTTACCGGTCTATCTTGGAGTACACATAAACAAAATACTACATAGCAGTAAAACGTGTATATATAATTTAATAGTCTATTGTCAACGCTTTAGTTCATAAGATAAATTAAGAAAGGTTTACGGATTTTACCGCGGTTTATTGATATTATTTGAATGATGATGTTTTGGATCCTCCACAGCATCCATGGTCACGGGGCTGACAAGTAGTACTTATAAGAAATCTGGATGATTAATCTGTCGGATTAATTTTGGATTTCTAAAAGCAATTTGTATAAAATAACATTTAGGTACACATACATGCATTACTGAAGGGATTGATAGCAGTATACATTCTGATATAAACCCACAATTCATAAGTGTTCTAGAACATAACATATATGAATTATCATTGTTCTGACATAGCCCGAAGAATCGCCAAACTCAAGTGGCAGTGGGCAGGGCACATCGCTCGAAGAACGGATGGCCGATGGGGCTTGAAGGTTCTCGAGTGGCGACCGCGTACTGGAAGACGCAGCGTGGGTAGGCTCCCGGCAAGGTGGATCGACGACCTGGTTAAGATCGCTGGAATCCACTAGATGCGGGTGGCGCAGGACCGGTCGTCGTGGCGATCCTTGGAGAAGACCTATGTCCAGCAGTGGACGTCTAACGGTTGATATGATGATGATATAACATAACTTTATTGGACCTGGTAATCGAACACACAACCTACGCTCTTACAATTACTAGATTAATAGAGTAACAATTAGCAGGCACACCAACTTGCTATTTCATCAATAAATAATGTGATAGTGTCGTACCTAATACTTTCACTTGATTGTATTTCCATCGCTTTCCCAACTGTGGGAAAAAGATTTGCCGTCATAATCTGCATTTAATGTTGTTCAGAACGTTGTTAGATGTCTTGACTCCGTCACGAACTGACGACCCGTCAGTTAACAGTCACGATTGCTTTCTGTAATTTTCTTCAATTGAATTATTGCTTATATTAGAAAGCTGTGATAGCCTAGCGGTGTGACCAGTGGACTGAGATGTCAAAGGTCTCGAGTTCGAACCCAAGGCATGCACCACTGACTTTTCGGAAGTGATGTGCGTATTTATCACAAGCTCAAACGGTGAAGGAAAACATCGTGAGGAAACCTGCATGCTTGAGAGAATTCTCGATGACATGTGAAGTCTGCCAACCCGCAGAAGGCTAGCGTGGTGGACTATAGCCTAATCCCTCTCAATTGAGAGAAGGCCCGTGCCCAGCAGTGGGACATTAATGGGTTGATGATGAATTATTGCATATTTTTTGTCGTTTGGAAATTATTAAATATTTTCTACGTGTAATTGTCTTAGACTAGTGATCCTAATTGCCGAGATTCATGAACATAAAATCGTTATGATTATAAATACATATATTATGTCAAAAAGATATAAAATACTATTATTTAAATTGTGTTACAAATAATTCTATGGTATTTTATGTTTTAGTTTTAATTTTGGGTGTGTGACTGAACTATCGCATTAGGCAAGACCTGTAATGGTAGTTTTAAGGCATTTAAATAAATAAATAAAAAAATAATAATAATAACATTCAATTGAGTTATTCTACAAAAATCCTTCGTGATAACTAGTTAATTAACGACCCGTTTAACTCAGCGGTAGTTAACACTGCCTGCTGTGCTATGGGTCCCGGGTTCGAATCCCGGTAGGGACAAATATTTGTGTGAAGGGCATCAATATTTGTATCCGAGTATTTACAAAAAAAAAAGTATATATGTAGTATATGAACCCTCCAGTATAATTATCGGCACGAGTCGTGAGCACAGATTTTAGTAGTTAAAGCCATTTTACGCATGTACGCTTTCGGCGAAATTTGTTCAGTATCGGTTTACCGGTCAGAAACTATCGTGTGCATCCTCAGCGCCCCTAGCCATCGTCATTCCGCCAAAGAGACCGAAAATTTATGGAAAGCGCAAGTGAAGTTTGTGCTCACGACTCGATATCCGTAACGCAAGCCTCGTTGCTTACCACGCAACTAGATGGCGCTGTGTAATAACATGATACGATAATGTCCAGAAATATGTATTTATTTGTTTATAGGTAAATTGTTATTTATAAGTAGGGTCTCTATTATAAGATCCACTTTTTGGAACTATACAACAAAACTATTATGGACTGTACAGAAGACTGCAGTGAAACAACAATAGTTGTGTGCGAGTGCGTAAGGTTTCCAGAGCTCGTTAGGGGAGAGACTATTCTGACAGCATGGGAATTCCGTTTGCTGTCAGTTTAGTAACTCCCTATTTTTAAGACATCCCAACCCCTTTAACAGGGTCGGCAACGCACGCGCGACTCCTCCGGTGCCGCGGTGTTGCAAAGTCAGTTAGGAAATGCCGATGCCATCTAGTTTATAAAATAATGTTACACATGATTTGTAAAAGTGTCTTTAAACAGATCTATTTACAGAAATAAACAATCTATCTGTCAAACGTCTATAGGCTACGGTAACCGCTTCATCAGGCGGGGTGTGATCTTATTCCCCACCATTGTGGCATATAGAAGAATTTCAGCAGTAGGTACTATTAAGAAATAAAACATTTAACATTGACTGACTAAAATGTCTTGAGTGACGTCACAACCTACACGTGTAGACAATTTGTCAAAGAAACTTCGTATAAAAAATAATTGCATAGGAAGCTAGACTGCCTAATTAATTTAAATAAGGCTTTGATAACGATCTTTTAACGTACCTACCTCATTAATTATATAATAAAGAAGCTGAAGCGTTTGTATTAAGTTTAAATTTTTTCCTTCAAAAGTGATGGACTAAACTTTCAAGCCCTATCTTACCCTCTTGGGGTTTAAATTTTCAAATTCAAATTGCATAAGAAAATTTGTATGTTATCTAAAATTGCTTTTAGAAAAGTACTCTCATTATCATATAAGCTAGGGCTTTCTGTTACTGTGGTAATTCTCACATTAATAAATCTAGGTAAGAGGACTAGGATTTTATCCTATATTGGAAGTTTGAGTCTAACTAACTGTCAAACATTTGTAAGTTCAGATATCGAACACGCGTCCCACGAAACGGGTGCTGAAAGCTTGTCCACTGTACTAATCGTACTGTCAAACAGATAATTAGCAATTTTAGCGGTATTTTGAGCGAAACAAACAGAATAAGCAGGTCAGTCTACTTACAAGAAATTAGCCTGCGAAATTCGGTTAAAGGTGAACAGGTATAGAGTACTTATCTAGGAAGTAAAATACTTTAACGTGTCTCGTTAAATATGTATGTTAAAAAATCATAGACGTGTCAGTTTTTGTGCAATGGAATTGATTTTATAATGCCCGCCTTTGTGAGACGTAAATTATTTCCAATTGATAAGCGGAAATCAAGGCTTTGCGTCCACAAACAGGTTGGTAGGTACGGCAAGGGATTGACAACAAATAGGGCCTAAGTCAAAGCTTAAATACTCGATAATGATGCCAGATATTTCGTAAGCAGCAGTCGCAATATTGAAATCGAAATCAATCCTTTAAAAATATCGATACCTTCATAATACGATCAATTTATTGTATTTATGTCTTAAACACCATTATATCATATCTAGGCAAGAACAGTTATTTCTCATCAGCTCGTTTACTGTCCTACTCTCCCACTTGCATACTGTTTGCTAGTCTCCCACTTGCAAGCTGTTTACTAGTAAATATTTCGTATTGGGAGAAAATTATGATCGTAAATCTATAAGGAGTCGCCTCTCGTGTGTCAGGGATATGTTTATAATCCAACACGCTAGTGCGTGTTGACAGACTTCACACGCTATCGAAAATATCTCTCCGGCCAAGTTTCCTCAGGATCGATGTTTTTCTTCAACGTTTGAACATGTAATTAATACGCAACAACTTTGCTATACATATATAACGGATATACATGGTACTATAAAAAGACTTTGACAATATAATGCCTTTTGTGAAACACTCACGTAGTTACAAGTAGGCACGTATTTCTTATGTTTTTTCTAAGCGAGAATTCAATGAAATATAATTAGCTAGAGCAGGTTATTTTTTACTTAACCACAAATTACTAGACACCAGTAATAAGAACTAACGTTCGGAATTAATTTAAATTGTAATTTAATGTGTAATTTTAAGGTTTGAAAATGTGCAGGTCATTAGACCAAAACAACTACTAATAAAAACAAGTAGTAAAAACTACTGTATATATTAAAAAAAAATACATTTCTGAAGGGAAGTTGTATTGAAAACTATTATTTCCTATCCAATTTTTCCGGAAGAGTTGGATTCCTTCCTTAAAGAAGAAAGATTAAAAAGATCCATTTAATTAATAGAAGATCAATTATTATTTAATTGAATAGATAGTTTTTCTATGATTAAAGGTAAATTCCAGTAATAAAATAATAAAACTTCATAAAGTAATTAATGAAGTATTCAATTATCTTCTTTTATAGTTTTCGAACAATGGATAAAACAAGGTCCAATAGCATAACAGATAAGCATTGCTGCATAATATAGGAAAAATTGGGTCATCTACTGAATCCATTTCAGATTTGGGTGATATAATAAAAATTATGTAATCGAAGAACATAACATACCATCACGCCTGTAATATCCGAAGGGTTAGGCAGAGATGTACTAGTTATATTCATCAACGAAGACTTTTGCATAGTATATGTATTTCAAGCTAGTGTAGCATTTATTTACCCGATTAGCGCGTTCTGTGGTAAGGGATTACGAATCCCAGTAAGGACAAATGTTTGTGTGATAAGCACGTACAATTCATACCTGAGTATATATTTCTACGCTTAAGTTACAAATAAAAAAAACGATATACTATATCAACCATCTAGTATCCGTAATACAAGCTTCATTGCTTGGCTCGAAATTCACCAATTTCTCCACCAAATGCGGACCAATTTTAACAAAATAATGTTCTGTGCTCCTGGTTTCAAGTATACCATAGAATAGTCTCTAGTTTCTCACATTGACATCGCGTTGCTCCACTCTTTCCGCTGCGACCACCGCACTCATTACGACCGCAGCCACCGAACTGCAATCGCTTCCCCATCAGATTTGCGGTCTGTTTCGGCATCGCCTGTCTTTCGCAATCGACAGCTTGTAATAATAATTGTAAAATCTACCGATCGGTACGGCACTGGTAATAAAATCATGCAACTCCTGTCAGTCAGGAAGTTCTGATTGATAGGTTTATCTTTGGAGATGGTTGTGGCAAAATTAGAGAAGCTTAATGAAATCTGATTTTAATAACATAAAATTATCTCGCCTAAATGTTGCCAACCCGTTAAAATGTGTATTATGATGGATTTAGGTAGGAGAGACCGAGGGAAGTTGAAAAAAACTCACATTTTGTTTCATACACCAAATACCTATTATAGACGGAAATCGTATGATATTAGTATCAACCAATCGATAGGTCAATCTTTGCACTTATGAAAGATTAGCATAAGGAAATTCAGTCAAGCCTTACAATGTTATTGGAGGAACGACAGTTTAATTTACTCTCTACTCTAAGAGGCCCATTGTTAAAAATGTTTATTCATCCATGATGATAATTATTATCAACCGACATGATGTAGAAGTATAGTAATCGAATTTCTTAATTTTTCTTCTTTCTCACAGTATCGGCGTCACATGGACTCGGTGTACGACTTCATAGTTATTGGAGGAGGGTCTGCAGGATCTGTGGTTGCGGCAAGACTGTCGGAAGTGCCCGAATGGAGAGTACTACTCTTAGAAGCAGGTTTGTATCCATGTTTTAAAGTTAAAGAGGTAAATCATAAAATGTTGTTTGGTGGTAACCAAATCAATTCATTCAATCAAATACATTATCAAAGGTTTAAGGTACAAGTTGGCATAATAAATTAATGTGAAGCGTGTACCAATGATAAGGACCTTGAGCTACATAGTGATTTTTTCCCTACCCAATAAACAATTGTAGTAAATTAAATAAATAGGTAACGGTGGACTTTAAGGCATTGAAATAGCATATCTTTTTTACGAAATAGCTGTATCAACAACTGCCCAATTTCACTTAGTCTTCGTATTCTTTCGCGTTTAAAAGGACTGACTGACTACCTACCTATAGATAGCAGAAAGCATAGATTGGTGATGAAAATTTTGGGCCTCGATGACCGAGTGAGTTGAGTACCTATTCACGAGTACGACATGGAGTTTCCCGCTCTTTGAAAAAGGGCAAAGTAGGTATTTATTATATATGACTAAAATATTTTACAGGTTTTGACGAGCCAACAGGAGCTCAAGTACCGTCAATGTTTCTGAACTTCATCGGCTCAAGCATCGACTGGGGCTACCAGACCGAGTCTGAGCCAGCCGCCTGTCTCGGAGAGACGGATCGGAAATGCTACTGGCCTAGGGGAAAGGTAAGCTGAGACTGCAAAAACTCCTAAAAAATCTTTTCAGATTATCTTCCTTCTTTAACTCTTTTCATGACCTAAAAATAGCCAAAACAAAACTCTTCAGACATCTTAATGTTACACCTTAACCTGCACTTAAACCATTATAATCATCAAATATCATCACATATATCTCTATTACATTTCGCCATCTTCAGGTCCTCGGTGGAACCTCAGTAATGAACGGTATGATGTACATACGCGGCGGCCGCAAGGACTACGACAGCTGGGCAGCTGCTGGTAACGAAGGCTGGTCCTACGAGGAAGTGCTACCGTATTTCCTCAAGTCCGAAGACAATAAGCAGCTCAAGGAGATGGATCAGGGCTACCACGCGAAGGGAGGCCCGCTGACTGTCGCGCAGTTCCCGTACCATCCGCCTCTGAGTTACAGCTTGGTGAAGGCTGGAGAAGAATTAGGTATGTTTCAATGTATCTATATTAAAATGTGACTTTAGACCTTAAAGTACGATGTCTGTTATCTCTTCACGCTTAACTGATTTAGACGCAATTTGGTTTGGAGTCTCGAGGAAGAACATATAAGATAGTTTTTATCCCATAAGGGGGTGCAAAATAAACTAAATAAATTACTAATTCCACGCAGACGAAGTTGCGGGAAAAAGCTAGTAAAATCTAAGTACAAAAACAGGTTGTTTGTAACAAATATTGATTAAATTATCTATGAAATATTTGCTCCAGGGTACAAACAACGCGATCTCAACGGCGTCCATCACACCGGGTTCTCGATAGCCCAGACGACGAACCGCAACGGCTCCCGGTTGAGCGTGGCGCGCGCCTTCCTCCGTCCAGCCAAGCATCGGCCCAACCTGCACGTGATGCTCAACGCCACCGTCACCAGGATCCTCATCAACCAGACCACCAGGCAGGCGTATGCGGTGGAAGTTCGAAACAGCTTTGGGGGAACTGAAGTCATTTTTGCAAATAATGAGATTGTTTTGAGGTAAGATTTTGATCTTCTAATGTTGTCAGTATCGATTTTCAGAAGTTAGGTGATATCTAGGAAGCCTACCGATTTACCCTTGACCGGGATGTCATGTCTCGATTTATTTCCTTAGTCTGTAAGCACTCGATAATGTTGTCAGGAAAACTAATCATTATTTAGTCACCAAACTAAATACTCTTCTTCGTAAAAGTATGGTACGAGCAATTCCTATCAATAGCTGTTTGTAGTTTAGGTTTATACCTATCCAGTTAATGGCAATAATTGGCCAGCTATTACTTGAGACCTAAAACCATATAGGAACCGTAGATCAGGCCTGCAGTACCTTCGATTAATCTTCTAAGGAATGTAGCCATTATAGCCTACCTATCTTAGGTATACCTAATTACCTAACTCAAATTAAAGAATACCTAATCATTTAATCAATTATAAAAATTAACCTGATTTGGATAAATAAGCCAATGGTTCACCTCCGCAGTGCCGGTGCGGTGGCCTCCCCACAGATCCTGCAGCTGAGTGGCGTCGGCGACCCCGACGTGCTGTCCCGCGCGGGCGTGAAGCTGGTGCACAACCTGCCGGCCGTGGGGCGCAACCTGCACAACCACGTGGCGCACTTCCTCAACTTCCAGGTGAACGACAACAACACGACGCCGCTCAACTGGGCCACCGCCATGGAGTACCTGCTCTTCAGGGATGGACTTATGTCTGGCACCGGTGAGAACTGAATCTATCAGAAATTACACAATTTCCGAAAGTGATCCTAGGTTCACTTTTGTAACAAAGCGTTCGTAGGTTTCTGTATGAAATTTCGATATCAAGAAAAAATCTATGTTACTATAAAAAAAAACTATTTAGCTTTTGAGAGAACTACAAATAGTTTTATTTAAGCATAATCAAATGGTGGTTTTGACACTTCAGATCCTACGACACGTTACTTAAAGTCGAAGTTTCTTTCTTTTAATTACTTAAATCAATATTTCCCAGGCATATCCGAAGTAACTGCCTTCATAAACACGAAGTACTCTAACCCCGCGGAAGACAACCCTGACATCCAGCTGTTCTTCGGCGGGTTCCTGGCGGACTGCGCGAAGACCGGTATGGTAGGCGAGCGCCTTGACAACGGCTCCAGGACCATTCAGATCATACCCACCGTCCTGCATCCTAAGAGCAGAGGCTGGCTGGAGATCCGCTCTGCTGACCCCTTCGAACACCCTAAGATTTTTGCCAAGTGAGTATAAAAATACCTTGTTAATAATGGTCTCAAACGTGGCTGAAATTAAAGACCTGGTTTTAAAATCCAGCTCAGAAGAGAAGAGTATCTGGCTTGGCCATTTCGCTACATTTACGTGGGCGTAAGGTGGAAAATTTATTCACTCTTCATAACTTTTCTGTTCTACAGTAGTTAGTAAGCCGAAGCAGAAGTTGAGTCTTGTAGAGTAGACTCTTGGGCGTGTAGAGTCAAAAGTTTAGCTCTACATAAAATCTAATAACTTTTTCTCAGTGCGAGGCTTGGCGTCATTTTACATGAACAGTTTTTGGTAGGATATTTTATGTATTAAGTTAGGTACCTACCTAATAACAGTAATAGTAGTAGGGAGTAGAAAAAAAATCTTGTAAAGGTTTTACTAACTGCACATTAAAAATCAACTTAGTGGCCAACTCGCCGAAAGGGCCATTCCATTGGCATTTTAACCTTGTAAAGCCTGTTATGGTATATCATTCTTACTAGATAAGCGCTTAAACCAACTGGTCCTTAGGTACGTTAATACTTACCTACTTCCTATATAAGTTAAGAATTAATGTTTGATTATTTTTATGTATTGTGAACGTTACGATTTTAACAGCTTGTATATGTAGCTGTAGGTCATATTCGGACCCTGTACAAGTACTTTGGAAATCTACACGGAGTTTATCGGAAGCATTTTTTTATATAACATTTGCATCTACTTACAGACGGTACCTACACGTCAAAACTAAATGCAAAGTAACAAATATTATTCTTACTTGATTTTGCAGTAGCGTGAATGCTTTTTTTGTTAGCAGAAAAATCCTATTTTCTGCTTGTTGTGGGTGCGCAGATTGTACAAATATTTGCTTCGTGCGGTAATCGAACACGCAAATCGATCGCTCAGCCACAGCGCCAATTGATTTGTCAAGTGTATTATATTCCCAATACCATTTATGTGACTAACTAGTAACATACCTACATTCCCAGCTACCTAACTCACCCGGATGACGTGAAGACGTTGATAGAAGGCATCAAGTTCTCCATCAAGCTGTCAGAGACCAAAGCCCTGAAGAGATACGGCGTGAAACTCGACAAGACTCCGGTGAAGGGCTGCGAAAAGATCAAGTTCGGCTGCGACGCGTACTGGGAGTGTGCCGTCAGGATGCAGACAGCACCAGAGAACCATCAAGCGGGGTCCTGCAAGATGGGGCCGAGAGGCGACCCTACTGCTGTCGTCGATAACTTACTGCAGGTAAAAAAAATATACCTATATTAAATAACCCTCTATTACATGGGACTAAGCATACCGGCGATATGTAGGCGTACTTTAGTATACCTTTGCTGGCCATATTATTGTAATACTTTTCAATACCAGGCTTCTAATAGTTCCCTCTCTTTCTAGTTATTTTTTTCTAAGAGACCTATGTTGATTAATGGATCGTCATTCCCTTTAAAGGGAATTAGTAGTGAAATAAATACAGTTATTAAATCATTTTACTGATTGTACACAAACAATTTCACTACACAAACAAAAACGCACGAACGCAACCAATAAGTCGGACACATAAATACACTGGTTCCCTTTTCTGGATCAATTTTAAGTATGGACTATTGATAATTGTCATTAATCTGTCCTTTCCACTTAGGTAAGAAGGCTTAGTTTTGTCATAACAAAGAACTTTACCATTCTATTTTGCAAAACAAACCCCCAGTCTATTTGCATCATTCATCATCGCTTTCTCAGATATATCGATTAAATTAGCATAGATAAAACAAAACTATTTCTATCGATGACAGGTACAAGGTATTGACCGGCTTCGAGTGGCGGACGCGAGTGTGATGCCGGCGGTAACGTCAGGCAACACCAACGCGCCTGTCATCATGATCGGCGAGAGGGCAGCAGACTTCATAAAGCAGCGCTGGCTAGGTGGCAGTAATGTGAGTTCACAAAGTCTTGCAACTGCTTTAGAGTTCATACTTCCATATATAATTGTTTTATCTACCTACTGGGGTTTAATTCAGTAGATACTTACATATATTTCTTACTTAGTAACTATATATTTTGTAATCAATCTTTGCCTAAAAGGCTACATGCCTTTGTCACAGGTGTAATTATGTGTCAATTCGTGATTGATTACATCGAAGTATGATCGATATTCAACACACTCACTGAAAATATAGTTACTATATATAGTGTCCATCTTAAATCCCATTTAATCTGTTTCCAGGCACCCTACTCGCTTACCCACGGCGGTCTTTCCAACGTTCTGCAAGCTAGCGACACGCAGCCGCACCCCGCCTGGCAGCGCTGGGCCTGACCTACCGCTGACCTAATCGCGTACCTACACTGCCTATAGTTATACATAATGTACATAGCTCTTATGTTAAGGTTACCTCGGTGTCACAGAAAGCAGTCCAAACAATGTCATGGTAAGACAAACCCGATTGTGTTTGTTGGAAGCGGAAACCAAACTAGAATTTAATCGATTGGCTACTGCAGTAATTTATACAAAAACAACTCAAAATCAAAATATAATTTATTAAAAGTAGGCCAAATTTAATTGGCGGTTTTTAACGTCGACAATAGCAACGACAAAGACGGTCCCCAAAAACGTAAGCCCTTTGGTTGCTGCGGTGTGTGTGGGTGTTTTAAGTAATAATGAATTTACGAACGCTATTTACGATCAGACAATATTGAAAATGAAACGAATAGTCTATAGTACATACCTACCTACATATATCAACCAAATATCGACATGTTTTTTGTTTCCACTTGATTTAGAATTAAAAGAAGATTAGAGAAATAGAAGAAATAAAAGATATATTTAAAAAAATCTACCTTAACATAAATTCCATGGCCTAAAAACATGATTCCAATCATTAAAAACCAGTAGGTACATAACACAAGTAATTATTTTATTATGCAAATCCTGTGACACTTGTAGGCTTTACTACAAAATTACATAAATATGTGAACGCATTGCGTTGTTGTACAAATTAGTATTTATTTGTATTTTAGTATCGTCCAATTGGTGTAAGTCTACACTTGAGAGCAAAATAATTGGCCAAGACTATTTGGTAGAGTATTTGGTGTTATTATTTTGTTAGTAAGTGTATAATTTTTATGATAGTAAAATTATTAGAAGTAAGATAACTTTTATATGTAATAATAAATGTTTTTATAATTTATTTGTTTTTGTATTTTAATGTTAGACATTCTTATCTAATTCACTGGCACACACCTTCAGGTACCTACGTTCATTTTATAGCGCAAGGCATTAATCAATGCGGTTTCGACTTCCTTCGACCAATTATGATGTTTTTAAAAAAAAAAACCTAAACAACGTCCCACAATGGGATTATCTCCTTTGTCGTTGGTGAGTTTACGAACACAAAATTTTCACACAAACACCCAGACCCGGAACAACTGTTAGGTCGTATTAATATCTAGTTCGTGTGTGTATCCTACCCGCATCCCGTGATGCACAAGCCGGTCGCACAGCCACTGCAACAGTAGTAGAAGGCATCAAGTCGAAAACCATATATAATTTCAAGATAAAATGATACAATAAAACACAAAAATACATACAAAAGAAATTCTTTATTGCACAGGGATATTCAAAATACTTAATTGGATAACAATTTGATAATATTACACTCAACGCAATCGTGTTATTGGTATTCATTTACCAATATAATTCTGAACCATACATAATATTAATAATAATCTACAAAAAGCTGTGACTGCTCAATAACTGGGACCGTTAAAGAGGGATGGCTATACACGACCGGTATAGCGTCATCTCTCTCTTTAAAAAGAATCATGGATTAGACAATTCTTAGTACGGTGCCGATGTTACGTGGATCGTTGTATGTTTGTAAAGCTCTAAAGAATCGAAAGTATATGCTTTGGTATAGAAGCGGAAAGGAAACACAGATCGATGGCACGACACACCCACGGAGGCATTTCAACGAAACCGACATTATCGCTGTCAGAATATACACGTTATGTAACATTTCCCTGCGTACGCGCACGTTTCAATGTGCTGTGGAGACACTGCACTGTGGTGACCACGGTCATATAACGACGAACAGGATAAAAACGAAGAAAGATTTCAATAACTTTCAACAATGAATTATTTCCAAACAAAGTAATAGACCATATCATTAGAGTAGAGTATGGGTGTATAGGTTAGCGTTTGACCGCAATCCTGATGGTAAGCGACGATGTGATCTAAGATGAAACCTACCTAGGTATTTAACAAATTGTCCACTTTCGCTACACAACAGTGGTCACAATAGTACGTTTTCACCAAAACAATAACAAAACATTCAGGTGCACACGATCAAATAATAAATATAACGACTCAACTCGCAACGACATCGAACCACTGCTTACTTAACGTAGCAAACATCGATGAATAATGTCACAATATAAAAGCTACTCTCATTAATTATTTCGAATAATAATAATTATTATAAATGATTAACTAGGATCGTGTACACCGGCTGATAATATCAATAATAATAATAATATATTACCTAAACATATGTGTCTAATACTTATATATCATATCTCACTAGAATTTATTAAGCATCACGACATTGTGCCCTAAGCAGTAATAATAATTATAAAAAGATAATTACAATAATAATAAAATGATAATTATAGTGAGCTATTCGGGTGCAATAGCTCGCGTTTATACCGACAGTTATTAACAATAATTTAATATTAAAATAACACGTATAGTAACACTAAATAGTTTCCGCACTAGAAGAATATATTATTTTGTTATATCATTTACTGTATTTTGTACCAAAATAACAGCGAAAAAAACAAGATAATTGAGCTTTTTAGATATTGTCAAGCTCATAACACTTAAGGGCTTTTTCCTTTAGGGCAATATAAAACTTACATCAAGCGCATAAAGCTTGAATTTGATTAACACTGATTATAATTATAATTTTTGAAGTTATCTGGTACAAAATACAGCAAACACATTACTATCTACAGTTAATTAAATACAAAATATTCCAATGAGTAAAATATAGCACACCATGTACATCTTCACATCAGTCTCCTTTATAATATAATCTTAACAGGCGACACCGCTTTGTTCCTAGTATGACGGAACTACAATCTATGACGATAGCTTTGTGGGTTGCCATAGCAACTATTGTAAACATAATTCGCATGATTTTTAATGATAACATTCGTACTGCAATATAAATTTATCGAGCCATTTTGACTCTTATAATCATATACAATAACACCCATACTACCGTATTGGTGTTGTGAATACAAATTTAAGATCTGGAATCGTTCCTCATGCTATGAAATCAATTCACATTGATTAGACAAAGTTATAACATAAAAATCAATATCACATTTGCCCGACTTAAATTGTAAAACTATAAAAATATTCATTAGTAATTCAGCACTGGTATATCTAAGAAACTGAATTTATTAAATAAGGATTATGTACAGATAGACGGCTTACATATCTTCAGTAACAAAAACGTTCTGCGTTTTGATTGAAACACACTTATTAGCGATCGCGATTTCATTATGTAGAATGTATTGTATAGATTAAGTAAATTATTATAAAAAAAAACGAATGAAGTTTTAGACTAAACCTCTTTTTTATTGATCTCTTTGTTGTTAATAAAACTTAACTAGGTGACCATAATTATGAAACCGATTTCCTAACGCAAAAAGTACAAAAATAAACATTTAAATCTACTATTTTAGACATCCAATAGCGGCAACAAATATATCGATTGTCAAAAAAAAAATTGAACGGTAATAAGTGTGTGACCAATCAACTCCGTACCAAAAAGGCCATAAAAGACATTAAAGCAACATTGCAAATGCCATCTTATTCTCAAGACGTTAAGCAATAAATCCAGCAATTATCTCAACATGTTTATCCGCATGTTGCTCAGAACATTAAACAACAAACAATAGGAATGCATTAAATCTACAATCGTAATAACAAATAAAACAACTTTCAACACTGTTTCGCGATATCACAACATACCCTCTTACATAAAATTATCCAATATTATAGAAGGCATTTACTTTTAAAAAAACATTTGTGTTTAATAACCAGAGATCCGATTCGACCAGGATTTTAGATGAAGTATTATCAACCCTATATCACTTACTTCCTCAAAATTTAGATAAATATATTCTGCCTATTCTGACATTATATATTTATAATTTCCAGATATATATTTATACCGATCTCTGACGATAACCCTATAAGAACAAGGAATTCATAATAAAAAATGGTAGAGAAAATATTTATTAAATCTTCCATAATAAAGACAAAATTGACTACGCGGTCTTATATGGGTGATTAAATAATTCTTTGATTTTTTTCCACCTAAATTTATTAAGAAAAACTTGTTTAAATCGATATCCGAATTAACATACAACAGCACAGATAATTTAAAAAATATAAACCATAGATTAATAAAAAATAATGATTGTTCTTTTCAATACGAACGCCTAAATAAATTTTATTTTAATTTGTGTATTTGATTTGGTATAAGTAGCTGTGAGTGATAGGACACGCATTACACAAGAAACTATGATAATCAAATTTGAGCATTATCTATGGTCCCATCGCGGCTGTATTATGTTTTATAATAACAACTGCAACATACACTTTAAATATGGAACCTTCTCGACATTTTTTTCCGCTAGAGGCGCCACTGTTAACACGTCTGCTTTGAAATTTGCGTATGTAACTCAATTTATAGACCAGCTATAAAACTGCAGTACTTTCTCAATGATGCTGATGGCATCATTTGGACACTATATCGCATCGCTAACCACTTAGGCCAACTTTTTCAATCCATTTTACTAGTCTGGCAACATTTCTGCCCGAGTTAGTACAACTGGTGTTGCCAGAATCTCACAGATGTCACAACAGTGTCTACACAATAGAGCACATTTTCTTGAGGTCATTCTCGTCGGGGTCTAACACTTCCGCGTCACGCACTATGGGCTCCTTGCCGTGTATATCAGGGAGGTACCTAGAAATAACATTATTTTATAGTAAACAGTATGAAATTTGAAGGCCGTCGGTGAATTTAGTACGAAATAAATAGATCGCATTGCTGGTCTAGGGGTTTCTAGGTCTGTGAGGGTTGTATTCGCGTATGGAGAATATTTGTATAGTAAAAAGTTTTTACTTAGTTGTATGGCCGGTTTTACAGCTATTATGGGAGTTTTTATATTCAGATGACGTTGTAGCTGAGCCACGCGCCCGACGGGTTGTATTAGTTAGTTAGTTAGTACAGTACCTCTCGTAGTCGAGCCCCTGCCGCTCGTAGAACAGCAGGTAGGCGCTGGCGGGGTCGATGTGCGGGGCGGCGCCGGGCAGCTCGCGGCAGGCGCTGTCGTTGTAGCTGAGCCACGCGCCCGACGGGTTGCGCGCGTACGCCACGTAGTGCCCGCCGCTCAGCTGCCCCGAGTGAGACTGTGACACACACACAAAATGCCAGTGTCACTACACAATACTCACTAAGATAACATTTAAAACAAAAGATGACAAGCCTATCATCACCAAAACGACAGAGATCAAACGCAGGAAGAGCATCGGCCCTAGCACTCTACCCTTGGGTACACCATAAGATACCTCTGCATCGTCACTGGTATATTCATCAATTTAAATTTTTTGTCACCTATCAGTGAGATAATCATTTAATAATTTAAAAGTAGACTCACTTATACCAATATTTTCTCGTATATTTACATGCACATTGATAGAAACAGTGTCAAATGCCTTTTTCAGGTCTAGGCTTACCACCAGAAACTATGTATATAATAAAAATTATTTTCGTGATTTAAATGTTCAACAACTAAGGAACTAAGGGCAGATACAGCTGCTGGCAGGATGCTGTATCTATCTATCTATCACCCTCTCTAAACGTAAATTGTTATTAATTTCTGAAGTCGGTTGTATAGAATTTTCTCTTATATTGTTGACAGTGATGTCACAAGAGAAATGTATAATTAAACGAATTATATAACGCAGTTGAAAATTAAATGAATTATTTTGAAAAAAATTTTAAAATAATAATAGTTAATTGATGGTGAAGAACACAGTAGTACTATCAGTACTACTGTGATCCAGCATCACCTAAAAATAAAAATTCACAGAACGATTTTAGGAAATATAAATGGACTCACCACAACAGCATACAATCTGTACTTGAGATCGAAGGGGTCTTGATCCTTCAGTAGATGGTGCTGATGGTAGTCTATCAGGTTGTCGTCGGTGACGGGGGTGGTGACCAAACTGGTGGACTCCAGCCTCTCCCTTCGCCGAGCCTCAACAGACCCGACCCTCTTCCGCTCCACTTTCGGCCTATTCTGAACTTTGGGCTCCGCATTAGCCTCGTCATCTTCACTTTCAGACTCTGATATGGTGTCCTCGACGAATACCGACGATCTCCGCTTCAAGTTGAGTAGTTCTGTATGTCGGAGAATAGTTTCCTGTGGAACTGACGCGAGGAAATCGGTGGGGTCGAAGTCTTGGTAGGGGAAGTTGACCACCTTCTGCGATTTGATCCATTTGTTGTTCACGTACTGGAACCGTTTTAGGTGGACTATCTGTGGAAGTGATGGTTAGATTAACGCGATGATTTGTTTATGGAAAATTGGCAGGTTATTGGTCACCATAAAATAATGTTTATAGAGCTGGGAATAGGTATTTTTTCAGGTTGATGTTGGTCCAGTGGGAGTTGGATGCGTTGGATGACTTAACATGCCATCAGCAGTATTTTTATACATACCATAATGGGCGGCAGCCTCCATATCTGCAGTTTCTTGGTGGCGGGCTGGGCACTGCGGCAGTGCGAGCAGTGGTAGCGCTGCTCGAGGCGCTCGCAGCTGGTGAAGGCGCGCAGGCAGCTGGCCAGGTCGATGGCCCGCGCCGCCTCCTGCCGGCACGCCGCCACCGACCAGTGTTCTATCCACGCCTATACACACACAATGGCAACTGCTTAAAAACTTCTCCTATAGAATCAATAGTTAACGCGTTCGCTGCTGGAATGGGTGGATGGATTACACGTCTGGTGTATTTTCATAATTTGTCACGCAACACACTTTGTCATACAAAGTGTGTTGCCGACTGCGCACGCATTATGCGTTCGAATGGAACTAAACATGAACGTGTAACCAGTCGTATCTTTTCTTAGTCTGCCGCAGCCAATGTGTTTAAAAATTCTCGAATCATAATTTTACATAGATCCTTTGAAAACTTAAACGTCTCAAACATTTACAGTTACAGTAACAAGTAATGCTCATATGTGGTGTACCTTCTCCCGTGTGGACTGGTACCGCAGGTGCAGGGCGGTGGGGTCCCAGTCGATGGCCAGCATGACGCCGGAGCGGCGCGCGCCCGCCAGCAGCGCGCCCAGCTCCAGCGGGTGCACCTCGCCACACTCCGTCTCACCCTGACCATGATGCATAGAAATGACTTTACTGAGCAAATTAAAAATGGTATTCACAACTCAAATCGATTTAAGATCAAAGATTAAATATATAAGCACAAAATATTTATTGTAATCTTTATTGCTGTTCTCAAAAATGCGATTTTGTATTTACCTACCTACTTTCCTCCAGTATCTAGTTATATTTGAACTGCTGAGAGATCTGAGACAAATAACTAGTGTGAGGTGGGGTACTGTACTAGCAGCTGTATTGTGATTTCTATGGTCATTTATTTCGACGAAGGTTTACGATAGATACAATGCATGCAAAATACAATCAGGTTGTGGAATGAATGAATGAATGATGAACGTTTGAATGAATAAATGAATGAATGATTGAACGAGTGAATGATTGTATGTATGAATGAATGAATGAATAAGTGAATGAATGAATGAATTTATGAATGGTTCCTGACAAGGCTTTCCCAAACGACTATAAACCAAAGTATGTAGTGTAAAAAATGCAATAAACTCACGGAGATGTCGGTAGAGAGTCGTGTGGCGGCGTGTCGGTTGAGCTTGTTCTTGGCGATGGGCGAGTTGGTGTCGGGCGCGTCCGCCTCCAGCGCGCCGCCCACGCTCGAGCGCGCGCGCGGGTGCCGCCGCTTGCCTGGGGTCAAACACCACATCAGTAATCATTGTCTGTCGTCCCCGAAAGGTATGTTTTAGGTCCCATGCTATGGGTGCCATGAGTGCGAGACTATTACCATCAACGGGGTACGAATCCAAACTTCAAGTTGTTACTGAGAAATCGTAGCTAAGGTGTATACGTACTGGTGTCAAACAGTAGCGGCGTGTCGTCGGAGGGCAGCGCGCAGCCGCGGCACAGCGCCGGCCACGCGCAGCGCGCGCACCACGCGCCGCCCGCGCGCACCACGCGCACGCGGAACGGGAACTCGTAGCCCAGGCTGTCGTCACTGGACACCACACCACACAAGCGGTTACCGACAGTGTGCAATAGCTTTATACACAGACACGTACAGTTCACAGAGATACGACGCCTAAGGGCCCTTTTCCTGTAATGCGTATTTTCACCCGCGCGCTTCTGGTCGCACGCGTGCTGCCCGCATGATAGGAAAAAACGTATGAAATGATATGATGCGGGCAGCCTCAACGCGGTACAGAAACGCGCGCGGACGAAACATCGCGTGACAGGAAAAAGGCCCATACGCTCTTTTTAAGATGTAGAATATGTTTACAAAATCGTACGTGATGCAAGTTGAGTAGCGCAAAGAACCTGAACACATCTCTGGCATTTACCTTTCGATCAAATGCATGTTATTTCGTGTAGTAAGTCTAATATATCACTATCCTAAAAAGTAAGCGTATCGATGTTTCGTATTTGTGCGAAAAACTGGGAAATTCAATTTGAAACATTGTCGATAACATCACTTCGTTATATACACAAGTGTATGTGTGTGTGCGTACCAGTCGGTGGCGTGGTTGTGCTGGTCGTGGTGCTTGGGGCGCTTGCTGAGCAGGCGCGCCACCTGCGCCCACACGCGCGCGTACAGCTGGCGCCCCGACACGCAGCGCGCCACGCCCACCAGCACCGGCACGCCGAACACCGACGAGCGGCTGCGCTGCCACGGCAGGAAGTACGCGTCCGACCGGCACTGCTTCCTGTGCCAATGACAACACTACTTCAGGCTAGGATCTCACCCCTCAGCGGCGCGATCGGTGTTACCGTGTCCCCGGAAAAAGAGAGGGGGTCTTATGACCCTTTCTACAAGGAGCCAGGGACCCATAATAGGGATCCAAAACCGCTGGAGTCGCGGAGGAAAGTCATCACGTACCCGTGGCTCCTCACTCAGTGGTGAGGCGATACACACTACACCTCGCCTCCTCGGGGGAGGTGTAGTAGGTCATCCACCTTTGGTGGAGTGTGCCGGACTGGAGTGTCCACATCGCAATCGGGGCGACGGGATCGTCCATAAGGATTTCCATAAGATCAATAAAAAAATGGCTAGAAGCTCACCAAGATATAAACTTTAAACACGAAAGAAAAGAATAAAATTCCAACATAATCGCGGTTTACAATAAATTATAATAGGCAATGGTCTTCTTCAATTAGTAGGCGTTTGATTAACGTATGCGCAGCGCACGTCGCGACCGCGCCGGCGCCTCTACTGGAGTACATGAATACGCGATGTATACGCCGCGTTGCTCCGGCGTCATGTATAGTCGAACATAAAATTGCTATACCACCCATAGATTTTCAACAGTTCATCAAATATAGGTTTCGCCATTCGAAAGTAAGAACATAAATATTTTTAATCATTTTTAAACGACAGTTTTTAAGTGTCTACAATAAAGCAGAAAATAATCTCTTCACTTGGCCATACGCTCCATAATGGATATATCCATATCCTTTTATTTAAATTTCGCGATTTAAAAGCAAAGCCAAGATTAGAGTTTCGTCGTCGAGATCCATTTTTTTTGTTCCTGTTAATACCGAAACGACATATTTGACATCCGCGCCGCGTTAGCGCAGCGTTCAATTGACTGCAAAGGAAACGTCGCCATAACGCGACGCGTACGCCGCGTTGTCGTAGCGTCTGCGCTGCGCGTACGCTAATGTGAAGGCACCTTAACTTGTATTAAAAACTACGATTCTTAGTTAATCTAAAACAAATTCAAAATGATGAGCTTAGATACCTACATTAAGAGTAAATTCACCAAACATTCAAACATTCATATAAAACAGAACCACAATGCCACTCACCTATGAACCGCGACCAAATACTGTATCTTGCCGGCAGGGACATCTTTGCTCTCATTCATCTTGCACATATTCGAGGGAGACGAGCCGAACTTGACCTTCCCTAGGCGAGGGCTGGTCGGCTTGAGGTTCAGCGACTTGACGCTAAGGGTTGGCGAGCTACTTCCATTCTCCTTAACATTCTTCGGGAGTGTGTTGCTGCGGTACTCCGAGTCGGTGAACACCGTGTGGTTGTAGAATGTGCTCGGCGGACTCTGGGACATAAGAATTTCCGAACTCGAGCGCTGAAACCGTAGTTCGATTAACATGTAGACTTCGGTGGTTGTTACAGCCTGTGGGGTGCCTTTTGTCTAACGAACCTGTTCTGCGGTGGTCTAGAAACGTGATTTACCAATTTTAGAACTAGCTAGACTCTGATTGAATATAAACCACTGATTATCTCTTTTTTTATTATTTAATTGAGTCACGTGCTGATTACATTTTTACTTTTTCTGTAAGCCATTCTGAATTTAAGAAAAAAATATTAGTGTTTTAGTATTTGGTTTACATGTATTTATAGCTTGGCAAATTCGTACGTGACACTCTCATGGTCCGCGGGCGACGGGGGACGTAAGGCAGGGGGGGGCGGCACGTGCGCGCGGGATGGAGATAACCTGACGGGAGCGTCAGTCGGCCGCCGTCGCTGTTGACGGCCGCATGTGCTTTTGGGTGCGGACACTTTAGACAAAACACACACGATACCACTACACATAGATGAATCCGCCGATAGATAATATGATAAGACGTCAAGCCAAACAAATTACATATAACATTATATGAACATAATTTGTCTGGCTTGACTTCGTACTTACTTTTTAAAACATTAATATATTATATTAATAGGTATAGCATAATATAACCGAGTCACAATATAACGCAACAAATTAACTTATAAGCAATTTTACTCATGGATATCTGCAGATTAAATCATAATCCGTATCGTGTGTAGCGGTGTACAATACGTCATCGGGTAGTAACGTCCCCCGCCACCCGCGTGGACCATGGGAGTGTCACATACGAATTCGCAAAGCTTTAGTTTCTGTTATCTCTCTAGTGAAGATTATTTTTTGTTTTAAATATTGCAGATTTCATTGAGAACAAACCTTTTAACTCACTCGTATATGTCTATCGTTCTGTTTTTTTTTAATTGGCAAGGATTATTAAATCTGTAACTTATTAAGTTCAAATATATTATATTTTTTAAGTAGGTACAAAGTACATTTTCATAAAATTGGTAAATCATTTCCTCAACCACCATATTTTGGCCAAAAATTATTTGGAGACCTGAAATTTTCAAATCTGCACCGTTGTACTAAAAGCAAAGACTAATAGACAGAGAGCCCTGTCTTCTACTAAAAAGGTTTCAATAAAAAAATGGGAAATAAAAAAAGAAGCATTAAGTATTTTACAACATATCACCCCTATCTCTTATGTACACGATCTACACACGTATAGTATCTAAATCAGCTAATGATTTAGATACAGGGCTTAACAAGTGACATTATATTACTGTACGCGTTTTTAAAGATCATAAAATGTACTTCTTACACTTACGCGGATCTTAATTATTAAACATTTAAATAAAACATTTTTTTACTGATTTTATTGCGGCATAGCGCCGTTGAATCGCCGGCATGAAGCCGTTTTTTTTTTTTAATGCAATTTAATTTTTTGCAATCGCCTTCAAATAATACGCACTCTTTTGGCTGGGCAATATAATAATTAACATTCTTCTCATGTGATGTAAAATAAGCCTTTGTATCTTGACGCCAAGCATTTTTTAAATAAAACATAATATCACTTGTTAACATGCCCATCTTTTAGAAAACGGTACAGTTAGCATAAACACGAAATGAAATTTTGATATTGTATTTGTGCTCATAGTTCGTTTTGAGTTGAGCAGAAATCCAGGCAGTTTGTTTTATGAACTGCATAGATCACTTTAATGATCGTGGATCCGACAAAAGAGTTCCTATAAGAATTCAACAGAGATCAAAGAAGTAGATATTATTTTATTTCATCATCATCATCATGACAGCTAGAGGACGTCTACTGCTGGACATAATCCTCCCCCAAAGATTGATGATGATGATGACAAAACAGACACTAATACACAATTGACAACCATGTTTTAAAAATTATTTGCTGAGTGTTGTTTCAGTTACTACGTTAAGTTGCCACGGCATGGTAAGTGACTTTTTGGCGTTATTGCAATGGATGAATGGGTAGTTTCAAATTACAAAATTCGCTTCTATTTATCTATTATAAAAAAAATGCTCGCCGTATTTATACAGTAAATAAATAATATGTTCTAAATAAATATGGTAGGTTTCAGCACATCTCTCTTCCAATAGGCATGCGACTGTCGCAGAATATTATTATTATTATTAACTGTAACAATGATTAAACAAACAAACTATGTATAAAATGTTATACATTGTATAATTACTCTATGAAAGCAAAACCAGCATGGCGGTTTCTGTTCGTCCCAGATCGTTATTTTTTTCTCGTTGTTAAATCAGTATTAATAACAATACACATCTAAATATATATAACTCAAAGGTGACTGACTGACATAGTGATCTATCAACGCACAGCCCAAATCACTGGACGGATCGGGCTGAAATTTGGCATGCAGGTAGATGTTATGACGTAGGCATTCGCTAAGAAAGGATTTTTGAAAATTCACCCCCTAAAGGGATAAAACGGGGGTGCAAAGTTAATATAATTTTTTTTTTTTTTTAGTTAAATTGCTCGCGGACGATGTCGCGGAAATCAGCTAGTAACTCTTAAAGGGCTAATAACCTTTAACTATTTCTTCTTCTGTAAACTCTGAACACTTATAGGAACTGTTTGACTAAGATATTCTAAATACTCGCCATTAAAAAATAAAAATATGATAAAAAAATCACATTCTATGAAAACAAAACCAATCTCATACATAATGACAATTAAACAAAAAAACAATGGAATCTGGCAATACTGTGCAGTTTCTAGTGTTGCATGTACAATCAGCAAACTTGGCGGTAGACCACTTTTGGACTTTATTATCGTAAGAATAAGGTTGAAAGTTGTCTGCCGCGAAGTTTGCGTTTACCTGACCGCGTCATCACTCCATCACAACACGCTGTCTCAACACAAACAGACGGACAATATGTACACAATTCTGTTAGTCAGCACTTTACAATTGTGACGTCATTTACATGACGCCGTATGGTACAATCAGTTTTTACTTAGCTGTCATATAATCTAGAAAAAAATAAAGATATATTTGAAAAAAAAAACAGTTTTTATTGAAGATGTCATCACACCAGCAACTTTCAATGTAACTTGAGACCTCAAATAGCTGTGACCTCTTTGTCTACGGTTTTACATATAAAGGTCCGAATTCACAACAAAGGCGTTTCTGAAACGCCACTTTAATCCTTATTGGATAAATGTAATAAGGGTCAATATTGTATACCGATACTGATATTACAACAAAATACATTGAATAAAAATTTCTAGTTGACAATATTTGACAGCTAAGTAAAATCGGAGTGTACCGTGATATTATACAATTATGTTCGTATTTACATGTAAGTATTATGTTATTGTAAGGTATTCGGATAACTTTCACTTACATGCCATCACCAAAAACGGGGATCAAAAATATAAAAACGTTTTCACCACCTACTCTATTCTATTCATAAAATAAGTCTGGAAAAAAAACCGACTACAAATGTTTGAACTCAAATTGAAATGGGACCACACGGGATGCACCAGTTTTCAAATAAATATCGAGAATCATCAAAATCGGTTAAAAAAAATCGGCTAAAAAAGTATCGCATTGGGAACTATCCCCTTTTTTGAAGTCGATTAAAAAAATACCTTTGCTAGCTACTGTGTTCGTTACTTTGTCTATGTAAAACCCAAAATTAACTACTAAACTGTTGTATCTCTCACGTTGGGCCAAACTACATCCTCATCATCATTTCAACCGTTAGACGTCCACTGCTGGACATAGGTCTCCCCCAAGGATCACCACGATGACCGATCATGCGCCGGTCCAAACGGCGGTAACGGTAACCAGGTCGTCGGTCCAAACTACATACAAGTGTGCAATTTTATTTAAAGACGGTTCATTAGATCAGACGTTCTTCGTGGACAAAGAACGTGACACGACGTCTTTTATATATAAAGATAGAGGTACCTCTGCATTTTTAAGTACCCTAGTGTTTAATCAATGACACGTTGGAATAAAATAATATGCGTGTACCGCAAAAATCTGTACGAAATAGCTAGTTGAACCTTCTTTCTGATTGGTCTGTTTTCTCATTTTTATGAACATGTTTGGTTGTTCAACAGCTTTCCTAAACTATGTAAAAATATCAATTTCTCAGTAACCTCACAACTAGACAGCAGTGTTCAAAACACACCTAAAGATATGTGTTACATATATTGTGTATTATCTCTAGTGCCATCTCATTTAATTCCATCAGAATGACAAAGACAACCAAATTATTTTTAAGGAGTCATTGCAAACTGATGGCTTGGGAAAACACCCAAATTCCTAACCTGTAAAATCAATGTAGAAGGAATATTCTAGCTATAATATAATGGTGAAAACGTTTTTACATATAGACAAAAAAACTTTAATGAATCGCTACGGCAGTGTACTTCGATGTGTGTCTGTAATGAATGCGGCTTTCTGATGAGTACTTACAAACCTAAATTTTTTTCACAGATATTTGACGATCAAATCAAGGCAAAATTATCTTTATTGTGATAGACTTAAGGTTGTTTTAGCGGAGCAGGCAACGAAATGCATTTATCACTGTTTTGCTGTTGTTTTTGTGCATTGTAAGGCCTAGTAATAACATTTTACTTTAATAACAACAAACAATTTGACGTAGTGTATTTACGTATTTTGCAGAAAAAAAAATTATTGCATTAGTTTCTGCAATAAGCTATAGTTTTTTTAACCCTCTTAATGCCATTGTCACATATACGTGACACGAATATTATTTCTCGATCCAAATGAGCGACGTCATTACCATCGATACAAATGCGTGACAACATCACAGGGTAGGATAATACAGAATATGAATTAGGACGATGTTTTAAAAAATACGTCAAAATAAAAAAATAAAATTTGCTTTAGAGTCCCACTGTTGCGCATCATATATATTTGTACATTATTTTTATATAATTTCACAGAACGTATCTATGCTGATCACATCATCAGAGAGCCGTACGCGCATGTATGAGTGTTTGTGCGTGTGTGTACGTGTGTCTGTGGGTGCGTGTGTGTGTGCAGTGCGCGTAGCTAACCTTGAAGCAGAAGAGTGCTGGCATGCAGAGTGAGGAAGTATTGCCGCCGCCCACACTCACCTCCGCCCACTGCTGGGACTCCGAGCACCATCCTGTGGGGACAAAATATATACTGTCAATGCGATTTTAGTATGCGAGTAGCGCAGGGCCGGTTTTCATGTAAATCGTTGGGTGAGGCATATATGGACACATTTGAAAAGGGGGATTCTCAGACCAGGCGAGGTGTTATGCCTGGCGGGCAAGACAGACGTCGCTACAAATATATAAGTGTAGCTTGTGATGTGGGCAGTACCGTTGGTGTGGTGCGTGTCGGCGTGGGGGCGGCAGTCGGCGAGCGGCTCGGGCGGCGGCCGCTCGTACGCGTACAGCTCGGCGGCGGACGCCGCGCAGATCTTGGCGCCGTCCTCCAACACGCGCCCGAACATCGCGCCCGACAGCTCCACGATCAACATGCTAGAATAAACAATAATATGGCACGTTAATATTTTCACGCCTTTTTACACTGAGGTTAAAATGGCAATATGCCGCGATAAAATCCGTAAAAGGTTGTAAGTGTAATAAGTAATTTTAACACGTTGAACGCCTGTCACATATAAGTGACACAAAAAAAATTAAAAGAATGCGCGATGTCATTACCATCGACCCAAATACGTGACAACATAAGGGTACGATAATACAAAATAATAATTATGACAAAATTAGGTGGCGTTCAAATGGTGAAATAAGAAAAAAAACTAAAAAATATTGTAGGCCACTTCAACTGACATATAAAAAAAAACAAAAAAAAACTTTCAAAGTTCAAACATAGAAGTTATTTTTCTTCAACACAATGTCTATTGAATTAATTAAATTAACTACGTAATAAAACTGGGTCATTAAGATCTGATTTCACTTACGATTCAGGCGCTAATCCGCACAGTTCAGATAGCTTTTTCTTGAGATCTAGATATGTTCCCTCTGAGTTCACTCGAACGCCATATTTGATGGGCACCGAGCCGTCCAACAGCATTACTGTAAAAAAGCCAAATGGATACCATAAATAGGAGGAGGTCTATTCCCAACAGTGGATTGATACAGGCTGATGATAAAGAATGCACTCTGGACTGCTATTGAGATTTAAGCGTAGCTTAACCGGTCAGGCAATCGGATGAAACACACGATGCTACGTCGAGAACAATGAGCCAAATGAGCTCATAAGGATCTTCTCGAATTATCTTATTATACAGAAGGTGCTTGGAATGGTTAGAAAAACTTAGAGCAATGTATGGAATACACAGGGGCGTGTTAGGGGGAGCCGGGGGGCCGTGCACTCCCCAAAACGGTCTCGAATCCACTACGGCTACCGATCCGAAATTGATGGACATCACACAACATCATCGGCCATGGCATGTCAGCCACTAGACGCTTTATTTTTTAATTGCTGAAAAATCCATTACAGACCATCCCGCCGCCTGGGTAGGCAACGGGGTGTGTCGGACTCCGCCCAGCGTGATCGTTTACCGAATAAAAACCGCACCCGTCAGCGCCACCATTTATTGCCTATTGCCGGGGCCATGGGATTCGCAAAAGCATGCACCACAACCAGCTGACAAAATTACCCTAGATAGGTACGCCATTGGAGAAAGTACATTTTAGAATTTTCTCGAATTTTTGTAGTATATAGTGAACTTACCCCTGAGTTCGCAGCACACGTAGGACTCCATGGGCAGCGGCAGGCTCAGCATGTTGAAGGCGTCGAACCGCACAGACTCCCGGGCGCACGTGTCGCACACCACCTTGGACTTGAGCTGCCCGTAGAACAGGTCTGTCATGATGGACGAGTTGCGCGACGTGTGCTGCTCCCACGCCTCCGCAGCCACTACCTGAACACATTAAGCGTCATGATATAGTTTTTTATCGAACAATCACTTATCTCCTATACTTATCGTACTAAGTAAATTTTTTATTATTGAAGTTGTCTATCTAGGAACGGGCTCGGTAACTAGGAGGACTTGGTATCCGGTGTGCCTGGTCATCTCGGTCTCTGTCTGAGTCAGTGGTCCAGGTGTACCTGGTCGGCTCGCCCCCCGGAGTCGGTGTGCGGGTGGGGCGGTGCCGGCGGGGCGCAGTTGAGGTCCTCGTGCAGCGCGTCCAGCAGCCAGGCCAGCATGTAGGTGTGGGGGTGAGGTGTACCTGGTCGGCTCGCCCCCCGGAGTCGGTGTGCGGGTGGGGCGGTGCCGGCGGGGCGCGGTTGAGGTCCTCGTGCAGCGCGTCCAGCAGCCAGGCCAGCATGTAGGTGTGGGGGTGAGGTGTACCTGGTCGGCTCGCCCCCCGGAGTCGGTGTGCGGGTGGGGCGGTGCCGGCGGGGCGCGGTTGAGGTCCTCGTGCAGCGCGTCCAGCAGCCAGGCCAGCATGTAGGTGTGGGGGTGAGGTGTACCTGGTCGGCTCGCCCCCCGGAGTCGGTGTGCGGGTGGGGCGGTGCCGGCGGGGCGCGGTTGAGGTCCTCGTGCAGCGCGTCCAGCAGCCAGGCCAGCATGTAGGTGTGGGGGTGAGGTGTACCTGGTCGGCTCGCCCCCCGGAGTCGGTGTACGGGTGGGGCGGTGCCGGCGGGGCGCGGTTGAGGTCCTCGTGCAGCGCGTCCAGCAGCCAGGCCAGCATGTAGGTGTGGGGGTGAGGTGTACCTGGTCGGCTCGCCCCCCGGAGTCGGTGTGCGGGTGGGGCGGTGCCGGCGGGGCGCGGTTGAGGTCCTCGTGCAGCGCGTCCAGCAGCCAGGCCAACATGTAGGTGTGGGGGTGAGGTGTACCTGGTCGGCTCGCCCCCCGGAGTCGGTGTGCGGGTGGGGCGGTGCCGGCGGGGCGCGGTTGAGGTCCTCGTGCAGCGCGTCCAGCAGCCAGGCCAGCATGTAGGTGTGGGGGTGAGGTGTACCTGGTCGGCTCGCCCCCCGGAGTCGGTGTGCGGGTGGGGCGGTGCCGGCGGGGCGCGGTTGAGGTCCTCGTGCAGCGCGTCCAGCAGCCAGGCCAGCATGTAGGTGTGGGGGTGAGGTGTACCTGGTCGGCTCGCCCCCCGGAGTCGGTGTGCGGGTGGGGCGGTGCCGGCGGGGCGCGGTTGAGGTCCTCGTGCAGCGCGTCCAGCAGCCAGGCCAGCATGTAGGTGTGGGGGTGAGGTGTACCTGGTCGGCTCGCCCCCCGGAGTCGGTGTACGGGTGGGGCGGTGCCGGCGGGGCGCGGTTGAGGTCCTCGTGCAGCGCGTCCAGCAGCCAGGCCAGCATGTAGGTGTGGGGGTGAGGTGTACCTGGTCGGCTCGCCCCCCGGAGTCGGTGTGCGGGTGGGGCGGTGCCGGCGGGGCGCGGTTGAGGTCCTCGTGCAGCGCGTCCAGCAGCCAGGCCAGCATGTAGGTGTGGGGGTGAGGTGTACCTGGTCGGCTCGCCCCCCGGAGTCGGTGTGCGGGTGGGGCGGTGCCGGCGGGGCGCGGTTGAGGTCCTCGTGCAGCGCGTCCAGCAGCCAGGCCAGCATGTAGGTGTGGGGGTGAGGTGTACCTGGTCGGCTCGCCCCCCGGAGTCGGTGTGCGGGTGGGGCGGTGCCGGCGGGGCGCGGTTGAGGTCCTCGTGCAGCGCGTCCAGCAGCCAGGCCAGCATGTAGGTGTGGGGGTGAGGTGTACCTGGTCGGCTCGCCCCCCGGAGTCGGTGTGCGGGTGGGGCGGTGCCGGCGGGGCGCGGTTGAGGTCCTCGTGCAGCGCGTCCAGCAGCCAGGCCAGCATGTAGGTGTGGGGGTGAGGTGTACCTGGTCGGCTCGCCCCCCGGAGTCGGTGTGCGGGTGGGGCGGTGCCGGCGGGGCGCGGTTGAGGTCCTCGTGCAGCGCGTCCAGCAGCCAGGCCAGCATGTAGGTGTGGGGGTGAGGTGTACCTGGTCGGCTCGCCCCCCGGAGTCGGTGTGCGGGTGGGGCGGTGCCGGCGGGGCGCGGTTGAGGTCCTCGTGCAGCGCGTCCAGCAGCCAGGCCAGCAGTTCCTGCGCGTCGTGCTGCCCGCCGCCCGCCAGCGCGCGCGCCCAACGGGACACACACCAGCGCACACGCAGCGGCGCCACAGACCGAGCCGAGCAAGACCACACCTGCGGGCAAACACACACATGAGAATCCATACAGATTCCAAAAAAACAACAAGCTGTTTGCTGATACCGCACACTCATTACACTCGCACAAAGCACAGCACTCTGCTTGTTCCTGCTGCCTACTGTAGATGGTCTAATACTAACTAATGACTACCACTTCCACCCTAGTGCACAATACATCAGGCCCTCCGCCGGGGTTGAGGTGTATGCTTCCACGAATCCCATGGCCCCAGCAATAGGGTTGATGGCGTTGACGGGTGCAGTTTTTAAATCGGTAAACGCTCACGCTGGGTGGATCCAACACACCCTGTCACCGCCCCAGGCGGCAGAAAGGTCAGAAGGGATATTTCAGTACCCAAAACAGAAATAGGTCTCCACCCTTTATTTCACCCTCTGCCGGGGTTGTGGTGAATGCTTCCGCGAATCCCATAGCCCCGGCAATAGGGTTGATGGCGCTGACGTAAAAATGTTAATTGTTTTATTTATACGAAATAAAACTATTGTTACTAAAGATGTATATGATTTCAGTTCAATATTAATGTTTTTCTACTTTAACCTTAATTATTCCACCTGAAAATACATTTAATATCGGTAAACAGTCACAATTTTATTTCTGCCCTGTGATCGGGAATTTATTCGGGAATAAAAATATTTATGCCCAATATGCAATGGCTAACAGATCATCAACTAACATACCTCTTTGCATAGTTCTCCGTATCTCAACGCTAGAACGCCTTTAGTTCCCAGCGGGTTGGTTGTGTTAACTTCGTACAGATGCATGCCCGAGTTGAAGTACCGGGTCAGGGGACCGGTGTTCCATACCTAGAACAAACGATGCGAGGATCTCAGAACCAGTCTACTACGACTAAAAAAGCACCTTAATCAAAGCTTTATAAGAGTCAATTTAAAAAATTACTGCGTTTCTATAACTGTTCTGTTGGACACGATGAGAAGTAAATAAAAAACGAAACTAACGTGTTGATTGGCTCTCCGACCTCAAGCTATATACTTGAAGTCGGAGAGCCAGTTGAACATTGTCCATTTATTTTTATGGACAACTTAATATTTACAGGAGCCATTTTCATAACAGCTCGTCATCTTTATATCGACTTATCAAATATTTTGAAATACATACCATCTGATTGCGCATGACTGTCTTCTTTTGTAATTAAAAACTATGCGATAACACGGTACAAAAAATACGGAATACTCACAGACTGTAAAGCAGCATTCATAAAGCAG